>CM023945.1:9317661-9384452 GCA_013407115.1 Glycine latifolia | reverse complement strand
AAAAAACCTACCTCACACAGTGCCGTCACCAACAGCCAACCAAGCCACCGAGCACCACGGACCAAATGCGGAACCAACGAAGCAATGAAATCAATCACCAACCAAGAACCACCACACGAAGAAGAAGAAGAAGCAGAGACGCGGAGGAGGGAGAAGAGAAAAGCTTTTGATTTTAATTTAAATCAACAGGGGTAAAAACGGAAATGCACTGTATCTTTAATGGTGTAGAAAAAAAATAACTGGTGTATGAAGTTACACTCTAGGGTAAAATCTGTTGAAGGCTCAACTTCAGGAAGCGCCGGCCCCAGTCCACTTCCTAGGTTTGCAGTGTCTAGATCTGGTCCATTAGCGTACAAGTAGTGAGTTGTTTGATATAATACCCAACAGAAGCTGACAAGTTATTCACCTTCTGGCAGTGATCAGTTGTCTATAAGCGCAAATTGTTAAAGATTTGCATAAATTTTAGCAAATGTATATCGCACTAAAGCGTCCTTTTGTAGTCGCCTGGATAGTTTAAATCAATGTCATATTAAGTCCCTGCTGCTGTTTTTGCAAGAACCAGGTGTTCATTCTATTTATTGCTCGTATAATCTTGACATCTCGCAGCTTGAAGTCTGCTGGCCTGGATCTTATTAAGCAATCGGTATTCAGTAATGATATTTGCTCGTAAATTTATTTTTTACACCCTTATCTTTTAGATAACAAAACAACAAAGGCATACATTTATAAACACATCTTTCAATCGTTTTCTCTATTAAGCAAAGGTCCCTCGTGTTTGGTTACACGTTATTGACGTGATTTGTCGCGTTTTCTGTGAAGCTAGAAGGTATAATTTTCCATGTTTCCAAATAATACGGGAAATCGAATTAAGTAACTTTTCGTTCTTGAAATTATAAGTTGAGTTTAATATAGATTAAAAAGAGAGAGAGATTTGTATTAACTTCATCCAATAACAAAACATGTTGACTTTGATGACAACTATATTAAAAGTTATATTAAATATAATTTTAATTATTTGACAATATAAAAACCTTTTGTACGATTAGTATATACTTATTAAACTTTTTAAAAATCTTCAAATAATTGCTAAACTTTTTTTTAAATCTTCAAAATGTCACTAGTTGATGTAATATGTTGATATATATTATATTATCACTAAATATTAATAAGAACCATCTTTTTAAAAGTAAATATGAGGACCAAAACCTAGAGACTAAAACCAAAATTTATATTTTTTAAAATGATCATAATTGCGGTTGCAATTCAATTAAGATTTAAAAAACTGCAATTTGGCCTATCCTTGTATCAGAAAGATCACATACATTACTTTTTTTTATTTGTTCACAAACCAATGAGTTATCCCTTTTGACCATTATAAACAATAAAGAAAACAAACATAATAAATACTAGGCAGAATATTCTAAAAGCTTCGCAGCCTAAGTGATCCTAACTCTTTGGGAGACTACTTAATCCGTTTAATCCTATCCCTCTCCCCAAGCCAGATGACGAGAACAGAGCTCCTGTTTGTGTGATTAAAAAAATACCATATGGTAGCCCCTGTTTCTGGGAAGCTAAGTAAAATAAAATGTGAAAGATAAACTATCTATCTTCAAATGGTAATCATATTAATTACTAATTAGCATCCTTGGCTCAACAAGTTAATACGTTCCGCAGGTATTCAGTTAAAGACAAGCAAGAAACAAGTTCCGGGAAACAAGTTGTGGGAAACAAGTCTGATATCCTTCTAACAAACTAATCAACCTCCTCGCATATGTGCACCTAGCTCACCAAACTGATCATCAGCCTCCACTGTATCTTCAGATAGCCTCACAGCATCCAGCTTCTGCTTGAGAATTTCTATGGCATTTAGAACCAATTGAGAAGCTTTAACTGCTCCAGTAGACTCAACGGTGAATATGAAGCTATCCTGCCTCGCAATGATTTCTACAAGCCCAGGCTTGCCCATAGCTTCGGCTTTCTTAAGCACCTCGTCATCATAGGTGTATGCCTCAGCATCAACCACCATCACCTAATAAAAGCCAAAAAAACATGGTATGATAAATTATCTCAAGACAACACATGATTTTGAAGGGTAGCCAAATTAAAATACTTTGGTTCAACAATACGTAATATATCAAAGGACTCGTAATAACAAATCAAATGTGTATCGTGTATTGGACAATACATAATAGAACCTATAAAAGGGTATTATTTTAACTATAAAGTACCACTACCACATATCAACATTTCAAAATAGACAAAAATATGTATACCACTAAGTGGTTGACAGAATCAGCCAGATTGATCAGACATCATATTATGAATCCTTGATGTTCCCGGATATGCTATGCATCCACCATCGGGAGCTGGATTGCAGATTTGATACTAATGTTTTAATTGCTGGAAATTTCTTTGTATCTCAAAACTTCATTATGAATATTTGATAGTTTTATGACCTGATTGATCTTGATGCATAAATCCTTCGCATTCATTCTAGCTATGTTTTTTTGTGGGGGCCACTTGAGTTATAGAGGCCAACCCATAAAACACTAGCGCTATAGCACACAGCTGCTGTTGTGATATTTATTTACGGAAGTGTTTACATATATTATAAATGCTCAAAAATGAAAAGAAAAAAAATACTACTCAAAATTCACTATATATTCATAAACAATAAGCCATCAACCAAAGCGAACAGTGTCAAGACATGCTGCATTCTCACTTTACTTTCTTTTTCATTAAACATGGCTCACTGTTTTGTTTCTGCTGCCCATGTAGAGCAAGCCCACTGGTTTAGTGCATGTTTGGGAACCCCTTTAAAACCTTGGTTGCACGAATTCCAATGCGTCTAAACGGAAAAACACACATTCCTAGACAAAGCTTGTGAGTGTAACTTCTTTTTCAACGCCAGTTCAACGCAACTGGCACCCAAACACAGCCTTAGTTAACAATAAAAAGTCATGTTTGTAAAGCAAAACATAGTGGTAAATAACAACAAATGTCAAGGAAGCACCACTGTTTTGACTTGGTCCTTGAGATGATGCCATGGCTGTACACTGCAACACAGGAAAGAACAGAACAGAACAGAGCAGAATAGAGGATATCAAGTGTGTCTGGGATTCAGAAGAACAGAGAAAAGGAGAAAAGGGTGGGTGTCACTGGAAAACCACTGGACATGGGTGGTGAGGATGTAGGTCACAAAGTGGGTCTCAAACAGAATAGATGAGAAGCGTGGGATCCCTCTTCTTTAGTATTTTTAACATTCTGATAAGAGTGGGAATGCCAACTGTGGCCTATAAAAATCCCCCAAAAGGGAACCATTTCAAGGGTAAAACAAGGAATTTTGAAAAAGTCCTCAACAGACGGGCACTATAGGGCAGCAAAAGGCTGCTTTTTGAGACTGTGATTGCAGCTACGACAGCCACAAAGGTAAAATGCACCACAAATCAATTCAATGCTTCAATAGCACACTATTAATAACTGTGCTTGAGTTATGCAAAGTCTTATCCACAATCAAGTACAAGAGGTTGTAAACACCTTCCAGAATGATTCTGTATGAAGTTGTTCACCTTCCCCCTGATTTTCAGGGTTGACAGAAGAATTTTGCTTTTAAACTACCTTGAGATTGCAAGTGATGGAGGCTACATTACCTTGAGATTAGGAGTGATGAAGGCTACCTAAAATAACTTCCCTCTGACTCCAAAAGATTAATGAAAAAAGGCATAAAGTTTAAGGGATATATGAGTGATAAGGTCATGTATATTTGAATAACATCCTTACTCCAAGATAAACCAGAAACTTTACAAAACATTATCAATCTAATGCTTATTTTCTGGAAGGAGATATATATTATTTTCCAGGTGTCCACAACCAAAATATGAAGAATAGTTGTCTCTTCGTTTTACTGTATGTTCATTCTCTCTGTGATTCTGCAAAGCCTATGAGACTGCCGTTTCTATAAACAACTAAAATACCAATATCAAGGATTGCTTACACTGTTCACAAGAATTATGCTTTCAAAACATCAAATTACCAGTGCCCATCATTGAACACAGAAATAAAACAAGCAGAAGTACCTCCAATTGCACTTTCTACTCCACTTCAATCCAAAAGGTTAAAGGGATAGCATACAATGTGCAGGATTAGGAAATTAGCACAAAATTGAAAAGGAAGTAACTGACATGCAAATTTTTAAGATAAATTCCAAAGAGTAATGTCCAGTAAACAAACTACCAGAAGACATGCTAGGTAATTATTAATTCTGCACCGAATATGGATCAGATAACACTAGCGAAAAGTGCATAACCAAATCACGAGAACAAATGAGAAAACCGAACCTGTTGTGTCACTGGATCAATTTCAAAGACACGGGTTGGACTACTGTCAACCCATTCTCTTTTCTCTTCCAGAGTCAAGGTCTCCATCAAATCCTCATTTATATGAATCTCCGGTTCATACATGAAAGTGACAGTTGCAGCAGGTGACCATTTAGCATGATCCTTCCCAATCCCCTTCCTAGCTATCGCTCTCAGCTTCAGCTCTTGACCGCGCCTCAACTTCACAATGATAATCCCCCTGAGTACACAGTTGAAAACAAAGAACACCCATAAGAAAAAACCAAATACCCAATTGAAAACAAAGAACTCCCATTAGAAGAAGAAAAACAAATACCCAATTCAAAACGAAGACCCATTTCAAAAAGCCAAATACCCAGTTGAAAACTAAGAATACCCATTCGAGAAGGCAAAAAACCCAGTTGAAACCATGAAGACCCATTTGAAATAACCAAATACGCAATTGAAATCGATGACGACCCATTTCAAAAAACCTATTGCCCAATTGAAATCGATGACGACCCATTTCAAAAATCCAACTACCGATTTGAAGACAAAGAATACCCATTCGAGAAAACCAAATACTCAGTTGAAAACAAAGAAGAGCCGTTTCAAAAAAACAAATACCCAGTTGAAATCGATGACGACCCATTTGAAATAACCAAATACCCGATTCAAATCGATGGCGACCTATTTGAAAAAACCAAATACCCAGTCGAAAAAATAAAAACCCATGACAAATAAAGGTTTTCCTTTAAAAAAAAAGTTGAAGAAACGCACCTGTTGTTGTCGGAGTCAGTGGCAGAGGGGTCAGAGAAATCAACGGGACTGACAGTAGGGTCAGAACTGTAGAGGTCCTTGCTCGTAACATCGAGTGTCTGATCAGTCATGCACTTAACCCTAAGATGAAACTCGACGGAGCAAAACTCGCACTGTCCGTCACCGTCGCACGCGTCGCAGTCACGTGAGAAGCGCATGGACATGGCGCGCTCGCTGGTGAGGGGGATGAGGCCGAGCCTGTGAGCGATGAATTCGTCGTTAAGCACCGAGGAGTTGACCTCGATCTCCACGAGGTCGATGGCGACCGTCGGCACCTCCGCGATCATCACGCGCCGCAGCGCGTTGGCGATGCTCGCGTCAGTGTCGCGGAGCTCGAACTTGGCGTAGTCGTCCTTCAGCTCGCGGATTTTGACCCGAGGCATGCGCGCGTAGGATACTCCTCCCTCCATCGTGAGAAGCGTCTCACTCTGTCTCTTCTGTGTGTTTCTGTTTCTCACCGGAGAACGAATAAAATGTAAAACCCTTTTCCGAGCCCCAAGCGTTCGGGCTCTCAATTTAAAGGATAAATACTCAATTTATAGGGATAGCGCTAAGAATTTTTAACTTAAAGAATAAATACTCAAATTTCTGAAAGTAAGTCGATAGTGATTGAAAGATAAAAAATTTAAATTTAGTTCTCCTTGAGACTCAAATGTCATGAAAAAAAATAGAATTGATTCGATGGGAACTAATTTGTCATCAAAATATTAACGGACTAATTTATTATTTTTAAATCACAAATTAAATTTAAGTAAAATTAAGAAAAATTATTACAAATGATGTTGCTACCGTGAATAAATGTATCAAATGGTTCATGGGTGGACCATTATTATTAATCTTTAGATTTATTATTAAAATATTTGAATGGTTGGGATCAAATTGAATAATTATAAAATAAATTAATCATAAAACTAAAATGACAACCTTATTCCTGTCACTTTCATTTTATGACAATTATGTCCCCTACTCTTTTAACCCACCCCGTCACAAGTTATCAGCCATCGATTGAAAACTGAAAATTTACAAGAGTCATCAATGGAAAACTAGAAATTTAACTTTTATCCCATAAATATCAATTTATATTTTTTTTTCCATATTGTGTCTTTTTTTCCTGAAAGTGATGGCTAAAGGATTATTAGTGTTTGATCACTAAACTCATTGCATTGACACAAATTTGTAGGAACTTCATCTATTACTCAGGTGTAAGAGGTTGAGCTTGTGGATGAGGGCAAAGAGTGTGAAAATGATTTTGGCCTTAGAGGTGACAAGTTGCTTGAAGATTTCAGGGACAACGTACAAGTGGTTGGTGGTGGTGGCCACGATGCCAAGATGGAGGCCACCATGTGTAAGGGGTCGACCCTGTCGGTGCCATCGATGGCAAGATCCACAACAGGGTAGGCGTCGAGATCGGAGATGGAGATCCCGAGGGAGAGCTACTGTATGTGAGTTTGCCTTGTTGAAGAGGCTCGTCGATGTGGTTGGCAACATGCTAGGTGGTGGAGAGTGAAAAGGATGACGAAAGAGGAGGAAGGGAAAAGGAAGACAATGTTCAAAAATAAATAAAAAAATAATTCATCAAAAATTTCATGACAAATTGGTTTTGTCGAGTTAGTATCCCATTTGACAATATTTTCAAATAACATTTTAATCCTCACATGTCACGCTAGTAGAGATGTTACACTTGACAGAAAAAAGTAATGGGAGGACTAAAATGTTGGCATTTTTACACATTCAGGGACAAAAAATAGTTTTCCATCTTTCAGGGACTCATATGTTAGCAAATTACACTTTTAGGGAATAATTTGGATATTTACCCTAATTTAAATGATTTTCTTTTCAAATGTAAATAAAAATATGTAAGGCAGTGACAGATTGGTCCCTCGATGATAGGAAATTTGAATTTGGTCCATGAATGTGTAAAATGTAAAAAGTGCGACGAATTGGTCATGCAGATAATTTTATGACAAAATGGTCCCGAAATTTTGCAACTTTTGTCAAATTGGTCCTTCGAAATACAACTTCTTGTTAAATTGATCATTGAACACTACAACTTAATGACAAAATGGTCTCACCGAGTTAACGACATGACCAATTGTTATACTTTTTGCACATTAGGGACTAAATTTGAATATGTTTTTTTATCTTTCAAGGACCAATATGTCATTGTCTCCCACTCTCAAAGATCAAAATGGGTATTTATCCTAAAAAAATTAAAATTATAAAGTATGTATGGTTGATTTAATTAAAATAATCAAATAAGTAATTTAAATTTAGGCTTAATTATCAATTTGACCATTTCTTTATTCAAACCCTAATTGATTATTTCATTTCGCGTTTGCTTTTATTTTACCACCCACTGTTTGTTTCTTGTTTGGTTCAATTGGAGTTAAGTGACATGGCTGCAGAGGAGCCAACTCTTGATGATCCCCACCAACATGATGATACACTTGAAGTTCAAATACCTATGGAAGCCAACCTCAAATCAACTCAAATCAATAATCCTGAAGGAGAATCGTTAGAAGTCAACCTTAGAAATGAAAGATTTGGCCTTTTCTATTATCTATGTTGACTAATGGCCCCATACATGATGGTTGAAGAAAGTTGTTGATGATTACTGACGATGACAATGCACACAAGTGGGGACTTAAGTTACATTCTGAACGTAGAAACACCATGACGACAAGTGCCTCTCGATAACTTTGACAAGCCAATCACGATAGTGCGTCTGACACAATAAATCAAAATGCAAATGTTAACGATGATGGGTGTAACGACCTAAATATTTACTTATTTTTATTTTTACTTAAGGGTAAATTTCTAAGAAACGTATAATAGTAAAAATTTTAAAATGTAAAATTTGCAAAAGATTTGTTACTCATATACATAGCCAATGTCTCTGATACAAAAGTTTATATAATACAAGTACACTACTTTTCTCAAAATCCAGCTTAGTTCATAACTTCTTTTATATATCTTCACTACTCCAAGGCCTCATGGAACTTGCCCATCATTGCCATCTAAAAAAAAAAAACATGAAACAGATCGGGAGAGAAATAAATTTCTCAATAGGCGAAGCTAAATCCTGACCCTATTATTAGGTTAGTAAAATCAAAAAAAATCAAACACATCCACAAGCAATATGCAACTATATGAATGCATGAGATGAACTATTCCAGGGCAAATGGCCTCCACATATCGTACTGTATGTGGCCACACTGAGTGTGGACGCTGCTATAGTCTTACGCAAACATGCATGAATTTTGCCATATATCCTTGCACCTGGGTACTACATATCGTACTATATGTAGCATCAGATTATGTTTCCCCAAAGCCTCGTGCTGGACTTGGAACATGGAAACATGAATCCACCTATCTTAATCACATCAACATATCAACATCCATAAAAATCAAATTCATAAGCAAAATATATATCATATCATCATTTATATCATAAGTATGGTTACACCACCATATCTTATCTATTAAGCTTATGAGTATGGTTACACCACCATACCTTAATCAAGTAAGATTATTACCATCTTTTATGCATAACCAGAGAATAGTTTTAATTATAGAAAAATTATGTTAGTAATCTAACTAATAATCCTCAATATAAATAATATCTAATTCCCTTGAAACCTTCACAAGAAAAGATTCAAACCTAGTATGCAATCTTGATTCTCCTTTCACTTACTTCCTCACTAATTAATCCTCAAAAGTGAATCATTCAATAGTTAAACCATTAAACTACATACCATTCAACCTCTACTTCTAAATTTAAATCAAAATAGTTTCATAAAAATATCAACAGACAACCCAAAATATCATTAAAATCACCTTCAAAAGATCATCAAATGGGCCTCCATACATCACTAATATTGATGGATATAAATCATCACCTATCTCATGGCTTTAATCAACACATTCTCATTAAAGAATAACCTTCAAACATCACGAAATTCAAGCCTAAATAATAACCATAATTCAGCCAACTAATTCAAACCATTGATTAACTAGAGATTTAAGCTTAGCCTACCTCAAGTGAGTTTGAGTCTTGAGAATAGAATGGATAAATGGCTTCCTTCCTTCCTTCCTTCCTTGGAAAATCCTCTTAAAGATGAAGCCTTGATATCCTTCTTCTAAGCTTGTCAAAACTCTTCCTAAGGTTGCTAGGTTTCTCACGAAATTTTGTCAAGAAGGTGGAGTTTTCTTTTCTTACTTGATTCTAACTCTAAAGGAGAAAGATGAAATGAAGGTAGTATGAAGAGAGGATGTTCACATGAAGATGTAGAGAGGAAAGCTTGGAGAATGTCTTGCACTTAGGTCCTCCTTCCCCCTTTATATAGTGGTTTAGGATTCACTTTATGGAAAAATATCTCCTACACCATAATGACTTACCTTTCCACTTGTCCACCCCTTTACAAGTGTCCCTACACTTGTCCAAATCATAAAGGCTCTTAATTCTCCACCATTCGAGTGTCCAAGCTCCTGAAGTTTCTCCATGTCTCTTGCATTTTCGTGGAGTAGCTTGCCAAGGAAGATTTTTATGCTTTTTCTTTCATTCTTGAGTTTATCCCAAACCTGTTTTAGTAAAATTCTAATCCTGGATTCTTTAACCGTTGGATATCTTTAAAATTTTAAAGGTACACTACTATCCTACATATGTCACTTTTGACTGTTGGGATTGTTGAAATAACGTCTAGAGATGTCCACGTGTTCTACCAAAGGAGATAAGAGAAGATTTTTCTTCTCATCTTGTATACATATTCCAAGTGTCCACCACTTGTCTTCTTCATGAAGCTTGCCTTTTCAAGTGGCTTATTCATGAATCTTCTCCCCTTTTCTACATCATTCCACACATGAACTTCAAGCTTAAGGGGTAGGATGACAAGTTTTCCTTCCTTTTATGCCATTACATGTCATTTTTGATGCTAAAGTAAAATCTAATTCTACTTATGGTTTTTCACATGGTAATTCCTTGTAAGAAGTTAAATTTAATTTGAATTCTTTCACCTGAAGATAATATGAAATAATAGAACTCTAGAGATCTTCAAAAATTATCTTTAGTTTCATTACAAATAACCCATAACCAATCTCTACAGAGTACTATACAGACCTCAAGCACAAGATTGTTCTTATCTTAATTCCAATTGGTCTATTTTTCTTCTGACCATTAAAATTACTAAACCATTTTATTAGATAAATCTAAACATCCTTCAATTGAGAGAAAATTCCACAGATTCTATTTCTCATTTTTCCATATTTTTCTGATGCCCAAATCCTTTTGAATATAATTTCAAAGTTGTCACCTTATAAAATTCATAGAAATTCTATTCTAAGGTTTCTTGTCACAAAATCTCTTAATAATATGCTATCTAAGAGTGCTCTGTACTTCCATCAAGTTTCCACAAACTCTCAAAGGGTATTTGGTCATTTTTGGCCTAAAGGGCATTATGGTTATTCTTGGGACGTGATGGTAATTATCCAAAATGTTCAAGGGTATTTGTGTAATTTCTACCAAAATATCTAGGGGCATTCTTGTCATTTCCAAAATATCTAAGGACATTTGTGTAATTTTCTCCTTAAAATATCTAACTAAAATATATAGGGACATTTTCGTAATTTTAACCTCAAGGTCATTTTTGTCATTTTTCATCTTAAGGGAATTCTAGTAATTTATACTTCATGGAAAGAGTGATATAGTCATTTTTCTTTGTATACAAATATCATCACATTTCCACAATTAATTATAATATAATTTTGAGGATGTTACAATGGGAGACAATGCATTAATGACGCAGTGAGCAACATAATAATTAATGATTTAAAGGAACAAGAAAAACTGACAAAATTGATGGTTTTCATTTTTCAAAATCCTAATCTAATCGCATCCCAATCAGTGCGACAATCATAAACAATAAGTGACCTTCATCAAGACTCAATGATTATAAAGGTTGAAACCATTCCTGAAATCTTTGTAGGAGAGAAGAAACGATGTGTGACAGATAACAACACTAATTATACACCAACCAACCCTACCCCCTAACAATGTTAACAATAACCCTAAACCTATCTCTATACAACCCAACCCCCAACACACCCAACACCAATCCAAACATAAACCATGTTGAAACACCCAACACACACCTAAACCCTAATCTTAACCAAACATTATCCACCAACCCTAGCTATATACCTTCAAAAACCTAAAACCCATATGCACCTACCAACAACGCCCATTTTTTTATTGGTGGACCCTGATAGAGAGGCCTGCCAAGGAAAATGAGTATCCTTAATTGGAGTTGTTGGGGCTTGGGCAACTCAAGTGCAATTCCTATCCTTCGTGAACCTAGTCTGCATTCTCCGTTTAGATATGATCTTCCTTTGTGAAACCTTAGTGAACTCTCCCGCCCCATTGAAGAAATCAAAAACCTCATCGACTTCGACACTTGTATTGTTGTTGATGTTTAATGGTAGGAGTGGAGGCTTAGCTCTTTTTTAGAAACACCCATTCTAATGTCACTTCCTAAATTTCTCTCCTAACTTCATAAACATTGAAGTCCAAAAAAATGGCTTCCCATCTTGGCACCTTACAAGGTTCTATGGGTTCCCTGAAAGAGATCAAATAAGAGAATCCTAGGATCTTATAAGACATATTTCTCTTTCCTCTCCTTTGCCTTGGTGTATCCTCGAAGATTTTAACAATCTCTTATCTATGGATGAAAAACTTTGTAACAGTGATCACCCAAATTGGCTCATTCTAGGATTCTATGATGCTCTTTTTGATAATGTCCTTTATAATCTTCTTATGGAATGTTACAAATACACTTGGTTAAAGAGCGAAGGACCCCTATGCCATTAACGAAAAGTTGGACAGAGCATTGGCTAACTATGAATGGCATGACATGTTTCTTCACTTCAAACGGGGAAACTATATTACTTCTAAATCTGACCATTCACCCATTCACTTTTTCTTCATACAACTTGCAAGAAACCCTTTAAGAAACAATTTCATTTCTAGAATTCATGGCTATTGGAGCACAACTCTTGACGCCATTGTTGAGGAAGGTTGGATAAATGATGACTTGATTTCAAAACTCAAAAATTTCTCTTCCTACATGTCTTGTTGGGGTCATAATGTGAAAATTGTTTTCAAGTCCTGAATTGATCTTTTTTGTAGATATGGAATACCTTGGTGAATCAACTAATGATGAATTCGCCAACTGTTACTCCAATGCACAACAAAAGTTGAATAATTTGATTGCTTAGGAAGAAACTTACTGGAGACAAAGGGCTAAAGTTTATTGACTAAGAAATGGTGATATCAAATCCCGCTTCCTTCATTCTTATGCCACTACAAGGAACAAGATGAATAATATAGTCTCTTTTTCACGTGATGATGGTATGATTTTCACATACCACAATGATATTTGTAATGTTGCTAAATCTTATTTTGAGCAGTTGTATTGTGGTGTTGATGTTAAGATTAATGAAATAATATAACATGTTCCCCTTTACTTATCGTTTGATGGTAACATTCCTCTCCTTGCTTATTTTACCATAGATGAATTTAAAAATGTTCTCTTCCAAATGGACTCGAACAAATCTCCTGGACCAGATGGCTTGAACCCTGCTTTTTACCAAAAAATTCTGGAACTTATGTGGCCTTTACATTTTTACAACAGCCACCTTTTGGCTAGAAAATGGATCCTTCCCCCCTTAAATAAATCAAACCTTTATTGTCCTTATCCCTAAAATTCCCAACCCCTCAACCATGAAATATTTTAGATTCATCTCCCTCTGTAATGTTCTTTACAAAATCATCTCCAAAACCCTTGCAAATTGTCTTCAACTTATTCATCACAAATGCATTTCCTTGGATCAATCTGTGTGTTTTAGAGGGTCTTTCTGATAGAGGACTATCCAAAGAGCATGAATTTCGAGAAGCACTCCATGAATTGAAGGTTCCAATGACTATGTCCAAAACCAAGCTTCTTCAAAAAGAAATAACCAAGAGAATCATCGTTGGACTATTTAACAAGGGCAAGGATGGAGGAAGACATAAGGAGCTTTGGAGCACCTTGAAGATTGTAGGAGAGCTTGCTTAGCGCGAATATCACGCTTAGCGCAATTTATTTTGTGACTTTCGTAATTTTCCTAGTTTTCATAATTTTCGTAATGTCGTAATTTAGTAATTTCTTATTTGTGTAGTGGGCCTCAATGTGGACTTAAATAGGCCCAAACTATGTGTTTTTAGGTTTTATTAGAGACTTGACTCTATAAGTACTCAGACATTGCTAGTTTTGAATAACTTTTGATTGAATAATATTAAGCATTTGCTTGAATTAAGAGTTTAGCCTCTTCTTGGTTCTTGGTTGAACCTAAATTGATTCTTATCAAGGAAGCTTTCCTTTGTGGCGAATCCTCCTCAACTTATCATTCCAACACGGATCGTAGCATTATTCATACCATCTTCTTTATCTCCCCCACCTTTTATCTGTAAGTTCTACTATCTATCATTGGTATCTTGAAATTGGCCTCTGGAAACGATCCAATCCAAGTATTCATGCCTTGGTAGTCATCACTTTCTATCCTTGAAAATGTTATTCTTGTCTCTAAAATCATTCGCCACATGAAATGCAAAACAAGAGGCAAAATGGGTGGAGTTGCTCTGAAGATTAACATCAATAAGGCTTTTCACAAGGTTCAATTTATTTGTCGAGTTTAATGACTAAAATGGGTTTCCATGACAAGTGGCTAGCTTGGATTAAAGTATGTCTAGAAAGTGTTCAATTTTAAATTAACGTTAATGAGGATTCTTTTGGTCATATTTAACCTGGGAGAGGACTCAGATAGGATGACTCACTATCACCCTACCTGTTTATTCTTTGCACTGAGGGACTTTCTTCTATTTTGAGACACTTTGAGAGAAAGGGAGAAATTCATGGTATCAAGGTGTGCAGAGGGGCTCCTACCCTCTCACACCTTGTATTTGTTGACGATTGTTTTCCTTTTTGCAGGGCTACGAAGTATAAACAAACACTTTGGCCAACATGTTTGACACTTATAAAAGGGCTTCTGGTCAATTGATAAACCTTCAAATGTTTGAGTTTTTTTAGTTTCAATACAAAAAATAATTTTAAAAAAAATTCATGTCATCTCTTGGTGTTTCCTTACTAATTGAAATTGAAAAATATCTTGGTCTTCCCTCTCTGATTGGAATAAAGAAGAAAATTGTTTTTGACTTCTTGAAGGATAGACTTTGGAACCGTATAAACCATTGGTCAAATAAACATTTATCAAAGGTAGGAAAAGAAGTTCTTCTCAAATCTTGTGCTCAAACCATCCCAACTTACTGCATAAGTGTATATCTTCTACCATCAATTATAGAGGATGAAATCCAAAAGATGATGAAAACAAGTTCAAGAAATGGTATTAATTGCCTCAACTGGGAAAATTAACAATGAAGAAAGAATTTGACGGTATGGGATTCAGACATTTTCATGGCTTCAACCTTGCCATGCTAGGGAAGCAAGGCTGGAAACTTTCCACAAACTCACATGCTATAGTGACAAAGGTGCTTAAAGCTAAATAGTACCCAAATGATGGTTTTTTAGATGCCCCCTAAGGCACAATCCAAGTTATACATGGCATAGTGTCCATGCTTCACAGGCTTTGGTTAATGAAGGCATGATATGAATATTAGGCAATGGTCATTCAATCAACAATTGGACCCAACCTTGGCTACGGAAAATAGATAAGTCTTATGCTTCCTATTTACCACCACTTGGTCTTGAATCTAAGAATGTTAATTTTCTCATAGATCAAGATCGTAGCTGTTGGAGAATGGATATAGCTTAACAGATCTTTAATGATGATGATTTGAAAGATTTATGGATGATGCCTTTGACTAACACTCGTGAAAGATTTGAAAGGTGTACATTGTTCGAGTAGGTGCGATTACTGTGAAATCAACCTGGAAAATGAATGACATGTTTTCTTTGATTGCCAACATGTTAAAAGTGTTTGGGATGCTTGTTAGACTTTTGGCAAGCGTACCAATTGTCGTTTAAGTTAAAAAATTTATAAAAGTTCGTTTCCACAGGGACTTGTGCTACTCAATTAATCCAAATAAAACTTAACAGTTTAATAGTTATGTACAACGAGTATGGTCGAAGTTTTGATGGTTTAACGGAAATAACGAAAGATTACGGAAGATTACGGAAGCTAATAAAACGATTTTAATTAATTCAAGAAAAGCGTAGGATTTGGATTTCATCATTCATACCCTCAGTATCCAATTAATATTACCATGTATAAATCATTCTCTATTATTATTGATGCACACATTAATTCACCTCGAATCGATCCCTCGCAATCGAGTTCTAAGGATATTTACCAAATATTGATCCCTTGCATATGAAGTAAATAACCCAACATTACAATCATAATCGCGTGCTATTTGCAATCTAAGTGTTATGCTCTATCCCTAGCAACGTAACGTAAAGAGTAAAATTATTCAGTTCAAATTCTAAGAGTACTTCCCAGTTAAACTTAGAATCCAATTTCATGAAACTAGTGATCAAGTAGAATCAAGCATTAAGAATGAAATAAAATTACCAATAATAAATAGAAAAGACTTATGCATAAATAAATATTAAAAGAGATACTTAAAGGTAAGAAGATTACATTCAATCCTTAAGAGAAACTAACTAAGCATGGAGAGAACCTCCTTAAGAGAAGAATTGATGAAGGGCCCCATCATCACTTCTTTCCGACAGAGTCTCCGCACTAAATCTCACTTCTCTCACTTTCCTAACCTACCTAATACTAATATTTAAAGAGCCTAAGGCTTGAGAACAAGCCAAGAAGCAAGGGAGGAGGAGAATGGTGAAAGGCTAAAATTAGATTGTATATATGATAATTCACCTTTAGGTTTCAAAAAACCACTGTCCCCTAATCTCAAGAAAATGGAGGCACAAGATCCATCGGAAGAAATTAATTTAGGGACTAAAGAAAATCAAAAGCCCACTTATGTTAGTAAATTGTTAGAATCAGGGCTTCAAGAAAAAAAAATATTTCTTTGTTATAGGATTTCAAGGATTTCTTTGCATGGGACTATGATGAAATGTCTAGACTCAACAGAGATATGGTGGAGCACATATTACTTATTAAAAAAGGGAGAAAACCTATTAAGCAAGCACTAAGAAGATTTTCTCCTAATGTCACATAAGATATAAAAGTAGAAATTGAGAGACTGCTAAATGCTAAGTTCATTTGAACAACCAGGTATGTTGAATGGATTTCTAACATAGTTCCAATAATTAAAAAAAATGAAAAATGCAGGTATGTATAGACTTTAGAGATCTAAATTCAACAACTCCTACAGATGAATATCCTATGCCAATTACTGATATGTTAGTAGACTCAGCATTAGGAAATGGAATCTTGAGTTTATTATATGGATGTTTAGGGTTTAATCAAATATATGTTGCTAAACAAGACATATCGAAAACTAATTTTCGATGTCTAGGGGCATTAGGAACTTTTGAATGGACAATCATGCCATTTGGCTTGAAAAATGCTGGTGCGACTTATCAAAGGGCTATGAATTTAATTTTTCATGATTTGATTGAAAAATTTATTCAAGTATATATTGATGATTTAGTTGTAAAATCTGAATCGAAAAGTAATCACCTTGAGCATTGGAGATTGTCAGTCAAAAGAATGAGAAAGAATGGACTGAAAATAAATCCTTTAAAATGTAGTTTTGGTGTTTTTGTAGGTGAATTCCTGGGTTTGTTATCCATCAAAAGGGAATTGAAATAGATAAAAATAAGACAAAAACCATTTTGGAGACTTCCCCTCCAAAGAATAAAAGGCAATTTCAATCATTGCTGGGTAAGGTGACTTTTCTTAGAAGGTTCATTTTTAATTTATCAGGAAAAACTAAGATGTTTTCTCTGTTACTTAGACTAAAGAATAAAGTTTATTTTTTATGAAAATAAGAACACCAAGATGATTTTGATGACATCAAGAGATATCTAACAAATCAACCATTGTTAGTTCCCCCTATGGAAGGAAGGGATCTTAAGTTGTACATTTCCACATCATATTCGACCATTGCAAGCATGTTGGTGCAAGAAGATGAAAATGACATAGAATGGTGCTATTTATATCTTAGTTGAATTCTGAATGATAATAAAACTAGATATAATCTTATTGAAAAATCATGTTTGTGTTTGTATTACTCTTATACTAAATTTAAGTATTATATAAGACCTTTCGAATTTCAAGTTATATCTCACAATAGTGTTATAAAGTTTATGTTATCTAAGTCTATACCATATAATAGAATAGGTAAATGAGCTCTTGCATTAACTAATTTTCTTTAAACTTTGTACCACTAAAAGCTATGAAGGACAAATTCTAACAAATTTTTCTACTCATCATACTCATGTAGAAATTTTAGAATGTTTTGTAGGCATAAAACGTTGGGTGTTTTATTTCGATGGTTCTAAACATGTAGATGGTTCTGGAATAGGTATTCCCATAATATCTCCGAATGATATACCTTTGAGAATTTTATTCGGAATTACACCTGGATGCTCAAATAACGAAACAGAGTATGAAGAATGATAACCGGTTTAGAAACTCTAATAGACTTAGGTGCAAAACATGTTTTGGGGGGAAATCACTATTGTTGAACCAAATCCTTATATTGAATTTGTTGGTAATAAGGGCAGATTCATAATTAGTGATTAATCAATTAAATCAAAAATGTAAATGTATCAAAAGTAATTCACTAAGGTATTTTTCTCGAGCAACTGGATTGTTAAACAAATTCAATGATGTCGAATTTGAACATGTTTATCGAGAGGAGAATAAAGAAGCAAATGACTTACACAAATTGTTTGTGATTATACATTAAGTGTGAAAATTTTTGAATCTTTGATTACTATAAAATAAAATTACCAGAAGAATTCAAAATTCTGCCTATAAATGCATTAACACCTCTTGATTGATGAAAATATTTGGTTGATTATCTTCATAATCCTATTTCACATGCAAATCGGAAAACAAAATATAAAGTTGTGAATTATGTGATTTTGGGAGATGAATTATATAAAAAAGGTGTTGATGGAGTTTTATTAAAATGTATGGGAGAATTAGAAGCATATATAGCATTGACAAAAACGCATGAAGGGATTTGTAGTTGTCACCAAGCTAGCGCAAAAATGAAATGGATGTTATTTTGACAAGGGTACTATTCTTAAAGATTGCATAAATTATGCCAAGTCTTGTGAAGATTGTCAAAACCATGGTCCAATTCAACAAGTGAATTACATTTTGTAACAAAACCTTGGCCTTTTCAAGGATGAACTTTAGATATGTTGATCAAGGTGATATAATATGCTTCATTGAAGAAAATATCATATTTTGATTTGGTATTTCCAGAGACCTTTATTATAAATCAAAGATCTGTATTTATTGGAAGGAAGGTGGTTCAATATGCTAATTCTTGAAATAGAAAACTATTAACCTCTACCCTTTATTATGCACAAGCTGATGGTATGGTGGAAGCCATTAACAAAATTCTTAGTAGTTTTATTAAGAAACTTATTGGTCAAAAACCAAGAAGTTGGCTCGAAACCCTAATTCAAGTCATTTGGGATTATCGAATTTCACCCAAGGGGGAAACATGGGTTACTCCTTTTAAATTAGTATATGGACATGAAACAATATTGCCCATTGAAATTAATTTGAATTCAATTCAGTTACAAAGACTATTTAAACATGATGTATGATGAATTGAATTTATTAGATGAAGAAATATTTATTGTCTTAGAAAATATTATTCTTCAAAAAGAAAAAGTTGTTAAGAATTATAATAAAAAGGTTAAGAGAAAATCCTTTCAAGTTGGATATCTAGTCTGAAAGTAATATTACCCATGGATACAAAATCTAAGGTCTATGGTAAATGGTCTCTAAATTAGGATACGTCGCATGTCGTCAATAAGGTTTTTTTTAGGAAACACTTATGCATTTTGCGAAGTAAGTACTAACAATTTTATTAGTTTGATAAACCAAAAATGTCTACAAAATTGTTATAACCCAATAATAAATGAAATAAAAATTTCCATAACTTAGAAATTAAAAGTACAGGTGTTCAAAAGGAAAATTACATGAAGAAATTATCCCAAATAAATCAAAACAATGTATTAAAAAAATCTTCTAAGATTCCAAGATTGATTAGGATTTTACAGATTTGACATAATGACTCTTCCTCATCTCATTAAAGGTTTCAATACATATGGATAATGCATTCAAGGATTCCTTTTGAGCATGCTTGAGTTGCCTTTCTTTCTCTAGTGGGCCTTTTAGTTCTTGGACAATGTCTCGAGCAAAAGAATAGCGAGAATCCTTGTTCTTTTCATTAATTTCTTTTGGTTGCTTAAAGCTTTGAAAGTTTTTCACGAACTTTTTGAAGTTCATCTTGGATTGGTCTAAGCTTAGCCAAGAGTTCTTCTTCTTTCTTGACCAAATCCTGTTCAGATTTACCAGTTTCCTCTATTGGTCCTTGTATCAACATGATATTTCCTTGGATTTTTAGAATCCTTCTCGAGCTTGAACGAGTTTGTTTCGATCTCATTCTATTGAAGACTAAATTTCAGCGATATCAACAACATGTTGGTCACAAAGTTGGTGAGCTTCGAAAGATTTATTGAAGACATTGAGGAAAATTTTCATTTCCTTGCAAAATTCATCAACTACCAAATCATTGAATTTGAAAATTTTGTTGATTGCTTATTGCAGTTGTTCTTTATAATCTGAATTCAAAAGAGAGTCTTCAAGATTCTGATTGAAAGCAATTTCTCTGAAATGTGCCACGCTTCATCAAAATGGGTAAAAGGCCTATTGTGACTCAATTCTGAAGCTTTTGAAGGCATTGAGTTGGAAGACCAAACATCAATGAAAGAAAAAGGATTTGCATCAGTTGCATCCACATTCCCTTGAAGAGCTTCAATATTCACACTTGGGGGCATTGCTAATTGCTAATAGAAGTAGCAAGTACTAGCCCTAACGATTGATATTCTTGATTCAATGTTGGTGATTTTTCAATGACTAATAGAAAATAAAATAGTGATATAAGAATGATAGAATAATAATGAGACATCTTTTTCAAAATTAAATAATATGTTATACCTAGGATCAGAAGGTTTAGGATTGTCAGAAGTATTTTGAATTTCGTTATTTAGAGGTTCAAGAATGATCACTGCAAAAGCATCCATATTCAAAGGTTCCTCCTCTCCAAATTGAGTAACTTCAACTTCAACTTGTGTTTCTTTTTTAATGACTGGAATGGAAAGATTGTTTTTGTTAGAATTAATCTCCATGAAGTTCTCTTCAACAATTGGTTCTTGTTGAGATTGTTGTTTTGATGGAGATGATTCACTTTGGCTTTGAGTCTCTCATCTTTGTCCTCTTCATCATATTATTTTTTGCTGCCTTTCTTGCTTCTAATGTCGAAAAAGGCATTTAAGAATCTAAAACTGATTGTTAATGATAAAAGAATATTTATAAAATATTATTATCAAAGATTGACATATTTATTTTTATCATTTCTTTTCTTTATTTACACTTTTAGAATTCAATATAATAAGAGGAGTATCATGAGTTTCTTCATCTTGTAGAAAAAGATGATTAGACTAAAAATCAAAATTGGTTTGAATTAAAGATTTATAAGTTTGATAGGAAGTGCCTTGTCATCTTCTAGGTTAGAAGGACCTTGAGAGGAGTAAAGGTCTACTACGTTCACATCCTACAAGCAAGATAACCAAGACATATATCTCAATATGCCATTTGAAATGTGTGTCTCAATCAGTTCTCTAAACTTAGAATGGTTGGACTAAATTTTTTTCTAAAAATTATCGAAAAATAGTATGTTTAATTTTTGAAAGAATAAAAACATAGATTTTATAATATTTTGAAGTTTCTGTAAGGTATATTTTAAGTAAATAAATAAATGAAATTTTTAGAAGGAAAAAATACCTTTTTCTTTGGCTTCACTAAAGGAGTCGATTTCTAGGAAGAACTGATTGGCATATCTTCATCAAAATCATCCACTTCCTTTGAAATATTGTCATTTATTGGTTGAAGATTAGAATATTGGCATAAATAGAATAAGTTTCAAAAGAATGAAATCGAAAAATTAATAAAATTCTTTTTGAGAAAACTAACCTTTGCCCAATCTTTAGTCTTTGGGGGTTTTAGCGGAAGTTTGACTTTGTCATCTTTGTCACTAGTAGTCCTCTTAGATCCCTTCCACAAAGAGAATACCATAACATCAACCAATTCGATGGAAAATATTCATGAATAGGGAACATAATCGAAAGATTGAAGGAATTGAAAATACCCTATTTTTGGTACTGGCAGAAGATGGTGTTTCCTTTTTTGAGAGCTGTTCTTGGAAGTTCCTTGCTCATCACCTTCCCAGTCTTTTGCATCTCCTTGATGTGGTATTTTTTTTATAGTAATGACTGAAAAAAAATAAAAAACATTTAAAAACATTTGAGAACTTCTTTCTGTTAAAAAGAAATTTACCATTTAGTTCTTTTGCTTCAATATCAACCCATACCTTTGGGATTATTCCTTTTGGGTATTTTTGATAGTCACCATGATAAGTTTTAGTAAAGGTAGCTCTTCGAGTAGGGGGAGTATTATCAAGTCTATAAACAACAGAGAATAGTAGAAGCTCTTGAACCCAAGGAGGATTTCAAAGACTTTTACTTAGGCCAAAACAAGCTTTTGGGAAGAGGGGAAGATTTTAAGGGCAGTATCTAGAAAAATTGGTGGTTCCTCTCGAGTTTATTACTCTAGCATTTTCTCTGTTTTTCTCTATTTATCTCTAAGACCAAAAACTGCTTCTCAAAAGGTGAGTAATGGACAGTTTGGGTGATAACATATGCGATAGAAAATTTTGAAGCGAGTAATTTCTACAGCTAGGTCATGCTTACCTTTGCTCTTTTTGCTAGTATCTTGCATATACCCAAAATATTTGATTAATTTCTTTAAGATAGACATGGTAGAAATAGGCCTTTGAGAATAACAATCCTTCCACCATAAATGGAAGTCTTTGGTGTTTAAAAAATGATTCTGGAAAGGAGATGATTGGAATTGCAGCTTCACTTTGGGACTTCCCTTTTCAATGACTTTAGGGATCAAACTTTCATCACCTTGAATCTAATATGGGTATGTCTTCTTTTAATACATTGGCACTGGAGGCAATCGACAAATACCAAATTGTCTTGCAAAAATTTGAGGTTGGTAAGGATAAAATCAAATATCCTTTGAAAGCGAAGATTATGTCGCAAGTAAGAAAAGCGCTCCAAATTTCAATCAATTCTGATTGCTGGCCAGGAGTTTCACAAGGGAATCTCTGCTTCAACCAAGATGGCCCAATCAATTTGGAGTTTAGGAAAGAAGCTAAATTAAGATCAAAATGATCGAAATTGAGGAAGGCCTTGATGTACTTGTTATAGCATTCATAGGTGAAGAATTCCTTGTTGGGGGTGAAGCAAGTTAATTGAGCTCCTTTAATTTTGAGTTCAATGTCATCTGGATATCTCTTTCAAGAGTGATGTGATTGGCTAAGACAACATTGAACCAAAGTTGGCTAATCCATAAAAGGACCAACTATGTGTTTCATCTTTCCAAGAACTTCCATAATTTCGACGACTTTGTCCACCACTTTGAATTGAAGCTAAAAGGAATATGCTAAGACAAATATCTTCTCCAAAAAGAAGAGTTTGAGCCAAATTATAATAGCACATCAAAATTTGAAAAGATCGAGTGCAAAGTATATGTGAGGACCTAATACATCAAAAAGGCAATGTGTTTTTTGTCAGATACTTCATTTTCCTTGGCATTCTTTCCAATGAAACCTCCATAATACATAGCACTAAAATCAATATTCACCTGACTTCTTTTGATTTGATCATCAAAAAAACCAAAGAGTAAGTATTTCCTAGAGGTTTTAGACCAATAATAGTCGTAATGTCCATTAATGTTAGCGAAATTGGACCACAGAGGAGTTCAAGAGGATGCAGACTTTGATTCCAAAATAGAAAAGGAGCCATTAGCATAGGCATATCCAAACTAACAACATCATAATCACTTAACTGGATTAAGTCGTATATGCCTATGTTCTTCCAATGTTGTTCTTCTTAGTTTCTAAACGCTTTAACCAGCTGATATAAGTCTTCCTATCTTTAGGAGGAGAGGCCCTAAAAATCTCACTCTTGTCTTTTAGAAAATCACTCCTAATAATGTCTTTAAGGATTAAGGGATATTCTCCATCTTGAGTGAGAAACAAACTCTTAATAGCTTCTAAATCTACTTGTAGTTATAAAGACTTGAAAAACAAACAATTTTGTTGTCAAGAGAAGCTGGGATTAGTACCTGAGTTTCCCACACTTTTCTAAATTCTTCTTCATAACTAGGAATGAGGATTAGCTCAAATTATTCTTCTCTTTACATCGTCACCGTGGATGATGGAAGTGGCACACTCCTATCAATATTAGTTGAGGTTTCATGTTGCTCCAATGGAGGATTTTGTTGTGAAGAAGTTGCCATTCAAGAAAAAAAGAAGAAAGGGAGATTTCTTTCTTAAGGTGAAGGGAGTGACAAAAGCTAGGGATTACAAAATAAAATAAATAAGCAATGGGAGTGAAAATGGTTAATATTTATAAATTACCTAAAGAGGATATGAGACTGCATTTAATTGTAAATCAATGATGAGATAAGATATGACATGATTAGTGGAGATAGGCAATTACAAGCTTATAGGCACAATCATTTAGCCTCCATTAGCCCAAAAACTGCTGCATGTTTATACATGTTCTCCACTTCTCAGTGCTTGTGGACGTTGTAGTTAAAGAAGTGACTATAGTACCCTTAAATATATTCTACACAAAAATACTATGTTCTGGAATGAGAACTCAAACACAATATATTTGAGAGGCATTTGTTATCTCTGTTAAGAAAAGTGTCTAAGTTTGGGAAACTTAATTTATTTTCGATGGTTGACATTTCAATGAGGATAAAGTATTGACAAATGTTAAGAAAGCATAAAGGGTTAATGATACATCTAAAGAAAACCATTTCGATAAAATTAGTTTCCATATTGTCTTACATATTTGAAAGTTGTTCTCCTTATCCACTAGCTAATTTTGTGACTAACTCTTGTTTTTCCTCCAAGCACCAATCGTTTTTGGCAACAACAGATGCTTCTTCTAAGCCATGATCTTGGGGTGTTGCTTTGTCTGATTCTCGATGGGTTGATGCAATGTGTAAGGAGATTCATGCTTTTTAAGATAATAACACTTGGCATTTGGTTGATCTTCCACCTGGCAAGCGAGCATTACCATCTCAATGGGTTTTCCGTATTAAATATCATGTGGATGGTTCCATTGAACGCTACAAAGCTAGGGTTGTTATTGGAGGGAATCGACAAATTAAGGGGAGAGGATTTTCATGAGACATTTGCTCCAGTTGCAAAAATGGTAAGCGCTCGTACTTTTCTTGTTGTGCCAGTTGCGAAACATTGGCATCTTCATCAGCCTGATGTCAATAATGCCTTTCTTCATGATGATCTTGATGAGGAGGTTTACATGAAATTACTTCTTGGATTTAGTGGGGGTTTAACATCCAAAGTGTGTCGTTTACAAAAGTCTTTGTATGGCCTCCGTCAATCTCCACACAACTTGTTTGCCAAGCTTACTACTTTTCTTCTTCATTATGGTTTTGTGCAATCCAAAGCTGACTACACCTTATTCACTTTGACTCGCGATAATATTTTTCTAGCATTACTAGTATATGTTGATGATATTGTGCTTGTTGGTAATGATGATTCTGAGTGTGCTAAGGTTAAATCATATTTGGATTCTTGTTTTAAAATTAAGGATTTGGGTGTTTTGAAATATTTTTTAGGTATTGAGGTTGCTCGAAATAATTCTGGTCTGGTTCTTTCTCAACTAAAATTTGCTTTGGATATTTTAGTTGAAGCTAATATTGATTCCTGTAAACCAGCTCTTTTCCCTATTGAGCAAAACCATTGCTTGGCTCTTAGTAATAGTCCTGATTTTGTTGATCCTGGCAGGTATCGTAGGCTTATTAGTCGTTTAGTTTATCTTACTATCACTTGCCCAGATTTAAGCTATGTTGTTCACACTTTGTCTCAATTTATGCAAGCACCAAAACAAGAACATTTTGAGGTTGTGCTTCGGATTATGCGCTATGTTAAGGCTAATCCAAGTCAAGGTTTCTTTCTTTCTGCTAATTTGATCTTCAAGTTCATACTTTTTGTGATTCTGATTGGGCTACTTGTCCTTTAACTCGATGTTCGATTATTGGTTATTTTATTATGTTGGGTCAGTCTCCTATCTCTTGGAAATCCAAGAAGCCAGTTACAGTTTCTCGTTCATCTGCCGAGGCTGAGTGCAGATCAATGGCTACAACTGCAGAATTATTATGGATGAAATCGTTCCTTGCTTCTCTAGGTATTGATCATACAGGGCATATGTATTAAGTTGTGATAATCAAGCTGCTCTTCAGATTATAGTTAATTCTATTTTTCATGAACGAACAAAACACATTGAGTTGAATTGTCATTTTGTTCCGCAGAACATTCAATCTCATACTATTGCCACTCATTTTGTTTGTAGTAATTCTCAGCTTGCTGACATGTTTACAAAGGCACTAGGTCCTGTAGCTTTTCTGGCTAATCTAGGCAAGTTGGGCATTTCAAATCTTCATGCTCCAACATGAAGGGGAATATTGGAGAAAAAATTGGAAGATAATAACAGTTTTTTGTTTACAGCTAAGGTTGTTATGGGTTGTTATCTTCTGTTGGGTATTTGTAGCTTTATTTCGAATTTATAGCTAGGTTGGGGTTGTTATCTTTTGTTCGTTATTTGTAGCTTTATTTCAAATTTATAGCTAGGTTTTTTATATTATATTTTCAAATTGTGTAACCGCTTTCCACCATTTGCCTATTTAATGACATAACTTTGATCAATGCAAACACACAAAAGTTATCGCAAATACAATTTTTAATAACTTCGGAGCGCAACTAGTGAACCCCTCGTCATCTAAGGAAGGGGTGTGTGAGATAGCCTACATTGTGTAGGCAATTATTGTCAGTTTGAAGCACCTCCTCTCTATAGCTCTGTTAGATAAAATTGTGATATTTGCTTTGCTTTGCTCATTTTGAATTGATTTGTGCTTTGTGTTTGATTTTTGTGCTTTGTTGCCCAGAGGGTGATTAGGTATGCCTCGGGGGTTCAAAATGGATCTTTGAATGGCCACAAAGCTATAAGGTAGATTAGCTCACTCCACAATCGAAGGTCAAGGAATGATGTTTGGAACTCAAATGATGTTTGCTTTAGTGAGATTTATAGATGTGTGTAGCAAGCATTCTGATTTCCCTATTTATAAAAGTTAATTTAAAGACTCTTGAATTAGCAAAGCACAATATGATAAGAATTTTATGCCTTATATCTTTGTGGTGTTGATAGGTACGGAAATATAAAAGGTGTGAGTATTGAATTGGCATATGCATTCTTTTTGCATAATATGTGGCTTGTGGATTCTGAACTGTTGATTCTGGACAAATAGCTTGTGGATATTTAATGTTGCTACTATGTATTCTGAATTGTGTGTTGAGTTTGCGTTCATAGAGAGAATTGAGTTATTCTCTCGAATTTGGCAAACCTCGGCTTAAGAGCAATTAGTAAAATTGCTCAGAGAGTGGTATATTGATGTTGTGATGTGTTATGTATGTGTGAATGGATAAAGATAACATGATTAGTAGTTCTGTGTGCACTACCTGAACCTGATTTCTATCATTGGCATTGAATTTAAAGCTTATAATTATGTATAAGGCGTGATTATCAAGTAATTGATGTGAACTTGAGTGCCCGAACTAAAATTGGACTTGTGCTAGTGTGAGAATTGTACTGTTAGTGTCTTCGCGTGAGTTGACTGAACTTGTTTATAATTGTATCAGCAATCTTAAAACGTTAAAATTATGAATTAAATGTTTGAATAGAAATTAGAGATGTCAAGAAGGCATTGCTTATGTGTTGATTTTGAATATCAAAATAGTATGAATCATGCAAATTCTAATTCTGAAGTATATAGTGGGTAACTTAATTATTACCATGGTTATATACTGTCCTATAACTTGTTTTCAGTGGGTAATAAGTGTTCCCGAATCATCAGAAGTCTTACTTGTAAAATTAGGTAAAATACAATAATCTATGATATGAATTTTTGATAAAATTACCTTAATATAAGAGTTTGATCTCAATTCTGTTTTCTGAGTGCAGTGTGTAAGTTCTATCTTTGGAATTTAAACCTGTTAAACTTCTATTTCTTAGCTTGAAATCGTTTTGGAATCAGCACATTTTGTTATCTATACAGTTCATAAGAATTTTTCTAATGCAGCAAGTTTAACCTAGCTTTGGTTGAAGTGTGATGCACATAAATGTGTAAACTATGAACCTGTAGAGCATGTAACTCATAAGTATTGATCCAGTAACCTATGCCCCATTTTGTACTGTACCTAGAGGTTCTTAACTTTTCATAACGCAGGTTCCAAGCCTTAGACTTAAATTTGAGCTTTAGACTTTTACTTGATTGGGAATTTAAATAGAAGTGCTGAAATTGTATCTGTTCTGATTTCTCTTAAACTACGGTGCATTCTAGACTTGATTGTTGGCTGAGATACTTTGATATGTTGTAGGGCTGGATATTTAGTTCGTAATGCTTTTGATCCCATAGTATTTCAAGTGTTGTGTGAATTATAGTGAATTTTTCCATGTAATTGGTACTGTTTGAACTTCACTAAGGACAGCAGCTATAATCTTTGAATTCTATATTTCTATGAATTATATTTTGCTGGAGTGGTATTTTTATATTGAACTAGACATGTTCACTGAACTCTGGGAGTTGGAAACACCCCATTTTCATTTTTAGAAAATTTTATATGAATTATAGAATATGAGATTGAGGATGGACAAGGATGCTGTGAAATCAGTTTTGAACTATGAGAAAGGTGTTGTATTTGTGATCCATGTACTCGGTATAAAATCTTGAGATAAATCCCACTTGTTTATCCATGTGAGGAGTGAACCTCTGATAGTTTTCAGCCAAAACAGCAGAGGGTTTTATTTTTGAGAATTTCCCCACTTATATTACTCAATTGAGTTTACCTCTAGTTTTCAACTTTCTATCTTATTGTGCTACATTAATTATGATTTTCAAACTAAGTTATAACTTGTGCTGGGTCAGTTAGGGTTTGCTCCTGCATGGTTGTCTGCACGTGACTTGCCTCATTTGGTGCGAAATGCCTCTTTTTATCAGCAATAACTATTTTTTGATTGCTAATGATTTCCTCATTCATATTTCATATCATCCTCCATCGATTCCGTAATTGGCACTGAATGTAGCAGATTATCTGGAACAATCAGGTTCGGATTTTTGAAAATCTTCGTCATAAATTCTGACTATTTTTTGTCCTCCTTTTGATTTGCATTAAATGCATGCTGGAATTATTACCATTAATGTCAGAATTAATGCCGTCTGAAACCGCTGGATCCTTAGCTCTCAAATGTTGTTCCACAGGCACTACTACCATCATTGTCAAGGACAAAATCTTCATGCAGTTTTCGTCAACATGGCCTAATAAGCCACATAAGTAACAGTAGGAACCTCCTCCGCTTCTCCGCCGAGCTTCTTGATTTTCTTTTATTCTTTCTGACATCTAGAAGAACACAAAAGCGCATGTAATTAAGGACGTAAAAATATTTGTGTTGTTTTTCTCATCATATACATATTCCAAAAACTGTCATATGGTTTTAATAATAGATGGCTTTTGGATAAATTCTCTCATTTCATTTAAATTAATTTTACATATTATAATTTTAATTACACATCATTTCGTTTTATATTTTATTTTCCTAAAATTTTTAACAGGGTCATTTATCATGGAAATTAACGAAACTCACAAAATGAAATTCCAGCGGTGAAGAGTAACAATGTTATTTCGAAAAATCATGTTTTTTAAAACATGTTACAAAAGGTTAAAAGATTGAATTTCAAAATAAAAAACAATTTGATTTAATTATCTCATCATCGATTTATTTTATGAATAAAAATTATTTTTACATCAATTATCCAAATTTAAAATTTAAAGGTAATAAAAAAATAATTCAGAAAATACATTGACCAATGAGTAATCAAATTATTTAGTCTAAAAAATCATTTATAAATTACTACAACAGAAACAATTAATAAGAATTAGTTGGTGTTTTATTTTTTTCAATTAACAGTTTTGAAATGGATTCAAAAGCCTCATAAAACAAATCTTACAAACAAAAACTAGCTATGACGTAAAAGAATAACAATAATAACTTTATTCTCATCCTGTACAATTCAATCACGGTATAATGTAATTTTCCCCTCCTAGTCTAGGTCTCAATGCGTAAAACTTATATGGGGCATACTGGAATCTACAACAGAACGTGTTGGCTATACTCGTAGTACATGGCAGGTGACAACCTATGCACAGCCTCGAGATATACCAGATTTGAGTCAAGCCCCGCAGTACATGGAAGGATTTCTAATGTAATGGATAATGATGGTTACACAAATAACTTCTCTTCCATATCTCAATGCGCATTTTGTTGGGGAAATGAGTTGTTGAGTAAATTGAGATTTATCATCAAGTCACCCATATGCGAAATATGAGAGAAATCATATTCGCAACTACCATTATCCCTGATTTAAATGTACTCATCACCTTGAAATGTATCCTGACAAAACTGAGCCACAGATTTCATGGAATGCCAAACTTGATAGAGGGATAAGTGCTATAGGGTTCTAACTGCAGTCTGGTTTGTACATACGCAAGAGCACTCCACTTCCTTTCCAAACAACCTTTTCTCACGGTTAATCATCAATTTAATCAGGGGTAGTTTTTTCGAAACTTGGCGCCAAATCTCGTTAACTGTTCCATCAGGTTCTTCGTATTCAAAATATCGCTTAGACTGAAACAAGATACACTAAATTAAAGCCAGGAATAACGGGGGGAATAAAAAATAAAAATATATGCTTGAATAATGCTCTTTACCACTATATTTTTCATATAGAATTCAGACAAAGTAAAACATAAATTGGAGCTACTTTCTAGGACCTTCTACAGTTTCTACTTGAGCAACTGGGAGAAAGCACCAATGTGTGCAACCCAAATACATCAGAATAAAAGGATTCAAGGGTAGCATTAATAATATACATGAGAGAAGCAATGAGAATCTACTGCACTAATTGCCTAATTCAATTTAACTATTGAAGATCTAGTTTAATAAATCATGAAAATGCCAATCACTATGTATCTCACTTAGCATAAAGATGTATAAGTGTTATGCATTTATTCAAAGACTAAAGGTTCAGATGGGGGTGTGGAAAAAGGATTCTTGTTTACATAAAAGGGACATACTGCAATCAATTTTTACATATTATAAATACCCCCCGACTTTATTGCAAAAATAAATTATGCCAGCACTACTAACCTCCTTTAGCTCTTTCTGATATTCCAAGACTCTATCTGGGGTCACTGCTCTCAATTTTGAGACCAAATATCCTGGCTTTATAGCAGAAGAAGTTTCTATAAATACAGCAAGCTTTCTGTAGTCTATAGTATCTTCAAAAGGCAACTCAATATTATCACTGAGAATCACTGGAATGCACAAGCTAACTATAGCATCAAACAGTCGGCAGGCTGATGGAGTATCTCCTGCAGGATGTAAACAGAACTTGGATGTATGCATTCCTTGTGAAGCTGCCCGCCGACTCTCTCTGGATTGTGCTCCATGCTTTATTATGACATCCTTTTCATTTTCTAGAATTTGAAATAGTATATCACGAATTTTCCCTCCCTATAAAACAGATGATGACAAAAAGGAATCAGTACAACAAGAAGAATAACTCGTCCAAATCAAAGGCCAATATTCTGGTTATTTAAGCATATGCAAGGAAAACAACATGATGCTCAAATGTTTCAATAAAAATACAAAGGGAAAACTTATTAACAGATAGTGAGTGCTAGAGGTACTAACTGTAAACAAGAACACCAGAAAGTGAAACATTACCCAAGCAAATTTTTTAGGTTACCCACTTATATCCTCCCCTGTAGAGAAAATGCTATCTGAGGCACTGTTTGAGACATTCGGACACTAAATGTGGAGACTTCCTCCTATAGGGATTCGAACCTTGGTTTGCCTTATTGTGGGGATTAAGCCCTTGAGCTAAACTCAATTCCATTGGTTTTTTAAGAATGTATTGTTAATACAAAGGAAACTCTTATGAAAAGATACAGAGCATAATAATTCTATACTTGTAATTACAAAATCAACAATTGATACCATGAAGGTAAAAACAAAATACTAAAGAAAGCCTGGTTTTGCAAACAGACAGCAAAGAAGGAAATTTAATGCATAGGAAACTAAAAATGCAAGAACACAAGGTATGTCAAGATCTCAACAGAGGAGGCTCCATGGTAGTTGCCTAAATAAAATACTAAAATTGAGTTTAACATAGTAAAATAAGAAACTGAAAGATTTCATTGACATTGTTCGATTGGAAATTACCCGAAAAGCTAATCATGGGTTCTTCTCTCCATTGGAACAATAGGGCCGCTATCCTCATTACTAAACTTGTTACTGGCACCATGATATCAGACTGGGGATAACTAAACTTGTTACTGGCACCATGATATCAGACTGGGGGTAGATTAGAATTAGAGATTGATAGAAAAGCAAGGATATGGGCTCACTGAATCTATCATCCTTCAATTTGCTTTTTAAAACTACATTCATAACTAAACTAAGATAAATTTCAAAAGTTCATAGCTCCAAGGCTCCCAGCTAGATCAAAACTCATTGGCCTTTCAGTAGCATGTTCATTCCAGCATTAATTCTAAATACACAAGCTAAATTAATTCTTTCCAATGTAGGTAGAACCAAGGCTTTCAAAAACATCAACAACCGCAATATTGGCTGTGGTGTCAAGGTTTTTGGGCTCTCAGCAACCGCAATTGCGGCCACACAAGCTGCATTTGTTTGCAATTTCCCACAATGTCAAGGATCTCAACAAAACCTTGACCATGACCACAATTTAAAACCACGGTAGAGCAACAAATATCAAATTACACATCAACAATTCATCATCTCAATTGAAATCTATGGTCATCACCAACAGAATAGAATACAATACCTCTTTGCGATACCGGTTTCCCATGAAAAACAACAAGGTGTTACGATCTTCAACACCGACATCACCCTGGTAAGTTCTGATACGGTGGGAGTAGGGCACAACCACATCCTTCACCAGCGATCCCTGGTCGGGTCTCAGCCTCCCAAAATCCGACACAAGCAAGACAGCGTTCCTGACCCGATCGATGACCCGGTACATCGCATTCGGATCCGAAGCCACAATCACGTGATCCCTCCCATTGTTCCTCTTCCAATACTCCTGCTTCTCCAGCCACTTCACCAGCGCCTCCTGGTTCTCCTCGTCGCTGTAAACCGGTTTCTCCGAACCGGAATTTGACCCGGACGGTCGAACAGGGTTCACAATCAAACTCAGCGACGAGAAGAACGGCACGAAGAATAAATCCGCCTCCTCGGGATCCGCGACCAGAACCACGGGCGAGCCCGAGCCTGCGCGTTCGGACTCGGCTCGGGAGAGATCCGCGAAGAGGTACCACTCCGCCATGTGCTGGTGGCCGGGGTACTTGGGCGCCACCGCGGCGTCATCGGGGGTGGCGCGTGAGGCGCCACCGCGCGCCAGCGCGTGGTGATGGATGACGCCGGAGGTGAACCTGCGGGGGAGATCGTAGAGGAAGACCTTAATGGCGGGGGTTTTGGTGTTTGTGGCGGAGAGGAGGACGGAGGAGGCAGAGGAGAAGGTGGCGGCGGCGTCGAAGGCGGAGTAATCGGTGGGGTGGAAGAAGGCGTTAAAGATTGCGTAGAGGACGAAGAGAAGGGAGAGCGTGGCTAGGGTTTGCTTAAGAAGGGGTTTTCGCGCCATCGCGGAGAAAGTGCTGCTGAAACGGGAAACGAAACTCGGTGGTTTGGGTTTTCTGGCTTTGGCTTTGGCTTCCTCGTTCATGTTTTTGGGGTACGGCATCATCGCCACTTTCTTCAATTTACTAAATGTACGCATAATAACTAATATATACGGCTCTACGAAGATTATCCAATTATACCATTAGATCTCTAGATCTCTCTCTACCTTGCATTAATCTGATTAAATTGGTCCGTCTTATATACTGCATTGTATGAAATGAAATGCTGATGCAAAATGGGGAAAAAATGAAATCGGAGGGGAGGGTGCAATCATAGAGGGCTATGGATTATTGTATTATTATTATTGGGAGAGTAGTTGTTATCATGAGTAAATAAATGTTAAATACCAGCTAACTTAATTTAAAGGTCCCTGTTCTATCATTGATTTTTTTTCTACTTTTAATTGAGTTAATATAATTTGTGGAACAATTTATTTAGAGAAAAATTGTTCTCATAAGTAAATAAATGTTAATTACTAGCTAACTTAATTCGAAGGTCATATAAACAAGGTGAGATAATTTATTTTTGAAGGAAATATGTGTGTATACACCCTCACACTTCATTCTTATATATAACTATAACTAATATCAATCAGTTATTTCATCTTTTATCTCTTTTTTTTCTCATTCAATTTGATTTTTTGTATATTAAAAGTTTAATTTAATCATTTATTTTTTTAAAAGTTTATTAGGTCACTTATATTTTTTTAAATTTAATCATTCAAATCATTTAAGATTGATATCGTTAATCATTTAAGAAATTTTTTTTTTGTTAAAAATGAAGTGGAGAGAAAGGGAAGAAAACTAAACCAAAAAAACTCAATATTAAATAATTAACCATATCAATCTTAGATAGATTACAAGACCAAATTAAATAATAAAAATAAGATAAAGGATCAAACTTAACCATAAAAATAAGATAAAGGACTAAATAATATTTCAAAAAAGATAAATAATTAAAATGAAGCAAAAAACTAAAATATAGAATAAATTGAACTTTTTAAAAGATAAAAGTTTAACTAAACAAAAAAAGGATAAAAGACCAAATAGGCAATTTAGTCTTTTCTTAATAAGAAAATAATATAATTAGTTTCCTTTTATAAAGAATTTATCTTATAAATATATATTAAAAATAAAATAAGAGTTTAATAGTGATAAAATGGTATTGTATGATTGTTTTAAATTGTCATTTAATCATCAAATCATCGTTTATATGACTAAAGATAATTTTATTAAAGTCAATAAACTTACCCTAAATGATAATTTCTAATTTGATAAAAGTGAAAATTTTATTTAGATTCTAAGTAGATAACTTTTTTCTCGTATAATAAGATATATAACCAACTAATTAAAATAAATATATATTTTTGAAGAACTAAAATTTGAGAAGGAACACTTTTTTATAGACAAAATATTCAAGTAGTATTTATTCCCCTTTAAATAATATTTTTATTTTATAATTCATCATTATTATTTCAAAGGCTACAAATTATTTCATTTTTTACTTAGTTACCTTTTTGTTCAACTATTTATTATTTTTTTAATATTTAAATATATTTTTAGTCCTTTAAATTCGAGTAATTATTTTTTAGTTCTTCAAAAAATATTTTTTTATATTAATCCTCAAATTTAATTTCTTTAAAAATGGTTTGTGATAATTTAAAACAGTCAAAATATATAAAAAATAATGAAAATTCTATATCTATAATTTTATTTTTCTTCTTTAAAGGTAACAAAATATGTAAAAAATGATGAACGAATCATGAGTCAAATATTTTGGTGGTTTAAGATCACCAAAAAATGTTTTTTAAAAATAAAATAAATAAATTTCGCGATTAAAAATCGTTACAAATTGTGAAATAATGAACACAAATAAGTACCTAAATTTGAAGGTTTAAAAATATATTTAAGTCTTTTTTTTATTAAAAGAGTGTAAGTGTAGTCATTTTTTCTTTTAGCGACGATTTTAAACCATCATAAATGCAAACTGTAACATCCTTAAAAAAAAACAATATTTAAATTGAAAATAATAAAAATAATAATAATAACAATATATCACACACACACACACATATATAATTTGTGTAATAACCTCCAAAGTATATTTTGTTTAAATTATAGAATAAGGACAAATTTTAGCTGAAATAAAAATCTTCAGCAAAAATTTTAGTCCAGGATAAATCCAAATCTTTAGAAAAATCTTTCTGAATGCCCAGGTGGCAAACAACCCAAACTTAAGTCTTCAGCAGCCTTTCACGTGATGGCATGCATTAATAAAAAGGATAATGCAATGATTAACTAGGATAAAAATCTCCAAAAACTAGTTACTGTAGTAACCAAACTAAATTTCAAACCGGTTATAACTCAATTAATTTGTTTAAAATCCAACTAAATAAATTAGTATAAATACCCCTGCAAGCCAGAAAACCTACACACAGAAAACGCTCAACTTTCACTCTTCACAAACTTTCTCTACCACTTTCTTTTACCTCCTATCTTAAAACTATTTCAGCAGTTCTCTAAGCAATCCATCAAATTTATCAAAGGTAGGCTAGGCTTCAATCTTAAAATTAGAAATTAAGTAAGTTTAATTATGTAGCCTTTAGTTTAGTTAAAAATTTAAGTTTTACAATGATTAATTTATAAATAGGATACTGTGATTCTTTTAGAAACGTATAGGGACATATAATATACATATATATATATATATATATAATTAAGAATATTGAAATTACGTAAATTTTTAGTTTATATACATTGCTAAGAATAATTTGTGGAACTAAAAGATGAAGACATAAAGGCACAATACGTGAATATTAAATGCTGCACTGCGGTGATTATACCTAGTATGCCAACATCTCGACATCTTTACTCAGCATCTTTGCCATAAACTATTCCCGGCAAATACACTCACAAGCTCATGAATCCTCCAGCCCAAGGATTAAATATTCTGTTTCCTACAACATATCTTGTCTTAGCTCTATATGCCATATTTTTCCACGTAAGTATATTCCGGCTGGCTGAGGAAAAGTTATATTCATTATATAGACCTCGGCACTCTTGCCCTACCGGACTTCTCTCACTTATCACACACTCTTCTAAATATTTGCACCTCTGCACTTACCGACCTCCACTCACCTATCATACATCTAATCCTGCATGTCTAAACTTTAGCAAATACCGGATCCTGTCATACCAAATACTGCATTTCTGCACCTCGGCATGGCCGGGTATATCCACCTTGAAACCTTTAACCTGCCGGGTCATGATGGTATTTATACACCTCGGCATCACCTCCATTACCTGCTGTTCCAGATTAAACATAGACCGGTAACCATATAAAACCGAGAACACACCCCGACACCCATAGCTATATGACATCTCGGCACTTATACACTACCAAAATTACACCTTAGCATATAGCCATCTCGGCCCTTAGCAAAACCAGACTCTACTCACTCACCCTACCCACTTCTGCACCTTGCACCTGCCGGATTCCACTCATCATACACACTTTTGCATCTTTAACTTACCTCGGAACTTCTAACTTGCCGACTTATGCTCACTTATTTACCTCGGCACTTCAGCTACACCATCACTCACACCCCGCATCACCTCGGCATCTCAGAAACTAAGATTATAAGCACTCATGGTACCCCAGATTATCATATTTCCTTTCCAACATAACCACTCGGAATGAGTATATAAGCACCGACTAATCATCCTAGCTAACCACGTTAGCATAAGCACCGACTAATCATCCTAGCTAACCACGTTAGCATAAGCACTTATTACCCTTACACCACTATTCCCGGATGGAGACATCCAATCTAAATAAATGGTTATTCCAGAATCCTTATTATTATTATTATTATATATATAATATATAACTTACCATATTAACTAACCAAATGATATGAAAACAGTTATTACGGCTACAAATATTCCAAGGGTAGTTATCCCAGTCAATCCCGGATACTATATTTCATGATAATCAGCTATGATATATTCCTCACTATGGTAAATATACATGGTGAAATCATTTCGGATTATTTCACTAACCCGGTCTTTGCTACAAATATTATACCACTAAAATTGGCAGCTCGTAAATATTAAATTTATTTTAGTTGGTACAATTTTACGTGAACAAGATATGAAATGTTATCTACCTTACTTTATGGAAGAAGAGCAATATCTTCCTTGTATTATGGATTTTTGAGATATAAATAAGATTGATCCGAGTTTCAAATTTTGAAACCTGACTTATGATTTTAAGAATGACCTGAGTTTCGAATGTTGGAGACCGGGCCTATGATATTACAAAAGATCATGTGCTAATACATGGAAATTCATGCATGATTAGCGTAAGACGGCCGCAACATTCCTACATATTGTACATATGTAGAGACCATGTGCACCTGTGACCATTTCATTTCATGCATTCATTCCATCGTTAAAGCATTTTATGTATTTATTCAAATATGCTAATGTAATTACTAACCTTTCTAACATGCTTGATGGTTTAGATTTGTCTACTGAGAAATTTATTTCTCACTAGATTTATTTAATGTTTTATTTTAGATGGCTTCAATCATACTATTTCTTGACGCACTGGATATTGCATGGTATGTGGATGAAGTCAGAAACTGTTATGTAGTAACTATGCAGTCTGTTCTGCGTGCTCATATTTACTTCGGCGCCTATTTTCCAATCTCTGTGTTTAGCGAAGATTTTAATTCAGCCGATCCGTTCTTTCAATTTACTCCTATGTATCCGAATCCGGTCATAGACCCCATAATTGTACTCAGTGAAGAGGATAGTACTGGAGACTATGTTTAAATGAGGGATTGTGAACTTTGTAAATAAATAAAAATGTTTGAAGCACTATGATGTTGGAAAGTAAAATAGAGCTAGTATGAATATGATGATATAAAATAGAAGGGCATGTAATATGATGTATGTATATATATCTAGTTCCTTTTGTTTTTAATTTCTTTTGTTTCTACCTCAATTTCTATTTTTAATTGAAAGACAAAAGAATAAAATAAAAATAAAATAAAATAAATAATCAAATAATTAAGTAATTAAATAAATAAATAGAATTATTTAGGATGTTACACAAACACTAAGGAGAATTTTTAAAAAAAAAATTGAGACTCTTTTCAAAATAATGAGACCAAGATGAGAAATATGGGTAAAGTGTAATACTTAATAAAATTATGGATTCCCTAAAAAATATTATGGATAAAATATGTTTTTGGTCCCTGTATTTGAGACAACCAGAAAATTCAAATTATTTTAATAATTAATTATATGTATAATCGATTATAATTGAAAGATTTATATGTTTTTGGTTAATGTAAATTAGTATTTTTTCATTTTTGATCCCTATGAATTTATTTTTCTAATTTTCTCCTTGTAAGTTGGCATTTTTCTAATTTTGATTCTTATAAGTTTATTTATTTATTTTTAGTCCCTATAAATTTGTGTTTTTCAATTTTAATCTCTTTAAAATTCTAATTTTTCATTTATAGTCCTCATAAGTTTGTGTTTATAGAGACCAAAATAAAAAAAATAAAAATTTATGGATACTAAAAATGAGAAATATATCTTACAGGGATTAAAATTAAAAAATGTAAACTTACAAGGACTAAAATTAAAAGAATGAACTTCTAAGGATAAAAATGAAAAAAACGCTAACTTCTAAGAATAAAAACATATTTAAGTCTAATCAGAAATAATTTATGTTTATTAAGTTTGTTGAAATGTGATTATTATCATAACTAAATTCATTTGGATGTAAATAAAAAAATCAGTTTTTACATGATAAATTGAGAAAAAGAGTATATAACTATTTATTTGTATTCATAATGGATAAGGGTAATTTGGAGATAGTTATGATGGGGGGGGGGGGGGAGCTTTCAAAAATCATCAAACAACTCAACTTTTTTAATGCAAAAACAACCTACTTTAAAATTAAAAAAAAAGCTTTTATAAATTTCAATTGTTGTACTAAACATGCAGCTTATTGTTCAAACAACATTTTTTCTTCTCAAAACAAATTCTCTAAATTTTTAAAATTTTATTTTAGTCCCTTTAAATTTAAAATGTATCATTTTTTATCTTTAAAGGGCTGTAAATATCACTTTAAGTCTTTAAATAAGAATAAAAAAATGATTTAGATAGCACTTGAGACAGAAAACATGCATTTCAAAATTAGATGGACTAAAAACGGATATTTTTCTAAGAGGAATTAAAATCATACTTTAAAAATTTTAGAAGGATAAAAAATATATTTACCCCAAAATTATTAATATTAAATATATATTAGATTTAATAAATGTAATTCTCATTACTACTATATAAAAAAAACTCACCTTATGATACTTTTATAAACTATTTTTTTAGAAATAATGAAATTAATAAATATTTTAGCATATACGTTTAGATATTAAAAATTTTATAACTATTTTTATTTTAAATATTCTTTTAACATATATGGACGCATATAAAAGTAATACATTTAATGTATAGAGGATGGATCAAGTTACTCTTCATCTATCCTCACCATTCATTTAATATATAAGAGTAATTTTAAGAGCGTTATTCTTTATTTTCATCATTTATTTTCTTAAGGTTTAATGCTTGAAATTAATTACTCGTGTGCATAGTTTTAAAAATCAACCTGGTGACTGACCAGGTCAAGGTACTAAGTCATTGGGTTAGTGATCGAACCGATGGATCACTAATTGACCCGTATAAACCAGTATGTAATAAAAAATATAAATTTTTTATACATGTCTTAAAATATTTAGAAAAAGACATTACAAACCATAACATAGATAATTAGATACCAAAATATAAAAAAAAATATCATTGTTCAAGTTCAAACAAACAAATAACTAATATCATAAACATAAGTTAAATAAGTTTAAGTTCAAAAAACAAAATCATCAATACAAAATTATAGAATACTAAATTTCCACCCAATAATTCATACTTACACTCAATTTACTTTTATTCTATATTAATATTATTAACAATTTATGAGTATTTTGAAAATAAATTTTATGTGCCTAAGAAAGAAAGAAAAACTCACTCTTACATATATCACTTATTCACGATTGACAGAGTTCAAGGCTTAAAGGTATAGACACTTAATTTAAAACTCAAACAAAAAGGAAAAAACCAATTAAAAAAATAGTTTTATTGCCATATAAATGCGGCGTGCAACAAGCCAACAACCCCAATACCCCCCTCCCAAAAAAAAAACTCCTCGTTCACGCAAACCCTCCCCCACCACACAAAAAACCCCATTACAGCCCCCCTGCAGAAATCTGTTTGCAGCCAAAATTTCCCCCCCCCCCCCCCCATGGGGCGAACAGACAAATCCCACCACCACCACCCGGCGAACAGACAAAACCCCACCCCCCACCCCGGGGAAAACCAAACTGTAAGTACAGACAACACGACGCGAGTGCTCAGAGGGAGAAGACGGAAGCAACGCGACGACAGAAGACATTTTTTTTAAAATAGTGACCCAGTCTGGTTTGTCGAATCGACGGTTGAATCATGAACTCGGCCGGGTTACATTCGAGTGAAAGCATGATCGATCCATTGATAGACTCAACTCGGTCCAGCCACTGAGTCACAATCCGATTGGTCGAGCCAATCCGATTTTTAAAACACTATTCGTGTGTGTATTATTTGTGTGTGTGCATTATTTATGAAATCTAATAAATATATTATATTTAATATATACAATAATAAATGTTATATAAGAAAGATTGCTTATTTATACTATATCTATATAAATATTATATTAATAACATTAAATGTTTCATTAATTCTTGGTTTGAAGTATTTTATTTATTTATAATGTATCTAACACTTTTACACTTAAGACTTCAATTAAGGGTCTAGTTCAATTAATTGGAGAAAATATATGAATTATTATAAACTATTAATAAAAAAATTAAAATCAGACATTATTTATACAACATATAATGAACCAATAAATTGTTTTTTTTTATAACATATTGGTGAAAACTAATGCATCTACGTGAAGCAAACATCAAAAAAGCATTACCTATTTGTTATATTTTTCTATTTCCATACACATAGGTTGCCATTTGTCTAAAATATTGCTATCTCCATTCCTATTTATATAACTTTATTATCTAATTCACCAAAATTAAGGAAAATTGATTAGTTTAGTTGATAGCAATAAATTTATCCTAAATTTTTATACTTTTCAAAAATATTGTTGTCATTAATATTTTTCTCTCTTCTACATGCATATTAATATAATTTCTCTCTTTATTTAATTAGGGGTGTTTTTAGTCTAAAATTAATTAATGCATGAGACAATATGGATTGAGTCTTATATAAAAAACAAACATGTTGAAAAAATTGAGTCTTATATAAACCATATGGATTGAGTCTTATATAACGAATGTAGTATAAAATAAATTACTTGTATAATATACACCTTTTTTTTTAAATTAATTGTCGTCTTAGGTTATTTTCCAGTAACCAAAAAAAAAATAGATGAAAAAAAATAATAATATTACAAATTAATCTTATACCATCATTAATTTATTTATAGATTTTATTGTTCATCATTAATATTATAAGAGATATAAGTAGAAAAAATAATTAATATTACATTAAAAAAATTAAAAATAATTATTTTTGGATAATTTTGTTCTCTTATACAAAAATTATAATGGTATGAGGGAGTAATATTTAATAATATATAGAAAAGAAAATAATAATATTTCTCATGAATATCTTAAATGAAATAACAAAGAGAAACACTAGATGAAGAATATAAATGCAAATAAATTAACATAACATAAATTATAGAATTATATAAAGGAGATAGTTGGGATAGTTTTGAATAAAAAATAAGTAGGTGGATAGTTTGGGAAAAATAATTTTATAATAATAAGCTTAAAAAACGTTTCCGTTGTTAGTGATTAGAAAATAATGGTATTAGCAATTAAATAAGTAACAATTTCTATAGAAACTGCGGATAAAAAAATAGCAGCAAAATGGGAAATATATATAAAAAACCGTTTTCATTGATAGTGATTACCAATTAATGGAAACAAACAAAAACGTTTCATGGATAAAATCAAAGTATGAATGAGCTAGTAGTCTTTTTTTTTTATATATATATATATATATAAAAAGTCTTCATAGATATACAAAATCACATGTAATGGAATATTGATAAAATATGAAAAATAGTTTGTGTAAAATTACGTTATAAAATTAATGTGTATAAAAAAAAATTCCTTTCAAATTAATGTATATAAAATTAATAGATATTATTTAATTTCTATATTATTGTTATCCTTATTTATTGTGTGAATAATAATAATAATAATAGTTATTATTATTATTATTATTATTATTATTATTCATTCATTCATTCAAAAATATATTTAACAAAATATATAAAATCCAAAGCCTTATTTATTGTTAATGTTATTTTATTGAAATCTTCAACGGACTTAATTTTCAAAGTTTTAAAACATGAAGCAACTATATAGATTTAAGAATGAATATTCAACCTAATCATATTAAAAATGAAAAATTATTGATTATATAATTGTTTGTCAAATAATATATATATATATATAGATATATATATATATATATATATATATATATATATATATATGATTTAAGTATAATGTAGCTATGTTAAATCAAAATTTTAACGTTAAAAAGTTGAAGTTTTTTTTGACTGAAAAAAAAACTTAAATTACTTAATTTGTAATCCTTAACTATTGAATAAATTTTCAACTTTATTTTTATTAAAACCAGAAATAAATTTGAAGTAGCTAACGGACCTAATAATTATAAAACCAAAATTGAAATCAAATGCTTAATTGTTGGTCATTCAAAAGGATACTTACATAATATATAAGATCCAGAGCGCAAGCCAATTTACATTTGTTACGGATATTTGGAATGGGCCAGACCCAAGAGGCCCAATAAGGACTGGTCGGACTTGGTTTTTCAGGCATATTTCATGAGCAGCCGGAAATTGTGCAAACTGAATTAAGAGGAATAAAGGGTAATAAAGAATAATGATTGCGCCATAAATGCGGATTACGTCTGTTCCAAAATCGCAACGGATCTCAAGGAGTCTTGCCCAGGTCAGTATATATAGGTAAAAGGTTTTAGGAGGAAGGTACGTTTTTCTGGACTCTGACTCTTTCCTTACTCACAGTGCACACACCCCACGTCTGATTGTGGTATCTCTTGGGGGCATTGTGATCGTCTTCCTGGGAGCACTTTATCATCATAAGTGCCCCTAGAAGGAAAGGTTAGATCCTATATCAATCAGCCAACATCATTGATGGACCTCTGTTACAAGCGAATAGAACATTGGCGCCGTCTGTGGGAAACGTTAAACTTCGACTCCCACCATGGTAAACACGAGAAGACACCTTGATGGAAGACCACCCATGGTAGGGGCACCGCCCTCCGTCCGGGTGGAGGATGCGTTTTCAGACACTGCATCCTCTCGGCCACGAAACAACCCTCCAGTTATGCCAGAAGACCCATTACCCTCCCTAGCCGAGGGAGAGCAAGGATCGATTCAACGCTTCACCAACAATGCGCTGCAATCCATTCTAGCCCGGATTGAGCGGCTTGAAAGGCCACATGCCCTTCAACGCCAGGAGGACATGAACAACATTATCGCCCAGCTAGACGAGCGCTGTGCGAGATGGAGGCAGGAGGAAGAGCATCAAAGATAGCATACGGAGCAGCACGGTGGACACATGGAGAATCCGAACCGAGAGCAAACATTTCGTCCTAGCCCGGACGAAACACATCACCATCAGTCGGCCCGTCGACCACAACCGGCACGTGAGGCCGAGGAACGTTTACATTATGGGCCGGGGGCAGCCTCACACCACCCGGAACATGAGGTAAACCCGGGACATCACGACAAACGGCCTAGCATTCCACACCAGGTGGCCGGGGCAGAAGGCGAGGTATATAGGAGAAAATACCGGCGTGGACAACATAACAAACAGCCCATTCATCGACGAGATTGTCAATGCCCAGTTCACTGAGGATTTTGACGGATCTTTCCTGTCAAAATATGATGGGAGCCAAGACCCGCAAGTGCATATTGATGAGTTCGATATGCAGATATGCATCCGAGGGATTGATGAGCCGATAATCTCTCGGATTTTTGTTACTACCCTGACTGGGGCCGCCCAGACATGGTTCCACACGCTGCCGCCCCGATCAATACACAACTTTGAAGATTTCGGCCAAAAGTTCCTACTCAACTTCGCAACGAGCAAGAAGCAACCCAAGTCCGAGTTCGCTCTCGGAAAAATCTGTCAACACCCAGGTGAAACACTGCAAAGCTACTTGGACCGGTTCAAGGAGGCCGCTTTGCAGGTACAAGGGTTGGAGGAGAAAGTACACGTCCACTTATTGTCAGCAGGACTTAGTGGATCATCACGGCTCGCGAAGTCTATATACAAAGATCCGGTCAAAACATTGCTCGAGTTTAGGGTCCGGTCAAAGAAATACTTGGAGCTGGAACAAATGGAGATCGTGAATACCGTCCCCAAAAGAAAGGGCTCCCCCCCGAGACACCGCCAGAACCCCGGGAATGCGCAACCGAACAGAAACCATGATCTCGGCCACCGACCAGGACGATATGACACAAAGTATGACAAGTATACTCCGTTGAACACTTCCCGGGCTCAAGTATGGAGAGAGGTAGCCTTGACAGAGATGAAGAAAGTGGACAGACCTCGGCCTGTTTTTAAGAAGACCGGCCTCGATCATACTCGGTTCTGTGAGTTTCACAATGGGCCGGGACATACTACCGACCAGTGCTGGGACTTACGAGATGCCATAGAGAAATTCATCCAAGAAGGCAAGTTGCGACGGTACGTGATTAAAATGCAAGGCCAACAAGTTAAGCGGAAAGGCAACCAGAATGATGATCAGAAAGGCCGAGATGAGAAACGGAAGAAATAGGAGGTCGGGGATTTTCCGGAGCCAGAGTTTGAATGCAATGTGATCACGGGAGCCATGGGAGGAGGAGAGGATACGGCCAACCAACGCCGGAAATACCTCAGGGAGGTCCTGGCAGTAAAGGAACAACCCCGGTTCAAAGGCCACAGCAAGCCCGAGCTCCCTTTGCTGTATTTCACTAAGGAAGACATGGAGGATGTGATACCCGGACACGAGGACGGTCTAGTGATTACCGGGACTATAACTAACTGTCAGGTGAAAAGGATGTTTGTGGATAACGGTAGCTCAGCAGACATCATATCTTGGACCGCCTTCAAGAGGATGAATCTGGACGAGGTAGACCTGAAACCATGTCAGACAGTGCTGTCCGGCTTTAACGGCAAGAACACGACCATCAAAGGGTCCATTGAGTTGCGATTAACACTAGGGACAAAGGAGGCCTTCAAATCAGAAAGAGTGAAGTTCGTAGTCGCCGAATTCCCTTCGCCATACAACGTTATTCTTGGAAGACCGACCCTCCACAGGTGGGATATCTTGATGTCTACTAAACATCAGAAGATGAAGATGATAGGAGGCAATGGAAGGGTGATAACCATTAGCGGAGATCAGAAATAATCTCGCCAATGCTACTACAACGCCGTCAAAGGAGCCAAGGTCGGCCTGCCTTCACTACCCCAGCATGGAGAAGAAGAGGGGCAGAGAGCAAACAAAAGGCAACAGGTAGAACCCATTAACCTGATGGAGCTCGATGTCCAAGAAGATGTGGAAGAGTGGAGGCCTGAACCAGCGAACGAGCTTGTGGAGGTTCAGACAGGATCTCAAGCTACCCAGATTACTAAGATCGGAAAGATAGTCGACCCAGCCGCAAGAGCGGAACTGACAAAATGTCTCCGAGACAACCGAGATATTTTTCCATGGACCTCCTCCGAAATCCCAGGAATAAGACCTACCTTTTGCTGCCACAAGTTGTCCATGTATCCCAACTCGAAACCGGTGGCGCAGAAGAAAAGGAACCTCGAACCTGAGAGAAGATAGGCATTGGAAAAACACATCCGGGAGTTATTGGAGGCCGGATTCATACGCGAAATCCAATACACCACGTGGCTGTCCAATGTGGTGATGGTTAAGAAATCCAACGGCAAATGGCGAGTCTGCGTCGATTACACGGATGTCAACAAAGTTTGCCCCAAAGATTCCTATCCAATGCCGAGCATAGACCAGTTGGTAGACAATTCTTCGGGATTCAAGGTGTTATCATTCATGGATGCTTATTCCGGATACAACTAAATTTCTATGCACCCAGAAGACCAAGAGAAAACGGCATTCTGAGGAGGCGAGGCGAATTACTGCTACAACGTGATGCCTTTCGGATTGAAGAATGCCGGTGCTACCTACCAGCGCATGATGAACAGCGTCTTCGCCCAACAGCTTGGCCGTAACATAGAGGTATACATAGACGACATGATTGTAAAGACCGACGCAAGTGGGAATCACATCCGAGATCTGGAAGAGACGTTTGGTAGGTTACGAGAGAAGAACATCCGACTAAACCCTCTCAAATGCGCATTTGGAGTGACTGCAGGAAAGTTTCTGGGATTCATGTTAACCCACAGAGGAATCGAGGTCAACCCGGACAAGTGCATAACAATTCTAAATATGCAATTCCCGACCAATAAAAAAGAAGTCCAGCAGTTAACGGGAAGATTAGCGGCGCTGACACGTTTTCTCCCGAAATCGGCGGAGAAAGCTCTACCTTTCTTCAGGATGCTGAGGAAAGAAGCTATCATCGGCCGAAGTCCAGAGTGTGAAGCCGCGTTCGAAGAAATCAAAAAATGCCTCGCCTCCCCCCTGTCTTATCCAAACCGGAGCCCGGCGAGGACTTGATCTTGTACCTAGCCATGGCCGAGGAGGCGGTAAGCGCCGTGCTAGTTAGAGAGAATGACAAGTCTCAACAACCGATATACTTTGTAAGCCGGGCACTAAAAAATTCAGAGTTGAGATATCAAAAATTAGAGAAAGTGGCATTTGCTCTCTTGGTGGCCGCCAAACGACTACGTCTGTACTTCCAAAGCCACACCATTATAATTTGCACTAACCAACCGATTCGACAGATCTTGCACAAACCGGACCTGGCCGGCAGAATGATCAGTTGGGCAATCCAGCTTTCCGAGTTCGACATTAAATACGAAGCCCGACATGCAATCAAATCCCAAGCTTTGGCCGATTTTCTGGTCGAGCTTACCCCCATAGCGTCAGCACACGAAGAAACCTGGACCCTATATGTAGATGGGTCGTCTAACGCTAAGGGGAGTGGCGCCGGGATTATAACAGAAAGTCCTCAAGGGATATCTATGGAGCAGTCCTTACGGCTCAACTTCCCGACGTCAAACAATTAGGCCGAATACGAAGCATTAATAGTAAGGTTGGCCTCAGCCAGGGAACAGGGGGCCCAGAAGTTAAAAGTTTTCACAGATTCCCAACTAGTGGAGGCCCAAATTGAGGGGAAATACCAGGTTAAGGGACCTTTTTTGATCAAATATCTAACCAAGGTAAAAGAACTGATTGCCAAGTTCGATGAAGTCGTTGTCTCTCATATCCCTAGAGAAGAAAACATGAGGGCCGATATATTATCCAAATTAGCAAGTACCAAGGGTGCAGGTAATCATCGGACGGTCGTCCAGCAAGAGCTGCCCCACCCTACATGCATCATGATGATCACGGCCAGCACGGATTGGAGACAACCCATTATCAGATACATAGAACAAGGAATAACCCCAGAAGGCCCTACAGAGGCAAGAAGACTAATCTGAGAGGCCGCCATGTATACCACACAGGAAGGAGAGCTATATCGCAAAGGCCTACACACTCCCATGCTACTTTGTGTAGGACCTAACAAGACTAAGTATATACTGGCCGAGATACATGAAGGTATCAGCGGCCATCATATGGGAGCCAAAGCTTTAGCAACGAAAGCCATTCGGGCGGGTTACTTTTGGCCAACTATGAAAGCCGATGCCCAGGATCATGTGAAGAAATGCGAAAGTTGCCAGATACACGCCCGGGTCATACGGTCGACCCCATCTGAACTAACGGCAATCACATCCCCTTGGCCTTTTTACAAATGGGGGATGGATCTCTTGGGGCCATTCAAGGCCACGGAGGGACAACTACGATGGCTCGTAGTAGCCGTCGACTATTTCACCAAGTGGATAGAAGCGGAGCCTCTAGTTGCCATCACTTCTGCCCGAATACAAAAGTTCACTGATAAAAAGTTCAGAGAAATAATGGCCGGCCTCCACATTAAGCATCATTTCTCATCCGTGGAACACCCGCAATCCAACGGACAAGCGGAAGCCGCTAACAAAGTCATTCTCGAGGGACTCAGGAAACGAATGCATGAGGCCGGAAAGAATTGGGTAGAGCAGCTATACTACGTTTTGTGGACGTATAGAATGACTGCTCAGTCATCCACTCATGAAACCCCATTCAGAATGACCTACGAGAGTGAGGCTATGATTCCAGTAGAGATCGGACACCCCTCCTGGAGAAGAAGGACTATACTCAATCAAGGCGAGGACTCAAACAATGAAGCATTGATTAACGAGCTTGAATTAATCGAGGAGACCCGAGCTAAAGCACATCGCCGAGACATGGTCATGAAGCAGCTCTCAGCTAAAAGATTCAATAAGAAGGTCAGGCCGAGAAGTTTCGAGGAATGCGACCTGGTCCTGCGCAGAGCCGACATTGGAAACAAGAATGCTCGAGATGGAAAGTTAGCAGCAAACTGGGAAGGACCTTACCGAGTGATTCAGAATCTCGGCCATGGGGCGTACATGTTAGAGACTCTGGATAAATGCGCAGTCAAGCGAACATGGAACGCAGACAAGCTGAAGATTTATTTTAGTAAAAAAACATGATCATCCGTGTGTTTCCCGTTAATTGAGAAGAGTGGGCCGAGTACGTTGATACCCCATCTCATGTAATCTCTTTCATCGGGATCACGGACATGAATAATTTTTTATATGAATAAAAATTCGAACAGTCTTCGAATAATAATATACTCGATATTTAGTCTTCGAATAATAATATACTTGATATTCTTTGACAATATATAAATGTTCCAAGCAAACTTGAGGTGCCGCCAAACCCCGATCAGGTTGGCATGGTCTCAATCGGCCATGTTGCGCCTGCAATAACTTGGAATATATTCGATAACCGAAAACATTTATCATTCGGACGATATTATACTTGGCCGTTGGAGCCAAACGAATAAACGTTGTGCACACATGGTTCTAAAAAGAACACAATATTATAAAGATTCAAACAACGCAATAGTATAAAAAGCAAATGGTATCATTGTACGAACATAATGATGAAAGCAAGAAATACAAATTTTAACTGGCATCCCGGCCCTTCAATTCTTGTCAGCAGCTCCTGGGGCCGAGTTCGCTTCAACACCGGCCTCGGGGACACCCTCCGCTTCAATAAAGGAATCCTCTTGTTCGTCATAAGGAACAATTACCCCGTCACGAACATAAGAGCGAAAGTGAACCCCGTCAGTTTTCAAACTAACCCCGGCATTAGCACATCGGACTTGAGCCAAGGCGTTGTTGAAAGACTCCTCGGCCACCGATACCATCATCTCTCGAAGCTCGGCCACCTCCTTCTCCTCGATTAGCAGCTTGGACTTGGCTTCCGCGGCCTCGGCCTGGGCCCCCTCGAACAAAGTCTTCACTTCATTGAGGTTCTCGGTCATATGGGCGGCCTTGGCCAAGGCCTGCTGATTTTCCGCATGGGCTTCGCGAAGGCGACGCTCGGACTCCTCATGAACGAGGCGCAGCTCCTCACCCACCTTTTGCGACTCAGCTCGGGCAGCTGTCAGCTCCTCTTGAGACTGGATATATCTTGTCTTTAACGTGACAAGACTATCCACAAGAGAAGCGGTTCGATACGCTTGGAGTTGCATCCGACCAAGATCCGCCAGTAACTCCTCGGTTAGAGGAGAAGCATCCGACAAGTTCTTTGGAGCCCGAACAAAGGGGAAAAGGTCATCAGCACCCCTTTCCCAGAGATGACCGGGCACCAGCTTCAGAGCCTTCGGGAGTGCGACCGGTGGAGCCTCCACGACCGACGAATCAGAGATCAATATGGGAGATGTAGCAGCAGCCGGACGAGAGGGAGCTGGAACCGATTTCCCAACTGGTTCCGGGGCCGACTTCGCGACAACCCCGGCTACTCCAGCGTCCGGGGTAGCCTTCACAACTTTCCTCTTCTTCATTTTAGAGAAGAAGGGAGGAACACCAGCGGCATCGGGAGCCAGCTTTGACTGACCGGACGCCTTGCGGGTCCGAGTTCCAACGTCACCGGTCCTTTTTTCCATTTCAGCAGCTGCACAAAGAAGGAAACAATCAGTCAACAAATCAAGAAGAATTGCACATACCATATCCAAGCTCGCCTAACTAACATTGAGAAAATGGAATAATATCACAGAGACCCTGGCTTTCTCAGAAAGCATTGATTCGGACCACCGAATAAGCATCCGCATCCGACAGTCCTGTCTCCTCACGTTGGTAAAAAGAGGGGGGAAACTCATGATGAGCATGGGTCCAGTAAAGTGGAAACTTCCACTTCACCACAGCGGACTCCGGCCCTTGAAGAAAGAAAGGTTGAACACCGGGTATGGTGCACACCTTGAAAAAATTTGACTTGAATCTCTTAAAAGACTCAGCAAATAAAGGAAAAAGTTTACGTTTCGGTCGACTCTTCAAAGACGTCCATCCTTTCCTTTCAGGAGGCTCCTGGCCGGTGCGGCCGGTATGGACGGAAAAATAATATAAAAAGATAGGGACTGTACAAGGGACATCTAAATTTATACATAAATCTTCGAAAGATTTTATAAAAGACCAGCCATTGGGATGAAGCTGGGAGGGGGCCAAAGAAAGGTGTTTCAAGACTGACATCTCAAATTCGGTAAGAGGAAACCGGATACCCAGACGGGTGACCACATCTTTACAGAAAAAGAAAAAGTTTGGTTCGCCTTGCTCAGCGGATGAGCATATCGGCTCATTGGGACCAGGTTGACGAACGGAAAATCCATCCTGGTTCCCGATTGGAAGAGCCGCGACACTCTCCCGACTCATGACGGACGAGGTGTTCAGAACCTCATGGGTTACCCAGGGAAACTTAGACATTAGATGGGGAGAGGGTCTGTCGGTCTGGGACTCAGTTGACCGAGATTCTCCGATCACCTCCAAGGAGACATCCATGATTACCTACGACAAAAGGGAAAGACAGCGGTTAGTAAGAATACCTGAAGAAATGATGACAGTCGAAGAGGCCAATGACACCGGCTCGGCCCCAAATCTCGGCCCCGAAAAAGCCATCGACACCCCTGTCCCCGCATCTGGGGGCGGATTGAGGATAATCGGGTTATGACAACACGTGTCCAGGGTGTCATCAACTTGCCTATCGAAACTCGAGCTAGCCAAATAGAAGAACTCATCCAAGCACCTCGGATAGGGTTCGAACCGAGTCTCAGAGGCAGTCGTAATGGGCCGTGGAAACAAAGGAATACCCGAAGGGATTACAAAAGGCCCCTAGGGTTCAACACAAGACCTAATACCAGAGCTTACTACGACATTTGAAGGGCGAGACTTTTTAGGCAAAAAAGGTTTGAAGGACTTAGAGCCCCCCGAAGGGTCACGTAACAGATTTTTGTCTTTTTCCTCGTCTGGAATGGGGAGACCAAAGAACCAAAATGCAGAACGAGGAGGAACTGTCCTACGAATGCGTGCCTCTTCCTTAGGACTAAAAGCAGAAGGATGCATGACTCAAGGAGAAATGAACAAAGGACAGAAGAAAAACAAGAGTAGAAGAAAGAAGGTGAAACCCAATACGGGGTAGTAAATGAAAGAAAGAGAGATGAAGAACGAAATACAGCAAGAACAATAAAATACGAAAACCCCAAGAAATAAAAAAAAGGAAGAGAAGATAACCTGAAAATAGAAGGAATCTGGAGAGCGTAGCACCAAAGATGGGAAGACTGCAGCACGCCAAAGAAGAAAACGAGAGAGAATGAGCAGGAAAAAGGAGACAAGGATATAAACTTGAAGAAACAAGGCAAGAACTAAAAGAAAACAGAAGCAAATATCAAAAAATGAAACATTCGAAGTATGTAACCAACAGAGAAAAGTAACTAACCATAAGGGCAAAGCCGTCTGAATAACCAAAAGTCAGGGGCAAAACGAAGATTCCATTAGAATCACTCATGATTGAAAGGAGTAAAGAAAAGACAGAGCATTAAATGAAGAAGGGGGCACGTCGTTTCACCTCTGAAGGGCAGTTAGAACGCTTCACTTCCCCAAAAAAGCATCAGAAAGCGGGAAAACAGACCGGCCTTTTCCAGGAAAGTATACCAGCAAAGGATGGGCCGAGATAATGCCACCAGACTGAGGATTGACATACCTATCAGAAGCTAATATCAGCGGACACGGCCGAGAAGGTTGACTCGGTCACGGCTCGACGAATGACATGATGTCAGCATAAGATCACCCCGGTCACCCGGAACGCCGGGTAACTGGGCTGAGGGGCAACTGTTATGGATATTCGGAATGGGCCAGACCCAAGAGGCCCAATAAGGACTGGTCGGACTTGGTTTTTCAGGCATATTTCATGAGCAGTCGGAAATTGTGCAAACTGAATTAAGAGGAACAAAGGGTAATAAAGAATAATGATTGCGCCATAAATGCGGATTACGTCTGTTCCAAAATCGCAACGGATCTCAAGGAGTCTTGCCCAGGTCATTATATATAGGTAAAAGGTTTCAGGAGGAAGGTACGTTTTTCTGGACTCTGACTCTTTCCTTACTCACAGTGCACACACCCCACGTCTGATTGTGGTATCTCTTGGGGGCATTGTGATCGTCTTCCTGGGAGCACTTCATCATCATAAGTGCCCCTAGAAGGAAAGGTTAGATCCTATATCAATCAGCCAACATCATTGTTGGACCTCTGTTACAAGCGAACAGAACAACATTGTTATTTGATCCAACAATATTGTCAAGCATATAGACATTGAAGTGCCTGCACTGGATTGTGGTAGTCTTAGCAAGATTGAGCAGGCGCATCATTCAAATTTAGGTATTGATAGATGAGATTCATCGAATTTATTTGCTTATAATTTTCAATATTACTCACTTTTTTATACCTATGTTAGCAAATCACTACTACTTGCAGCTGCTCTCAACACGTAAAAGCTACTTACACGTTACAATAATATTATCAAAAGGTAAGATATTTCTACTATCAAAGAGGTTGGTCCCACATGAATTCACAATTTAAAATTAAACTCAAAGTAATAATATGGAGATAAGAGATAAAGAAGACACAATTAATTTTAACATGAAAAACCCAATTGGATAAAAAATCACAGTGTCCAAATTGGATAACCAATCCAATGAACAACTCCACTATGATAATTTTCTATACAAGAGTTCCTAGTATCCTAGTTTCCTAGTCTACCCTTACACAACAATTGTCTCAGCTGATATCTTTGTTTCCCAGCAAAAAGCTTTTGTCTCAATTCACCAAGAATAGAGAAAAACTAATATCCTTAGTTCCCAATCAGAAGTCGCACGTCTCAATCCACCAAGAACAAAGACAAAACTGGTATCTTAGTTTTCCAATTGCGACCTCTTCCAAAGTCAAGAAAAAGAATACAATAAAATGGTTGCATTTATGTTTCTATTCCTTAAGCAAATAGGTACCTTTAAATCCTGATGGAGAGTTGAAAAATCAGACTTGGCAAACGCTTCTATATGATCTCACAACAATTCTCTCAATGATGCAAACATAAATTTTCTAAACTCTAATATTATTTGGAATGGAATGCATACTCTAAATACAAAAATATGTTTCTATTTATACTAATTTAAGCATATGATTTTAACCAATTTTTGAATGCAATCCTAAAAAATATTCTATCATATTATGCAATGCAATCTTAAAGATATTCTATTATGTTATGTAATGCAATCTTAAAAATATTCTATCTTATTTTTGAATGCAATATTAAAAAATTATTTTATCCTATTTTTGAATGCAATCTTTAAAAAATATTTTATCTTATTATGGAATGCAATCTTAAAGATATTCTATTATATTATGCAATGCAATCTTAAAAATGTTCTATCCTATGTTTGAATCTAATCTTTAAATAATAGTTTATCTTATTATGCAATGCAATCTTAAGGCAAATATCTTGGCAAAATCAATCTTCTAATCTCCTTACATAAAATTTAATAAAAATAAATAGAAACAAATCTTCTTAATTCTATGTCATCTTGAATGATATCAATCTTCAGAATTCTTCAAATAATCTTCTTAATTATGTTGATCTTTATAAATCCAAAATATCAGTAACTTCAAACTATCAAATAATTATCATCAGTACAATAAATCTAATAATGTAACATTCATTGTTTGTTATCATCAAAACTTTATAAATCTTTTTAAGCATTAGGGGTTTAACAAATATCAACAAGAGCAAATTCTAATTAATATATTTGTTATCATTTTGATAGGTATTTTGTTGAATAATCTATCTTCTACATCTAACATATGATGAGAGTATAGTAAAAGTGTGAGTTTTGCAACTATCAAGACACTCTCAACATTTATGAGAAGAAATATCTAATTGGCACATATACAGTGTTAAATAGTGTTAAATATGAAGATGTAGATATCAAATTTATATTGTTTTTTTATTTACTCTATTTAGCATAGATAATATATTTTTTGACTATATTTTGAAAATTTTAAATCTTGAACAAATTATAAAATCCAATTGAGCTTAAGTCACTTCTCATCATTCAAATTTTAGATAATAAAAGAAGAAAGATAAACATAACCAGATACAATATTCAATATTTTTTATTCTCTCTATTTTTTTTCCTTTTTCGTGTTAACATGATTAGAAATACAATTTTAACATTTATGAGTTATCAAAACTTAATTTACTTAATTGTTTTAGTTTTATTTTAGATATTTTTTATATGTTCTAGATAGTCTATTTTTAGTCTTTTTTTTATCTTCACTTCCTCTCCTTTCCCTCTTCTTTTCTTATTTATCTTATTTTTTTTTCAATCTTTTTATATCTATCATTAAATTCATCTATCACTGACTCTAATTAATTTGAGTTAAACATATATTGTTGTTGCTGTTGTTGTTTATGATGTTGATCTTGGAAGAGATAAGGATGCATGCCATGCATTTACAATGACAAGGTACAACCAGTTGGTCTATTGTGTGCAACTATGCTTGCAACGCCTAGTATTTTTTTCTCTCTCTCTTTCTTTTTTCATATTCTCTATTTTCCTTTTTGGTGTTAAGAAATACAACTTTTAGTTTATTGAATCATCAAAACTCATTTTTTTTTACTTTAGATATCTTTGAAGAGATAAAAATGCATGCATTCACAATGACAACTTCCAATTTATAACCTTTTGAAAAAATTATATTTTTGTTTATTCCATTTGTGTATATTTTTCCTTTACATAAAGATTTTAGAGTTCAACTTTACAATATATTAATCAAATTTAACATATTAATACTATTTTATTATAAAACTATGCACAAATTTAAAATATTTTTTAAGATATATTCATACACCATTTTAACAATTTTTTTAAAAATTTAAATTACTCACATTAATGATTTTATTATATAATTTATGCACAAATCTAAAATACTTTTAATAATCAAATTGGTGCACTGAAAAAATACATTTAGTGAAAAATTAAATTAGTCATATTAATGTCATTTAAGTTAATAATCTATTTCTATGTAAGAAAAGTAACCCCTAAAGGGGCAAGTGTAATCTTTGAGAGTTTTATTCTCTCTCTTTTTTTTTCTTTTTCTTTTCATGATTTTCCTTGTTCTTCTTTTACGTGTCTTTTTTTTTTGTGTGTGTTTTCTTTCTTTTTTATCTTTTCAGATTTTTTAACTTTTTTTTATTACATTTTTCCATTTTAGGTTTTCTTATTTTCCTTTCTTTTTATGATTCTTCTTCTTAGTATTTACGTTTCTTTTTACTATCATTATATTGTTATTATAATATGGCATATAAATAATATACAATATTATAAACAATAATATTACAAATATAGCAATGAATATTAATTTTCATATAATAATTATATTAAGATTTTTATTTTGAAATTATGTTTAAAACTAATTTACTAAATACGTTTTATTATTCAATTTTCAATTCTCTCCCACTAATCAGGTAACACTGTGTTTCTTTTTTTCTTTAATTTTAGTTTGTTTTCATACTTTATCGTTAATTTCTTAAGGCACCAATTTGATATTTGCTAATTGTTTGAATTTTTTAGAGATTTTAAAGGCTCAATAATGAAAAGTACTGTAAACTGCCATCTTTTTTTTTTTCTAATTTTAAAATTACAAAATACTTCACTACTCTCTTCTATGCATTTAAACTGATTGTTTTTTAATTTTAAAAACCTACAATTATTAGCGAAGAAATTTTTTTAGGGGGTGTATTGAATTAAGATTTTAAAAGATTATTTTAGTATAAAAAGTGTTGTGAATTTTAAAGATTATGTAGGAATAATATGACTTATCATATTTATTTACAAGACTTTTATGATAGTTTAAATTTTAATGAATTTATATCATAAAATTTTTTAGAGGATTTGAAATGACTTTATAGATTTATAAGATTTGAAGAATTCTATAAATTTTTAACAATACATTCAAAATTACAAGAGCTAGTAAAAAAATAATAAGAAATGATTAAGTTTGGATAAAAAAAGTAAAACCAATATAATTTTTAAAATCTTTTAATGGCTAAATGGATTCTAACTTTATAACTTCCTATACTAATCCTTCTTGCAATAACATTCTCTCATTCTCACTTTGGGATTTGAACAACATATTTAAAATTATACGTTGGTTTTCCAATTTTTTAAATTATTACAATCATTTCATGATAAATTCGATTATATGCTTAAACGAGCTAGAAGGGAGTGGTGAAGGTGAAAAAATTGTAAGAGGGTTAATGAGTTATGTGGATGACGAAATTAAGGGTGATAGTTACGGAAATATTGCATCAGCAAGGTGATGAACATGGTTAGTATAAGAAAAACATGGTTAACCTTAGCACATAAGACAAACATTAATTTAGAAAAAAAACAAAAAAATGCAAAGGGGAAGAATATATTTGACACTTTTTTATTCTAATAGAATAGTAAAAATATATATGACACACACATCTTGAAGAATATTAAAAAGAGAAGAAGATATGTATGATGAGAGAGAAAAAAGTCTGATAACTAATATAAAAAGAAAGAAAAGATTCTAGCAAAATCTAAAAAATTTGAGTGAGATTATTTTATACAATCTTGTGAAAATCAACTTGGTCATTGACCCGATCAAAACAATGGGTCAGTGGATCAATAATTGAATATGTGAGTCACTAATTGGTCTGATTTGATCCTATATATATATATATAAACATAATTTAATTGATAAATTCATACTCCAAATTTAAAATACTCAAATTCTCTGAAGCTATTGGTCTATTATTATCAATAAAAGTGACTACGTGAATAAATAGTAAGCTAAGAGAAAAAATAAAGAGCAAAAAATATAATATTGAAAAATATTTTTCATTTATTTTGATATAATTTTAAATTTAAAATAATTAATTGTTTAGTTCTTTTTAACTAATTCTAAAATAAGAGAAGAAGAAATAGAAAAGAAAGAATAATTCAGAAAAAAAAAAAAAGAATTAAGGTTAAGAAAAAATATAGTTACAAGAGCCCGAGCCCACTAAGCATAGTTAAACTAAAATAAAAATATACTTTCCATTCTCACTCAAGATACGCACCATCCCTGGGTTGTTGGTAGATGAACCCAATGATAAATACAAGAAAATTGAGAAAAAAAAGAGTAAGGGAGAAAAGAAATAAAAGAAAAAACAGATAAAAGAAAAGAAGGACGAAAGAAGAAAGAGGAAATGAAGAGAAAAATAATTAAAAAATGGACATGAAACATATATATAATAATGAGTCTAACCCTCTATTACTAGTGCACCACCACCACTCAAAAAATGTAATCTGGTTCAACCTGGCCTGGGTTTCCAAACCCATTTTAATCACCATTTTAAGCTAAAAATGTCTAGTTCGCATCGAGTTAAACCAGGCCATGTGCGTATCCGATCCAATAACTCACCTAGTTCGGCTGAGGATCTCGTTTTGGTTGGACTGGTCCAATCGGTAGGGTCAGATTGATTTTTATAACATTGGTTTGATAGACTTTCTATATTAAAAAGTCTAATGAAATTCATTAAACACTTTCTTAAAAATAATTCATCAAAATTAATATATTTTTTAATATTGAAAGACCTTTTATAAATTATAAAAAAATCCTAATTGAATATCATAAGATTTTTTTTATAATAAAAATCTTTTAAATCCTTTGAAATTCTAATCCAATGCACTTAAAATGTTTTGAAATTTAAAAATCATCATAAAAAGTTGATACAGGATTTCCATTTTCTAATATTCTAATATCTATTTAAAATAACTTTAGGCTCATGAAAATACATCTTTACCCTTATTTCATTTTTTGACACCTATCCTCACTTCTTTGATAAAATGGGAAATTGCAAAATGTAGACTAATAATGGGTCACGTGCTTCTCTTTCTTGGCAACAGACGAAAGAATCAGAAAGGCATGGTTTCAAAATTTTGAAACTTCTACAGTCTTCTTGACAAGACAATAAGCAGGTAGCTAAAAAACCCTCTATTGCTTCTCTTTCTTGGCTAAACATAAAATGTTTGCAGAAAAAAAATTGATAGGGAGAAGCTTTGTAGGAGAAGAAAGGAGAAACTGAGAGAGAGGCTGAGGAGAAGGAAGTGGAAATCGACAGAGGCTAAAGAGAAACAACTTTGGTTACAACTCTTCATTGTCTCTTTTTTTTTTCTTTCTCTCTCTACATGTTTTTTATTTTGCATGTTTTTTTATTTTGATTTTTTGAATTGAGCAACTGACGTAGCAGAAATGGCTTCATTTTGCTGCTGAATCACAGTGGCTGTGCAGGTTATTGAATAATGTCATATTTTGTGTTGCTAGAATCTCATATCAATTTGTTGGATTTATTAAATTCCTTGCAAATCTATTGTTGTGTTCGATTGTCATGTTAATCTTGGTAATGATTGAAATTATCAGCACTTATAACTTTATGTTTAGCTTTTGTTTTCTATTAACTTCTCAAAGCATATATGCTAGATTGAAATTTAGAAAATTGGGTTTTCTTCTAGAGCTAATCGATGGATATATGTTTTCTATAAACTTTCATTCACTCATTCTACTGATTTCACTAAATTCATGAGTGGCCTTTTACAGGCAAAGCAAAACAATAAACTAATTAACACTTAATGACTAAGTAAATAGTAAAATAATATAAGAAGACTTCATTGCTAAGAACAAAATGGCGGTGCTTTCTTCTTTTCATGCAGTGGATTCAAGGCAATGTATCGGCTTTCTTCTTTTCATGCAGTGGATTCAAGGCAATGTACCGGCTGTATGGGCGGTGTACTATGGCGGTAACTGATTCTTAAGTCAAATATTTTAACTTGATTTAAATTTCTAACAATTTTCAACTCGATGCTAATAAGAAGCCTTTTTGGGTATGAAAAGGATCACAGGTTAGTGCTTCATTTTCGGTTATTTATCCAGATGTTTGTTTTGGATACCGAGTGATGATTCTTATCCTATGTGCTTTTTTTAATAAACTAAATATTGTCAAAGATGATAAAGTGTTCCTGGAGGTATATGTTTTTACTTTGTTTACTTTTTTTTGGGTTCATTTTTTGAATCCAAAAAAGGAATTTGTTGATCTTTTAAGTTTTGTCATTTTGATGATTTGGTCTTCATAATTCATTGTATGCTTTTTGTTGGATGAAGCAGATTTAACGTAAATATATATTATACCTCCTCGCGATGCCTTATTTTCACATTAATGAAATATAAACTTGCTTTTACAGAGTAATTAAAGGTACAATTGTTATTATATCTAATTTTTTACTTACAATAAAAACCAGTTGTAAAACTGGATTATTATTTTTTAAAATAATTGTGATTTAAGAACTCACACCTAATCCATAAATACAATTCTACATTGCCAGCTAAAATCAAACACTGAAAGCTCTTAGAAAACTAACATCCCATATTACTGCTTCTTTCTTTGATTTATATGAGTGTGAGTAACAGTCAATGGAACGTTATATACTAGAATTTTTCAAAATTTTTAAGTTAAAGATATATTAGAAAAGTATAATAATTATGTAATTTTTAGAAATAAAAAAAATAAAATGTTATTTTAATTCTTTATTTTCATAAAAATAATAATTACATATAGGTAGGTAGGTAACTAAGTAAAGCAATTTTTTTCTCATTGTTGTTCAAGCACAACTTAATATACTGGATGGTTCTATCAGGAATTCTGCCTAAAAGTTCTCTCACATAAAGACTATATGAATTCTCTCTAAATCTCTCTTCTCATATCAATATTGTAATTCATTTATATTTACTACTACTCACTTTGCATGCAATTGAAAAATATATAAAGAGGATATCAAAATAATTAATATAAGACATGATTTGAATTGGAAACAAATATTTCTAGCATATTGGTGAATATGTAATAGTCTAAGTATAGTAAGATTCGAGCACCATTTCAGTCACCTTCATTTAATTATCAAACATGGGATGTCATGTTAATTTTCATATAATTTCTTTTGACATACAAAAGAAGCACAAAGCTGGACTTCACAAAGACATCATTGCATTATTATTGTTTCAAATTGAGCATTAACATGTACGTTAAGTATTTTATTTCTTTTAGTATCTTAAGTCCTCATGTTATGGTCCATTAAGATTAACTAATGCCTTTACAATTACATGAAACTAAACTTTGATAACAACTGAGTTAAACATGTTCCCTCACCTTTATATTTGTTCTTCTCTTTTGCCCAAGACCCAACTTATTATATTCCTATGTTTCTCATTCTACTTCTCTTTTATTTTTCCTTTTCAGCTACTTTCTTTGGTTTTTTTAATTTATTTTTAGTTCAGTCTACTAGATTTTAGTTCAGACAGTGATTCAAGCTTTGAGGATGATGATTTTATTCATGAAAATGTTACTACCTCGACTTCTAATGTCCACCAAGGTAGTAATGTAATGTGAAAAAAACTTCACAAATTATATACAAAATTATAATCTTATTTGTTTAAAAAAATGTTTCAACCTATTTTGATAGTAGCTGATATAAAATTCTTTTTCATATTTATTGTATAGGATATTATGATATCAGTGATCCTATTCATCAATGTAATTATTGTAAAACGCTTATGTGGTATCAAGAAAGGATGTGAAAGCACAAGCACATCATTACTCCCAAATACTATATTTGTTGTGGCAATGGTAAAGTCTAGCTACCATGATTGAAAGAACTTCATTCTTTGATTCAACATATGCTATTTGTTCAAAATTTAGATGATAGCAAACATTTCTAGCATAATATTAGAGTGTATAACGTTATGTTTGCCTTCACTTCACCTGGGGTAAATCTGGATCCACATATATATAAGAGCCGAGGTCCACCAACAATAAGATTTCAAGGTGAATCATGTCATAGAATTGGGAGTTTACTACTAATGCCAAAAAAGTCCCCATAATTTGCACAACTTTACATCTATGACACTGAAAATGAAGTGCATAATAGGATTCAATCAATGAGGTAAAAATTATATGCATATCGAGTTTTACAATTTTATATAAATATCGGAGTTTCTTTTAATTTTAATCTTTACTAATTGTTGTAGCAAGCAACCCAATGTTGATCCTGAGATTGTCAAAAAACTTTCAATCATGCTGGATAAATACAACACGCATGCCCAATGCTTCAGGCAAGCTCGAGACAAATTGAAACAAGAATCTGCACATAACTTGAAGCTGCAGCTGATTTTTGATAGATCAACTGATGGCAAAATTTATAATATTACAAATGTTTCTGAGATAGCGACTGTGATTGTAGGAAATGTTGACTTAGCATCTCATAAGGACATAATTGTTGAAAAGTAGTGTGACAAATTGCAAAGGATAGATGAATTAAATCCAAGCTATTTAGGATTTCATTATCCTCTCTTATTCCCTTATGGAGAAGACGGATACAGATCAGATGTGTTACACCATGATTCTCACATTACTCAAGACACTAAAAGGAACTGGTTGACTATAAGAGAATGACTTTGTTTTTGGATATAGACTAGAATAAATGAAGCACCTACTTTGATTAGATCCCGAAGGCTATTTCAACAATTCTTGGTAGATGGTTACATGATGCTTGAGTCAGAGAGGTTGTCCTTTATAAGATACAACCAATGTAAACTACGAGTAGACAAGTATTCTAACTTGGCTGATGTAGATTCCAACAATCAAAATCAAGGTTCTGATAAAGGAAAGCGTGTAATATGGCCATCATCATTTGTTGGTGGTTGTCGCTATATGGATCAACTTTACTTTGATGCAATGACTATCTGTAGCCACATTGGATTTCCTGATTTGTTTATCACTTTCACGTGTAATCCATATTGGAAAGAAATTTAGAGGTTGCTTGCTCCATTGAATTTGAAGGCTATGGATCGACCCAATATTGTTTCTAGAGTTTTCAAGATCAAATTTCAAGAGTTATTGACAGATTTGACAAAGAAACATTTACTTGACAAAGTGATTGCGTGTAAGTTTTCTAAATTCCTAGAACTCTTTGATATTCAATGTACATTTCCAATATACCAACATTATAAATCATAACATTTTTTTATGCAAATATAAAGTCTGATATTAAATATTTAAATTAAGCAATTAGTAAATTCCAGAGCATAATACATTACACTTATACATTACAATTTAAAGATAAATCTGATTAGAAACATCAAAAACTCAAAATCTATGAGCTATTGACAAACATAATCAGAATTTTGTTTTTATAACTTATGCATAGTTTTATTTTATTTGCCTTATCTAATATGAAATTCTTAATTTCATATGTGTACACTATAGAGTTCCAAAAGCATGGATTACCTCACGCTCATTTGCTTATCTTCCTACATCCTTCAAATAAGTATCCTACACCAAATGACATTGATAAAATAATTTCAGCTGAGATACCAAGTGAACAAGACAATCCAGAGTTATACCAGTTAGTGAAGTCACACATGATTCATGGACCATGTGGCTTAACTAACAACTCCTCACAATGTATGAAAAATGGGAAGTGTACACGGTACTATCCAAAAAAATTTCAAAATGTCATAATTCTAGATCAAGATGAATTCCTTGTATATAGAAGAAGAGATTGGGGAAATACAATAGAAAAAGGTGGTCTAACTTTTGATAACAGAAGTTTAGTTCCATACATCCAATGTTCCTTCTCAAATACCAAGCCCACATCAACATGTAATGGTGCAACCAATGCACTTCTATTAAATATTTGTTCAAATATATCAACAAGGGTTATGGCTGAATAACTGCTATGATTGTCCCGGATGAAAGCCAACATGCATCTCAACATGCACTAAATGATGAAATTAAGCAATACGTTGACTGCAGATATATCTCTCCATCATAAGCATGCTGGAGAATCTTCTCTTTTCCAATTCACAGCAGAATGCTAGCAGTTGAGAAATTGTTCTTCCATCTACCAGGCAAATAATTAGTGTATTTTAATGACTTGATCATATTCTTTCGAAGCCCTCTGCTAACCAATCAATGTTTACATCATGGATGGATGCAAAAAAGTCATATGATCAAGCAAAAAGTCTAACATATGGCTAATTTGTGTCTAAATTTGTTTATGTGAAGAGTAGAAGATGTTGGAAACCAAGAAAGAAAGGTCATACAGTTGGAAGGTTGATGTGAGTGCCACCAACTACAGGAGAGTTATATTATTTAAGATTAATGTTAACTATTTCCAAAGGCCCGTGTACTTATGAAGATATTAGGACAGTCAACATCATTCTTTATCCAACATTCAAAGAAGCATGTTTTGCTTTGGATTTTGTTGAGGATGACAAAGAATACATTGAAGCAATTAGAAAAGCTAAGGATTGGGGATCTGGTCATTTTTTAAGAAGATTATTTGTTACCATGCTCATTTCAAACAAACATGAATAAACCAGAACATGTTTGGGAAAATACATGGCAATGACTCTCAGGCGACATTTTGTATGAACAAAGGAGATTGACAAATATCTAAGGTACAAAATTAAAAACCTGCCTAAATTAGCTAAATCATATTCCATTTTTACATCTATTCTAATAAAATATTTGGCTTGAACATTTTAGATTTACAGCTTAGTATAGAGGAATTAAAGAATTTCACACTTTTAGAGATTGAAAAATTGCTCGAAAATAATAGAAAAAGTCTTAGGGATTTTCCACTCATGCCATATCCAAACAATTTTGTTAGGAGCATATCAGGAAATAGGCTTGTGTTTACAGAGCTTGATTATGACATCGATGAAATGTCTTCAAAATCCTGAACTAATGTACTAATATTGTTTGTTGTAGATGAGCAAAGGAATATTTTTTAGAACATAATAGCAGTTGTGAATAGACAAAGAGGTGCTATGTTTTTCTTATATGGTTTTGGCGGGATAGGCAAGACATTCATGTGGCAAACATTAGCATTTGCCCTTAGAAGTAAGCAAGAGATTGTGCTGACTGTTGCATCAAGCAGTATTGCATATTTACTACTACCAAGTAGAAGGACTGCACATTCAAAATTTAAGATACCTGTGTCTACTCTTGATAATTCAGTATGTAACATCCACCAAGAAGCGAGCATGCAGAACTATTAAAATTGGCCAAACTAATCATATGAGATAAAGCTCCAATGACACATAAACATTTTTTTGAAGTGCTGGACAAAAGTTTGAAAGATATTATGGGTTCTGAAAATAATAGCTCTGTAGTTTTTGGGGGCAAAGTCATTGTATTCGGAGGAGATTTTCATTAGATACTGCCTGTCATTCCAAGAGGCGATCGATCTGATATTTTCCATGCAACTATTAACGCATCTTATCTTTGGGATCATTGTCAAGTATTAACTCTAACCAAGAATATGCGTTTGGAAAGTTCATCAGACAATATGTCTATTGCTGAACTTAAACAATTTTCTCAATGGATATTAGATGTTGGAAATGGAAGAATAGCAAAACCAAATGATGGTTATGCTACAATTGCTATACCTGATGAGTTTCTAATTTCTAATTTTGAGGATCCTATTCAAGCCATTGTTGATAGCACATATCTTGATTTGTCTACAAATTACAAAATTGAAGGATTTCTACAATGTAGAGCCATTTTGGCTTCTACAATAGAAACAATGGACATGATCAATCAATACATTTTGTCAATGATTCTAGGTAGAAACTTCTATTCATTGCCCGGTTTATAAAAAACTTCATATTTTATCTACCTTTTTATTTTTTCTTTATAATTTATTCAAATGTGTATTTAATTTGATAATAATCTTCAAGTGCTATTTATATATTTTTGCTAATATAGGTGATGAAAAATAGTATTTAAGTTTAGATTCCATTGACATGATTGACATACAAGACAACCGATCTTTTTAAGTAATCACACTTGAGTTTCTTCATTGTCTTAGAACATTAGGGTTACCAAATCATAAGATAAGGCTTAAAGTGGGTACACCTATCATGCTTTTAAGAAATTTAGACCAATATGAAGGCTTATGCAATGACACTAGATTAGTTGTCATAAAATTAGCAAACCATGTCATTGAAGCAAAGTTTATGTCAATTGAAAGGGATGGAAACTACGTATACATACCACACATGTCATTATCACCTTCACAGTCTCCTTGGCCATTTAAACTAATTAGGAGGCAATTCCCTATTGTCATATCCTATGCCATGATGATCAACAAATGCTAGGGACAATCTTTGACAAATGTAGGGTTGTACTTACCAAAACCAATTTTTAGTCATGGTCAACCTTATGTGGTTATATCTAGAGTTAAAAAAAAGGAGTGGACTGAAGATTTTGGTGTATGATAATGAAAAGAATCCATTGAAGACAACAACTAATGTTGTCTTCAAAGAAGTCTTTCAAAATCTTTAACAGATTCATGTTTATTAACTTTAAGAAATTACAATAACCATATTATATACTCATGGCTAATTACTTTTTAATCCTGCAGCAAATCCCATCCCACCATCACATTTTTTTGAGTTCAAGCTTAATACAATTGAAACTTTTTGCTGTTGCCAAATGATTATATATATATATATATATATATATATATATATATATAT
>CM023945.1:9282224-9317561 GCA_013407115.1 Glycine latifolia | reverse complement strand
TATATATATATATATATATATATACATGCCCAATGAATGATTTTAACGATGGTGAGTAAGTATATTATGAAGCATTATCCTGTTTTACTTTCTATAGATTAGCAATGATGGTCATTTGATCAAATACAATAGTCAAAACCTATACCTTCAACTGAATATAAGATTCTTTGTATATGGTTGAATTCTTACTACTTTTAAATTGCAGGTAGAATGAATGTTGGACACTCAATTAGCAAGTCATTTCATTAACTTTTTGTGTAAAACAACAGTTTTCTTGTTTAGAAAGCTTTCTTCACAAGGAACCAATAGCAGGTAGCATTTTTTTTTTTGGTTTTCTCTAGACAATGAAACTGGAAAACAACTATTATTACTATTTTAATCCACACTATAAATTGCATATTATTGCTGCATATGGAAAGCAAGCATTGCATACTTCAAATAGTGTTCTTTTACTACCACTAAGGTTTAGAAATATAAATAAGCATACTGCACATCAATAAGCTTACCACACTACCAATGTGTATAGAACCATGTATTTCATATCATTAAAACATTATTTTAATACATTTAATTTGATTTATGTAGCCACACAAATCAGAAAGTTGCTAAATTGAGCGAACAAAGGAAAATGTGACAACATTTGACACGATTGGGTAGTATTTTGTGACATATTCTTTTTCGAGTTCAAGCTTAATACAATTGAAACTTTTTGTTGTTGCCAAACAAATATACACACACACACACATGTCCAATGAATGATTTTAACTATAGTGAGTAACTATATTATGAATTATTACCCTGTTTTACTTTCTATAGATTAACAATGATGATCATTTGATCAAATACAATAGTCAAAATCTATACCTTTAATTGAATACAAGCTTCTTTGTATATAGTTCAATTCTTACTACTTATATTTAAATTGCAGGTAGAATGAATGTTGGACACTCAATTAGCAAGTCATTCCATTAACTTTTTTTTGCAAAATAATGGATTTTTTGTTTTGAAAGCTATATTCACAAGGAATTGATAGCAGGTTACAATTTTTTTTTGGTTTTTTCTAGACATTGATATTGAAAAACAACTATTATTTTAATCCACATTATAAACTACTATTATTTTAATCCATATTATAAACTGCAAGTTATCACTGAATATGGAAAGCAAGCATCACATACTTCAAATAGTGTTCTTTTACTACCACTAAGGTTTAGAAATATAAATAAGCATGAGAGCAATACAAGGGACAATGATAATAGCATCAAGCATACAAATTATTTTGGACTTTATTCAGTCATGGGGCATTTGTTCTAGGTGAGCTTTTCTAACTGAAATGCATAATTACTCTTCCAATTAAAGAATAAAGCTTAATCTATACATCAAATACTTACTGTATTCTTACTTTTTTTTTTCTTCAGGTTTTTCAGTCCACTTGGAATGGTTCCAGTAATTGCATTAGTTGGTTTTGGGTTATTTGACCAAGGATTCCCTGTTGTATATAACAATAACCCACATGTCAACAATACAAAGTAATCCCTTTTTGCTTATACTGACTAGCATTATTTTTTATTTCCAGGTTGGGCATTGCGTTGAAATTGGAATTCCCATGTTAATTCTGTTTGTTGTCTTCTCTTAGGTACTAATCAAATTGACACTTATGTGAAGTAAGTTAATCAGAGTAACCTGTGACAAGCAAATTAGAATGGATATTTAAACTATCTAAAGTGAATTTTTTATGTTTCATTTTAATCTAATGCAGTGCTTTGATAGAAACATTCTTGAGTGATATGACTCTGAATTTGAAAAATGTGAACTTATACGATAATTATTTGGTGAGGCTAAAGAAGAGCATTTATCGTGAATGTCCAATATTTGTTGTTTATTCTTTATTGAAAATATAGTCAATAGTTAAGATTTTTGCTGTTTTGCAATACTTGAAAAATTTTCATACAAGACAATTACCAATACTAGAGAGATTTACTCTACTAATATCAACCATAGTGATATGGGCATATGCACATCTATTAACAATAAGTGGAGCATACAAACACCGTCTTGATTTGACCTAACATAATTGCATAACAGACAGGGCCAACCTCATATCTTCTCCTCCATGGTTGGTACAAAAAAGCATCTGTTAAAATAGTTAAATGTTATAACTATAATTCAGGTGCAGAAAGCAATCACTTTTGAGCTGTTGCCAAATGACTCTTGAACATGTTGCCTATAGGATAAAGATTCCATACCCTTTTGAGTGGGCTGCTCCTACATTTGATGTTGGTCATGCTTTTAGAATGATTGTTGCTGTTTTAGTCTCCTTAATAGAGGTAATGATAATGTAGTTAAAATTATGCTAATGGATTCACTATGCATTGTTTTGGTACTTTGGGCTCTTCAGGACTTGAACAAGTGGTTGCTTCTTTAGAAGCGAAAGAGTGCCCTCCAGTCATACTATAATAAACGGTTTGAAGAAGAGTCTCATCCTGTGTGTATAATGAAACAAGACTAAACTTGAATCGTCAATTGTTTGAATCAGTTATAAGATCGCTGAAGGAAGTCGGATCTGAGAGGGAGGTTGATGATGTTGACTCCAAGTTCAAGTTGCATTTCCCACTAGGTGAAGTTGATGTTGATGAAGGACTATACAAGAGGCCAAAAAGGAAGTCTATGTATAGCACCTTCAGTAAGGCAGGTCTTTGGGAGGTTGCAAGCAGTTTTGGATGTAGTCCTGAGCAACTTGGATTATGTGTAACTGAAGTTAACCTGGTAAGCATGCTTAGATTTGGAACTGTTGTTTGTTTTGACCCTATACTAAAGGTTTTGTTTTCCATGCCCTATAGCAAGAGTTGGAAGATCCAAAGGAAACACTAGAAGAGCTGGCTTCCAACTTTACATGTGCTATGTATGATACCCCTGAAGAAGTACTTAAATGTGCCAGGCACATGGTATGTATCTGTAACTTTGTTCTTACTCATTATAAGGCTGCCATTGTTTGATCTAATCATACATAAGACTTGATCTTTTGTTGGTTTATAATAATGTTGGTTTTGCTGCCATGCAACCAAGTTACATGATCCAAATCCAAAAGCTTGAAGAGTTATGAATGATTTTGCATCTAATCGTACATAAGACTTTATTCTTTGTATATTTGTTTCAATTTTTTTTATTAATGTTGGCTCTTAGTGGATAAATACCATGCTATATATACAAATTCATTGACACTAATGATGGAATGATGTTGATTCTTCAAAGTATGTAATATCTAATGAAAACTAGATATGACACTATTACCACCTCTTTTATTCCCCAATACAGTTGGTTAATAATAATTGAGTAGTTTATATGGTCTAGTATGTTGTTGATAAGTTTTTTCAATAAAGATCTAGAGAATGATCAATTGTAAACAAACTTCTTTCTTCTGGAATAATCTATTGCTTTGTCAAAGTTAAATGACAAAGGCTTCTTAATTCAAATAGAGTTTAATTTTTTTGGCAGGACATTGGTGAAAAGCTCTCAGAAATTGGACCCAGGCTGGATTACCCGTGTTTTACCAAAGAGCTTGCACACGAAATACATAGATTGTAGGAGGATGCTGCAATTCAGGGGGCTAGATTACACCTTTTGATTGCTTTATGCATAGTTATCTTTTTTCTCATCTGTTACTTTGTATGTCTCACACATTCTACTTGCGATAGGAAACATATGCCCATGGAAATGAACTCCAAGTTCCAGATTGTGCCCATTATTTCATGGAAAATTTGGAGAAGCTGTCTGATGCAAACTATGTTCCAACAAACTCTTTTCTACATGCATAGGTTACCACATGTGGCATTTTTATTTAGTTACTAATTATCAAAATAAATTTTGACAAATTGATTGCTATTTACTAAGGTTGTGATGGGGTCCCAACATAGTTGGGAAGTCTCCCAACATAGTTGGGAAGTCTCCCACACCAAAGAATTTACATTTATTAAATGTATTATTTAATTTTAAATTTTCGTCATATAAAATAATGGATAAATAACATTAAAATGAAATGGTGACATTTTAAAAAAATTAAAATGTTTATAGTTTTATTATTTAAATTTAATCAAGATTTAAAATTTTTAAACTCTTTTTATTTAATTCAATTGTTACGATAACCAGCATAATAATATTTAGTTAATATATTTATTAGAAAATAATAGTTTGATTCTTTGATATAAAACAATCAAAGTTAATTAATTTAAATTACTTTATCAATAATATCATAAATAAATAAAAAATAAACTAGATAGAGATAAAAATTAAAATTAATTTATAAAAATGTAGGTTAGTGGAGTGACCCGTGCTCATGCACAAGTTATTACTAGTTAGAATTTTAAAAACTACTTTTTCCTAGGCTTTTTCATCACCGTAAATCTACTATTATTTTAAAATGGGCAGTTTGTTTATTTTTTAAATTATAAAGATGTAGAACCACTGTTATTTAAAATTGCTAATTTTTTTAATTTTAAATTTCTAAATTATCATACTAATTTTAAATTTTCTTATTATCTCTTCAAATTTTCCTTTCTTATGTTTAAACAATTTTTCAACTGCTATTTTTTTTTTTAAATTTGAATTTGTTTTCCAGTGAAACACTCTTATACTAACTGAAAATTTTCAGTTTTTTAAAGAAATTTATTTAATTATTATTGTCTCCCTTAAAAAAAACTAATTTAAATTTTGAAAGCGTATTAATCTCTCATTGGTGTTAAAGCTTTTTTTTTTTTGTTAAGTTCTTTTTTTAACAAGTAATCACATACAATGCATAGAAAACGTGTAGATCAAAGGATAGTGTATATTTTATAATATTTTATAATTTGTCTTTGCAACTATATTATTAAAAAAATATTTAATGGTGGAGATTTGAACATTGTCATATACACATATATTGTATAATAGTTGCATAATCCATTGCATATTTTATGTGAACATGCTGCTTTCTTGCCTAGAATTGACAATTTGATTTTATTTTAATATTTTTTAGGTTAATTTATTGGTTTTTTGACAGATAGGGGGAAAAAAATTTAATTACCATTTGGTGACAAAAATTTTAAAAATTATCATTTAAGGGTAAGTCGTGCCACGTGGCATGACTTCTAAATCAGAAGTCGTGTCATGTGTCACGATCTTAATTTTTTTTATTTGAAGTCGTAGACAAATTTACGACATTATTATACTTGTCATTCAAAAGCCGTAAATATATTTATGACTTTAAAGTCATATTGTTTAATTTAAATTTTATTTTTGAAATATTTTTTTAAAATACTTTGGAAAATCGTAAATACATTAACGACTTTAAAGTTATAGCTGCACCTCACTTTATTTTTGGTTTTTATTCTTTTTGTTTTGGTTTAAGCCGTGCTTGTACGTGTGTGTGTGTGTATATATATATTAAAATTATTTTTAATTTTTATGAGTTATTGTAATATTGTTTTTTTTTGGATTTTTTATATATATAAATTAAATTATTTTAATTTGTTTTAAAGTTTGTTTTTCACTTTTTTAATTAATTTTGTAATTTTTGTTAGTAATTTTAAAATTCTAATTTGAAAAGAAATATTGTTTGATGAATTTTTTTGCTAATAATAGACCCTTTTATATATCAAATAAGATATATTAATTTTGGTTTTGTTTATTTATTTTGGCAAATATTATTATGTTAATTAATCATTTGGCATACTAAGGTTAAATAATTTTTATTTGAATAATTGTATGGACAGTTAAAATTTTATTATAAGAATAATTTTTATATTAATACCAAATATAATTTAAGTAATAACAGTAGTTAAATGTCTTTCATAAAAAGATTAATGAACATCAAATGAAGATAAGAAAATAAAGAAAAGTAAAAAAGTACAAATAATATTAGTTGTCAACTTCTTTGTATGAACAACTACGACAATTGTGTCCTTCACTTCTACATAATGAGCATATTTGGCCTATTTGTAATTGGTTCGTCCATCTCGTTATATATACGAGTAGTGACTGACCATTTCAATGTTTTTCGTTGTTTTGAGTCATTAGGCATAAAACATGTATCCAAATATTGAGGCCAATTTTCTTCGCTTCCAAGGGAATAAAAGTGATACTGATAAACTACAAATGTTTTGCAACTTGTATACAGGGTCAACAAAGTCATCGTTATTTAAGTTGCAAGATGCACACGCTGCAATTGCATGCGAGCATGGAATTCGAAAAGCCTAGAAATGTCCACACTCACATGACCATTGATTCAACTTGACAGTGCATGTCATTGCTCGTTGCCCATGTCGCATATTAGCAATTTCCTGAACCTCAAACTCACTTGTTTCTCGAACGTACATGCGAACGTAATGCGAGGCAACAACACGTCTTCATAGTACCTATGTCCTGCCTTTATCATATTCATTATAATCATGCCATTAGTAACAAATGAGTCATTTATTTTATTAAATGTTTCATTGACTAAAGGTAGTAATAGGCAACGCTCAAGCTCTTTTCAAAACAAAATTTATACATTCGGCAAGGTTGGTAGTCATGTGCCCATATCGTTTGTCTTCATCATATGCCTGAGTCCATTTGCACTTGGGGATTTGTTCCAACCATTCTACTGCTTGTGGAAATTGTGATTGCATTTTGAGCAACTTTGCCTCCAATCGCAGTTTCCGCAACTCATATCCTATGGAAAAAGACAAAATAGAATGTCAAAATATAATGATGCAATTAATAATTCTATATTCTTATCATGAAATGGTTAGAAGCTTACCCATATTGATGACTTGTTTTTTTTCTTTCTAAATCAGCATTTTTAAATTGTTTGTTAAAATTTAATGCAGTGTGGCGAATGCAGTAGACAGAAGATACATCAGGACCATGCCACCCAATTAGTTCTGATCGCAAAGATTCTAGCAAAGTGGTTCCCCTGTATGATATAATACACAAATTTGGTTGAGGTGTAACATACCTCTTTAAATAATGCAAGAACCACATCCAAGCCTCTTTGCTCTCGCTCTCAACAATTGCAAAAGCAATTGGAAAAAGGTTTCTACTACCATCTTGTGCAATGGCAGTCAACAAAGTACCCTGATATTTTCCAGTTAAGAATGTTCCATCTACCTGCACAATTGGCTTGCAATATTTAAAGGATTTAATGCATGGCTTAAAAGCCCAAAATACACGATTAAGGATGAGTTTAGAAGATCCATCTTCACTATCCTCCATTAGAGTGGATGTTTTGTATCTAACAATTGTACCTGGTACAAAGTGTGTAACAACTGTCATCCATACAGGGAGATAACTATATGAATGTTCTCAATTTTCAAAAGTCATTTCAACAACTTTTTGTTTAGCTGTCCAAGCTCTTTTGTATGACACAGTATACCCAAATCATTGTAGTATGTCTGCAATCCAGGTTTTGATTTGGATACAAGGATTTGTTTTCACTAATTGCACAATATTATGAGCAATAACAGAGGAGTCTAACCTAACATGATCTTGTGATATTCATGAAGTTGTGCAAGTGTGAAAACCATTAATTATTTTCATCTCCCACCTCATGTATATTTTGTTGAACAATGCTCTTGTTGTCCAGTGACATCTATTACTATACTGATTACACCTAACAGCATACTTGTCACTCTTGTTCTCTTCAACATCAAAATTAAATGAATGTACAAAATGAAATTCCTTAATCGCATTGACAGCCTTGTTTCGATTCAAATGTCATACTTTCGTAAAGGTCATTTGTATCCCCAGTCCATTTGTTGTTATATGGATTCAAGTACTCTAAATCTTCATAAAGTTGGCTATTAATTATGTCAAAATATGATGATGACTGGCTTTGTGTTTCACTGCTTGGTTGTCCACTGTCTTCATGACTGTTGAGTTCATACTCATCACTGAAGTCGCTAACATTATTTCTTATTACGGGTTCTATGGTAATCATAACTGGAAAAAAAATCCACCAATTGAATGAATAAAATGGAGTTTATGACACTGAATAAAAAAATATACATGCAATCCTGTAATAAGATTTTTATAAACATTTTGCGTCTTAAACTTGAAAAACAAATGTACCTGAAGAACGTAATGAAATTGTGCAACTTTGAAAGATCACAACAAGTTTGTGCATTATTTGCTATGCTTTGAACATGATATTCACTGAGTTTTACCAGTTATATAAGGTCATTTGAATGAACATAAACCATTTTGTTTTACATGAATAGTTATTTTTCCTTTACACTGTATGACTTTAACTCAGATTGTACAAATAGTCATAAAGGCTATATTTTGTACAACTCCATTTCAAATTTGTAATAGTGGCAACTATTTATGATGTGAAGGATTCCTTTCGAATAACTCAGTAGAAGACACTTTCAATTAATACTCATAACATATTTATTTTTATTTACACTAACAGTAAGAAAATAAAAGTTATAACATGCTTTTTTTTAAAAACTAAAACCCTAATGATATATTACTTACCAAATATTATTTTTAAAACAAAAACCCTAATAAAATATTACTTACAAATTGTTTTGTTTTAAATTAAAACTCTAATAATGTTATATAAGACTGAATTAATATTTTTTTTAAAATTATAACATTATTTTTTTAAACTAAAACCCTAATAATATATTACTTACAAAATAATTTTTTATACCATTTTTGTTTTATTGATTTTAATTAACTAAAACTGAATTAATATTTGACTAAAAACCTTAAAATTTCATATTATTTTATACCAATTTTATTTTATTGATTTTTAACCAATTTAATAAGTCATTTTCGTTGATTTTGTGCCCCATTCCATGACTTTAAAGTAGTGTGAAGCCTCACGACTATACCGTCGTGTTTTACACCATGATTTGCATTATGGAAGCTTCATTTTTATTGGATAAAAAAGTTGAGGGTTGTGGCCTCTTCTACGACTTCTAAGTGGCCATTTTTGTTATGCATTTCATCTTCAAGCTTCATTACTGCATCTCCTTCTTTAAATTAAAAAAAGCTTCAGCAGAACCTCGTGCAGAATCAAACTAAATGTGGGTGTGCAGAATCAAACTTCAAAGAACAATAAACATAGGAAATGACCACACAACTGATGCAAATGGGAAAGACTAGTGATAAGTCTGAAGCTACATGAATTTATTGAAGAATTTCCAAGGCTATTCAATGATGTTGTATGCTATATCATGCTCGTCCTATATCGCATGAGGGTGCAGCACATTAAAGGTTGGAAATGACAACACAACAACAGTTGGTCTTGGATGCTCATGGTTGTGAAGAATGAGCCTCATGGTCGTGGCTATCAACAAAGTAGCCTTGTGCTATAGCATGGTCATGGCTGTCAAGATTTTAAATGATAAGTTTTCTCATCAGAAGCTGCACCTTCAATAAAGTCCAAAGGCATTCCAAAATATTCATTTTCGCATGAACTTAAATGATAGGTCATTATTAATGTACTACGATGGTATCATATGCAACTAAGGAAAAAGAAAAACTTGTGAACATGTTTTGTTTTGTTGTTGGCCTTTAATATAATGCATGCCACGTGACATAGGGCATACAGACCAATAGTGGCAAAAAATTTAATATTAAATGAATGTAATATGTTAGGCCAAATTCGTAGCACTTATAAATTTCAAGCTTCATGGTATTTTCTTCCTGCAACAACACTTTGTTCGTGAAGCTTATTTCAAATTTCCTCACAACCCACCTTCCTCTTCATATTAGTTTTCTCTTACTTTGCTAAATTTATAGAATGGAAAATACACAACCAGGACCTATTGATGGGTCATTGTTGTAGTTCCAAGACAGTCATGTTTCAAACTTAATATGGGAAGACGAGGAGCGATTGCTTCATCCAAGGTTTCATTCTGTCTGGGGTATGACACACTACGATCAGATAGACAACCGTGTAAAGAACACCATACATGCAGCTGGCTTTGGTCATATCATGGCTGTCAGACAAGTAGAAATTAACCATTGGTTAGTGCATTGATGGAACGGTGGAGAACCAAAACACAAATATTCCATTTTCCGTATGGAGAGGCAACCATCACGTTACAAGATGTTGCCCTTCAATTAGGCCTGAAAATAGATGGGGTGGTAGTAACTGGACTCAGTCTTGGTGATGTTTGTGAAGCATGTCAGACCTTATTAGGGGACACTCCTCTTGATAAGTATATTAAGGGCAAAACTGTTTATCTTACATGGTTGCGCCAAAATTTTCAAAGCCTTCCTGCTAATGCTGATGAGTTTCTCATTGCGCAACATGTCAGATCTTGATGCTGAACACATCTGGAGCATGTGTGCATTTTATGTATATTTTGTTGTTAGCCAACTTGACTGAGGCAGCTACCTATAGTTGGGGTGTAGTAGTATTAGCTTCCCTATTTAGATCACTAGATCAGGCTGTTAAACCTTCACAAACTGAAATAGGTGGATCTTTGTGTTGGATATAGGAGGAGCTGGAAGAAGATCAAGGCAAGAATGAAGTTGTTGCTTTAGAGTTTTAGCTTCTTACATGCCAATCAAATTGAAAGCATTTGTAATTTGTCTAAGTTGCTCAAGAAGATTGCCTTGTGATCTTTGCATTGCATGTGCATAATCATATACATGCATTCATGACTTAAGAAAAACATATAAGATTACATGTTTTACATTTGAAAAGGAATTCTCATGGCTTAGGTTTTGAAAAATCAAAATGTGCAATGCCTTAATCGATTATGGCAATAAGTAATCGATTACCAACTTGTGTTATTTCTGGAAAAGCCATGAAGAACATTTTAATCGATTACAAGCAAATCGTAATCGATTACATAGCACAAAATGAATAACATGCCTGACTGACTTAATCGATTACCACTTACTGTAATCGATTATTCAGGCTTAGTACAAAACATAGCATGACTGCCTTAATCGATTACCACTCATCTATAATCGATTACAAAGGCTTGTTACATAACTGAGACATACTGATTTAATCGATTACGTCACGGTTTAATTGATTACATTGTTTATGAAAGTTTTCCAGATTATCTCAAAAACATTTTAATCGATTACCTGACATATTAATCAATTACATTCTGTAAAATAATCGATTACACTTACGTATTAATCGATTACAATCTGTTAAATCTGTTTTCTATTTAAAGTTATCGGGTCTGTACTTTTTAGACATAACATACAATCTGAGTTTACGAATTACCCAATACTTTCTAAGCTTTCTAAGGTCTAAGAAACAAATTTTCTGAGTGATATATTTCTTGTTTGAGATCAAAAGATTATATGCTTCATTGATGATGATGTGTTAATACAAGATTGTTCAAAAGAACTTCAAGAGAGTTGATTCTGTTCATTAGCATTCATGCAACCTGGAATTGATTGGTAACATTCATTCATTCATTCATACACTGAGGATCACAGGTTGTATCTCTCTTGAACTTATCTTGTAAATTGTTTTGTGTGTATTAAATTTGTGTAAGGCTAAGATCAAAGAGTTTTCTTTCAAGCTTTCTAGAGTAGTGTTCTCTAGGGGTAAAGAACTGAGTAGGGTTCTCAGGTTATTTGTGATTAGACTTCTAATAGGGTGTTAGAATTCTGGTTCTTTATCTAGGGTTGATAAAGATAATCACTTGTAATAGCTTGTAAAGAACAAATTTGATTTAGTAGAATCTAATCTGGTTTTGATTAGAAGACACTAGATATAACTTCTCTTTTGAGGGGTGAACCAGTATAGATCTTGTGTTAAACTTGTTTTTGAATCATGTTATCTGTATTTAACTTGTCTTATGGTTTATTTCTTTCAAGATCAATAGAAAAGTTTCTGATATTGTGTAAGGTGAAGGGTGAGTCTTGATTGATTAAAAACTGTAGTTTTTACCAAGCAATTTTTGTGATACAATCTAAATTCCACTGTGGATTGCACAAAGTTTTAAAAGTCTGAGGTTTAAACCAATTCACATCCCTCTTGGTTTAGTGTGTGTGTTCATCCTTGTTTTCAGTTTGTTGCTGTTACAGTCATGGACGTGAGACCGCATTAGATGTATTGTCCCACATATACTTCCCTTGTCGGACAAAGAAGTTCAACAAGGTCTTGGATTTCTGCTTGCACGAAGGCGGTCTCGTCCTATGACACAAACAAACATATCCACCAACTTAGTCGATTGATATGCAGCATTTTTGACAGACTACACATAATCTTCATATTTATTAAGTAATTTTTTACATTTGTTATTGGTGTACAAATATGTGACAACAATAATATATGTGTTGCAGTTCTTGTGGACACCGTATGACACCCCCGAAATAAGGCCATTAATTCATAATGTAGACATATCCATGATTGTTTGTGCATGAGTCCCTCTCATATGTTACACAATTGTGGAATGGCACCCAGTAGACAGGGTCATGAGACAATATGGAACGAGTCAAAATATTCCACATGACCCACCAAACCTTGACGAACTCCACAACATAGATATGAGAGGCTGAACATATATTTTTTGGCCTTATCATCATCGTTGCTGGATTCGCGTATACATTGATTGGAACGATTTTCTTGTTCAAGGTGTAATGAACCAGAGTATTTTGCATGAAAATACAAAATACATGCAATGGTATATACGTCGAACTAGACAATATATATCGCGTGAGGGGACACCCATGCCTGAGGTTCTAAATTTACTCTTGTAATTTGGATAAATTATTTATTCCTATTATTAATGATTATATATTTCTAACTTCAAAAATCTTTATTTACAGTCTCGTGTTGGCCATCACCACCATCAATCACATGCTGACCCGAATGTACCTCCGGTGCATGTTTCTGGATTTATGCCCCACTATCATCAATCACATGCACAACCTTTTTATCAACCAGTGGATTTCACTGGATACATGCCTTAAGGTTGTGAACAAAGTTCACAACAATTTGGGTTTTCAGCATATGTGCCTCAACACTCATTCCAAGTTCCTTCTACGTCAAACATTTTTGAAGAACACTCACAGAGGTTTGGTACCACCTTCAACACTTCACCATCAGCATATAAACCATCACCATCGACATATTTTTGTCGTCCATCATTACCTACTCAAATGTATGACATGGCTAAGAGGATGGCGAGAATGATGATGATCATAATAATACAACCAATGATGATGATGATGACCATAGTGATCATGATGTTCCTCAACAACAACAACAAACACACACACATGATCATCCTAGAACAAGAGAAAGAGGTGGTAGAACAAGAAGAACAAACCCATCAACAAATATAGTGCAATAAGATGAAAGACCTCGACACGTATTTAGAAGAATTCATTGTGGGACATCATCTCACTATTAATTTTTTTCTTTAATTATTGTGTAATTAATTTGAATTTTATTTCATAAATATAAGTCATTCAAATTATATCTTGTGTTAATTTTACAACTACTCTTCCAAAATTAAATTACCATTATTGTGACAAATGATTAATTAACATAATTATATTTGTAAAAATTTCTTAACAAAAACAAATTGAATATAACTTATTTCATATATTACAAACAAATATTATTGTCAAAATATTTTAAGTATTTTCAATTTTAAATTTTAAAATTACTAACAAATTATAGAAAAATAATTAAATAAATATACATAATAAATTATAACATTAATTTCAGATATATTTAATAAAAATATATCAAAATTACATACTAAATATTAAACCAAATTAAAATAATTAAAATGACTTGATTTTTTAAATAATTAAATTAAACAAATTTTTAATTCTTTAAATAACCTTAAAACTTAAATATAATATAACAAATTCAAATAACACAACTTATAAACAAACAAAATAAATGGGTTTGCATAACTCATATATATATATATATATATATAACAATATAACTGATTTAAAAAAAAACAATAAACAAAAAGTTAACCAAAGAAAACTAAATCAAAAAAGAAATAAATAAATAAAAGCTAAAGCCGGATTTATATTCATGACTTTGAAATCATGAATATAATCACGCCTTTTGAACTCACTCAAAAAAATTAGAAAACAAATTAAACACTTTAAAAAATAATAAAAAAATAAAATAACAAGTCGTAAATATATGTACGACTTCAAAGTCGTACATATATTTAAGACTTTAGAACATACTTTTAAAATAAAAAAAAATTAATTTAATAAAAAATTAAAAATTACGACTTTAATGTCGTAAATATGTTTACCACTTTTAAGTTGTAAACATATTTATGACTTTTGAATGCATGTTGCAAAAAAAATTGTGTTTGGCCGAATTAAAAAATAAAGCAATGAAGTTGCAAATTTATCTACGACTTCAAATAAATAAAAATAATTAAGGTCATGAGACATGACATGACTTCTGATTTAGAAGTCATGCCATGTGGCACGATTTACCTCAAAATGGTAACTTTTAAATTTTTTTCCACCAGATGGTAATTAAAATTTTGTTTTGCCCCATATCTATCAAAAAACCTAATTTATTCCATCCTTTTTTATATATGTTTACACTTTTATAGTCAATAGTTACAATGAGCCATAGAAGCATATAAGATTAAAAAATATATATACATAAACATGCATTTAGAAACAAATATTAAACAAAAACGTCAATGCATAATAAAATAAAAATATTATAATATAACAAATATTATAAAATAAAAAAAAAATTAATACAATAAAAATGTAGATACAAATCCACTACTACTACTACTACCGAAAGGTTTAACGCCCAACAACAACAAACAACAAACTTAGGATATGTTTGGATAAGTTTATCTAGAAGTACTTCTACAAGAAGTAAATAAGAAGAAAAAGATGAGATGAGTTTTTTTATAAGCAAAAATAAGCTCTTTATTAGTTAATTTTTAAAAATTCACCCATATAGCTTCTCTAAAAGATAAGATGATATTTACAAATTAACTAATGAGAAACTCATTTTAACTTATAGAAAAATTTATTTAATTTTTTCTTCTTCTAAAAGTGCTTTTTAGAAGTTTACATTCAAACATACCTTAATAAGAAAGCAAAAAGATGAAGCATAAGCTTCTAACAAGTCCACCTCAAAAGTTGGGAGATCAATAAAAAAAGTAAAACCATGACCCATAGACAAACCAAGCTTTGCAAAAGCATCAATGACTCTATTGCAATCTCTTAGGATATGACGAAACAAGATCTTCAAGGGAGTCGCTGTAGTTGCATGAGTAGCTCGAACAATTAGAAAACTAGGGTGGTTATCAGGGCAACCCTTGTCCAGAATATCCAAAACCTTCATCGAATCAGCTTGAATTTCGACCTCAACAACCCCTCTTTCCTTTGCCAACTGAATTCCATCGAAAATCCCCCCAAAGTTCAGCTTTAATGATTGAACTAGACCCGAGGTTACAAGAAAAACCTCCAAAAAAGAAAACCCCTTGGACGTTTCTAATAAGGCCAGCCACCACAAGAAGCCGGCCAGTTAAATCTATCCAAGTTCCATCCCAGTTAACAATCATAAAATTACCAACATGAGGTTCCCAATGTGTAGCATTATGTTGACGCGTACTCATGTTAACTCCAGGCACTCCTTGAAACTGCTGAGCTGTTATACTTGCTATCTTTTTACGTTGAAGCTTGAATACCAAATCATTAGTGCTCCAATCTTCGTTGCAGAAAACCTTAGCATTTCTATGCTACCACAAAATATCCAACATCAGACCAAAAGTAAGGGCCCAATGCATGGAAAAAGGATCTTAATTTGGCTTTAAGATTAACTATCAATAGTCACTGACATTCCCTTTAAAAAAGATATTATTAGCTAAAAATGGAACAATCTTGTCCCAGACAGCATGTGCGAACGTGCAATCACGTAAGCAATGGCACAATCACGTAAGCAATGCAACAAGTCTTCCTTGAAACCACTACACATAGGGCACTGAGGGGAATCTGTAAACCCTCTCTCCCAACAAAGTTCGTTTGTAGCCAATGCTCTTTTCCCAATCTTCCAGAGAAGCATTCAACATCTCTCAGATCCCTCCCATTTCCAAATCCACTTGAAAAGCGAGATATTAGGCATGACATCCACTTTGGCTATTCTGGCATAAGCGTTCTTAACTGAAAAACTCCCATCTGCCGAACTCCTCCAAACCACCTTATTCCTACCTAGTAATTCACCTGATGGAACAAACGCTTTCAGATGTTGACAAGTCCCACTGGGGAGGCTATTATTGAAGTAATCTTCATCTCATCGTTCTCCTTCCTTACAAACATCTTTAACTGTTAATCCCTCATCCACTCCAGATAAATAATGAATGGGTTTGCCAGCTAAAATCCCTTCATCTCGCATCCAATCATCCTTCTAAAATAGAAGTGAGTTTCCATCATTCCAAAACCACTCACTGTTTTCTTGGAATGTATCCTAAACTGTTTTATACTTGACCAAAGATTAGAACTACACTTCCTCTTGTCAATAACAGGCTTGATGTCTTCTCCATACCCATATTTTGCTTTTATGACCTGTACCTATAGGGGGTTGATGTCTTCCTCTAGTACATAATTCTCAAGGAACTTTCTGAAGTGACTAAAATACCCCAAGGAGGAGTTGAATCGGGGTTTTGAAAACTTTTAAGCTTCCTTTGTAAACAAAAATGTTTCTAATGATAGTTCAAAATGAAGAACTATTTTGAGCTCAGAATGAAATTCACGTTGCTCAGAATGAAAATGCAAACTATTCTGGAAAAAAAATTCTTAGTAGTATAAATCTTTTTGTTTCAATGACAATGTTTAACTTAAAACCTTTTGATAAAACATAGTTCAATTCAACTGTTAAGATGAAAGGTTAATAGATTTAATGTTTTGATCAAAAACAATTTTTTAGATTTGTTCAAAGCAAAGTCAAGAGTAAGAAGAAAGAAGAGTGCACATAGATTTTTATACTGATTCCTCCTAACCTTGAGTTACCTCTAGTCTTCACCCTTAAAGAAGAGATTTCAATAACACAACTAGTTCACAATTGGACAAGAAAACCATTGGTTTCAACAACCTGTCAGTTTTCCACGGGACTTCAATCCTAGCCTCAATTAGACTAGCAACACTACTGGGTTTCACCTTTACCAGCCAATGTTGGACTTTTAAAGAGATATAGATGTGTTTCATTGCACAAAATACAATTTTTCACCTCACAAGAGGGATTGCACTTAGGAACTTAATCTCACACTTCTATCTAAGATTATTGCAAGCTTTGTAAGCTTAAATTAGAAGTGGTTCACTCTCCCAAGGAGGGTTGAAGCCACAACACAAATTTTTCACTCAGAAATCTTGCACTCAGTGTTGCAATTTTGGAATGCTTCATCATGTTCTTCATGCCTCACTAAAAATTCTTCAATCCCAAGAAGACCATTATAGGGGCTCTACACAACTGTCAAGCTTTTGGAGCAAGTAGGTGCACTTTACAGCTGTTATGAAGTGATAGTTGACAAAATCATTCTGAAGTTCCCATTCTGAGAAACCTTTCTGATAGGCATACTAAAGAATCATCAGAATATCCATTATTATGTTTATTGAGAATGAATCCATACTTGATGAATTCCTTTGATTAAGTTCAGATTAATCTTCTATTCTAAAGTAACACAACTTCATCACTTTTAGCACTTCTTCATAACTTTAAGCATTCTGAAGTTGATTACTTCAAAAAGACTTAGTGAAAGTTTAGTTATCGGTTTGTTAGTGTTCTGTCCAAGGTTAAATTGAGTAGTATTCTTCAGTCCTTTGTTCTGATACTTCTCATTAGTGCTTTTCATGGACAACTTCATCATTCAACAATCTTGCATCTTCTTATGTAGTTAGTTCTTACTTTTTGATGTGCCTCCATTGATTATGGCAACATGTGGAAAGTGAAGAACTGTTAGACTTCAGCCTCTTGATATTTTCTAAGTGATGCATTCTGAGTCTTTCTGAATCATTCTGATTTTCAGAAACTCAAAGTCAAGGTCTTCATCGTTTTGATGTAGACACTGCATATCTTTATTCTGAATTAGGATGCTCTTCATGTAGCCTTTAATGGATCTTATACTTATGGCCTTGATTTTTAGTATCTTGCTAGGAACCAAGTACTTAGAGGGAAACAAACTTCATCATTCTGATGGACTTCAAGAATTCTTCCGAGTTCTCAACTCTGATAGTTGTTCTTTGAACCTTTATGAGCATCATTTTGAGTACTTTATAATGAAAGAACATATTTTCTTCTTAAAGGGATAAACATTGAAACACTTAAAGGAAATGTTAGCCATCACTTAAACCTATCATCCTTTCAATTTACATTGCTAATAGTTTGTCATAATTAAAACCAGGGATGTAGATTCAACAGTTTCATCATGAAAGAATCATTCATGTGTCTTGCACAATGCTTGCCAAGCAACCCAGTGCACTCTTTTATCTGTGCTTGTATCTCCCCACAAAAGGTTCCTACAAATTTGTCCTAGCCTATCACAAACCATGCATGACACACATTTAGACTACATGGTATACATAGGCAAGACACTTAACACTAATTTTGTCAGAGTTAATCTTACCACAAACGACAATGTTCCAGATTTCCAAGCATTCAAACTTTGGACAACCTTCTCCACTATATGATTGTAAGTATTTTGAGAGACTCTATTATGATGGAGCTTAATCCGAAGATATTTCCCAAGTTCATCAGTACGTTGAAAACCCAACCCTTGACTATTCTCATCTCTAATAGACCAATGAACATCCTTAGAGAAGAAAACACTAGTTTTTTCGCCAGTCACTTTCTCCCCAGAATTGTTACAAAATAAATCTAAACATCCAGAGATTACTTCAACTTGGTCCATAGAAGCTTCCGAGAATAGGATCAAATCGTCTGCAAAGGCTATATGAGAAATCTTAGGCCCTCTCCTCCCTACTTGAATAGGCTCCCAAAGGTTAATCTCCATTGCAACAAATATTAGTTGGCTCAGTCTTTCCATGCAAAGCACAATAAGGTAAGGGGGCAAAGGATTATAAGTCACATTACATAACTTTATGAAAGCTTATGGATTTGATCTTGGATAGCTCTTTACACAAATCCTTAACAAGAGTACAAAGAGAAGGACTAACTACCTCCTATTGAGTCTGGTAGAATAAAGTGTGATACACTTCCTCTCCAAGAACCTTGAAGCTTCCTTTTTAGAATATCACTTTTTTAATTTCATCATCAGTAATATCCTTATTCAACATGTCCAACTCCAAATTCTCCAAAAGCATAAATTTACCTTTGAGATAGAGTTCCTTATGACCTCCCTCCTTCTTAAATATATCTCTATTAAAGGAAGTAGCCATAGCTTCAAGCTCTTCTTTCTCTATGACATACTTGCCTTGCTCATTCCTCAATCTATCATAGGAGTTCCTCTGATATCAAATAATGGTTGTAAATGGAAATTATCTAGAAATCCTATCTCCAAAATTTCAGCCACTTGCACCTCGACTTTTGAAACCATAAGACCTCCTTTTGGAACAAAATATCTTCCAAATCCTTCCAAAGTTGACCCACAAACTTGCTAAGAAAAGAGTTAGGTACCTCCATGAGGCATCTATCAATTCCACACAACCTCTTATGAATTTCCTTCATTTTCAGAAAAATATCCACAAACACACCCTTGTTCCACTCTTTTAGGGTATCTGTCAGTTTCCCCAAGTAAGTATTCCAATATTTGTTACCTCTCTAATTCTCCTTAATCAAAGAACCAAACTCTTTGTGTGTTAACCATGCAGCTTGGAATCGAAAAGGTCTCCGTCGACAATTTTGAGGCTTCCCCACATCCAAGATGATTATATTATTAAATCAATTTCCTGCAGTTACAACTTTTTTCTTATAAGATGGTGCAAGATGATTTATGGGATCTTTATCTTCTCCATTATTTTCTTCTTCAACATCATTACTACAAGGTATGCAATTTTTTTTTTTTTTTTTGTATTTGCTATCAACTGTGTGCGTGTTAATATTTTCTAGGATGATGTCTTATTTGAGAGAGAAAATTCATGGATTGGTTTAGGAGTTTTACAACAAAATTAACTCCTGAAAAGGTATATTTATAATTTTTTTCAATTTTAATTACCTTGAATTTTTTTTTCCTAAAATGTTTCATTCTTAAATTTGCATTTGATAGAACAAAATGAAAATTTCGACTACTTTTTTTTCCTATTGGGGAGACTGCCTACAACCTAGATTAGCATATGAAACTTATCCCAATGAAAATGTCATTACTCTATATGTTTACTCACTAGATGGTCATAACAAATCCTATATCAAATGTGGTGATTTGAAATTGCTAAACTCTTTTCCTTGGAGACAGATCATGTTGTTGCAATGCACTATATTATAAACAATTGGTTTGAAATGAGGATTTTTGACATGAACTTTGGTGAAGTTCATTACCCAATGCCGATAATGAAAAACCCATCTATGTTTTTCAATAGCTTTAAGATGATGATTAAGACTAGACTGAATGATTTTGAAGTATTTTTTTCGTTTATAATAGACAATTTACTTTTTTTTTCATACTATTTTTCTTTTACAGCTTTAGTGTAAACAATTTTCAACCGTTGTTCCTTTGCAATGACAATAAACAAAAGTCAAAGACAATCTCTCAAAAATGTTGAAATTGATCTTTCAAGACCAATTTTTTCACATGGACTACTTATATGGTCATATCAAGGATTAAAACACGTGAAGGATTGAAGATTCTTAAATGTAATGAGAATGAAAATAATTCAAGTAACACTTCAAAATGTTGTTTATAGTGAAGTTTTTCAAAATCTAAATTTGGTATTGTTATTACATATGATTTTCTATCATGTAGTTCTTAACTAAACTAATCTAATATAATATTTCAATATTTGTTATCACTTTTTTTCTTTATTTCTTAATTTTTGTAACCTTCAATATTAATTTGTGATTTCAAAATTCACAAAGAAATATAACACAAGATTGAAACTTAAAAATCTTTACTATCAGAAACATAAGAATATGTGAGCTAAGGAAAAAACTATGCATAAAATTTAAGAAAAAAGTTTGATAGACATTTAATGTAATATCCAATATCTAGAGAGTAAAAAAAAAGAGAAAAATATAAATATAATATGATTTATAATGTAATAAGAGGAGATAAATAAAATAAAAATATTGATAAAATATGTAAAATAAAAGATATTTTACGTATCAATACTCAAAATTTAGTGTCATGAAATTCACACAATCAAACACCACCACATTTAAATTACAATTGTTTCTCTTCCTCCGTAATGACCACAACACCACGCACCATACCACTTCCCATTTCCTTACATCAATTTTTTTTCCCTCTATTGAATGAGTGCTGCAGAAATGATTGACAGAATGTTTCCATACTAAGCTGGGAGAAAGGGCAGATCATGTTATCACCATTAACCTGTCTTGAATATTTCTGTGCCTCAAATTGTCCTTACTCAATACCTTATACATTGAGTAATGGGTGAAACTTTCGTTCTTGTTGGATTAAATTAATATTTGACCTTGATTTTGAATGCCATAATAAGAAATAAGAGAAGTATCTCCATCGTATGCTTGGAAAGCAACGGGCTCTAGGAAGCAATATTGCTACCAAAGCAACTGTCTTCATAGTCGCGGACGGGTTGCTTCCTCAGCACAGTTGGTAGCTGAATCAAAACCATAAATTTTTGCAACTATTTTATTTTTATGAAGTGCAACCATTTTTTTTATGTTCCATTTTCAAACTATTTTTCATTCCATTTGGCTAACCAGTAATGACTAAGTTACACTTCTAACTTTACTATCTATATACCTATACTTGGAATCAAAGTGATGGATTTCAAAGTGAAAATCTTGCATGAAACTGCTCATCAACTTACGAATTACAAAACAGAACTTCTCAAAAGTAAACACAACATAGATCTCACTCTATGCTATGCACAATGTTATCGTGTTGTGATATGCTAATGGCAGCAGAGAATCTTCTTGGTGGCTCATGTAAAACTCAAGACAAAAAAAGTAAAAACCAATAGACCACACTTGCACTAATGGAAATAGTATCTATCTATTCCAATTTATTTTATTCCCAACCTCTCATAGTCTCATTAATAGATAATTTATTATTATTATTATACAATGGGATGGGTATAGAGCCTAGACCCTAGGAGAAAGATGAACCATCAATGCATTTTTCATCACCACAGTGAACTCTTGTTTTTCGGACAAATCCACATCCAATCCTTCTGGAACCTTCCACTCAAAATTCAAAACCAAATTAGCCACAAAGTACTCCAAATGAAGCAAAGCCAGATTATAGCCAGGGCAAATCCTTCTCCCAGCACCAAACGGCATCATCTTAATCTCCTTACTCCCAGTTATATCAAACCCTTCATCATTCATAAACCTCTCTGGCTTAAACGCCATTGGATCCTCCCATACCTTAGGGTCCCACCCCATCTCCGCCACCATAAAATTCACCGTCCCATTCTTAGGCACCAAATAATCATTAAAAACTACGTCCTCAGTGACAGCATGCGGCAAAACAAAGTGTCCTGGCGGGTGTCGCCTCAACCCTTCCAAAATCACAGCTTTCAGATAAGGAAGTTTCTGCAGATCTTCCTCTTTCACTTCTCTCACACTCTCACCCAACACGTTTCTAATCTCCTCCACCACCCTTTCTTGCACGTGCGGGTACTTCACCAAATTCGCCGTTATCCACTGCAACGCCGTGGAAGTAGTATCAGTACCCGCGTTCATAAACTCGCTGCACAGCGACACCATTTCTTCTTCGCTCAGCTTGCGTTTCTCCTCAGGCAACACCAAATCCAACAACGTGTCAACATAGGAAACTACGAAGCCATCACATCCTTCCTTGTCTCGCTTTTGCTTCCTGGCTCTTATAAGCGGAAAAAACACGTCCAGTTGCTCCTTGCGGAACCTGAGAAACTCCTCCCAACGTTTTCGGAACAAGACCCGCGTGACTCTGTTCCAGAAATTGAGGATGTTGAACCTGTTAAAGCCCAGAAGCATTTGTCGCAGCACGCGCTCGATGTCTCTGACTTTCCCATCGTCGAGTTGCTCACCGAAGCACATGAAGACGAGCAAGCAGAACATGGCGTATTGGAAGTGATCGATGACTTCTATTGAATTGGATTGTGATGAATCTGATTTGAGGCGCGTGAGGAGGGTGTGGAGGACCCACTTGCGGATTTCGGAGAAGGACTTGACACGGGAGGGGTGGATCATCTCGGAGGCGAGGTTGCGGCGGAGGGTGCGCCACGTGGCACCGTAGGAGGCGGAGCTGATGTTGTGCTGGTTGCAGGATACGATTTTGCTGACGCTGAGGACCTTAGGGCGGTCGGAGAAGAGGGAGCCGTTTTGGATGAGGGCTTGGTGGGCCAGGGAGCGGTCGGCGATAAAGACGGCCCGCTGGGAGCCGATGTGGAGAGTGACGATGGGGCCGTATTTGGCGTGGAGGGATCGGAGGATTTGCTCGAGTTCGGAGAAGGTTTTTCGGAGCCATAGGATGCTTGTGATGATTGGGATGTTGGGAGGGCCTGGTGGGGTGGTGATTGATTTTTTGTTAAGGGAAAAGATGACTCTGATGAGGAAGCAGACAGAGAGAGAGACGAGGACGATGAACCAAGCTTCCATGTGTGGTTCTCGTTGTTTCAGTTCACCTTTTCTCGAGAGTGAGCCACGGAACTTTTGTAGTTTTGTTGTCTTGTAGTCTTGTAGATGTAGGTGTGAGAATCAATCACCACGTGAAACAATGCGCTATTGGCAAAAGGATGGATTTTTTTTGGCAGTGGGTAGAAGGGTGGATTAAAAAATATAAAAGGAATAAATAAACAAATGAAAATTATCTTAAATAAATAAATAAATTGAATATACTGGATATATTATTATCCAATCACATGTATGAAGAAGGAGTGATAATTTTTATGTATCATTAAATTTTAGATTGAAGATTAATTTTCAGCTTAAAGAATCGAATTTTGTAAATATTTCAAGGTACTATCATGCCGTCAAAGGTCAAAATCACGATGATTATAAAATAAATTAAATAGTTATTTATTTTAATATATAATAATAAATAAAGGAAATACTTTCTACTTAGTTTTTATTTTTTTTACACCTTTATTCTTAAATGTTATAAAAACTTATACATTTATCTGTTTGAGTGATATCCAAATTATAATTTAGCAATTTGTTGAAAAGATGCTTAAAAATTAAATATTAGACATTCCTCATTTGCTTGGTAACAGCACACTTCCCCATCTTTAATTATTTTGTAACTGTATCTTCCTATTTTTGAAACAATTCCACCTATATGTGTTTGCATGCATGACCTGTTCCAAGTCAGGATAAAGGAAAAGGATTGGCGTCAGGAGTTGCGAACCAGCCGTAAAAAATCAGCTTTTCTTATGTGATTAACCTGTATTATATTTCGTTGGAGTGTACCCTTCTTAGTGACGCGTTACATCGGGCCCCGGGTGTATCGAAAAATGAGTTAGGGTCCTTGCCACAAGGCAAGGGGCTACATCGATCCCGGGATGTAGTGATAAGTGAGCTAGGGTCCATGCTGAAAGACAATGCGCCAGGTCTTCACCCGGATTTGGTGAAAAAAAGGCAAGGGTTCCAACACGCAGATGGGCGAGCGTGGCAGGAAAACACCGCCCAAGGCTTTAGGATGAAATTGGGAAGCTAGAACATAGGAACTTTCACGGGTAAACTGAGGGAGTTAGCAGATGTTTTTGCTAGAAGGAAAGTGAATATTGTTTGCTTGCAACAAACTAAGTGGGTTGGAGAAAAGGCCAAGGAAGTGGAGGGCACCGGTTTCAAATTGTGATATACAGGTACAACCAAGAGTCGCAATGGGGTTGCAATTATGATTGATAGAAGTTTCAGAGATAAAGTCGTTGATGTCAAAAGGAAAGACGACAGAATTATGATGATTAAGCTTGTAGTGGGGGATCTTATTTTAAATATCCTTAGTGTGTATGCACCCAAAGTTGAATTATTATCAGATGAAAAGAACCAATTTTGGGAAGACTTGGAGGAGGTTCTGAGAGGGATCCCACGAGAGGAGAAGATTTTCCTAGGAGGAGATCTAAATGAGCATGTTGGTAAAAACAACATAGGTTTTGATAGAATTCATGGTAGTTTTGGTTATGGGACGAGAAATGAGACGGGAGAAGATGTCTTGAACATTGCACTAGCCTATGATTTGATGCTAGCGAACACTTTTTTTCGGAAAATGGAGTCTCATCTTATCACGTATCATAGTAGCCAAAATTGTAGTCAAATTGATTAATTTCTTTATGGCTAGACGGGAAGATAGAAATTCGTGTATTGACTGCAGAGTTTACCCTGGAGAATGCATGGCGACACAACATAAGTTGGTAGTTCTAGGGGTTAGGTTCAACAAAGTTCTTAATTTGAGGAAGAGGGCTCAAAACCCAAGGATAAGATGGTGGAAGCTAAAGGAGGAGAAACAAATAGAGTTTAAGGAAAACATGTTGTGTGAAGGACCGTGGGAGTTTACTGGAGAAACTAATGAAATATGAAATAAGATGGCTATGTGTGTTCAAAATGTAGGAAGGAGGGTGCTAGGTGAAAGCCAAGGAAACAAAGTTCTTACAAAGGAAACATGGTGGTAGAATGGAGAGGTGCAAGAGACTATTAAACAGAAGAAGGAATGCTTTAGATCTTTGCATAAATGTCCCAATGATGAGAATTTGCAAAAGTTTAGAGTAGCGAGGAAAGATGCAAAGAAAGCAGTGCGGGAAGCTAGAGGCAAAGTTTTTTACGATTTGTATAAAAATCTTGGGAGCAAGGATAGGGAGAAAGGTATTTACAAACTTGCAAAAATGAGGGATAAGAAGAGTAAAGACCTCACCCAAGTTAGATGTATCAAGGATGAAAATCAAAAACTTTTGGTAAGGGATGAAGATGTAAGTGAAAGATGGCTAAACTACTTTAACAAACTTTTTAATGGGAATGACGACAAGAGTGAGGTGGATTTGGAGGACGTTTTTGATGATTTGAATAGAAGATTTGTGCGCAGAATTAATATACATGAAGTTAAGGAGGCTTTAAAGAGGATGAAGAATAATAAAGCTTTGGGACCTGATGATGTTCCCATTGAAGTGTGGAGGAGCTTGGGAGATGTGGCAATAAAATGGTTGACCAATCTTTTTAATAGAATTCTTCAAACAAATAAGATGTCTGATGCTTGGAGGAAAAGTATGATTATGCCTAATTACAAAAACAAGGGAGATATCCAGAATTGTTCAAACTATAGAGGCATCAAGCTTATGAGCCATACTATGAAGTTATAGGAGAGAGTTATCGAACATCGCCTAAGGAGGGAGACCAATGTGTTCGTAAATCAATTTCGATTTATGCCAGGAAGATGCACCATGGAAGATATTTTCTTGATGAGACAATTAATGGAAAGGTATAGGGAAAAAAAGAAAGACTTACATATGGTGTTCATAGATCTTGAGCAAGCATATTATAGAGTTCCAAAAGAAGTCTTATGGTGGACTCTTGAGAAGAAAAAGGTAGCAGTAAAGTATGTTAATGCTATCAAGGATATGTATGATGGGGCTACCACATGTGCGAAAGCCTGTAATGGAACATCAAGGTATTTTCCTATCACGGTAGTTGTCCACCAAGGTTCAGCTCTTAGTCCTTATCTCTTTGCCTTAGTGATGGATGAACTAACAAAAGATATTCAAGAGGAAGTGCCATGGTGTATTTTTTTGCAGATGATATTGTGTTTATTGATGAGACCAAAGATGGTGCTAATAGGAAATTGGAATTGTGGAGAAATACTTTGGAGTCTGAATGATTCACGATAAGCAAGAGCCAGACAGAGTATATGAAGTGTGATTTTTGGCGGGTAAGAGATGGTGATCAAGACATAGTGCATCTACTTGGCCAAGAGGTACCCAAGAAAGATGTTTTTATATACTTGGGATCAATGTTGCAAAAAGGTAGTGAGATTGATGAGGATGTAAATCATATAATTAGAGCCTGGTGGATGAAATGGCGGAGTGCATCGGGATTTTTGTGTAACCACAAAATTCCCCTTAAGCTAAAAGGAAAATTCTATAGAACAACTGTAATACCGGCAATGCTATATGGAGCAAAATGCTGGCCAGCATAGAGGCAACATGAGCATAAAATAGGGGTAGCAAAAATGAGGATGTTAAGGTGGATGTGTGGATATACGAAGATGGATAAGACAAGAAATGAGGATATTCGATGAAAGATGTCAATGGTACCGGCATGTGAAAAGATGAGGGAACATAGATTGAGGTGGTTTGGTCACGTTATGAGAAGACCACTGGATGCTCCCGTAAGAACAAGAGTTTGTTACCAAGAGCTGGACACAAAGAGAGGTAGAGGTCGACCGAAACTTACCTGGGGAAAGGTAGTGAAACAAGACCTAATGAAGTGTGATATAAATTGGCGGACGATATGTCTTAGGACGGAATGGAGAAAAACTATAAGCTTGGTGGAGGGTTAAACACATTAGTAGTCCTATGTTCCAGTCGTTCCCTTGTTTTAGTTCTTTTCCTATTCTTTTCTCCCTTCTTCCTTTTACCCTTCTTTTATTTTAGCTTATTTTTTCTCTCTTTTGTCTTATTTTCGATTTATTATTGGGTTCATCTACCACTGACCCCAATTAACTTGAGTTAAAGGTGTTGTTGATGTTGATGATGTTGATGTTGATCCTCCTATTTTTGTAACACAAACAAAAACTACAACGATTTCCCGTCTCCATTCACAGTTTCTATGCAACCCCATTTCACCAATCAATCTCCACATTAGAAAAACAAAAACCCAAAAGAGAAAAAAGAGTAGAATTTCTTCTCCTACCATGGCTTCCAAGAACATTGATAAGCGTTTGTCGTGTGGCTTCAAAACAATTAAACTAAGCTAATTCTATAGCACATGATTAACCTAGGTCGACTCAGAGACACAATCAATATGGTTCCAACTTCAATTCACTAGTAAATAATAGGGGAATTTTTATCAAACAGTTTGCATGCACTAAATGAAAATTGCAAAAACACAAATTACGATTAAAGATTAATGTAGAAACTAACAGAATTGATAACAAGTAATGTAAAACAGATTAAAGAGCATCAATCCAATTCACCAAACCAAGCTATTTGAATCATCATCGTTCTCAGAAATTTATCCTATTGTGAAAGTTCATTCAATTTCATTAGAAGCAGTTCAATTGAATTAACCCCTAATTAATTGAAACCACAACCCTAATTGAAATATCATCCAATTAATCTGTGATTTATATTCGAAATTAGGGAATGAATCCATAACCTAATCCGCTTTCAATCCTAAACGCATTCATAATCATGAAAATAAAATAGCAATTGAAGAAGAAAGTGAACATTCACACAGAATTCGAAATACTAAACCAGAACTCAAATTCTTCCCTTGCTTGGGTTGAATCCTTGGATTGATTGATTATTTAGTCTTCCATGATCATCATCAATGAAAGACCCATGAAATGAGTGCACGAAAATGGAAGAACAAAAATGAAAATGAAGAACAAGGAAGAACAGTTGAGAGAAAATATGAGAAAGAGTTTTGATTCTAAAAACTTAAAAAGAGAAATGTAAAACTGTTTTTGCAAAATGAAATGTAATGTTATAATTCCTTCTAATGTCACTAACATATAGTGACTAAGTCTGAAGCAAAGAATGGGCCATGAGCAATCCATCAATTCTAATTATTTATGCTATTTATACCAATAAAAAGTTCAACTCGCAGCCCAAAATACAAGTGCAGTGATTCTGACTTCAAAGCCTAAAATGACCCTCCAAATGGCAGAATTGGCCTCATCTTATTTCTGGAAAACTTGTAGATCTTTTCGTTATCTTTCCAAGAACTATAAGAATGCTCAATTCGGAGTTCCATAGAGCTCTATAGGTCCTATACAAGGTAGATACGTCAAGTGAGCATAAAATCCGAAAATACGCAACAATTAGCAATTAAGCCCACTAACTTGCCTAAGACAAAAACTGAATTAGAATGGGAAAATAAAAATCCAAGAGAAATCAAATAAGCTAAGAATGATAGGAAAATATTTAACTAAAGGCACTCCATCAAACATGCACTACTAGAAAAACATCATTCAACATCGGTTATTTTTGACATTCCACATCGGTTTTGAACCGAGGTTGAATCAGGCGATGTTGAAAGTGTGGAAGTTAACATCGATTTTCAAAATCGATGTTAACGAACATTAAACAACATCGATTTTTCAATAAAAATCGATGTCGCTATCTAATAAATAAAAACGTAAAAAAATGTAAAAGCTGGAACTTTAACATTGATTTTCTTAAGAAAACCGATGTTGTAGTTTAAGTTAACATCAATTTTCTTAAGAAAACCGATGTTGTTTATTTATTTATTTTTTTTAATATTTTGTCTATTTTTTTAATTTTACCAGTTCTTCAACCTGTAAATTAAATACCAGACATCCAGCCAATTTTAGAATACAATACAATAAAATAATATTTCAATAACAAATAAAATTCAATAGTGTCAATGTACATAAAAATAATTTCTTAACCTAATGTTTATACAATTGTTTTAAAAATCTCTTAACCACCTAATCTAATATGTCATCTCTAATTTTAAGATAAAACTTCGCCCATTGAACCCTAATAGCCTTCAATATCTCAGCTTCCAGTGGTCTTTCATCAGTGAAATACTACATGACATAATAAAACATAATTTAGTAAGTACAAAACAACAACAAGTCAAAAAAATAAAATTAGTTTTGAATTAGACAATTAATTACCATGTACCAGTTATCTGTGAAGCCTCCTTGGACTATTGTTGACATCCAATGCATGACATAATAGCCACACTCAGTGCTTCCTTTTTGCTTATTACACTAAATTCAATAACATAGTCAAAGTTAAACGAAAATTAGTGTAAATAGTAATAAAAATTATTTTGAATACATAAACCATGATTTATTAGAAGACTTACTTTAAACGCAATCCATTTAGTAGTAGCCTTTGATTTATTTCCTTGAGTGTCATGGACTCCCTTCAAAGCACTGCTTAAGAGAAACATGCATGCATAGTGTACAATTAACATATTCATGGCATAGAAATAACAGAAATGTCTTACAAATTACAACCTACCTGTTAATAATTCCTTTAAGGTAGTTATCAGGCCTGTTATGCAACGAACAGAACCACACGACAACATTGGCCTTAGGACATATAACGACTAGTTGCCAATGTGCACTGCATTAGAGAAAAAGAAGTTATTATACTACATACATTAATTAAATTCTTTTGTACATTTTTACTTACCCATTCAAATACGGTGCAAGGTAGACATCTTTCTGTGAACTCTGCATCCATTTCTTGATATAGTCCTCGGTTTCAAATTGCGATTGCCCAGATCTTTGTATGGACTGTGGCTCGATGAATCCATACACATCGGCATGATCCGATTGCAAGAATAATTCATTCATATGCCTATTGTTTTGAAAATAAAGTCAATTATGCAAGAATATAAAATAATTAGTTATGTAACGGTAGTCAATTGAAAGTGACTTACAGAATCCACAATTGTATAACGGAGATGTTTAGACATTGACCACCATGGATGATCTCAGAAATATCCTCATGCTTGATGTACAAGGGGAAGTTGTCATTATGCACCCCGAACATCTCCGGGTCCCATTGCACTTGCATGGGTCTGACGAAAAGATCGGGGATGGTCAATGCGATCTTGTACAAGGGATCAACAATATGTTTCAGCTTATTTACAGGTTTCGCCAGTCCCTGGGGTTCTTGTTTATCTTACACAGTTAACAACCACAAGTGAACGACCGGGTTAACTTTATATGAGACAAATCATTCGTAAATGAGAAGAAAGAAGGCAAAAATGAAATACCTTATGCAAAATAGGTTGTACAAGATGTGTCGGCCAAGCAAGGAAAGTGTGAAAGGCCTGCCCCACTAACTGAACCTCGTCAATAGGTACAGGGACGCGAGCATCAGCATCTCGAACTTCCTCAACACTCACCTTGACCTGATCCGTGGCAAGAGGGACGCTGTGCACGGTCGTCGACCCCTTATAAACTCTTCCAAAAGCAATCAGACAGGGAGGATTGTCATCGACATACAACCCAAGCCGGTCAGATGCACCCGTGTCTGGGTCATTCCCCGAGCGACACGGGCACCAAGAGGACATGGCTGAACCTCTAGAGGCGGCATGGCACCCTGAGACTGCATCTGGGTCTGCATCTGGGACTGCAGGTGGCTGAAGCTCATCATTATTTGTTGCGTAACTCTTTCAGTGATCGACTGCTCCAGCTTTACCCTGATGTTGTCTTTCAGGCAATCCAAGTCTTCAAGCGCCATTGACTTCGACTTGCAAGAGGTTGATGGAGCTGGTCTGAAGTACTGTGTGATGGTCACACTGGCTTCAACACCACAGACACGGTCGAGGTGGTCTGGTTGTCCAATGGCAGCAGTCAGGACATCCTAACGTCCACTGGCGACAAAGCTACCCTGTGTGGATTGCTCATCCAGGGAATCCTGCAATCAAAATAAGTAAAACATTAGTTTTGTAATTTGGGAGGCAAAAATTCATTAAAGGTGTATGAGCTTGTTGTTTGACTTACAATCATTTTTGCAATCTCACGTGCCGCCTCAGAAGTCATTTGCCCGATTTTTTTGGTGCGAGCCAGCTTCCACTTCACGTGTCATTTCACTGGGGACGGAGGATGAATGATGGTCTCCGTGCTATCATCATGGGTTGCTTCCTCCAATTGTTTCTTTTATTTTTCCTCCATCAATCTCTTCTCTAACAAGTCGTAACCCCCGCGAGACAACACGTGAGGGGCAGTGTTCAGCTTCTGGATAGCCTGGGCCTTCTTTCTAACATCCTGTAAGAATTACACATATAAGGTTAAAAAAAAATGCTTGTTTGACTTCATAATTATGAAATTGTAAAACAATGTAACTCAACTAACCTCCCAGGAAACAGCTCTACGTATCTCAGAATTGGTGCCACTTTTCCTTACTGATGTCGTATTTCTCATAGACAATGTCGGCATCGTCGTCCTTGCCTTGTGCCAGAGCCCATTTAGAGGTCAGGTCTGACTTAAACTGCCTCCATCGCTCTCCTACTGTCTACAAAATTTTTTTCTTGGTCCGTTGGTCGGACGCTTTAGGTATATCAAATTCAGCCTGCATTACAATCAAGAGGGTTTAACAGTTACAATAACATTTAAATTGTATTACTACAAGCAATCACATTGGACATTTTATTGTAATACCTGAATGTCCTCCCAAATCAACTTCCTTCTGTGCTGCAGGAACTTCCTTCCAGTTAGCAATGGTCACATCCACCTTGTCTCTAGCCACGATCCCTAGATACGTCCTCAACTTCTTTGCCTGAGGACTTTCAGCCTTCCCAGTGACAGGATCCACACGAACCACTGGTCTGTCAGCACTAGCAGGTCTGGTAGCCAGTGACCTCAGTCGTGTCACTTTCCTAGTCTTCTTCTATATAGACGACGAAGGTGCTGACTCAGGACATGAAGGTGCTGACTCAGGAAAAGGAGGTGCTGACTCAGGACAAGGAGGGGAGCTCAGTGGTGTAGTCATGATCCTGTTAAAAACAAAAAGAAAGATAAGTAAAGTTAACTGACAAGTTAGGTTACTTATGGAATTGTAAAAAATGCAATCAAGTTAATAAGGCAAAAAAAATACATTAAGTGATGTTAATTAATTCTCCTTCATCATGATCATTACGATTTGCATGAACGTCATCATCGTAATCTTCTTTGTTGACGTCAGGCATTTGTGTCGAGAATTGAGTGACACCAGTATTGACGGTGGAATCATCATCGTCAAGAGTAATACCAATGGTTTTTCAATGTAGTACCACTAACCACCTTTCGTCACATGGATCTTGAACATAAAACACCTGTTTAGCTTGTTCTGCCATGATGAAAGGTTCATCTTGATAAGCTAGCTTGTTAAGATCAACCAAAGTAAATCCCAAGTCCTTGGTCCACATACCGCTATTGATATCAACCCACTTACACTTGAAAACATACACACTGAATGTAACATAATTAAGCTCCCAGATGTCATGAGTGACTCCAAAGTAAGGCATGCACGTCAAACGGGGATTGTGGTCATGCACAGTAGTGAAGTGTTGCGACTTAGCCCTAAGGCTAACCCCACTATTTTGCATTGTGCTCTTGTCATCTTGTTGTTTTGTGTAGAACAAGTATTTGTTGATATCGTATCCCTGCCAACTTCTAACATTTCTTTTAGGCCCATCTGCTAACTTCCTCATTGTTTCAGATGAAGATTCATCACTAAATATTGTATCTTTAAACCAATTCAGGAAAGTCTTGTTATGCTCTTTCATCAACCTATTCTTCGTCATTCTTGGATTACTTTCCTTGACTAAGGCTTTATGACGAACTATGTATGGCAGAACTTCATTACTGTTATTCAGGACATACAATTGAGCTTGTTGTAATTCCTGTAAACCAGGCGTTATAACATGCAGCCCTCGTGAACCCTTTCCTCCCACTTTGTCGTCATGCCGGGACTCGGGAAGCCCAACAGGTTTTTCCTTTTCAAGGTATTTTGAACAAAATTCTACAGCTTCTTTTGCAATGTACCTTTCAACTATGGATGCTTCAGGGTGGTGTAGGTTTTTTGTATACCCTTTCAAGATCTTCATGTATCACTTGACTGGGTACATCCACCATAAATAAACGAGACCACACAATTTAACTTCCCTGACCAGATGAACAAGTAAGCGAACCATTATGTCAAAAAATGAAGGAGGAAAATACATTTCTAACTGCACACAAGATAATTGTCGCCTCTGCTTCCAAGTCATCTAACTTTACAGGGTCTATGACTTTGGTACAAATGGCATTGAAGAAAAAGCACAGCTGAGTTATAGCATGTCTCACTTTGTTAGGCAAAATGTCTCGAATTGCCATGGCTAACAGTTGTTGCATCAACACGTGACAATCATGAGACTTTAAGCCAACTAGTTTCAGATCTTTGATCTGCACAAGGCTTTTAATATTTGAAGAGTATCCCTGTGGCACTTTCACTTAGCGCATACACTGACAGAAACTTATCTTTTCCTTTCTTGACAAAGTGTGATATGCTGGAGGCAAGTATATTTTCTTACCATCAGACCTAGGATATAATTGCTCACATATACCCAGCTTAGCAAGATCTTGATGAGTGTTCAAACCATCCTTTGTCTTGCCTTGAATGTTAAGCAGCGTGCCGATGATACTGTCACACACATTTTTCTCCACATGCATAACATCGATACAATGTCTAACATCTAGATCAGACCAGTATGGAAGATCAAACAATATCGACCTCTTCTTCCATATGCAAGTATTACCTTTCTGCTTCTTTTGAGTCTTTCCAAATACAGTATGGATGCCCTCAACCTGCTCAAGAACCTGCTCACTGGTTAACGAAATTGGTGCAGTTTCATGCTCTTGACTTCCATTGAACGCTTTTTTCAATCGCCGGTAAGGGTGATAAAGTTTTAGAAAACGTCGTTGGCGAGTGTAAACGGTTTTTTTGCCATGTTTAAGTTGTACGTAGCTTGTGTCTTGTTCACAAATAGGACATGCACAACGGCCCTTAACACCGTATCCACTCAAATTCCCGTATGCTGGAAAATCATTAATGGTACAAAATAGCATTGCACGCAACTTGAATGTCTCCTTATGATACCCATCAAACATGGCAACCCCCTCGTCCCACAAGTTTGCCAAGTCTTCAATCAAGGGACTAAGATAAACATTAATGTCATTTCCTGGCTGTCTTGGGCTCGATATCATCATAGACAACATCATGTATTTTCACTTCATGCACAACCAAGGAGGCAGGTTGTAAATGACTAGCAAAACAGGCCACGAACTATGCTGAGTACTTAAACTGCAGTAGGGATTCATTCCATCACTGGCAAGTGTAAGCCTAAGATTTCTTGGGTCTTCACCGAATTCTGGATACAAACGGTCAATCTTCTTTCACTGGGAGGAATCTGTCGGATGGCGGAGCATTCCATCACAGCTTCTCCCATCTGCATGCCATGTAAGATCTTTTGCGTCATCTTCATTAGCAAACAGACGCTTAAACCTTGGAATGATCAGAAGATACCACAACACCATCGGGGGGAGGGGGGGCTTTCTTTGTGCTTTCATCAATGCTACATTTGTCATCGCC
>CM023945.1:9253271-9282124 GCA_013407115.1 Glycine latifolia | reverse complement strand
GACATTAACCAGATTTAACACTACTGACAACAGTGTCAATGACTCTTTGCACCCCGGATACAACGGCTTCTTCGAATCACTTTCCAATGTATCATACATAGGGGCACGTGCTTGCTGAAAAGACTCATGTCCCAGATCATGAATCATATCCTCTAATCGATCTCTGATGTCAACATCAACCGGTTCAGTTTGCAACCCCCTCCGTATGTCTATCAATTCACCATGCCATATCCATGTGGTATAATTCTTCTTAATCCCATCACACGGAAGATGCTCCGGTATGTCGTCCAGCGCTTGGCGTCTCCCATTCAAACAATTGATACAGGGACATAAATATTTTCCATCCCCATCCGATCGACTTCTTTCGGAGGCAAATTGCAAGAAATGTTCAACGCCTTCCTCATACTCAACCGTGATGCGAATTGCATTCATTCAACTTCGATCCATCTAATTAATAACTCTGTGATACTCACAAAGTTATTCCATGCATGAAAACCTCACTTTTTTCATTCAAGGTGTGGCCCTATCCCATTCAGGAAGACATATTTTTATAGTATATTCATATGTATAGGTTGAGTTTCTTATCTTAAATTTGACAAAATTTCGGCAGCATTTCGCTTTGGTCTCCAATTACATGAGTTCCACCACAGTCAAGTATGCACCCGAAGAACAAAGTGAAATGCATTATACCAAAATTTCATCATATTTAAGAAAAGAATCACAACATATACATATGGATATACTAAAAAAATATGAGTCTTCCCAAACTGTCTAAACGAACAATTCAAGAATCAATACAATGATTAATCCAAACTGTCCAGAAGAATCACTGTAATGAATCTCAAACGAGAAACTAAGGTTCACTCATAATGAACATTAATTGTATAGAAAAGGAAAGATGCATACTTGACATACAAAATATTTTAAAACCAGTCATAAGACAAATTTTACAACAAAAATATGAAACATATTCGAACCTGTGATGATGATCTGTGTGAAATTTCCAACAATGAAGGTCGTGACGACGAGGCAAATGGGAAAAGGGTTCACTCTTCTACAACCTACAATGAACATAGAACATTAGACTATATTTAATAGTGAGAACATATTTAATTGGTTTACATTTAAGTTTAACACAAGGCTTACCTTTGGTGAAGGAGCAGAGGCTGGCTGTGGCTTGTGTTCTACTAATGGAGGCGGTGTAACTGGGGTTGCAGGCTCACTTAGTTGTTCTTTCTGCAAAGAAATCAAAAACAAGAACATTGGGGATGTGCTTAAGATTTTTTAATCGAGAAATGCTAGGTTCAGGAGCTTTAAATATGATGCACTGAGATATCAGCTCCTTCATGTTGATTCTATCCATCACTGGAAAAATCCCACGTTAGGAATTGTCAAATGTAACTGGGTTCATGACAAGAATTGAATCTTCATAATACTATTTCCGAGTTGACTGCAAACAACTTCATGATTGCATTCACTCCAACAATTCTTGCCTACAATCAAAAGTTTGGTCTTTTAGTGGAAAAATGTAAACACTCTGTTAGTTTAATTCATAACTCAGTTGTGATTTTAGTAAGAAGACAAACAAATCAAGTCGCTCACCCCCTAGCTAAAGCCTAATCTTATACCAAAGGAGCTAGTAGTCCAACAATATGTCCACAACAAAATGTCCACAAAGTGTGACAAGTATTACTTAATGAATAGGTTCAAAAGGACATAACAATTTTAAAAAAAGGATACTTAACTTATAAAGAATGCAGTCATTTAGGGTAAGTATGGCATGGTTAGATATTAGGAAGTATAACCAAAAACCATAGGGACTGAGTGTATCTTTCTGTAATCAACATATGGTACTGAATGAATCAAGGTACTAGATACCACTTTTCTGCATAATTCTAAGTTTATACGGCTTAATAGTGACTGGTAGGTAAGGTTAGTACTATGTTAGTGAGGGAATGATAAGGTTGCACTATAGTATACAACATGTGACTATTACTTAAATTAAGTAGTATTTTGTTCTCATTACTCAGCTTGGTGACACTAAACTATGAGACAAATAATCTTTTCTGCATAATTGGGGACTGTATATATAGGCAAAATGGAACTTGCACTATCAACTGCTAAGTTTTCCCAAAAAATCAACCCATAGAAACTTAATTCAGTATAATAACAACATCAATAAATTAAACATCTATAAGGCTATAACTATCCCCACTATTGGTGTATCCCACAAGCCAAAATAGAAACCAAAACAAACCAGCCAACATGTATTCTATTTTTGTTTTTCTTTCTTGTTTCTCCTAGTGTAAATCTCCAGGTCCTATGCTCATTTGCTTGGCTGACCATTATTAGTTCTCATCAATCCAACAAAGGCATATAGATCCAGTCATAATACAAATGTACATCTGAGCTATCCAACATTTCATCTTAAAACCACATAGTACCCTACCACATATAATTATCACCCAACAAAACCAATTCTAGCAAATGACCATACAACTATCCAACATTTTTTTAACAAAAATACATCAACAGATAGCCATTGTCTCATAGACACGAATAAGCAAAACCAATAAGCATGAAATAAAGTTAAGTACCTGTGAAGCTAACACCAACGATGGCAACCACGGTCTCGAACAAATGAAGCCTCCTACTTTGGAAATCCATGGCGGTAACATAAATAATGAATAGCAACCAGTGAGTTCGAAATGTGAGTTGCGAGAGTACCTGAGAGAGAACAGAGCAAAAGAGAGAGTACCTGACCGCGAGTGAGAGTGAAAGTGAAATGTGAGTTGCGAGCAGACCAAGAGCGAGAGTGGAAGCGCCAAGATCACCGTCTGAGTGACAATGGGAGTGAAGAACACGAACAGTGAAGAACACGAGTAGTGAAGGTTGAGAGAACGCGACAATAGTGAAGGCGCGAGAGTGAAGGGTTTTAATTTTGGGGGCCAGCGCTTTTATAGTAACAATAACAACATCGGTTTTCAAAGAAAAAATGATGTTGACTATCTCCTGAACAACATCGGTTTTCAAAGAAAATCGATGTTAACATGTTCTGTTAACATCGGTTTTCCAAAATAACCTTAAAAACTGATGTTAACCTGTTATGTTAACATCAGTTTTGAAGATTTTTAAGAAAACCGATGTTAACATAATACTTTAACATGGGTTTTTAAGAAAACCGATGTTAACTATGTCCTTTTATATACGAATTTGCTACCGCGTTTTGGTTAACATCGATTTTTAATAAAACCGATGTTAACTTAGCGATGTTAAAACCCATTTTTCTAGTAGTGATGCAAAGCAACCATGCTATCACCAGAATGTGCAAATTTGACCAAAGTCCACGTGAGCAATTCTTTGCTGGAGGAGTCCATCTTCAACCCCACCTCCATCATGCGGCCGCTGCCTCGATTGGGTTCTATGACGAGACCTGTTTGCAGCATTTTTTTTACGTTAATGAGACAATTAAAGTGATGTCGTTTTGTGTTGTCGCAAACATGAAATGAATAAAATAAAATAAAATAAAAAATGTAAATTTTCTTTTCTTTTTTTTAAAAAGGAAATTAATAATAATCTCATGATCTCCCTAATTTAGTTAATAATCATTCTACACTCAGAAATATCTTCCTCATTATAGTGAATCTGATCCACTATCAACTTGCAATCTGCCACATGATAATTGTCTTTAAAATTTGGTCATGGGGACTGGGTTCTATCCTGATATATACAAAAATATTAATTCACATAGGAAGTTCTAGCTTGCATAAAATATGTTCAATAATCTCATGGTGAAAATTTTGATTAGTGAGTCAAGTAAGAGTCTGTAATATAGCACTGGCTTCTCCCTCCTTTACTGTTAGATTGGCCTTCACATAGGACGTTCTAGCTAGCTTAAAATCATCACCAATATCACGCACCAAGCTAGCCTCGTGATACCTTCCATAGTTAAAAGTGCTGCATCACAATTGCATTTCAGCAAGCCCAATGGGGGAGGATTTCACGATTCCAAAAAGCTACAAAACATGTTGTTCCTCTACTACTATCATCATCAAATTTGCAGTTTGCCAATCCGCAAGAACGAACTTTGTTCTATTCAAAATTGAAACCACTTGGTCCTGCCTTGAATTCCGAACCATTTCATCCCTTCTCCTACAAAATACTCCACATAACCATGACCAAAAGTTGAAATTGATCCTTCATTAAAGATCCATATAAGTTAAATATAACACATCCTTAAAGGATTCACAAATTAGCAATAATTGGTCAATTTTGGGGAACAATCCGCATCTCTACCAAACTTCATCACTTCGGGAACAAGTAATCAAGTTGTGCTAGCGAATTTTCCTAAGAATTAAGACAAAAAAATGCAGGATGCTGAACATGATATACCTCTACTTTGGAGCTTAATTCGTGTTGGGAAACAGTCTCTACATGCCTTGCACCTAGCTACTTGCTTCAATGTTGCTACCATGGCTGGTCTTCAACCTACTGATTTGTGCCTTCCATGTTCAAGGAAAACCAAAAGCTCTAACCAAACTGGACAGAACCTATCATAAGTGGTTATTCAAAATAATAGGGGAGAATCAGGTGAAGATGTTTCTAACTCTAAAAACATTTTTTTTTTACTATTCTAGCTTTCTGCTCATATCTTTGGGTCGTAATCTGTCCATGTTCCTAAATCATATGTTCATTCGCTTGCCCAAGTCCTCCACAAAAAGGTTTTGTACAATCCAAGAAGATAATACCAATACGAGCTAACATATCACAATTATCCTTAACTAACGGAAACACAGACACTATCACGTCTATGTCCGTATTTCTATTATGCTATATTATTTTTATATTTATATTTTTTATTGATGTGTATACTAATTTTAGTTCAATATATTTTTTGAATACATGTTGATTTATACGAATTTTCTTCTTATATTATTTTTTATGCATAGCACATAGTCTATCGTAGTATTTAAAAAAATACTTTTGAGTTTAATAATTAGTGAAATAGAGAATCCCCTTAATTTTTATAAAAAAAGGTTGTATAAAAATAACATGAAGAAGAAGAGGAGCATAAGCTAAAAAAAACTATAAAATGCAAGAGTTTTTCTCCAGTCTTGCGTGACAAATTCTTTGATCTCTCTTCAGAATATTCTTTTCAATCTCTTTGTTTTCTAAAGCTCCTAAACTATCAATTTATCTAATCACTGCTTGTCTAATATATCTGTACAAATCAAGCATAATTGTAATACATATAAAAGAAAATAATAAAACCATATATATAAAAGTGGGTGCTCAATTTTACAGATAAGAATGATTATTCAATATCTAAGATAAGAGTGGTTACTCAAATTTGTTCACCTGCTAAGGAATTCTCTTTCCTAAGTCAAATACATACATGAACAAACATACCAAAATTATGTAAAATAAATAAATAAGATGCTAATGAAGAAAATTGATCGACAAAGATGGGGTAAAAAGAATTATAATGAATCAATGAAGAGAGTTATTATTATTATTTTTCTAATGCAAGCAGGGAGTAAAGCAAATAATTGGTTTGAAATTGATACCTTGATTGATTTGGAGTTCCATGCAAATGTCCTGAAACGAAAATGCTTTCCTTCATAAATTCAATATATTTTTTTAAATCAATAAATGGTTACAGTAGGAGATCTCAAAACAATTGATCAATGAGTATATATTTTTTTTAAAAATAATAAGCACTCGCACAACATTATTAAATCGATAGCTTTAATGATTTGAAATCGCATATAATTACCGAAAGTGCAGGTGCCATTTGTTAAGACTTTGTCAAGCGTACCAATTTGTCCAAGTAATAATAAAACGGTAAGTCTGAGTGTCGAGTCCACAGGGACTTTGACTATACTCAAAGTTTGTATATTTCTAATTTTAAGCTCACAATGAATTAAATTTGATATTTGTCTAATACTAATGCGGAAACATAAAATTCAACATAAATAAAGATAATTAAGCATAACACATTAAAGAGATATAACACAAACACTTGGGGTGAGTTGTCGATTGATATAAAATATGGAACATGTTGGGAGCTCAGCCTACTGAACTACTCTTTGAGGCAATATTTGAGATTTTTTACCATTTAACGTTATTCCAAGTATTATTTTCATTCGCTAACCTACCCTAACCATGATCCCTCATGTGAAATGGCCTAAATTACCTAATTTCACTCCTAATCCCTTAAGAGCTACATAAAATAATTTGCTTTAAAAATAAAGATGCATAATTAAGGCTAAATAATATCATTTTATCCCTAGACATGGATTACCTAGATGTTCTTTTCAAGTTCTTAGGGAGCAAACATTTCCCAATGCATAAATCCTATAACATACATGTGCATTGGTGATCAAACCATAAACAAAACAATAAACTTAGAAAAGAGACAATAATATCAAAATAACATTAAATAGGTAGTAAGAATCATTACATCAAGAGTGTTTGATTGTTGAACTCCCAATAATGATTGATTTAGCTTCTCATTGTCATGAGAGACTTACATATACAAAAAGGAAGCAAGAGTAATGGAAGGAAATGGAGGAAGGGGACCTGAAGTGAGTGTGTTTTTCCCTTTTCTTCGTGCCCTAGCTCTTGTTCTGTTTGTCCTCCTTTTGTGCACAGTGTTTCTCCTCTTTTTATCTTCAAAACATGCATAATCATGTTTTTCGGAAATAATTGTGCACTAAACCTGCATATGCGCGCTAAGCCTGCATGCATGTGCGTGTTAAGCGGGCCTATCGCATTAAGCGCGTTGCTCCACATCTTTAACACATCTTCCATATCTCTATTGTATCATTTCTATAAAAAAAAATACCGCCAACTCACTATAAATCAACTAATTTTAACATCTACTGGATAAAAGCTCAGAAGAAGCTAAATTACTACGTTTTACTCACAAATGAAGTGTTAAAAGATGATAAGATAATTGCTATGTAATTTACATGTAAAATTTATGTGTGCATAACAATTATCACCTTTAACCAAATTGAAAATACTTTCATTCAGTTAGTTAAATTTTGATTGAAAGTGTTGTGTGGGATGCGGAGGGATAAAGATATATAGAGATGAAGTGTGTCTTATGCATTGAGAGATGAGAGATAATTGAGAAAGGGAATACACTGTTGATGGAAAAGTCATTTGTGTATATAATTATTTTAATTCTAAGCGAATGGAAATTTATTGGGCGAATTTAGTGACCGAATTAAGTTTGGATGTTGTGAATATCAATATTATCCAGGTAATTTTAAAAAATGTTTTAAAAAAAAGAGAAAGAAATTGAAAATAAGACAATCATGAAGCATGAAAATGTGAGTGTGGCAATAGTCACGTAGTGGAAGCAAGGAAGTTATCAAGTTTTGTTATCAAGAGATAAAATCTTTGATTTGGAAAATAAATTAAAAAAATACGAAGAAAAAGATCATGTTGCTAATGGTAGAAAACTAGGAGGAGTAAAGTTTAGAAATTATTGTTAGAATAATGGGTGAGGAGGTTACAAAATGAGAAAGTTTGAAAATCAAAATTGTGGGCGGTTGCACTATATGTGAAATATAAACAAAAGAGGATTAATTAATATGTATGTAATATTTAATATTATCATCGATAAAATAGTCTAAAAAAAGTAGAGACAAAAAAATAGTGCTTGTTACAGACCCAATAAATGGGCCTAATAAAGCACCTCATTATCGTGAAGCTCATTAAAGGTCCATCAGTTCAGAATCTTAACAATAATTGGGAAGATCTTAACAACAGGGCAGAACAGTCATCAAAGGAGATCATAACAAACATAACAGATATCTTATCAGAAGGTTATAGCTTATCTAATCAAGAAGTGGCAGCGATTTAACCTAGAGGTAACACCATTATAAATAAGACGTACGCTCACAGGTATGAGGATTCTCTCTCTAACCCTAATATATGTTGTCACTGTGCACATACATCACGCCCAAGATTAGTATCATCGTGCATGGTGATCTACTTGACCTAGAGTATCTTTACTATAGATACTTGGAGAGAGTTCTTGATCCAAGATTAAATTACTAGCTATACAGCTAGACATCATTGTTCTCAACAACAGAACAATTGGCGCCGTCTGTAGGGAACATTAAATTTCAAATCCCACGATCGCAAATCCCACGTACGCGATGGTAAACACAAGAAGTAATAATCAGATGATTTACCCGCATTCTGATGCGATGGTGCAGAGGGATTTACCTTCAAATCCTGTTTTGGAGGAAGTAAACCCACTGCCTCATCCAAACCAGAACGTGACACCACCTCAACTAGTAGATTTTGACGCTGTCGATGTAAGTGATGAAGTCTTAGATGCAGCCTCTACTCCCGCGCTAGTGACAGGGGCAATTTCATCCAATCAAATAAATGCTCACCCCTTGGACCAAATTCGAACAATTCAAGGTCAGCAGGTGGCGGTACCTCATAATTCAGAGCCTAATTAACGTCTCATGAGCAGCATTTTTAATTTGTTCCTGGCTCGGATGGACGAGATGCAAAGAAGGCATAACTTACAAAGGCAAGATGATATAAAAAAGTTAGAACTCCAAATGGAGGAACGTAATGCTGTATTGAGATGAGAAGAAGAGCAACGTATCCAACTTATAGAACGATGCTTCAGGAGTATGGAAAACCTGGTTCACGTTGAGAATCGAGGACAACAAAGTCAAGATACTACCAAGAATGTAATTAACCAATATAACAATCAAGGCTGGGTTTTTCCAGGATATCAGCAGGTAAACCCAGTCCAAATTGATATTGGAAACATGGATTATGTGCGAACAACAACTACGCCCCAAAATGTCACTGCTGAAGCTAATCAATCTGCTCAAGTCTGAGTTGCGATCCTGGAGTTTCAACAACCTGCAGTGAGGGGTCAGAACTTGAGCGCGGAAGAGAATCGAAATGCTAGAGAAGCTGCACCCTGGCAAAAAATAGAAGGGGGAATTTACAAGAGGAAATACAGTAGGGGCAACATAATAATAGTCCCTTCGTTGATGAAATCGTCAATGCCCCATACCTGGAAGACTTCGACGGATGTGTTCAATATGCAGATGTGTGTAAGAGAAATTGATGAGCCCATTATTTCCCAGATTTTTGCTACGACTTCATCTGGGGTTGCACAAACGTGGTTTCATACATTACCACCCCGGTCAATTCGTAACTTTGAAGATTTTGGGCAGAAGTTCTTGTTAAATTTTGCTACTAGTAAGAAACAACCCAAATCTGAATTTGCACTTAGGAAGATAAGACAACAACCCGAGGAAACACTCCAGAGTTACCTGGACCGCTTCAAAGAAGCCGCCTTACAGGTACAAGGATTGGAAGAAAAAGTGCATGTCCACATCATTGCTGCCGGATTGGATGGCTCATCCCGACTGGCAAAATCAATCTACATGGACCCAGTAAAATCATTGATGCAGTTTAGGGCTCGATCAAAGAAATACCTGGAGTTAGAACAGATGGAGATTGCCAATGCAGTCAGCAAAGAGAAAGAAAGAAGAAGTCCCAGAAGAAGAAGCCCACCACTAAGGAGCAGGGAGCAACAAGGAGGTCACGGTCAAGGAAGAAATGCAAATATCAGATTCAGGCCAAGAAAATATGAGACCAAATATGAGAAATACACCCCTTTAAACAGATCCTAGTCACAAATCTGGAGGGAAACTAAGATGAAAAAGGTTGATCGACCTCGTCCAGCGTAAAATAAGGCAGGGATTGATTAGTCTTGATTCTGTGAATTCCACGATGGACCAGGGCATACCACAGACCAATGTTAGGATTTACGAGATGCAATTGAGAAATTCGTTAGAGATGGTAGACTCAGGAAATATGTGATAAAGACTCAGGGTCGCAAAATCAAACGTAAAGGCGAGGGTCAAAATGCAACCCAGGCACATGGGAAACACAGAGAAGAAAAAAAGGAAAAAGCAAAATGATGATGGAGGTGAATTTCCAGAACCCGAGTTTGAATGTAATGTCATTTGTGGAGCTTTGGGAGGAGGAAGAGACACCGCCAGCCAAAGAAGGAAGTATTTGAAGGAGGTTCTTTCAGTCAGAGAATAACCTCAGTTCAAAGAAAAAGTTAACAAGGCGGAGCCCCCTCTACTTTACTTCACGGAAGAGGATATGAGAAACGTAGTGTCGAATTATGAAGATGGCTTGGTAATTACTGGAACGATAGTTAATTGCCGGGTTAAAAGAATATTTGTAGACAATGGCAGCTGCGTGGATATAATTCTATGGAGTGCGTCTAGGAAAATGAATCTTGATGAAGTTGACTTGAAGCCATGTAAAACAGTCTTAATAGCGTTCAATGGGGAAAACTGATTGAGTAATTTTTAGTTTAATATTTTTCTATTCTTCTTATCTTATTTGAATTCTCTTGTACTTTTATTTTCCCATTATAATTCAGTTTTTGCCTTAGGCAAACAAGTGGGCTTAATTGATAATTGTTGCTTATTTTCGAAGTTTTTGCTTACTTGACCTATCTTTCTTCATAGGACCTAGAGAGCTCTACAGAAATCCAAATGGTGCATACGAGTAGTCCCTAGAAATATAAGGAAAAGATCTACAAGTTTGTTAGAGATAAGACAAGGCCAATTCTGTCATTTTGAGGGTCATTCTTGTCTTGGAAGTTAGAACCATTGCACTTGAATTTTGGGCTGCGAAATTGGTGTAATTAGTAATTAGCTAGATTAGTTGGACTTCATTGTGACCTATCATTCCCTACTGAATCAGTCACTATATTTAAGTGATTTTAGTTATTTGGATAGACACACTTCATTTTAGTACAAACACATTTTGTAGTGACTTTTAGAAGTTTTTAGAATTAAAACCCTTTCTCTTATTTTCTCTCAACTGTTCTTCATTGTTCTTCATTTTCATTTATGTTCTTCCATTTTCTTGCACTAATTTCATAGGGATTTCATTGATGATGATCATGGAAGGCTAAACAATCAATCAATCCAAGGATCCAAGCCCAAGCAAGGAGAATTTAAGTTCTGGTTTGGTATTTCAAATTATGTGTGAATGTTCACTTTCTTCTTCAATCCTCTATTCGATTTTCATGATTATGAATGTGTTTAGGATTGAAAGATGATTAGGTTATGGATTCATTTCCTAATTTTGAATTTTAATCACAGATTATTTGGATGATATTTCAATTAGGTTTGTGGTTTCAATTAATTTAGGGGTTAATTCGGTTGAACTACTTCTAATGAAATTGAATAAACTTTCACAACAAAATCATTATCTGAGAACTATGATAATTCGTATTGGTTGGTTTGGTGAATTGGATTGATGCTTTTAAATCTGTTTTAGAATACCTTTTATCAATTTTGTTAGTTTCTATTATGTTACGTTTTTCTGCAATTTTTATTCACGCACGCAAACTGTTTGATAAAAATCCCCCCATTATTTACTAGTGAATTGAAGTTGGAACCATATTGATTGTGTCTCTGAGTCGACCTAGGTTAATCCTATTCTACAGAATTAGCGTAGTTTAATTGTTTTGAAGCCATACGACATCGCTTATCAAAAACACTGCCCTCAAAGGTTACATTAAGCTCAGAATGACACTCGACACTAAGGAAGCATTCAAGTCAGAACGAGTAAAGTTTTTTGTGGCTGACTTTCCCTCGCAATATAATGTTATATTAGGGAGACCAACTATCCATAAGTGGGATATGTTAGTCTCTACTAAAAACCAAAAGATAAAGATGGTGGGAAACAAAAACAAAGTAGTTACAATCTATGGGGACCAGAAAGAATCCTGACAGTGTTACTACAACGCGGTCAGAGATAGCTAGGGTGGTCCATTTTCACCACCCCGGATCCGGCAAGGAGACCAGAACAGAAGAAATATTGAGGAACGTAAGTCAGGGAAACCGGTTAATATGGTAGAACTTGACATGAGGAAAGATGTTGAAGAACTGAGGCCAAATCCGACAGGAGAATTGGAAGACTTGAAAATAGGGGATCAGCCTTGGCAAATCACCAAGATTGATAAAGAGGTTAAACCAATTTTAAAAGCTAAGTTGGTGGAGTGTTTGGAAAGAAATCAAGATGTCTTCGCATGGAAGGCTTCAGAAATACCAGGGATAGACCTAAATTTTTGTTGCCACAAGTTGTCAATGTACCCTGGGTCGAAGCCTGTGGCGCAAAAGAAATGGAAACTTGGTCCGAAAAGGAGACAAGCACTAGAAGAGCATGTTAAAGAGCTACTAGACGCCGGGTTCATACGAGAAATCTAGTACACCACATGGTTGTCTAATGTGGTGATGGTGAAAAAACCTAGTGGTAAATGGAGGGTATGTACAGATTACACAGATCTGAACAAAGTTTGTCCTAAAGACTCATACCCAATGCCCAACATTAATCAGCTAGTGGATAACTCATCCGGGTTCCAGTTATTGTCCTTCATGGATGCTTATTCCAGGTATAATAAGATAGCAATGTACCCGGAAGACCAAGATAAAATAGCCTTTATAGGTGAAAAGGTGAATTACTGCTATATTGTCATGCCTTTTGGGTTGAAAAAATCAGGGGCTACATATCAAAGAATGATGAATAGAGTATTCGAGCACCAACTAGGTTGCAATATCGAGGTATATATTGATGACATGATCGTGAAGACAACTAACCCGGCTAATAACATGCAGGATCTAGAAGAAACACTTAAAAGGTTAAGAGAATACAAGATTCGGTTAAACCCAGTTAAATGTGCATTCGGTGTCCTAGCTATAAAGTTTTTGGGTTTCATGTTGACCCATAGAGGAATAGAAGCTAATCTGGACAAGTGTAAAGCCGTGTTGGACATGAAGTTTCCGACAAATAAAAAAGAAGTTCAACAATTGACAGGAAGGCTGGCGGCCTTAACTTGGTTTCTCCCTAAATCGGTGGAGAAGGCACTTCCTTTCTTCAAGCTACTCAAAAAGGAAGCTGCAGTAAGATGGAACCCAGAATGCGACATTACGTTTAAAGAAGAAGGATTCATACACACCTACGACAAAAAAAATAAAAATTAGTAAGGAAGTGACATACCTGAAGGACATTTTTGGTTGCAACGTGAGTTAGAAGAATCATCTGAGACTAGGATGATGTCCCCAGATTCATCAACATTCTTGGCGGGATCAGAAGCCCTGACACTATTTGGGGTGGGAAATATCGATTTAGGCATAAGAACTGGGTTATGCTAACAAGACCCAAGTAGTGAATCGACCATGGAATCAAAGCCAGATTCTAAGAGTTTGCTACTTTCAAAAACACAATCGAAACACGGTTCGAACTGGGTTTCCAAGACAGTTTGCGAAGAAAAGGTGGCACTACATGTAGGACAACGAAGATTTAGGGTTTTTCAGTTCAGAACCCTGAAGAAAAGAAGAAGGGCTAACAGAAGAAGCCCCAATTTCAGACTCAACCCTAGGGATGTCTAAAGGGTTTTTATTTTCAGATAAAGGAATTGGGTTCTTGGGAACTTTATTTTTCTTCTTGCTACTAGCCCCACTAGTATATGGGCACAACAAAGCTTTTTCCCTTTCTTCTTCAGGAAGAGGCAAACTGAATAACCAATACCAAACCCTAGGGGGATGTTTTGGCGTAATCTTGCCTCTTTCTCAGGAGAAATGCTCATGATAAATGAAGAAAATAACAAATTTTGCAAGAGAGTTGAAGAATCTGGATATTCGCAACAAGAAAAGTAAAATGGCTAAAGATTTGAGTGATTCGCAGTAAAGAAGCAAAACTTAGAAAATGACTCAAAAGAAGAACAAAGATGGAAAGTGATCCAAGAGGAATCAATAAACTACAATCGAAATAAAACAAAAGCAAGAAGTTTAGTGGTAATGAAGGATACTTGAGTTTGTGAAAGTTTCTTGAAATAAAGGAGACGAAACATGAAATAGCAGACCTAAGGGTTCAATAATGCAACGGATATTCAGGAAGAAAAAGTAATGAAAGAACAGGAAAATGTGAGTAAAAATGGATGGAAGTATATATAAGCGCAAGCAGAAGATAAATATAATCGTCGGATTCGTGCCAAACATCGCGTAACCGTCGAACGGATATACAAGCGTAATTGTCAAACGTGGGTGAAGCGTCATGTATGGGGGCAAAAAAGACTATTCAATTCAAAATTTCATAATTAGCGCACTGTATGAAACAACATAGCATTAAATGCGCGTGTGCATCGCAGCGGGGAAATAGAACGTCAACACTGTACTACAGCAAATGATATGACAACTTGCAAAAAGTAACTTTAACACAAACGTTCTCTATTCCTAATGAGATGTGTGGACCCTTGTGAATGTCCAAATCTGGGGGGCAATATAGGATTGTATAAACCCGACATATACAAAAGTCGGGATGTTGAAATGCATACAATACTCAGATATGGATAGTCACAGTTGTAATAAAGACACAACCTGGCATATACAAAGTCGAGATCAATGTCAACAGAAAAAGCAGAGTTCGGTAAATGATGTGCACAGATCAGAACCCGTCAGAACCAAAAGACGAGATTGTTAGTTAATACACCCTGGCTGACTAGAAGTCTCGACAACCAGGCTAGGGGGCAACTGTTACGTGTTGGATATAGGGGGAGCAACTTGAAGTTTGAAGCTTAGGACATGGAAGAATGTTTTGAGCTTTTCACATGCCTTGAAGAATGTAATTCAAATTGAAGTGTATGAAGAGGCCAATCTATTGATCCTTGCATTGCATGCACTTAATCATTTACATGCTTAAATGTCTTCATCAAAGAATTAAAGCAATTTTTTTTAAAAGAACTAAACAAGCAATGTTTTTGGAAAAATGTAAAACTTACTATTTTAATCAATTACACTACGGTTTAATCGATTATTTGCTTTGATTTTAAATCTGAAAAAGCATTGAAGAACAATTTAATCGATTACCATTTCTTGTAATCAATTACATAGTGTTAAAAAAAATGCATTACTGTTTTAATCGATTACCAGTTCTTGTAATCGATTACACTAGACTTTTTAGAAAAACATGGTTTCCTGGTTTAATCGATTACCATGATTTGTAATCGATTACACAAGCTGCTTCTGTAACAATTCTTCACTGCTTTAATCGATTACCGCTCGGTGATGGAGTGCCTTTAGTTAAATATTTTTCTATCATTCTTAGCTTATTTGACTTCTCTTGAACTTTTATTTTTCCATTCTAATTCAGTTTTTGTCTTAGGCAAGTTAGTGGGCTTAATTGCTAATTGTTGCGTATTTTCAGATTTTATGCTCACTTGATGTATCTTCCTTGTACAGGACCTAAAGAGCTCTACAGAACTCCGAATTGAGCTTTCTTGTAGTCCTTGGAAAGATAACAAAAAGATCTACAAGTTTGCTAGAAATAAGCTGAGGCCAATTCTGACATTTGGAGGGTCATTTTAGGCTTTGAATTCAGAACCACTGCACTTGTATTTTGGGCTGGGAGTTGGACTTTTATTGGTGTAAATAGCATAAATAATTAGAATTGATGGGTTGTTCATGGCCCATTCTTTTCTTTAGACTTAGTCACTATATATTAGTGACATTAGGAGGAATTATTACATTACATTTCATTTTGCAAAAACAGTTTTACATTTCTCTTTTTAAGTTTTTAGAATCAAAACCCTTTCTCTTATTTTCTCTCAACTGTTCTTCCTTGTTCTTCATTTTCATTTTCCCTTCTTCCATTTTTGTGCACTTATTTCATGGGGCTTTCATTGATGATGATCATGGAAGGCTAAATAATCAATCAATCCAAGGATCCAACCCAAGCAAGAGAAGAATTTGAGTTCTGGTTTAGTATTTCGAATTCTGTGTGAATGTTCACTTTCTTCTTCAATTGCTATTCTGTTTTCATGATTATGAATGCATTTAGGATTGAAAGCATATTAGGTTATGGATTCATTTCCTAATTTCGAATATAAATCACAGATTAATTGGATGATATTTCAATTAGGGTTGTGGTTTCAATTAATTTAGGAGTTAATTCGATTGAACTGCTTCTAATGAAATTGAATGAACTTTCACAATAGGATAAATTTCTGAGAACGATGGTGATTCGAATAGCTTGGTTTGGTGAATTGGATTGATGCTCTTTAATCTATTTTACATTACTTGTTATCAATTCTATTAGTTTCTGCGTTGATATTTAATCGTAGTTTGTGTTTTTGCAATTTTTAGTTCGCGCCTGCAAACTGTTCGATAAAAATCCCCTTTACTGTTAGTAGTGAATTGAAGATAGAACCATATTGATAGTGTCTTTGAGTCGACCTAGGTTAATCCTGTGCTACAGAATTAGCTTAGTTTAATTGTTTTGAAGCGACACGACAAACGCTTATCACTCGGTTTAATCAATTATTCTGTTTGTTGTTCAAACCCAGAAATCAGCATGAACACTTTAATCGATTAAGTGACAATTTAATCGATTACACAAGACTTTTTAATAGATTATTTGGCACGTTTAATCGATTACAGTTAGTTACAAAAAACTGTTATAAATAGAGTGAGGCTTGGCTTGAGATTAGACTTGAATACTTTGAATTTTTTGAATACACACAAGCCTTCACAAAGTTAGAAAATGATTTTCTGGGTTAACTAACTTCTTGTCCCACTCTTTAATATTCATAGGTATTGAATGATTTCTTGGGCAAGAGTTTTCAAAGAAGAATAGGAGAGCATGTTCTGAAATTCATTTTGTTCATTCAACTCTGATTGATAAATCACATGCATTCATATTCATTGGATCATCAGGTTGTTTCTCTCCATTCTCTTTGGTTGTAAATTTGTTTTTGCAATTTTTGTTATTTGGTGCTATTGTAAATTGTTCTTTGAAGCTTGTACTCGAGTAGTGTTCTCTAGGGAAGAACAGAGTAGTGTTCTCTAGGCAAGAATAGAGTAGTGTTCTCTGGTTCTTGTTCACTAGAAGTCTAATAGGATTTTAGATTTCTTATCTTTATCTAGAGTTGATAAAGAGTGTTTTGTAATAAAGCTTGTAAGAACTGAAATTTATAATAGTGGAACTCTAATCTAGTGTTGATTAGAAGAAAATGGATGTAACTTCTCTTGAGAAGTGAACCAGTATAAATTCTAGTGTTAATTCTCTCTCTCAATCTTTATTAATCATCTTGTTCATTTGTTCTTGATATTTTTATCATTACTCAACAAGTTTTGTTTTGAGCTATTGATTTCTTAAGCTGAGTGATTTGATTGATTAAAAGCATTATTGGTTTAAAAGTGATTAAGATCTTTACTCTGATTTCATAAAGAAAATTTAAAAGAACAAACATTAACCAATTCACCCCCCTCTTGGTTATTGTGGGTATTCCTATTGTTTTCATTACGGACCAAATAAATGGGCCGAATAAAGCACCCTATTAAAGATCCATCAGTTCAGAATCTTAACAATAATTGGGAAGATCTTAACAACAAGGCAGAAAAGTCATCAAAGAAAATCGTAACAAACATAACAAATATCTTATCAGGAGATTATATCTTATCTAATCAAGAAGTGACAGGGATCTAACCTAGAGGTAACACCATTATAAATAAGAGATATGCTCATAGGTATGAGGATTCTCTCTCCAACCCTAATATATGCTGTCACTGTGTACACACATCACGCCCAAGATTAGTATCGTCGTGCACGGTGATCTGCTTGACTCTAGAGGTATCTTTACTATAGATACCTTGGAAAGAGTTATTAATTCAAGATTAAATTACTAGCTATACAGCTAGACATCGTTGTTCTCAACAACAGAACAGTGCTAATAATATTCTTTTAATATATATGTACTTGTATATAACATATGTTGAATAAAATTTAATATAATATGTATATGCAGAAAATAAACATTGATATATTGCATAAATTGATTTTATATAAAACAAAAATGCATTCGACAAATTCATGTAGAAATCCTATAATAACTATTAGTTTAAAAACTAACTGTACCAGAAATCCCAAAATTTTTTAGGTACTATATAAAAATCCTACACATGAAAACCATTATTAAACCATACTTGCATGAACCTCAAAGTATCAATACATGTCAATTTTATAGCAAGAAATTATTTTCCAACCTATCATTGATAGGCAATTTATTAGCACTTATATGTGCAGAGTCTAGATTTGAGGAGAAATATGAACCTGCAATGCATTTTTCATCACCCCACTGAACTCCAGTATCTCCGACAAATCCACATCCCCTCCTTCTGGAACCCTCCACTTTAAATTCCAAACCAAATTAGCCACAAAGTACTCCAAATGAAGCAAAGCCAAATTATAGGCAGGGCAAATCCTCCTCCCCACTCCAAACGGCATCATCTTAATCTCTTTATTTCCAGTTATATCAAACTCCTCATCATTCAAAAACCTCTCTGGCTTAAACGCCATTGGATCCTCCCATACCTTAGAGTCCCACCCTATCATCGCCACCATGAAATTCACTGTCCCATTCTTAGGAACCAAATAATCATTAAACACCACGTCCTCGGTCACAGCGTGCGACACAATGTGCGCTGGCGGGTGACGCCTTAATCCTTCCAAAATCACAGCTTTGAGATAACTCAGTTTGTGCAAATCTTCCTCTTTCACTTCCCTCTCTTCTCTCTCACCAACTATTTCTCTAATCTCCTCTACCACCTTTTCTTGCATGTGCGGGTACTTCACCAAATTCGCCATTATCCACTGCAATGCCGTCGAAGTAGTATCCGTACCCGCGTTCATAAACTCATTACACAGCGTCACCATTTCCTCTTCGCTCAGTTTCCGTTTCTCCTCAGGCAACTGCAAATCCAACAACGTGTCAACATACGAAACAACAACGCCGTCATTTAATCCAACACCTTCTTTGGCTCGCTTTTGCTTCCTGGCTCTTATAAGCGGAACCATGACATCCTCTTGCTCCTTCCGACACCTGAACAACTCCTCCCAACGTTTGCGGAGCAGAATCATCGTGACTTTAGGCCAAAAGTTGAGAATGTTGAACCTGCCAAACCGCAGAAGCATTTGGCGCAGCACGCGCTCGATGTCTCTGACTTTCCCATCGTCGAGTCGTTCCCCGAAGCACATGAACACAAGCAAGCAGAACATGGCGTATTGGAAGTGATGGATAACTTTTATTGAATGGTTGGATTGTGATGAATCTGATTTGAGGCGCGTGAGGAGGGTGTGGATGACCCACTTGCGGGTTCCGGAGAAGGACTTGACGCTGGAGGGGTGGAGCATCTCGGAGGCAAGGTTGCGGCGGAGGCTGCGCCACGTGGCGCCATAGGAGGCGGAGCTGATGTTGTGTTGGTTGCTGCTGAGGATTTTAAGGGCGGCTCGGGCCTTGGGGCGGTCGGAGAAGAGGGAACCGTGTTGGATTAGGGCTTGGTGGGCGAGGGAGTGATCGGAGATGAATATGGTGCGCTGAGTGCCAATGCGGAGAGTGATGATGGGGCCATATTTGGCGTGGAGTGTTTTTACAACTGCTTCGAGTTCGGATAAGGATTTTCGGAGCCATAGGATGCTTGAGATGATTGGGATGTGAGGAGGGCCTGGAGGGGTGGTTATGGTTTTCTTGTGAAGGGAGAATAATATGGCTCTTATCAGCACGCAGACACAAAGAGTTTGACCAGGATTATGAACCAGGCTTCCATGGGTGGGAGTGAGACTGACACTGTGTAGTTGATAAAGATGTGAGTGTCAAATGAGAGCCAATTATTAATTAAGGAGGTATAGGTGAGTTGATTGATATGTTTTCGATTCCTACTTATAAAAAAAGAATTATAGCCAACTATCTCGTGGAAACAATGCACAACCTCGTGGACATGATTTTTTAATTGCATGAATCTCAGCCATATATCTCAAAATTAATGTCTGATTAATTTACATTTCCTTTTCTCGCAGGTTGAGTAAAGGACAAACAAAAGAAAAAACCAGAATAGGAAAACTCACGTCCTTAAAAGGACACTCCAGCGGCATCTGCATGAAACTTAGTGAAGTTAACACATTGATTTCCTTCCCCTCGGAGTATGAGTCAGAAACACGTTCCAATTGTGCTGCAGCTTGTCTTTTATATTATATTATATATAAGCATACATATTTATGCATTAAAGGGAAGCACTCCTATTAATTTACATTTATAAAAAATATTTTATACCGGTAGTAACTCATGAAAATTAAAAGGGTAAATAGTAATTTCCGTTAATAAATGTGTAGAACGCTGATAAATTTATCCTTAAAAGATGAAAATTCAAAATTTTGTCTGGAAAAGTGAAAAAAGTGTGACAAATCTATACTAATAGCCTACGTGACACATTCAGGGATGAATTTATCAACACTCTATACAGGGACGAATTTGTCAGCTCTCTACCCAAAATATAATTTAATCTTCATATTCTCCCTTTTCTAAATATTACAAACATAAAATTATAATAAACAGATAAAAATTAGGAAAGCAAACATAAGTTAAAACAAATATAATAATAAGTATAATATTGATTAATAAACATAATTTGTATGTTGCTCTAAAATTTTAATTCTAATATTTGATAATGACAAAATCAAGTTGGGTCTCATTTTTTTTTTTTGCAAGAATTAATTTAATGACTGTATTTTAATTTGTTTAAATATCATATTTTGAGTAAGGTATTATCTCATATTTTTGTTTTAAAATTTCTAATGTGACATATCCAAAATATGAGACTCAAACAAAAATGCCCAGCTATTAAGTTAATTCTTACAAAAAAAATGAGACTCAACTTGATTTTGTCATTACCTAATATTGTTATAATAGAAATTTCAGAACAACAAATAAATTATATTTATTAATCAATATTATGCTTATTATTATGTTTGTTTTAACTTATGCTTGTTTTCATAATTTTTAAGTGTTTATTATAATTTTATGCTTGTAATAATTAAAAAAGAGAGAATATGAAAATTAAATTATATTTTGGGTGGAGAGTTGACAAATTTGTCTCTGAATTGTAGAACACCGACAAATTCATCTAATGTGCTACGTAGGCTCTTTCAAATAATGGTAATGGACGAAAGTTAACGGATGGATAAATTTGTCATATTTTTTTCAGTTTCAGGGACAAAATTTTGAATTTTCATCTTTGATGAAAAAATTTGTTCGTGTATTACATATTCAAGGATGAAAATGACTATTTACCCAAATTAAAATCTAAAATATAAGGACACCCGGCTAAGCATGAAGAAGTGCTTAACTCCTTTCTTTCATACGATCGCTCATATAAACCTAAGTTAACGAGCTGATTTTTTGGTGAAGATAGAAGTCCACTCAGCTCACCAGTTTAGTCATTTCAGTTCTACTCCTATATATTTATACAAATGTTTGCGATGAAGGAGTGGGGCTAGATAATGGGTTGGTCATGATGTGCGTTCTGACTTCTGAGGTCATCTTAGGTAGGGACTTTTGCGGTGAGATTTGATTTTGATTTAAAAAATCATCATCCTAATCAAGCATAAAATAAAAATGTAATTCAGGTTGATTCTATTTAAGTATAACTCAAATCCAAACTAAATCAAATCAATTTTTTTTTATTTGGTTCAGTTCAATTTGAGGATTTTTTATGTTGTTATAATTTTAAAACTATTAATTAAACTTATGTAATTATTATGTTATATTATTTTAAAAATTAATTTTATTTTTTTATTAAATTTTGTTTAATATATTTTAGTTAAAAATTATTTTTTTTAATTTTATTTAGTATTAATATAAAATGATATTATCAACTTTTTTAACATATATAATAATAATTTATATTTTACTTGATATTTAACACTATTTTTAATAATATTGGTACATTTGGCAAAAGAACCTAAGTGGTATATTTTTAATAAAAAATTACGAATTTGGCGCTGTTTCAAAACATATTATCAATCTGGTGTCTGGGTCACGCCCAGAACTGGGCAGGAGTGGTCACGCCCAGATTTCACTTTTCGTTCACTTTTTCCATTTGCGCCTTCTCTCTAAAAGCTTTTCCTTCTCTCTAAAGCTTCTGAGGGATTTTTCTCTGCACCGAAACTTTGCCAACAAGTAAGTTATTTGATTAATTATGAGTTTTATTTAATATGTTATATTATAAAATTGTTTGTGACATGTGAAATTGTTAGTTGTTAGTGTTTATAGTTTAGTTTTGTAGAATAATGTTTGGTATTAGGGTATAGGGTTTAGTTTAGTTTAGGGTTTAGGGTGAACGGTTTAGGTTTAGGGTGTGGGGCTGAGGGTCTATGATGTAGGGTTTACGAGTTAGGGTTTACTGTTTTTGGGTGTAGGGTTTGGTTGTTAAATTTATTTAGCTCATTTTAGGGTTTAAGGGTTAGGATGTAGTTTAGTTTTGTAGTAAATTGTTATGTATTAGGGTTTCGAGTTTAGTTTAGTGTAGGGTTGAGGCCTGTAGGCGTATGATTTACGTTTTAAGGTTTTAGGTATAAGGTGTTAGGGTTTAGGGGTTTATGGGTCAATGTTTAAGGTTTAAGGTTTTATGGTGTATGGTTTAATTTTTAGGGTTTCTAGTTTAGTTTAGTGTTGGGTTGAGGCCTGTAGGCGTATGATTTACGTTTTAAGGTTTTAGGTTTAAGGTGTTAGGGTTTAGGGGTTTATGGGTCAATGTTTAAGGTTTAAGGTTTTAGGGTGTAAGAGTTAGGGTGTATGGTTTAATTTTTAAGGTTTCTAGTTTAGTTTAGTGTTGGGTTTAGGCTGTAGGCGTATGGTCTCAACGACATGCGAACTTTTTTATCAATAATGGCAATAACATGTTGTAACACAATTTTTTGAAATTTGTGATGTCTACAGGGAAGCTCTGCGAAGAAGTTATTGTTTTTCTTTAGTGGAAGAAATGAGTTCAGGTGGTGAGGAGTTTGTCTGTGTTGTGTTATTTTTTAATGGAAGGAAATTTGAAGGGCCACAGGGTGTTGTTTTTGAAGGGGAGAAAAGGCACACACGTATTAAGCGAAGCTCAACAATGGTTGAATTACATAATAAGATACAACAAAAATTAGGTCTGCAGGACAACCAATGTATCAGTTTGCTTACGGGAAGAATATGGCAACGTCAACAGTACATGGGTTTTCAACTTGTGGATGATGAAGACATAGAATTGTTAATGGAAGAATTTTTCAAGCTGCCAACGAAAGATTTTGTAGAGTTGTACGTGGACTTTACTGTAGCAGATGATGCTTTAGCCATCAGGTCAGTTCCTTTAAAGTCTGGTATGCCTACATCTTCATATGCTGCTCCATTTGTAAACGTGTCTGAGGAAGATTCACATGACCCAACTTGGGTTATGGATGAGGATGAAAAGGATGACGATGATGAAAACATTGCAATGGAAGATTGTCTTCTTGAGGAGGATGCTAGCACGTCGGATAATGACGACGATGATGGTGTGAATGCTAGTGGATTCGAAGCAGGCACTGATGTGGGGGGGTCGTCTGAAATCTGTCATGATCTGGACGTAGGATGTACACAATCATAACAACCTGTTGAAGGTATGTAACATGTCAAAAATTTCTATATGTGTATGTTATAGTATTTTAGTGTGCATCTTATATTTATTCATCTGATTTTGTATTTGAAGGTGCTGAGGTCACTCCTTTTTGGGATGAAATTCCTCATTACACATATATCGATTGGAGTCATCCAAGCGAAGAAGAATCTTTTACCGGTTCCGGTTCGGGTTCAGTGCAGGGTCCATGGCAATTAGGGGATGCGTTGTTTGTTAAACAGGAATTCGCCTCCAAAAGGGACGCACAAATTGCTTGTAAGCGGAACCTCATGAGGGAGCATCAACAAGCATATGTGGTTGAGAGCAGGCCTGATAGATTTACCATGAGGTGTATTGCTCATAAGGAGGGTTGCCCATGGAGGGTTAGGGTAATTAAAGCGTCGTTTGATGAGAAGTGGATTGTTTCAAGATGGGGGGGCAACCACAATTGCCTGAATGATCATATTTCACAGGGTCATAGACAGCTTGATGCCGATGTTATTGCTTTAGTTGTAGTAGGTATGTCTTTTTTCAATTTCGTCTATATGTCTTCCATAATGGTTCATTAAGGTTGTTCATTTTAATGTGAATGTTACATTTCCATTGTTAGGAATGATTAAGGAGCAACCGTCTGTGTCAATTGCATTGGTTCAGGAAAGGATCACCCATTCATTTGGATTTAGAGTTTCATATCGTAAGGCCTGGTATGCAAAGCAGAAAGCCATGGCAATGATTTACTGGAACTGGGAAGAATCGTACGCATTTTTGCCCAGGTGGTGTAGGTACATGCTTCGTTTTTCACCAGGTTCCTTTTATGATATTCAAACCAATGATTATTTTGTGGCACGTCGACTGGTACGGGGGAAACGTATGTTTCATCACATGTTCTGGACTTTCGGACAGTGTTGCCAGGCATTTAATTTTTGCAAGCCGATGATTCAGATTGATGGCACTCATTTGTATGGGAAGTATACAGGGAAATTATTGATTGGCACAACTCAGGATGACAATAATGAATGTCTACCACTGGCATTTGCCATAGTTGAGGGGGAGACCTTGGAAGCCTGGGCATACTTCCTTGCTAACATTCGCTTCCACGTTACGCAAAGGCAAAACATATGTCTCATTTCAGATAGGCACAAGAGCATACTATCTGCTGTGGCGAATCATCCTGGTTGGCAACCACCATATGTTCATCACGTGTTTTGCCTTCGTCATATTGCCAGTAATTTTAATCAAAAGTTCAGGAATCAACGCTTGAAGAAGACGCTGATGAATTTAGGTATGGTTAACAAGTAATTTCAATATATTAAAAAGATATATCTGAAACTCGATTAGTGCTAATGGTATGATTGTTTTGCAGGTTATACTCCCTATATGTCTCATTTTGAGGTGGCGTTAGCACGATTCCGTAATAACAGTCCTGAGGTTGCAGAATGGATTGATAACATCCCCAAGGAAAAGTGGACACGTGCATATGACGTAGAAGGGAGGAGATTTGGGCATATGACAACAAACTTGGCTGAATCAGTCAACAGGGTGTTGAAGGGAGCAAGAAACATGCCTATCGCTACTCTGGTGAAGCACACGTATAGCAGATTGGTTGAATATTTTGTAACCAGGGGTCTGGCGGCTATTTCACATGCTGAACCTTCAACGCGGCATTGCAAGATTATGGTTGATGCTATGAGGCATAATCAGTCCGTTGCCACAGGTCACCACGTACGCACATATAATCTTGATCAAACCGAATTTGAGGTGACGGAGGGCTGTGAGACGTCATTTTCAGTGAATCTTGGAGAGCGTTTTTGTCAGTGTGGCAGGTTTAAGGCCTTCAAATACCCATGTAGTCACGCCATAGCTGCTGCTTTACATATTCGTCAGAATCCATTGCAGTTTGTGGATGATGTCTTCCTCGTAAGTAATTTGGTGCAGGCTTACTCAATCCCATGGCAGGCAATTGGTAATGAAGCTTCTATTCCACCGAGTGACGGTCCAGTTATCATACCCAACAGGGAAATGTTGCGTGGAAAGGGTTGTCCAAAGGCCACTAGAATACATAACAAGATGGACGAAGTCGAAACTAGCCAAAGACGCCCTAGATGCGGAATTTGCAAGGCTATTGGACATAATCGAAGAGCTTGTCCTGATCGTCGGCCTGTTTCATGATTTTTTAACGATGTTTGTAATAATAGTTGTATGTAAATGCATTTCATTTTAAGGTTTTATATTTCCGTTCCAGAATATGGTTAGCCTTTTATGATGTTGATCAATTCGCATAACATAACAAAAATTTGTTTTGGACATGAAGAAAACAATGATGCCATGAATTGAAATAATCAGAACAATTGAAATAACCACACTAATTGAAATACGAAAATAACAACACTAATTTGCAGTTTCACATGCCTTCTTCCATTTCACCTACGGGTTTGCTAAAAACAGCTAAGATGTGTATTGCAGAAAAACGTTTCCAGTAGTTGGATTCGGCAAACAACTTCAACACGTCTGCATCGGTTGTCAACTCTTTGATCTGATATTCGATTGTGTTGTCTGAATAAGCGTAATGGGATGGTTGTCGAAAAAATAATTTTCTTACCACCTGTGAGTTGTGAATTCCATTAGGGGGAATCCCAACAGGCGCAACTTGCTTGATTAGGTCCTTCAGTGTTTCAATGTTGCATCCTGAAGGAATTTCAAATCTTATTGGATTTGTTCCAGTGAATGCATAACCCACAAAATTGGCTTGTCGTGGTATCTTCCACTTGCCGTTGTAATATAGCATTGCATCATGTGTTGGGACGATGGTGGATTGAAGTAGGCTGAGTATGCCATCGGGTGTTCTGTTTATGCTACATAATATTTCTATAGGCCCAACGCTCGACATTTGTTCATTGGACATTAACATTAAGCAAACATCGTTATCGTTTGTCAGTTTAAGAGAATGGAAAAAATATTGCTCACCTGGATGTAGGGATGGCTGCCTGTAGTAGATTTCGTCAACACAATGGTCACTGTTAAGCATAAGGGTGTCGCACATCCTACTCTTGAGTGTTTCAAAAGAACACTCATTGGGAACCCGCACTGGTATTAGAGAACTGGATTCAAAATAAACACCTATTTCGTTGTATTTCATCGATCCATTTGGAAAAAGGAAGGCTAATTTGGAGTTAAGAATGGTCTGACTGCTTGTTTCTCCTAAGAATGCCATAGTATTCAGATTGAATTTCGGTGTGGAGGTGAATTGTGTGGGACTGTCTGACTTATATAGGGTTCAATGATGCCCAAATGTAGGCGTGACACCCCTATCTGTCACGCCTAAATTGGGCGTGTTCAGTCATGCCCTAATCGGGCGTGTTCAGTCGCGGCTTAATTGTTGTTATGTCGTGATAAAAGGAGGAAAGTACACAAGCAGCGCGTGTCTTTACATATGCAGTTTTTAATGTGCCGAAACCAGGTTTTTTTAGTTTACGCTTAAAATTTTTGCTAGAGTCCTAGTCTACATTATTGTACCAAAAAATCACAATATAATAAAATCACACGAATTTGGTGTTATAAACGTCTGAATGTCAAATAAAGTCCACTACAAACTCAAATACTAAATAAACACTAACATAACACAAAAATAAAAATAAAAACTAGGACTCAGGTGGCCACCGCTGACGACGCGCTTGACGATCGGGCATCTTCCGTCTAACAGGCCGTCGAGAAGAGCCTGGCTGAGAAGGGCCTGCCTGGGGAGGGGCTTCCTGAGAATGGTCTGTCTGGGGAGGGGCTTCCTGGGAAGGGTCTGCCTGGGAAGGGGCTGCCTGGGGAGGGTCAACAACTGCAGGTGGATACGGATGTCCCTGATATGGCGATGGTGGGTGGGGATAATGAAGAGATGGGGTCGCATGTTCTGCAGGTCCTGGCCAATCCCAACAACCAGCCGGTGTATAGCCAACATCATCCAAGATGTTGGTAATTTCATCAATAGTCATTCCGGTGGTGTCAGGAACGTCACTGCTTGTACCACACTGCATGTCACTCGGCCAACTGAAACCCTGATGGCCCATGTCCCCATGCTGTCTCGGTTGCTGCTGAGATGATGGATAATAGAAAGCCTGACTGCCGTATGTAGGTGCAATCAGCGGAGGCCTATAGCAACCTTCCATGCGAGGCCTGGGAACTGGTATGGGCTCACGAACATCGGGCATGGCTTTCCGGCGACGCTCTAATCCATGTCCCTCACGTCTCCCACGAGGAACAACCACATGCACCTCTGGGTCATGCTGAAGCTGTGATGGGGGTGCAGGTGGGCCTGGCTCCTCTAAGTGACAACTCTCTCGGAACATGGACATAATACGCCCCACCTCCTCGTTCAAGTATGGCAAGCTGAATCCAGGCCAGTCATTACCGCTACTTGCAGAGTACAACATCTCTAGCCCATCAAACTACCAATCACACAACAAATTCATTAGCCCAAACAATAACGCCATTAAAATGTCAATTACTTTACAAATTAAATTTAAAAACACTTACACCACGGCTCATCCTGGCATGGAATTTCGTCACGTATCGTTTCTCATTCTCCCTGTACCAAACCATGTACTCATGGCTTGGTGACATCAACCCAGTTAGTTGGGGGGCAGCTCTATGTGCTGGTGTCTTCTCTCCCATCGACGGATAAAGGGTCTTAGCTTACGACTCCAGTTATCCATTTGTTTGCCTCGCAGGGATAGGTCATGCACGCCCTCCAACTTCCTTGGCCTTCGTGGGATTGGCTAATCCCTTCCAAATTATCGCATGCAACGGTCAGGATGAGAATATTCAACTGTGTGGAAGCATACAATTGGACTGGCCGCCATCCACAACAGTCGCTCCTGCTCAGTAGCACCAAAGAAGTGATAGCCTGCATATGGTTGCCAAACCACCTGAACAAAACAATTAAACACAAAATTAGGAAACAACAATGATTACAAACAATGCAAATAATCCAAGTCAACTGATGAAAGCTTATTTAAACTAGAACACGTACCTCATCCCGAGAAAGGGAATCTAATGTCACTCGATACCAGGGAAGGTTGTGTCCACGATACCTGGCTAAAGAATTAAACCTAATTTGAAAATAAATGACATTAGACTACTTATAAGACTCATTAATACGTAGTTAATAAAAGAAAATAACAACATATACCTGTGGCTGTAATGCCACTCCTGGTGAGTAGGCTGAGGTATAGCTGGAGCAATGGGTGGGAATCTGAGCCACGCCCATATTTGGAGAAGCACGTGACACCCACCAATGTCACTTCTATCTACATCTGTACATTC
>CM023945.1:9239594-9253171 GCA_013407115.1 Glycine latifolia | reverse complement strand
TAGGTGGGAATCTGAGCCACGCCCATATTTGGAGAAGCACGTGACACCCACCAATGTCACTTCTATCTACATCTGTACATTCACACATTTGTCTAAACAAATGTGCAAGGACGGCAGAACCCCAGCTATACCTACCTATGTCTGCCATGTCTCCTGCGAGCAAAGGGACATAGCGACAGCCGACAGTGCTTCCGCCGGATCTGTCGCATAGTAGCCATGATCCAATGATGCGCGCAATGTGCACCTTTGTAAACCGCATGACTTCTATCAAATCCCCACCTACCTCGCCCCAATGCGCATAATTCCTGTCAAAGTAAGACAGGCGCAAAAATCCTCCTCTTAGCTCAGCCTCCTGAGCAGGATGACCGAAGACCTCCTCGACGACGATGGCCCAGTCATCTGACGTCGCTCCGATCATGACATTGTCGTCACTGCCTAAACCTAAGATACCAGCCACGTCTTGCAACGTGATGGTCATCTCTCCATGTGGCATATGAAACGTATGTGTCTCTGGTCTCCACCTCTCAACCAGAGCATTGATAAGCGCAGCATCGATCTAAATGCAAGTTTAAAATAATCAATGCATATGCACACTTATAAATGAAAACTTTTATAGGAATCACTTCGTATGAATCATTCTTCAATTAAATAATTTATACCTGAATATGTTGCATGCGTGCGACATGTAAGAATCCTGCCTGTCCTAATATCACCGCAACGATTGCAGGAATATCATCACAGTCTGGCCCCCCTGCGACTTTGCCACGTCGCGTCTTTAACACCCGGCATCTGTCCTCGTTCCGCACAGCCTGTGAAACGTGAGTTCGCTGGGTACGCCTCCGCAACACCCCCCCCCCCCACTTATACGGGGTAGGCACAACATGGGTCGTCGGATCACTTCCGTCACCTTCGTGATCGGATCCAGAACGTGAACATGCCGAAGATGATGAATCAGCCATCTATGAGACTATTTAAATATAATGAAAACAATATTATAATTAATAAATCAATGTATTACCTTAATAACCTTAATTAAATTACAATACAAATAAATTACCTTAACCCTAAACCGAACAATTTAAATTTAATCCAAATATTTTAATTTGAACAATAAGACCTTAACAATAAATCCCATGTACTAAACCATTAACACTTAAATCATTATACCTAAATTAAACCCTAATACAAAAAATCCTAATCCATTAACAAAACAAAAATTCCTAAACCCCTAACCCATAACCATTGACCCCTAAACACCATGTTAATTTAGTCAAATAATTTAAATAATAAAAATAAATCCTAAACCCTAACTAAACCCTAAACACTAAGTAAATTCACTGCTTCTATTTTAGTTATCCAACTTAACCCTAAACCCAAATCGTTACCCTTAAACTAAACTCTAAACACTAACTAAATCATAAACACTAACTAAACCCTAAACACTAACTAACCCTTAATCATTAACTAAACCCTAAACACTAATTAAACCCTAATCACTTACTAAACCCTAATCACTAACTACACCCTAAACACTAACTAAACCCTAAACACTATCTAAACCCTAAACACTAACTAAACCCTAAACACTAACTAAACCCTAATCACTAACTACACCTTAAACAATAACTAACCACTAAACAATAACTAAACCCTAAACACTAACTAAACCATAATCACTTACTAAACCCTAATCACTAACTACACCCTAAACAATAACTAACCCCTAAACAATAACTAAACCCTAAACACTAACTAAACCCTAATCACTAACTAAACCCTAATCATTAACTACACCCTAAACACTAACTAAACCCTAAACACTAACAAAATCATAACCAATAACTAAACCCTAAACATTAACTAAACATTAATCACTAACTAAACCCTAAACACTAACTACACCCTAACACTAACTAAACCCTAAACACTAACTAAATCGTAATCACTAACCAAATCCTCAAGACTAACTAAACCCTAATCGCTAACTACACACAAAACACTAACTAAACCCTAATCACTAACTACACACTAATCACTAACTAAATCCTATAAGCTAAAACCTAACATTTTTCTACAACATGAAATAAATAGTGTGGCTCAAACAAATTTAAAAATCAACGAAATAATTAATCAAATAACTTACTTGTTGGCAGAGTTTCGGCAGAGTTTCGGTGCAGAGAAAAATCCCTCAGAAACTTTAGAGAGAAGGAGGAGCTTTTAGAGAGAAGGCGCAAATGGAAAAAGTGAAGGAAAAGTGAAATCAGGGGGTTTATATAAGACTGGGCGTGACCCAGACACCAGATTGGTAATATGTTTTGAAACAGCACCAAATTCGTAATTTTTTATTAAAAATATACCACTTAGGTTCTTTTGCCTGGTACATTTTTGTAAAATATGCATCTTGGTTGGTTATAAAGCAAAGAAAAAGTAATAAATTACTTGATATTTATTATTAATTACCACAATAAAAATCAATATAATTATAAGATGCAATTTATTTGATTTGGTATAATATGATTTGAAAATTGAATCAAACTACAAAAATTATGAGATTTCTTTAGATTTTTTTTTTTTGTAATTTTTATAAATTTTTTTATAGATTTGATGACTTACAAACAATTTGGTTCGCCCTAATCTTATGCGAAATTGGAGTTTACTTTCTCTGTTTCTACTTTCTAGGCTAAGGTGCTGATGGTTTTGCTTACTAGCTAACAAACTAATATTATATTACTGATAAAAGAAAAAAAGAAGTGGTGAAGGTTTTGCAGACTTGCAGAGGATTCAATTATTGCTTTGCAATCAATAAGTTCGAACACTGTTGAAAGATAATTGAATTTGTTGCTGATAAGGATTGGAGTGGGTCTTCCTTCTTAATACTTGGTCCTTAATTACGTACACAAGTTGTTCTCTCCCTTATCTTCGCTATTTGAATATTTTCAGTTCAATGCGTGTCATTCAGTTTGATCCAATTGCCCTGGGGAAATAGTTTCTATCCTGCAAGAAAATAATACGTCATAAATTAAAGTATATAACTAGCACTTCTATGTATATAAACCAAGTTTTATATCGAGTTTGTAATTTAAAAAAACATAGATTAACAATTTTGATTGCAATTTTGTCTAGACTCATGCACTTTATCACTTTAATTACAGTATATATTATTCAATTATTATTATATAGTTTTAAAATTTAATTATTGTAATGATGTCATATCATTTGTATGAAGTACAATTATTGTTGGGTTGGAGTCGGGGAGCACCCAGTTAACAAAGGACTAACAAAAGAATCAGACACAGTATTTCCATCACAAATCTTAATTAAGACATTAGTTATATGAATTACTTTTATGCATTTTTCATTAAGCTCTTTTCTAATGAATGTAAAACTATTCATCCACACTTAATTTTCTAATAATTATTTTTCCTAATTTTGGAGAATTAAATGGTATTTTGAGACAGCTAACGCAAGACTATAGCAGAAGGAGCAGAAAATGAAACTTATTAGAATGTGGTCCAAAGTCATGTGGGAAGGATAGGAAGCCCATGAACACAGACATTTGACAGCTAAAAGCTTTGCTGTTCTGAAATGTGATAGAACAGTGATAACGCCTTGAATTCAAGGACAAAGAGGACTTCCAAACAAACAACTAAGAAATTATAAAATGCAAATTCATTCCTTGCCTTCATTCATTGATAACAAAATATTTATACAATATCTCATCTTTGGCTACCCGCAATAATAGGTAACAGAAAAAAGAATAAAAGAAATTAAAATGGCAGAAATGGTAGTTGTAACAAACTATTACGTTGACATAGAATATTCTAGACATAATCCTTTAGGTATGTTGGTCTATAAGTGATCCTCATGGGCCTGGATGATTGGGCTGTCCCACAGGTCTGGACCGTAATGCTATCATCACCCTCCCATGCAGCCAGCACCTTGTCCTCAAGGTGAAAAGAAGAAGCAATGTCATCCCACTTCTCCCAACTAGAGTCACCTAGGGATAGGCCGATTCATTAAACCAAAACCATTTTAGTAGGAGGGTTAGTCGGAGGGTTTGTAGAATGATTCCATTTTGAGGTCAGAATGGATAGGGGATCAAATCAAAGGTTGATTATCAATAGCAAGAGGAGGCAAGGTCTTGGGAGAATCAGGTAAGAGACCATGGTGCCATTTCAATAAAAAGCAATGAAACATTGGTGGATTTTTGAAGTGAGAGGAAGAAGCAATCTATATGCTACATCACCTATGCACTCTGTGATTTGGAAAAGGCCATAAAACGTTTTGGAAAGTTTATGGTGGGGAGCTCCAGAGACCAAAAGCTAGTGGCATGGTTTAAGTTTCACATAAACCCAGTAACCGACATAATATTGCACATCCCTTCACTTAGCATCGGCAAAATTCTGCATAACAACTTAAGCTTTAGTCAGGCGCCAAATCAAAGTAGCATGGATAGCTTCACAGGTAGTCAAAAGAGAATCCACAGTGTCCATAGGGGAAGAACCCTGTAAATAATGAGGAATAGTGGAAGGGGGTTTGCCATAGATAATCTCCAAAGGAGAGAGACCTGTGCTAAAATGAACCAAAGTATTATAACACCATTCATCCAGTGCAAGATATTTAGCCCAATGTGAAGGTTTGTCATGAACAAAAGATGTTGGATTAAGGGGGAGCTGCTTCAGGAATAAGAAGAAATTTACTCAAGATTTGGTTTTGAGCTTTCAACATGCAAAAGACAACTTGAAGACAATTTAGGATTAAATTGTGTAAGAGAAAGACAATTCTGGTGATCCAAGTGCATTGCATTCATTCAATACATATTCAACTTAATTAAGTCAACTAAAATCACAAGGCATTATCAATTCAACTAACGTTTTCAAATAATTCAAAGGTTTTTAAGAAAAAACATTTTTCACTGTAATAATCGATTACAGTAATGGTTTAATTGATTATTTCGTTCTTCATCAAATCTGGAAAACCTTCAGGAACACTTTAATCGGTTACCATGTCGAATTAATCGATTATTTGACCTACGCTTTCATATAAACTGCATTATTGAACTATTTAATCGATTATGATGAAGTTGTAATCGATTACATGCTTATATCTGATTTTAACATTGCACTGCCATAATCGATTACCACATATAGTAATCGATTACATAGCCTTTGAAGAAAACTAAGTTTTACTAAAATAATCGATTACCCAAGTTTGTAATCGATTACACCTTGCTTTGGAAAAATTGTGCTGCATTGTCTTAATTGATTACTGGGATTTGTAATCGATTATCCAAGATTTATGAAAATACACTATGACTGGTTTAATCGATTACCAGGTTCTGTAATCGATTAAACAAGCTTTGAGAAAATACGCTTTGACTGTAATAATCGATTACATCTCGAGATAATTGATTATTTTGATTGTTATTCAAACCCAGAAAAACTATGAACAGATTAATCGATTATCAAAGTAATTTAATCGATTATTAGTGCGTTTTAATCTATTACTGATGGTTAAAAATTTTCTGTTATAAATAGAACCATTGCTCAGCTGTTTTTGTAACCTTGTGGAATAATACCCATTCAAAATTTCTGAGCTAAAACAGTCTTCTGAGCATTCTTAATTCTTTTCTGAGGGTTTGATTCAGTCATGCTTCATGTTGCATTGATCATGTGAAATTAAGTCACTCTTGAAGCATGAAACCATTTCAAGATTAAGGAAAACTGTGTTTCTTGTGTTTTAAAGATTCAACCTGTTCTGGTAACTTTATTTGCATTGCATACATTGGATCATCAGGTTGTTTCTCTCCTTAATCTGATTGTAATTTTCATTTTGATTATTGTTTTGTAATTTGCTATTGTAATTGAGTTCTTACTTGTAACTAGAGATAGGGTTTCTCTAGGGGTTTTGCTGAGTAGTGTTCTCAGTGGGTTTGCCTCTAAGAATCTAATAGTGTTTTAGATTTTTGAACTTTATCTAGGGTTGATAAAGAGAGGCTGTGTAATTGCTTATAAGAACAAATATTTAATAATGGAACTTCAGCCTAGTGTTGGTTGAAAGAAACTGGATGTAGCTTCATGGTTTTGAAGTGAACCAGTATAAATTGCTTGAGTGTTGTTTTCTGAATCTATTCTCCTCAATAATTGTTTCTTGTTTCATTTGCTTATCTTGAATAGTCAGTTTTGATCCATTGAATTTTAAGGGGTTGAGCTACTTGATTGAATAAGGTTTCTTGGTATTGAAAAGTGATAAAGATCCTTTAAAACTCTGTTTTTGATTAAAGAATTTTTTGATTTACCAAGGTCTAACCAATTCACCCCCCCTCTTGGTTAAGTGTGAAGTATTCACATCATTTTCAAAAGAGTGTAAATATTGTTCCAAGACGTGATTAATAACCTCGATTTGACCATCAATCTATGGATGGTATGCAATACTCATCGAAGTTTGGTATCATTCAACTGAAATAGTTCACGCCAGAAGTGACTGATGAAGATAAGGTCACGATCAGACACAATGCTATGGGGAAAACCATGATGTTTACAAACCAAGTCGAGGAACAATGAAGTAAATTCTAAAGCGGTAAATTTGGCAGGAAGAGTGCCAAAGTATACCCCTTGGAAAAACGATCAACAATGACCAACATAACATAAAGCCATTGGAAAGAGGAAGCCCGATGATGAAATCAAGGGATATGTCCTCCCAAATTGTAGAAGGGATAAGGAGGGGCTGGAGTAACCCCGTTGGACGATTGGTCTTGGACTTAAGTTTCCCAAATGGCCACCAATGAAGAAGAAGAAGACCATTATGAACACGATAATCTACATGAGAAGCCAGATTGGCTTCTATTTGTGCAGACAGAGTTTGAAAAGCATGACTATCATGAATAGCTTTGCGCAAGTCATCCAAAAATGTGAAATGAGGCATATACATAAGTAAGTAATCAAGAAGAAGTAAGAGCTCGATAAAAGGCATCCACAACAACATTGGATTGAGTAATCATACCCCGAGAGCTTAGAAAGATACATCTTTTGTTTGGGTGTTTGAATGATCTGAGACATGAGGTCCTTCAAGCTTTTGTGGTCTGCGATGATCACAAAAGAATGTATGAGTAGATAATGTGCCATTTGCGTATCGCCGAAGTGATCACATGTAGCTCGCGAACATAAGTTAAGGCACGCTGAAGACATGGGCAAAAGGGCTTTTTGAAGAAGGAAATAGGGTGTTGGCCTTGCATCAAAATAGCACCTGTGGCATGCCCTGAAGTGTCTGTTTCCAGGATAAATAAGATAGTAAAATTCGATAATGCAAGAACCAGAGTCACGATCATTGCATGCTTGAGGGCTTTAAAGGCACTTTGAGCCTCGTTGGACCAATGGAAGTTATCCTTGTGAAGAAAAAAGTTCAACAAAGCTACAATGGAAGCATAGCCCTTTACAAACTTCAGATAAAAATCGGACAAACCCAGGAAATCTCAAAGAGCAGTGATGGAATTGGGAACTAGCCACTTTAACATGGCTTGGATTTTGGAACACTATGGTTCCACCCCGCGTCTAGAAACAATGTGCCCAAAATATTCAAATTCCTACTATGCAAAGACGCACTTGGAGCATTTTAGAAAAAATTGTCCCTGTAAAAGAAGAGAAAGCATAGCATCGAGATGGTTAAGATGCGCAGACAAAGAATCACTGTAAACAAGGATATCATCAAAGAAAATAATAACAAATTTTTGAAGGAACGGGTTAAGGGTTTCGTTCATCTTATCCTGGAAGGTGGATGGGGCGTTGCACAAACCAAAGGGCATCAGCCAATACTCATAGTCATCGTTGTGAATGCAAAACACCGTCTTGGTGATATCATGTTCCTCCACAAGGATCTGATGAAAACCATGGTGCAAATCAAGCTTCGAGAACCAAGAAGAATGGCCAAGCTCATTGAGGTGTTTATCAATTGTGAGCATAAGAAAACGATTCTTCACCGTGATGGAGTTTAGCACTCTGATTTAGTATTTTTAGTTTAATATTTTTTTATTATTCTTAGTTTATTTAACTTCTCTTGGAATTTTATTTTCCCATTCTAATTTAGTTTTTGCCTTAGGCAAACAAGTGGGCTTAATTGATAATTGTTGCTTATTTTCAGATTGTTTTTCTTACTTAACCTATCTTCCTTGTGCAGGACCTAGAGAGCTCTACAGAAATCCAAATGGTGCATATGCATAGTCCTTGGAAAGATAAGGAAAAGATCTACAATTTTGTTAGAGATAAGTTGAGGCCAATTCTATCATTTTGAGGGTCATTTTAGGCTTGGAAGCCAGAACCACTGCACTTGAATTTTGGGCTGCCAATTGGTGTAATTAGTAATTAGTTAGATTAGATGGGCCTAATCATGATCCATCCTTTCCTACTGACTCATTCACTATACATTAGTGCAGTGAGTTAGTGGATTTTTTTACACACTTCATTTTAGCACAAACATATTTTATAGTTTCTTTTAGAATTTTTCATAATTAAAACCCTTTCTCTCATTTTCTCTCAACTGTTCTTCATTGTTCTTCACTGTTCTTCATTTTCTTCTTTATTTTTCATTTCTGTTCTTCCATTTATCTACACTAATTTCGTGGAGCTTCCATTGATGATGATCATGGAAGGCTAAACAATCAATCAATCCAAGGATCCAGTCCAAGCAAGGAGAATTTGAGTTCTGGTTTGGTATTTCAATTTCTATGTGAATGTTCACTTTCTTCTTCAATCCTCTATTTGATTTTCATGATTATGAATGTGTTTAGGATTGAAAACTGATTAGGTTATGGATTCATTTCCTAATTTCAAATTTTAATCACAGATTATTTGGATGATATTTCAATTAGGTTTGTGGTTTCAATTAATTTAGGAGTTAATTCGATCAAACTATTGCTAATGAAATTGACTGAAATTTCATAACAAGATCATTATCTGAGGACTATGACAATTCGCATTACTTGGTTTGGTGAATTGGATTGATGTTCTTTAATCTGTTTTACAATACCTTTAATCAATTCTGTTAGTTTCTTCAATTGTAGTTTGTGTTTTCGCAATTTTCGTTTATCGCATGCAAATTGTTCGATAAAAATCCCCCTATTATTTACTACTGAATTGAAGTTGGAACCATATTGATCGTGTCTCTGAGTTGACCTAGGTTAATCATGTGCTACAGAATTAGCGTAGTTTAATTGTTTTGAAGTGATACGACATCAGTTATCCAAACTGGCCCCATTGCCAGGAACACGGTTCATTGTGTGCTAACTTTAATTCACTCATAATTAGATAATAGCATTAGTAAAATATAAAAGAAAAAATATTTGCATTCACTGCATATTTACATCCTTCTGCACATTTTACACTTTGTTACATATTTTCATTGTTCTATTAGTTGTTATGAAGTGTGTGTGAGGTGTTGGTGCAAAAACATAAAAAAAAATAGAGAAAAACAGGGGGAAATAGGGAAAAAATAGAGTAGTAGTAGAGAGAGGAGTGGTGTAGTGTAGTTGTGTTTGTTGTGCAATTTGTTATCCATAAATTTTTGGTCCTGTGGAGTTTGGCTGTGAAACTTGGTGTCCAAAGTTTATCCCCCATTCTAAGCCAAACATACCCCTTTAAGGGTTGGGTGTGGGTCAAAATTGGCAAATTCGACCTCTAGGTAAGAGTTTTACACAGTTTTAACAATTAGCGTAAGGACATTCTGGTCATTTCATAGAAAATTATCTCAAAAATTTGGAGAAAATTAATACATCATTTAGACCATGTGACAGACGAACACGGTCATCAGGGGGTCCAATTTGCCAAATTCGATGATCTAGGCCACTTTTGAATTTATTGTGTTTTCATGATTTTTAAAAATCACCAAAAAAATTACAAAAATCAAGCATGATTTTTAGATATTTACTGTGGTGTTTTTGAATTTTTCTAAAATTGTTTGGGGCAATTTTTCATTTTCTGTTTCATTTCAGCAAATATTGTAAATAATGTCCTGGTAGAGTAGCTGTCTGATATTTCTATGGTTTTTGTCCCTTATGAGTTGAACTGTGCATGACTAGGTCCAAACTAAGTGATTTGCATTCATATGATCCTAAGATAGATAGGACATTTCATAGATTGAGTAGAAATAATAGTAATCTAGATGAATTTCATAGTGTAGTACTAGATAGTAGTATAGTGTCTTCTGTTTCTGAGTCTATTTCTAGTTCTGAAAATCTTGATTATGAAATTTTTGTTGATACAATGACTAATAACAACCTAACTCTTAAGGAATTGGCTACACCTTGAAAATACAATGAATACCTAATCCAATAAACCAAGAGGGGGGGGAGGGGTGAATTGGTTTTGCCTCCTTTTTAAAAAATTTCTTACAAAACAATGTACAATGGAAGAATTTATTTGGATCGTATCTTAAACCAAATCAACTTAGAAAATAATCTTCTTCACCAATCAATTAACTCTTGTACAAAATCAAAGTTTGAATGATAAGCAAATTGAATATCCCAAGAATTCAATGAAACATAAACCAAAACTTAAATGCACAAATGTTTATACTGGTTCACCTCTCAACCCCGGAGGCTACATCCAGTTTATCTTCTAACCCAAACAAGGTTAGAGTTCCACTATCACAAATCTTAGTTCTTTACAAGCAAGCAACAAGGTCTCTTTTACCTTTCCTAAGAAAAACTCAAAATCTACTCCCTAGATTTCTCAAAAGACCAAGAACCAGAGATCCCCTCTCTGTTCTACCCCTAGAAAACCCTTGCTACCCTAAATGTTATATGGAAAATCAACAAAGATTACAACAAAAACAAACTACAAATATCAAAGCTTAAGGTTCAAGAAAGGTATCACCTCATTTTCCTTTACAGCTAAAAGGATATGAACGAATTATACAACCTGAGATGATGTATGAAATACTTTCTTGAATCTTCTTTATTCACAACTTTTCATGAATGATCACACACAATTAGTTCTTTGACTAAGCATCCATGTTGAATCTAACTCTATTGAACAACCCTCTAAAAAATGAACTTTTAAATCTTTCTAAACTCTTAGAGAATGTAAAACCTATATAGAAATGAATGCTCTCTTTTTCATCTCTTAAATTTCAGTGACCCAGCTTTTCTATTTATAAAAAAACTGATTTAACAGACTGTAATCGATTATTTCGTTATGGTAATCGATTATTTGATCAATGGTAATCGATTAAATTGTTCATCTTAGTTCTGGAAATCTTGAACGAACATAATAATCGATTATCTCACCATTTAATCGATTACGCCAGAATATGACTGAATCACTACAAAGCATATTTAATCGATTACAATTATTTGGTAATTGATTAAACCAGTTCATCATGCTGTGCTAAATTAACCAGATGCCTTATGTAATCGATTATTTTCACAGATAATCGATTACACCAGTGTTCTTAAATCTGTGTCAAGTCTATTTAATCGATTACAAGAAAATGGTAATCGATTAAACTATTCTTAAACCATTTTCCAAAAATCCAAACAAGCTGGTAATCGATTATTTGACGCAAGTAATCGATTAAAACAGTACAAAATTATTTTATGCTTGTTTAGATGCACTTATGTAGTCCTATTCATTTGCACATTCTAATATGATTATCAACCTATTTATGAATGTATGTATGCATGATTTACTTAATAGTTGCAGAGGATTATAAGGATTTATCTTAATGAACCAAGCTTTAACTAAAATTACAAATGCCATCATAATTGAGTGGGCATGTAAAAATATCAAAACCAAATTGCTTTCATCAACCTTGATTCCTTGTCTTCAGCTACTTGAATCTAACACACCTGATCTTGTTTATCAACCTTGGTGTATTCAGTATCCTAGGACTGAGGTTAGTTATGAGCTAAAATCTGGACTGATCCATTTGCTTCCAAAGTTTCATGGTCTCGCAGGTGAAGATCCACACAAGCATCTTAAGTAGTTTCATGTAGTGTCTTCCACCATGAGACCATATGACATTCATGAGGATTATATCAAGATGAAGGAATTTCCATTCTCTCTAGATGGTGTGGCCAAGGACTGGTTGTACCTTCAACCAGAATCTATCAACACTTGGACAGATATGAAGAGAAGATTTTTGGAGAAATTCTTCCCTACATCCAGAACAACATCCATCCGGAAAGAAGTTGTGGTATAAGGAAGCTAGCTGGAGAGACATTATATGAGTACTGGGAGAGATTCAACAAGTTGTGTGCTACTTGTACTCACCATCAAATCAGTGAGCAATTATTGATCCAGTATTTTTATGAAGGCTTGATGTGTTAGATTCAAGAAGCTGAAGACAAGGAATCAAGGTTGATAGAAGTGATTTGGTTTTGATATTTTTTTTTACATGCCCACTCAAATTTGATGGCATTTGTAACATTGATTAAAGCTTGGTTCATTAAGATAAATCCTTATAATCCTCTGCAGCTTTTAAGTAATTCATGCATACATACATTCATACATAGGTTGATAATCATATTAGATTGTGCAAATGAATAGAACTGCATAAAGTGCATCTAAACAAGCATAAAATGATTTTACACTGTTTTAATCGATTACTTAAGTAAAATAATCGATTACCAACTTGTTTGAATTTCTGGAAAATTGTTTAAGAACAGTTTAATCGATTACCATTTCCTTGTAATCGATTAAATAGAATTGACACAGATTTATGAACACTGGTGTAATCGATTATCTGAGGAAATAATCGATTACATAAGGCATTTGCATAATTCAGCACAGCAGGATGAACTGGTTTAATCGATTACCAAATAATCGTAATCGATTAAATAAGCATTGTAGTGTTTTACACATATTCTGGCGTAATCGATTAATATGAATTATAATCGATTACCTCTGCTTGTGAAGTAAGTATGTCATTCTGGTGTAATCGATTACTTGGTAAAATAATCGATTATTATGTTCATTCAAGATTTCCAGAACTAAGATGAACAATTTAATCGATTATCAGTGCGGAATAATCGATTATTGATGATAAAATAATCGATTACCATAACGAAATAATCGATTACAGTCTGTTAAATCAGTTTTTTTATAAATAGGAAAGTTGTGTCACTGAAATAAAAGAGATAAAAAAAAGAGAGCTTTCGTTCCTATCATTGTGTTTACATTCTCTAAAAGGTCAAAAGGGTTTAAAAGTTCATTTTTAGAGAGTTGTTCAATTGAGTTAGATTCAACATGGATGCTTAGTCAAAGAACTCATTGTGTGTGATCATTCATGTAAATTGGTGATTCAAGAAGATTCAAGAAAGCATTTCATACATCATCTCAGGAAACAAAGGAGGTCTATTTAAAGAAGCACCTTCTTTAAAGGTTATTTGTGAAGTATTCATTTTTGAAAAAAAGTGATCTTGAGTAACTTACAAGAACCAGCTCTTGATGCCAATTGTAAAATATAGGAACACTTCACACTTAACCAAGAGGGGGGGTGAATTGGTTAGGCTTGGTAAATTAAAAATTTCCTTTAACAAAATCAGAGTTTCCCTTAGGATCTTTATCACTTTTGAAACCAAGAAT
>CM023945.1:9162353-9239494 GCA_013407115.1 Glycine latifolia | reverse complement strand
ACTTAACCAAGAGGGGGGGTGAATTGGTTAGGCTTGGTAAATTAAAAATTTCCTTTAACAAAATCAGAGTTTCTCTTAGGATCTTTATCACTGTTGAAACCAAGAATCCTTATTCAATCAAATGCTCAGCCCAAGGTATGCAATAGCTCAAGATTAAATTGATAAGCAAAGCTTTAGTGTTTTGTTGTTTTGTTTGTAATAGTTGTAATCTTTGTTGATTTTCCATATAACTTTTGGGGTTCTTTAAAGCTGTACTAGAAAGGGTTTTTCTAGGGGTTGAATAGAGAAGGGATCTCTGGTTCTAGGTCTTTTGAGAAATCTAGGGAGTAGATTTTGAGTTTTGCCTAGGGTAGGTGAAAGAGACCTTGTTGATTGCTTGTAAAAACTAAGATTTGTTATAGTGGAACTCTAACCTTGTTTGGGTTAGAAGATAAACTGGATGTAGCCTCCGGGGTTGAGAGGTGAACCATTATAAAATTGTGTGCATTTAAGATTTGGTTTATGTTTCATTGAATTCTTGAGATATTCAATTTGTGTATCATTCAAACTTTGTTTTAGCACAAGAGTTAATTGATTGGTGAAGATAATTGTTTTCTAAATTGTTTTTAATCTAAGATACGATCCAAATAATTCTTCCGCTGTATATTGATTTGTAAGAAAAAAATTTTAAAGAGGGTAAAAACCAATTCACCCCCCTCTTGGTTTATTGGATTAGGTATTCATTGTATTTTCATGATGTTGATGGACAGGAGTATGATAGATGCAGCCAGTAGAGGCACTTTGATGGACAAGACTCATCTTGCTACAAGACAGTTGATTTCTAACATGGCAGCCAATTATCAACAATTTGGTACTATAGGTGCTGCAACATCCAAGGCTGCTGCAAATGAAGTTTCTGTTTCTATGGTTGTTGATAACCAGAGGTTGGAGAATAAACTAACAGAGTTGACATCCCTTATAAGACAACTTGCTATTGGTCAACAATAGAATGTGATGGCAGCTGATCATCTAAGGTTTTGTGGTATCTGTTGTGCACCTGATCATCCAACAGATGCATGCCCTACTCTCCAAGAAACCGAACAAGCTGCTGACATTTCTGCCATACAAACTGGACAGCCATTCAGACCTCAACAACAATATAATCCTTACTCCAACACTTATAATCCTGGTTGGAGAGATCACCCAAATTTGAGGTATGGTCCTAGTCCACAACAACAACAACAGCCATTCAGACCTCAACAGCAGCAATATCAACCATCTAATTTCTCATTGTAATTAAATTGATTATAGGATCCAGAAAAGTTTGCAAGAAATAAATAAGAATATATGCAATGACAAAATTATTTCTAAATTAAATTTAAATATTTTTAATAGAAATTGCCAATGGTTAATTGAAAGCCTATGCTTTCAGGGGACCATGCCAAAACTGAACCCTCCATCTAAACCTACCAATCCTCTCTCCCTTTGCTCAAAGAAGAATGTACTTGATATATGATATATGATGGTCAGGAAATTCAAACTTGACCGATCATTTACTTGAATATGTTTCTTAAGTATTTTGATCAGCATCACATGTTAAAAAGGAATTCTTAGGTTGTGGCTGAAGCGAGAAAATGCTAGCAAAGGAATTCAATGGAAAAAACTTTTGATTTATGACTTTATTCAACTCAATCAACTTGAGATAAGTTATGACACAAAGCCATGCTTAATGGCGTTTTTCTTTTCTGAAATTGAAGCAACAATGCTTTGTTGGTGGCTCAGTAGATTTTTTCCTTCCAGGTATAAGGAAAACAAAAAGCTCTATAACCAAACTGGACAGAACTCATAGTAAGTTTATTGAAAATAATATGGGAAAATCAGGTAAAAAGTTTTCCAACTCTGAAAGCATTGATGTTTTCAGTATTCTAGCTTTCCTGCTCATCATGTCTTTTGTTTGAATTCTCTCCAAGTTCCTAAATCATATATTGCACTTGCCCAAGTCCTACTTAAAGGTATAAAGATTTGTTTTTGCTTGCTACTCATTCACTTTGTCATTCTATCAACTTGGAAATGACTAACATGGGTTTATGCCTACCAAGTCCTAATGCATTAGAGTTTATATAAACCATGTTGAAGTTTCAATTTCATTTGTGTAAAGGAAAAAAAAGATTCCAAATTTCCATCAGTGTGTTTTAGTTCTTTGGGCACAATCTTTTTATTATTTCAAGTTGAACTATCTAAAACATTCAATTATTTCGTTAATATTAATATTGTCATATTAACATTCACTTTATTAATTTTTGATGCTTTTGATGCATAAAATATGTTAGGCTTGCACAAGGGTAATTGTACCCTATGCAACAGTAAAAGTGGACTCCAAAGTCTAGATATCGAACCCAAAGGACCAGTTGTATTCTCAATAAGCTAAACTTGTTAAACTAACAATAGAATTTATTAAAAATAGGATTTACATATTTTTTTATCGTGTTGGGTTTTATAAGAAAACAAGTAAGCAAATATAAAGAGGAGTTTGAGTTATGATAAGAATGACCAGAGGCTATGACTCACTAGTACCAAATTTCCCCCAATCCTAGTCCTAATGAAATTCCTTCCTTGATTAATTATCGATTCCCAAAATCAACTAAAGTCTATGATCAATGTCAAAAAGATGTTCTTTACCTTAAATAAATACCCCATACGATCGCTACTATGTAATCAATTGAGTATTAGAATGGTCGATTCCAAATATACATTAAAATAAGGAAGAGAATTAATTAACATAAAAGCAATGAGGAATTCCATTAAGAACAAGGATAATAGTACATTTGGACAGTTGCATCATAACCCCTAGTTTAGAAATCTATAAAAGGTAAATATATACATACCAATAGTTAGGAATGATAATCACGATCCTTCCTAACAGTGTTGTCCACGCTTTTCAGCTCTCAAAAGTCCTCAAGGTTCTCTCCAAATCATAAAAAGACAAGAATAAAACTCAATAATGCTATTTTACAAAGTCTAAAGACCTATATATAACATCTTAAAGATATTTCACAAAAAGGAGCACTACGGCCATGGTGAATCCATCATGACCATGGTCGACAGTGAAGTTAAAGCCTTGGGCCATTATGGATTGACTATAGCCCTCTTAGTTGACCACGACCCTCACGAATTTACCATGGTCCTCATTAATTGACCCCTATTGGTTGACCATGACCCTCATTAGTTGACCATAACCTTCATCAGTTGACCATGACTATTGTTGGATTTTGATGTTATTATGGAGGATTGTTATCACTTTATTGTGGTCATGTTGATTACCACTACTATGGTAAATGTATCACAGTCGTGATCAACTGTAAAGTCTTCAAATCTTTATAAATTTGTGCAACTTCCAACTCTTTCACTCAATTGAGTGGTTGTGCTTCTGCAATACAAAACTAGTGTATAAACGTGAGTTCTGTTGAGAAAATACATGCAAAATGGCACAAAATCTCATACAAAATATCACTAAGAAGGTGGTTTATCATCTTCCTTTTGCAGGGACTCTACTAAGAGGAACCTCTACAATACAATGCTGGGTAGACATCAAGAAACCAATCTAAGGTATCAGCTTCATCTATCTCAGTTCCATGCTTCGTTTGATAGGAGTAAAATAACCTATTTTTGCGTAGCTGTAATGACATTGATCTTGCCATGAAGTGTACTATTGCAAGCACTCTTTGCTTGTAGAAACAATAACACCACATGAACTTGAAACTCAGGTATCTACAAAGAGCTAAAATTCAATTGATATTATTCTCTTTGATATCTCCTATATTGAACTCTTGTTTTCCTTTTCTAGTGATATTTGTTTCTTTTAGTTGGTTTAGCAATGGCTCGGTATTTTTGATGCACCCTCAACCTGCTTTGTGGGATCAGTAATCCATAGCAGAGTTAGAAAAGAAGAAAGCTAAGAAAGAGTCTAAAATTGAGAAGGCTAGAGGCATTAACTTGACAAGGAAGATTGGAATAGATGAATAAGAAAGTCGAGGAAGATGTTGAAATGGAGAGGGCTAAATACCGACACAACTAAAAAAACAATATTTTACAACATCAAATTAAAGACAGTTGTTTTAAAACCATCTTAAAATAAAACATGATGGTAAAGACGATTTTGGAAAAATTGTCTTTGAAAACAAGTGTTCAAAGTATTTAAAGACGATTTTGGAAAAACCGTTTTTAAAAAACAAATGTTCAAAGACGGTTTTGGACCAAAATCATCTTTGAAATTCATACCCATTTACGCGCTTCTGCTCTGTCCGCTCTCATTCTTAGTATTCAAAGACGGTTTTTGACGAAAACTGTCTTTGAAACTCATACCCATTTACGCGTTTCTTGGCTAAAATAAATCGTGGTCTCTCTGTCACTCTCTCTCCTCAAACCCTTCGATTCCAATCTCCATCACTCTTTCTCCTCGAAGCTCTCCCTCTCCTCCATGGTCTTTGTCTCGTTCCACTCGTGCCACCGCGACTCCCACCTTCTCGTGCTGGTCATCTCCGCTAGGCTTGACACGAAGCCCACAATGCTTGTTACGGAGAAGCTCGAAGATGCGGGGCTGAAGCTGTTTAAGGAACAACTTATTCTTCTTATTTTTCTTCTCTTTCAAGGTGCTTTTTTTGTTGTTCTCCCTATCTGTGACTCACTGTTTTAGGGTTTGGTCAATTGGTGACAGATTGAAGATGATAGACCTTGCACGCGTGAAGAAGGAACTTGTGGAATGCAACAAGGACGTGGAGGGATCGAGCATCAAAGTCAGCCCCAAAAATGGCAACCTTGTTCTCTTGATCGACACCATTCCTGGCCCTATCGGAACTCTGTATGAAGGGGCATTTTCCAGATTGATATCACATTGCCTAATACCATAATATCTTATTCCCCTATTTTTTTTTTATCGATTAATCTATATGCCTTAGTTTTTGGAGAATTTTTTTTGAATGATGTAGTAAGTTTCCATTGCTAACCAAAAACTAAAAATATAAATCCTGGTAAAGTGCATCGTTTGTGTTAAAAATATGGATGGTATGTAACTGTCGGCTGATCATTTCTCTCTTTCCTGTTTGGTCTTTCTTTCTCTTTAACCTCCATTGTTCACTACTAGCAAATGGTTATTTTTTTGTACAGATGGTTATCTCTTATAAATCTTACCTAATGTTCTCTTTATGCAGTGTTTTTTTATAGTTTAATTGCCAGTATTATTGGCTTTAAAGATACCTTTAATTATAGTTGAATTACCTAATGCTTTTTATTCTTGCTTTATGTTGCTTTTACCCAATAATATAACAACTCTTCTAGCATAAGAGACTAGAAGAGAGAATTTAATTATAAATGTTATATTTTCAATGTTCCTAATTTGCCATTGTTTTTTGTGGATATGCAAGAGTTGGAGTTGGATTTATATATTGTGTTCTTATATCCTTTTAAATTAATGGTTGTCCTATATTATACATACATACATACATACATACATACATACATACATATATATATATATATATATATATATATATATATATATATATATATATATATATATAAAAGCATAATAACTCTTTACTCTTTAGAGATTTAAAAGTCAAAATATAGTGAAACCTTAACTATCAAAATCTATTTAAGTATGCGGGATTGGATATTGACAAGTAAGTATTTATATTTTGTTTCTTGGTTCAATATGTTGACAATCTGGAAATTACTGATCAGAAATATTTTCAATTTAGTCTTCAAAACTTGGAGTGCTATCTTTTTGTTCTTTTCCCATACTTCTCGTAAGAAAACTCCTTGGACCATTTTTCCATAAATTTATTGTTGAATTTATATAAGTTTCCTTATGCTGGTGCAAATTATTTTATTTCTCAGGTACATGCTTGTAGAAGGTCTTGGACTGTCTGGTATTGTATCAATATTGTTCAGAGGAATGCTAATTGCATATTACAATTTTTATGTGTCTTTTCATGTGTGTTAAAGCATTGTTGTGACTATTTTTATGTTGTGTTTTATGTCATGAAGCATTACACATATTCAAATTTGTCACGTAGTTCTCAAAGATTTGTCTCTGCTTTTATTGAGTTGATATCATCATTAGCAGAGACATTTGCGTATGGAAGATTCAATGGCAATATTTCCCTTCTAGTTCAACATTACCTCTAATGATGCATCAGAATTATCTTATGATCTACAAATTTATCTACATGGGCTTTGATATTGCTATGGAGAAACGTAGTTGGTCACATGTTGGATTTATATTCTTCTCCATTGTATCCTTTCAATGATACTATAATCTTATTTTTTGTGATTTGTATTAGCCTAGCCTTTCATGTTCATATTTATCCTCTTCCTCAACTTGCTTGGTAACCTCTTTAGATATTCATTGGAATTGCAAGGTATTTATGTTGTAATTTTATTGTGTGTGTGTGGGCATTTATTTAATTATGTATTCAAGTTTTTAGTTATTTTTTGAATGTGATGTAGAGCTAGCACATGGATTGTGTAAATTTTCATGTGAAAATAAAATTTGCATTTCTTTAATTATCAATTGTTTTTTTCCTGATACAATGACTTTTATTTTCCTGCTTCATCAAATGTAAGCAGACTTCACCTTTAATTTGCATGCAATGTTGTTATGAGTTTATTGCCCAGCTGAATAGTGGTTTCTATTTGGATTTTAGAATTTATTCTAACACTTCGATGTAAATTAGAGTGTTGGAGTGGACATTAAGTTATTGTGGTTTTAAGTTGTTCTAAGGGCCTGACATGAGGTATCTCTTATTATTCTTTATGAGGATTTGAAACTTGCAAAGCTGATTAATCTTTGCAGTTCCTATTGATGAAAAATATGCTCTTATGATATGGACTTTAGCTATGCTTATTTGTTGGGCATATGCTTTTTTTCTCCTGGTGCTTACTTGGAACTACTCTAATTTTTATGTTCTGTTTTCCTTTTTCTTCAAGTAGTTTTGAGAGAATCAAGTTGTGATGATTTCAGTTTGTGAAGTTTGGAACTAATCACTGGCTCTCCGTGGCTATATAATGGAAGCTCTCCTTATGATGTATTTGGAATTGCTATTTAGGTGATTGTTTATTCTGTTATATATTTTTAGAAACATATCTCCAAATGGATACATAGAAAATTGCATGTGACACAATCTTTACGTCTATACTGAAATTCTATCTGTTCTTACCAAAATCTGGAAATTCCAAGTGTGAGGTAGGCGTGGCCAATGTGGACTCCAAATTCTGTACGTCGGATGATGTGTAGGCTTTGCTTAGAGGAGGAACCTGTAAAACAAAGGAAAATCACTTTGACGCTCAAGTAAGTACATCAGTTTATAAAAGAAGAACTGAGTGTGAGAACTCAGTATAAGATGTAGAGAATGAGTAACTTGAGTAATGCATTCAAGTCTTAGTGGGATGTCTATTGAGTGAATGAGATGTTCAAGAGTGAGTTAGAAAGAACCTGTAGGGTTGTATTTATAATGTGAAGTATGGGCTTTGGACCTTTGTTTGTTAGTAATCTGTAGATAAGATAATAACAAATAATAGCATGCAGTTATCTAATTTAAATATAAGATAATGTGTACCTTATTGATATACTGTTATTTGTAGATAAATAACAGCTTATAGATAACTTTGTTGAGATATGATATGATAAGTTGGTTGAACCTATTTGAATATCCAGGCATATTTGATATGTTGTTATTATAAAGATATGCGCAGCAGATATTATTGTTACTGTAACAGTCTGTGTACGTGCTCCTGTAGCAAGGCTGACGAGGAGCCTGGACACATATGTCTGGGTTGACCCCAAGGGAGTGAATAAGCACTATTTAATGCGACAATGCTGACGTGGAAGGTGTCCACGTGTACAGTGACCTCATAATGAAGGCCACGTGTCATTTTACTATTTCGGACTGTATGTAGGCCCCCAGCCTCTGAGCCAATTTATGGGTGAAAGAGAATGAAAAAGTGTCAATGCAGAATGTCTAGTATCATAGTAGTATAACAAGTGCTATGAGCCCCCGAGGGTGGACGAACGGTGTCATGTGTCGAGGTCAATAGCTTTGTTGAGATCGACCAAAACTTTAGACATACGGACTATGACGGTTCAGCGTAATTTGGATTTATGAACCTGCAAGTTACCAAGGACGGACCTCGTACCAAGGGCAGACCTTGGATTTTGTAAAGTACCAAAGGTAGACCTTGGGTTTTGTAAGGGTACACTAAAGCTTTAGACTTACGAACCGTGGGTTTGGCGTAGTTTGGATTTACAAACCACAAGTCTTCGTACCAAGGATGGCCTTGGGTTTGGTAAAGTACCAAGGGCGGACCTTGGGTTTATGCTAAGAGAAGTTCCTAGGCTCGGATCATGTTGACGGTTGAACCTGGACATGGTGATCCGAGTTGAGAATGTTGAGTTGTCCCAGGCAGACTATTTTGTCTTTTAGTAAATAAGACTGATCTTGGCAAGTAAGTGAAGCGTCGAAGATAATGATGGGTCTGAGCATGGCAAGTAGTTGAAGAGTCAAGGCTGATGAATTCTGCCAAAATGTGACCGTCTGATGTGATTATCGAAAATATGCGTTATATCTTCATTAATGCTATTACTCGTGTGCTGCCCATGCACCGTTACCCGGGCACACGTGTCACTTGGAGAGTGGATACATTCTGGAGATCATGCGGTAGTGGGTAAATGCGGTCAATCGTGATGCGAGCTTCTAGGGGACGTTTTGAAATCTCGTCTAAAATCGTCGACGTTCACAGTGCCTTTAAATAAAGGGGATTTTTGAGATTTTCACCGCCATCCCCGTGCTTCTACTTTTTTTCGAGTCTTCTTCTTCACACTTCTTGCTTCCTCTCAAGGTAACAAAAATGTTTGTTTCACCCGCTTCTGATTCTGCCTTAGGCATGGGTGGTAGTGACTCCGGTGGCTTAGTGGAGTGCACATTATGCGCGAGGTTATCTTTGTGGGTGATTCTTCAGAAGAAAACACCCATGGAGGAGTTTCTGACGGATCGTCTTCTTCCTCTGAGAGGAGGGTGAGTTTTCGTCGAGCTAGTGAGGGCACTTCTCGTCCTCGTCAGCAGGCAAGGGCGGATGAACCTTTGCCGCTCACCATCATCCCTGCTTCTTCTTCGAGAATGATGAGGCAAAATAGCCCTGGAGGTGTTAGAGCCTCCTCGCGCGTGCGTCACAGCTCTGGTTCTGGGTCGCCACCGACCATTCCAGTTGTTCATGGCTACGAGTGGGTAAGGGAGGACGTGTTTAAATACCGCTCCTCCATAAACTCTACAGTTTCTGTAAATGTGATTCGCTCGACGTTGCAAATGACAGCTTCTTCGGATGCCGGCAAGGTCGTCATCGAGCCTTGCGGGGAGGATGACTTTCCCTGCTTAAGGGCAGCGCCGGGCGCTCTGCCCTTCTTCTTCATGTACCGATGCATCTTTGAGGTGTTAGGTCTTGTTCTTTCATTCTCTCCCTTTCAATGTTCTTTGCTAGAGTACTTGAATGTGGCCCCCTCCTAACTTCACTCTAACAGTTGGCCAGTGGTGCAGGCCTTTGAGATTTTATGTTCTCATTTGTACATTCGTGCTACTATTCCTCTCTTCTGCTTTTTTCTTTCAAACCAAGCTGTCTGAGAAGGTTGCTTGGGTCTCCTTGCACAGCGACTCAAAAAAGCTGTTTGAGGTGGACACCAATGTCTTCCGCCGCTTCAAGGACTGATTCTTCAAGGTCCGCGAAAGTGGTGTCGTGGCTGATGGGTTGCCGCTGATGCACAACATGGATGGGGAAGCTCGCTTTCCCTTTTATTGGCAGGCTGACCCTACCAGGTTCAGGTCCTTTGATGAGGACATGCTAACCCTTGTGGAGAGGTCTGACATGGCAACCTTGGAGCTGTTGCTGGCCTCACTGGACACGCGAGTTATTTTGGCGCTGCCTTCGGCCAATGACCCATCTGCCACGCTGGACGATAATTTTTCTTTCTTATAGCTTCTTTGTTTTTCTGGTGTGCTGACTCTGATATTTACGTGTTTTTGTGTGTTTTTGCAGGTATCATGGGTAACTTCTAATGGAGGCCATTGGTGCGCAATGTAGGTGAAAATGTTGTGCCACCCCCTGTTCCCCCCCCTAGCTGAAGAAGAGGGTCGACCAACTGTCCGGGTTGGCCCTTCTCAGGTATTCGTTGTGCTCCCCGGCTCTTCCCTTGCCGAGTTGGCAAAGAGAAAAAGGGATGAAGGTGTCGGGACGTCTGGCCGTAAGAAGTCCATGGCCACCCACGCTCCTCGTGGCCTGCGTGCATTGAGGGAAGTTGTCCGGCTAATGCCGACTTCAACTCCTCCTGTCCGGGCTTCTTCACCTATTACTCCGCCTACCTCTCTCCCTGTTACTCCTTCTCCTTCTCCGCCTCCTCCAACTGCAATGTCGCCACCTGCTGCCCGCCCTGTCACCTCTTTGGAGTTTCTAAGTGCTCCAAGGGAGGTTGACTCATTATGGAGTGTTGGGCATAGGCTTGACCGAGGACTGCCGACCCCTTTTGACAGGAATTTGATTAGGTCGGTCTGTCCTCAACACTCGTTTGAAGCCGCTGAGCTTTTCTTGTAGAGGGGACTTGCCATTATAAAGGAGCAAAGGCAAGTGTATCAAGAAGCTATGGGCAAGACAGCCTCTCTGGAGCAGGAATATCACAAGCTGAAGGGTGTTGTTTGTGGTGCTTGGCAGTTAGAGTGCAACCGGTTGAACAGCGTTGTGGTGGCCTTTGTCGAGGCTACCCAGTGTAACCGTCAGTTGTCCATGAGAACTGGCGAGGCTTTGTCCAAGCTGTTGTGGACTAGGCTTGATGGTGATGAGCTGGTGGCTCTTGGCCGAGCAACTGCTGCCAAAGCTGATAAGGCTTTGGCTGAGAAGGAGGAGTTGGCGAAGAAGGTGGCCGAGCTTGAAGCCAAGCTGAGAGATGTCAAGAATGGACTTGTTGTCGAGATAGAGCTTGCTGAAAAAGTAGCGAGTCTGGAGGAAAGGCTGAAAGAGGCTAATGCCAACCTCAATGTTGAAATGGTAGTCAACAAGGAGCTTGACAAAGAGTTGAAGATGTATAAATGGGAAGCAGTGGAGCAGCATGAGAAGGGCTTCTCCAAGGCAGTTCGCCAAGCTGATCTCTTTGTGAAAGACCTTGACTTGGGTCAATTTGATCCTTTCAAGGATGTAAAGAATGGTGCCTTGGTCGATGAAGAGGAGCTCGATTCTGCTGAGGAGTCTGCTAGTGATGCAGCTGATGTATAGGTTGCTTTATGCTTCTTTTATTTTGTTTCTTTTGTACTTTTGACCGGGATGGCCATGTAAAGTTTCCAGTATTTTAATGAAAATATTTCTCGTTTCTTCATCTTCATCAATCTCTTTGCATTGCATGTTATATTTTCAAAATATTTGTCATCATACCACGTTACGGTAATGTCTTGCTGTTCAAGTGATTTGACGTATCAATATTACTTGCCGAATTATCAAATATTTGAAATAATGTCGAGTTATCAAATAATTGAAGTAATGCCGGGTTCCTGCCAAAAATGGCTAAGTCTTTAGCTTTGCCTGTCGAAGTTCCCATTACTGATGTGTGCTAAGAGTGTATCTTAGGCTTAGAAATGTCGAAGTTCAACCATGGACATCAGTGTTGAACACTTGCCAATGGCTGAATTTGTAACCCGATTTATCAATATTCTGCAGAGAATGAATGCCTTTTGGGTTTACAATGCCATGGGTGGACTCTTCTGTCGAGGTTGCCACCAAGTGAGAGTACCAAGAGTTTTCTTGGGTTTGAATTGTAGAGGGCAGACCTCAAACAATTATTCCTGCAAAATAGATGTCTATGGTGCCGGATTTCCATAGAAGTTAGTACCAACAATGTTTCTTGGGTTTTGGCATGCCAAGGGAGCCTTGGACTTCGATACATCAAAGATGTTTCCATGATTTTTGTATGGCTTGTAATCCACGGATGATCCTCGAGCTTTGAAAGTTGCAAGTTATCCAAGATTGTTGATAACTATGCCGGTCAAGGACGGACCTTGCCAAAATCTGATGATAACTATGGTTGACCGTGTCCGAGTTCCATAGCCTATAATAATACCAAGAGTTTTCTTGGGTTTAGGAGGCTGAAGGCGGACCCCGGCCTTTGTGTGCCAAGCATGCATCTTGGGTATTATGTTCCTGAGAACTTATATTCCTGCAAGGAAGAAATATGACAATGATAACATATGTCGAGGGTAGACATAGTTGTACCTCATGTTTTTCAAGGCTGACACCAGTGGAGTTGTCTCTGCTAGGTTTTGTCAAGATTTACCAAGACATGATCTTGGGTTTGGGAGCTACTGAGAGCATACCAGTGGTGCATCCACCCTGGATTTTTAGGAGGTCGACCAAAGCTTTAGGGTTTACGAACCTTGACGGTTTACCGTAGTTTGATTTTATGAACCTGTAAATGGCCAAGAACGGATTCCTGGGTTGCCGAGACAGATCCCGGACTTACTAAGGTCAACCAATTAGATGGAATTATGAACCTTCTTCCAAGGATGGACCTTGGGTCTTCATGCCAAGACGGATCTTGGGCTTAATAAGGTCAACCAGTTAGATGGAATTATACACCTTCTTCCAATGACGGACCTTGAGTCTTCATGCCAAGACGGATCTTGGGCTTAATAAGGTCAACCAATTAGATGGAATTATGAACCTTCTTCCAAGGACGGACCTTGGGTCTTCATGCCAAGATGGATCTTCGACTTTATAAGGTCAACCAGTTAGATGGAATTACGAACCTTCTTCTAAGGACGAACCTTGGGTCTTCATGCTAAGACGGATCTTGGACTTTATAAGGTCAACTAGTTAGATGGAATTATGAACATTCTTCCAAGGACGGACCTGTTGGATTCAGGGGGAGCTACTTAAAGAATGCAAAGGAACTTTGATTCAAGCATTGGTTTTGAGCTTTCAACATGCAATGGATGCCTTGAAGATAATTTAGTGTGAAGAGTGTAAGAGAAAAGCAATTTTGGTGATCCAAGTGCATTGCATTCATTTAATCCATAATTAACTTAATTGGTTTCATAAAAATCACAAGACTTTGGCAATTTGACTAAGTGTTTTAAACTGGTTCAAAGGTTTTTGGAAAAATGCATTTTACACTTATGTAATCGATTACCTTAAAATCCGTAATCGATTATTTTGTTCTTAGTCAATTCTGGAAAGCTTTCAAGCACAATATAATCAATTACCTATCAAAATAATTGATTATTTGACCTTCATTTTCATATAAACTGTCTTGTTGAAACTTTTTAATCGGTTATTAACAGGCAGTAATCGATTACATGGCTATATATGATTTTAAGATTGCACTGCCATAATCGATTACCATTTCTCGTAATCGATTACATAGCATTTGAGAAAAGCAAGTTTTACTGGAATAATCGATTACCAGAGTTCGTAATCGATTACTCAATGTTTTGAGAAAATCATGCTGAACTGGCATAATCGATTACCATGATTCGTAATCGATTATATAAGCCTTTAGAAAACACATTGTTACTGACATAATCGATTACATCTCAAAATAATCAATTAATTTGCTCGTTGCTCAAACCCAGAAAACTCATGAACACTTTAATCGATTAAAGTAGTGATTTAATCAATTACATAAGTATTTTAATCGATTATAATGGCAATTTAATCGATTAAAGGTAGTTACGAAAATCTGTTATAAATAGAACCATGGCTCAGTTGCTTTTCTAACTTTGTGGAACATTACCCATTTGTATTTTCTGAGCTTAAACAGTCTTGTGAGCATTCTTAAGTGTTTTCTAAGGGATAAAATTCGTTCTTGCTCTATTGTGCATTGATCATGTGTGTTTGAGTCATTCTTGGAGCTTGAACTTAATTCAAGATTAAGGAAAGCTGTGCTTATTGATTTGTAATCATTCAACCTGAGCTGGTAACTTCATTTTGCATTGCATCATTGGATCATCAGGTTGTTTCTCTCCTTAATCTGGTTGTAATTTTTGTTTTATATTTTTCTTTGTGAATTGGCTATTGTAATTGGGTTCTTGCATGTATCTAGAGTAGGGTTCTCTAGGTGGAAGAACTGAGTAGTGTTCTCAGGTTCTTGTCTCTTAGAATCTAATAGGGTTTTAGATTTTTGCACTTTATCTTGGGTTGATAAAGGGAGACATTGTAATTGATTGTAAGAACAGAAAATTATAATAGTGGAACTCTAACCTAGTGTTGGTTGGAAGAAAACTGGATGTAGCTTCTAGTGTTGAAGTGAACCAGTATAAATCTGATTGCGTCTTGCTTCTTTATCCCTCAACTCATTATATTCATTGTGTTCTTGATTAAATTGCTTGACCAATTATATAAGTTTTGATTCATTGAATTCCTTGGGCTGAGCTACTAGATTGAATAAAGTTTCATGGTTTTGAAAAGTGATAAAGATCCTAGGAACTCTGTTTTTGATTGAAGAAATTTTTAATTTACCAAGGTCTAACCAATTCACCCCCCCCCCTCTTGGTTAAGTGTGAGATATTCATATCATTTTCAGGACCTTGGGTCTTCATGCCAAGACGGATCTTGGACTTTATAAGGTCAACTAGTTCGATGGAATTACGAACCTTCTTCCAAGGACGAACCTTAGGTCTTCATGCCAAGACGGATCTTTGGCTTAATAGGGTCAACCAATTATATGGACTTACGAACCTTCTTCCAAGGACGGACCTTGGGTCTTCATGCCAAGACGGATCTTGGACTTTATAAGGTCAACCAATTAGATGGAATTACAAACCTTCTTCCAAGGATGGACCTTAAGTCTTCAAAAGGTCCTCCTAGGGGAGTCCTAGAATTTCTGTGAACCTTTGGATGCTACCAGGACGCGTCCGTCCTAGATTTTAGTAAGGCTTGCCAAGGACGGACCTTGACAAGTACCAGGACATGATCCTGGGTTTACGTCGAAGCTGGACCTACGAAAATGGTCCTGGGTTTACGTCGAAGCTTGGAATGTCTTTACCACTGAGTTCCTGCAGTTTGTAGGCATCGTTGTCAAGGTTGGTGACAACTCTGAACGGGCCTTCCTAGTTTGGTCCAAGCTTGCCTGCACAGGGATCCTTTCTGGCTCCACCCCGGACGCGTCATACTAGGTTGCTTGGCTGAAAAGTTCGAGGTTGAACTTTGGAGTTATATCTTCTTGTCATGCGGAGCTTGGCCGCCTCTTCCTTGATTCTAGCTATATCTCGAAGTTTTTCACTAGTTTCCAGCTTAACCCTCATGTTGTCCTCATTGTATTATTCCTAAAAAGCATCCTTCTAGATGAAGGTTCCCCTAGCTCGACGGGGATCATGGCGTCAATACCATATGTCAGGCGAAAAGAGTTTACTTTGTAGTGCTTTGAGGTGTACAATGATATGTCCAGAGTATGCTGGGTAGTTCCTCCCTCTAGAGACCTTCGGACTTGTCAAGTCTAGTGCGAAGGGCTTGGAGAATGACTCTGTTTGCTGCTTCCACCTGACCGTTGGTCTGGGGGTGTTCAACAAAAGTGAACAGGTGTTTGATACCTAGTCGTGTGAGGAAGTCCTCCTAGGTCTGTGCCTTGAATTGCGTACCATTGTCAGTAATGATAGCATAGGAAAGACTGTATCTGCATATGAGATGGTCCCAAAATGTCCATGCCCCACATAGCGAAGGCCCAAGGAGAGGAGATGGTATGAAGGTTGTCAGGGGAAATCCGTGGGATGTCCGCAAACTCCTGACACCTTTTGCATTTCTGCGTAAATTAAAAGGCGTCCGTCCTGAGTGTTGGCCAGTAGTACCCTGCTCGTACTACCTTGGTGGCTAAGGATCGTCCTCTTGTATGGAGTTCGCATATTCCTTCATGAAGTGACCTCAGGACATAATCTGCCTGTGAGCTGTCCAGGCACTTGACCAGAAGCGCTATCAGCACTCTTTTGAATAACTCACCGTCAATTATGACGTAGTAGTTGGCTTTCTGCTTTAGACGTCGAGCCTCATTTTCATCTGTTAGAAGTGTTCCCTTTACGAGAAAGTCTCTGTAAGGGGTCATCCAAGTGGTTTCCTCCAGTTCGACAACCATTACCGCTGGGGTGTCAATGGTGGGTTTTTGGAGTGTCTCTTGGATTATTGTTTTGAGGTGCCCGGACTTCTTGGTACTGGCCAGCTTAGATAACAAGTTGGCCTTGGTGTTACTCTCTCGGGGTATGTGATACATCTCAAAACACTCGAAGCTGTCGATAAGTGTTTTGGCCAGATGGTAATACTGGAGGAGTATGGCTTCCTTGGTCTGAAACTTGTCTATTATCTGTCCCCGGACGAGCTGTGAGTTGGAGTAGCATCTAAGACATTGGGCCCCGACTTCTTTTGTGAGTTTGAGTCCTGCTATGAGGGCTTCGTACTTGGCTTGGCTGTTGGAGGCCTTGAATTTAAGCTTAAGAGCTTGGTCCAGTGATATGTTGTCGGGTCCTTCAAGTATGATGCTAGCTCCACTTCCTTGTACATTAGATGCTCCGTCTATGTAAAGGTTCCACCAGTCTGGGGTGGTCTTATCCTTCCTGGCGAATTCTGATAGGAAGTCTGCCATGAATTGTGCCTTCATAGGCCCACGTGGCTCATAGGACCACGTGGCTCGTATTGAATGTCAAATTCTGACAGTTCGACTGACCATGTCACCATCCGGCTTGCCAATTCTGGTTTCCGCAGTACCTGTTTGATGGGCTAATTAGTTTTAACTATCACTTGATGACTTTGGAAATAAGGCCTAAGTCATCTGGCAGAGGTGATTAATGCCAAGGTTATTTTCTTGATCATTTGATAACGCTTCTCGGCATCATGTAGCATGCAGCTAGTGAAGTAGATAGGGAGCTGGTGTTTCCCATCTTCTTGGACGAGTGCCGAACTGACGACTTCGTCCACCACAGAGAGGTACAAGAGCAATGGCATCTCCTGTCGAGGTCAACTCAAGACAGGTGGTGCGATAATTGTCTTCTTGAATGCCTCGAAAGCCTGCTCGCAGGTGTCATCCCAAAGGAATGGCGTTGTCTTAGTAAGCAACTTATAAAAGGGCTTTGCTTTCTCGACGAGTTTTGGAAGGAATCTGGATAATGCGGCTAATCTTCCATTCAGCTTCTGAACTTCGTTAACATTAGCCGGGCTATGCATCTGTAATATGGCTGAGCATTTGTCCGGGTTGGCTTCAATACCTCGGTGTGTGATCATGAAGCCAAGGAACTTGCCGTCGCCTACTCCGAATGTGCATTTTTCGGGATTGAGAGCATGTGATACTTCTGAACCTCTTCAAATACCTCCTCTAGATCTGCTACATGTTGGGCTACACTCTAAGACTTGATGACCATATCGTCCACATAAACCTCGACGTTGCGTCCAATCTGCTTTCTGAAGACGCGGTCCATCAATCGCTGGTATGTAGGCCCTGCGTTTTTGAGACCAAAGGGCATGACCCTGTAACAGTAATTGGCGTCTTCAGTGATGAAGGTCATTTTTTCTTCATCCAGGGTGTGCATTCTGATCTAATTATAACCAGAATACGCATCCAGGAAGCTCAGGATGTGGAAATCGGACGCCCCATCGACCAGTCTGTCGATGTTGGGTAATGGATATGCATCCTTGGGGGATGCCTTGTTGAGGTCTGTAAAATCTGTGCACATGCGCCACTTGCCACTGGCTTTTTTGACCATGACAACATTGGCAAGCCAGGTAGAATACCTGACTTCTCTGATAAAGTTGGCTTTGAGCAATTTGTCTACTTCTTCTGTGACTGCCTTTCGCCGTTCTTCTCCCATATTCCGCTTCTTCTGTGCTATGGGTTTGGCCTGTAGACATACCGCCAGCTTGTGGCATATGACACTAGGGTCAATGCCGGGCATGTCAGACGGTTGCCAAGAGAACAGAGATGTGTTTTTGAGGAGTACGACAGCTAGATGTCTGTACTCATGGCTGGTGAGCTCTTTGCTAAGCTGTGTGCATTGTCCGGGTTTGGGCCCGAGTTGTAGCTTAACTAATTCTTCGATCAGTTTTGGTCCTTTATCGATATTATCATCGTGTGGATGCACGTCGAAGGTGTCACCATGATGATCTGTAAGGTAGACCATCGGTGTACAGGGAATGTACTCTTTGTCTATATTCATGACCCGGGTAGTACCCCCCGAAGTGGTACCATGTCTGTCTGACCTCCTGTTAGGAGGATATGGTAACACTTTTAGGCTTTCAATGTAACACCGTCTGGCTTGCTTCTGGTCTGCTTTCACAGTGACAATCTCCCCTGTCATGGTGGGGAACTTCATCTTTAGATGAGGCGTAGAGACAATAGCTCCCAGCTCGTTGAGAGTCTTTCTACTGATCAGGACCAGGTATGATGTGTCGGCATCCACAATCTTGTACCTGACTGTAAAGGTCCTAGATAATGAACCTTGACCAAAGGTGGTCATTAGGTCGACATATCCCAAGGTATCGACCAGTACTCCTGCAAAGCCCAGGAGGGGTTCTGAGCAAGGCTGTATAGTTGTTGATGAAATCTCCAGCTTCTGAAAGGTCTTTAGGTATAAGACATCAGTCAAGCTGCCCTGATCGATGAGAACCTTTGTCACCTTGAAATTGGCGATGATGAGGGAAACAACCATGGGGTCATCTTGGTGGATAGGGTTAATTCCCTCAAAATCAGCATCCATGAATGTAATGGGAGGTAAACTCCGCATTGGGGGAATATTGACAGAATTTATGTCAATATCCCTGATGGAGTGCAAATGTCTCTTGCGAGACTGACTTGACGATCCTCCATATGAGAAGCCGCCTGCGATGGTATGAAGCACACCGCGGATATGTTGGACGGGCTCCTCTTCTTGTTGGCGAGGGGGTTAACGCTCGCGTCTGGGTTACAGTTGTCTTTGCCTCCCTCGGTCTTCTACACCATCTCTGCGTCTATCATTATTTCTGTAGCGGTCTTCTTGTCGCTCCTCTTTATAATGTGCTGGTGGGGGATTATCAGGTCTTTTTACAAATCATGATAAGTTCCCTGCTTGGATAAGTTCTTTTATCTTATCCTTTAATGCAACACAGTCTTTGGTGTTATGGCCAGTGCCGCGATGGTAACGATAATACTTGTTAGGGTTTCCTCCTTGTTTTGAAGGAGCAAGCAATGCCACCTGTACCTCAGTGTTGAAGGCTTCCTCCATGATCATGGCTTGATTGACTATCAAGGGAGTGTATCTTTCAAACCTGGGTCCTTTGGGGAGAAGCTATGGCTTATGCGGCCTTTGCTTCTTGCTAGTCCTCCGAGGGTCGACTGTGATGGATACTTCATGTTTTTCACGCTTCTATCCAACTTGTCGGACTTCGTTGTGGAATTTCGACATTTCTTCCATCTGGACATAACCTTTGGCTCTTTAGCGTATTTCGTCCATGCTAGAAGGAGGTTTTTTGCATAGACTATCCACGAATTTACTAGGTCATAGGGCTAGCATCATGGAATTCAGTGCTACCTCAGCGTTGAGGTTTCTAATTTGAGAGGTGACATGTGAGAATCGTTCTATGAACCTGCGGAGTGGTTCATTATCGGCTTGTCGCAGCGTTGCTAGTGCAGCGGATGTCATCTTATGAGTTCGGCTGGTAGCGTATTGTGCACTGAATTTTTCGACAAGGGTGTCGAAACTGTCGATGGACTGCTCGGGGAGGTCACTATACCATGCTAACGCGGCTCCCTTCAAAGACGTAGGGAATACGTGACATAATATGGCGTCATTGTTGGTGTAGAGATTTGCTTGTGAGAGAAAGGCATCGAGGTGCTCGTCCGGGTCCTTGGTGCCGTCATACCTCTCCAAGTGCAGAGGTTTCCAGCCGAATGGGATGTCGACTTCCATAATACGATCGACAAGTGGATTGTGCCGAGTGTTGTGCCTCTCCCTTCGGTAGCCATGTGTTGAACTACAAAAGGGTGGAGGGTCGACATGTTGCTGAGGACACGACTCGCCTTGCGTCTGTTCTTCTCGAGTGGTAGGGGAGCGTTTGTCTCTCTCGGGACGTCGCGCTCTTGCTTCGTTTTGATCGCGTTCAGCTTTCAGCCTTTTGATCTCTTCCTGGTACTTGTGTTCCATCTCTGCCATGCAATTTTGGAGTTGCTGAATGGTGTCGGCGTTCGTCATGGTAGTATGTGGGGGGTTAGATGCATCGACAGGGGTGTCGCGTCTAACACTAGAACGTGTGCTGACCATGAACGCATGCTGATGAATGATTAGAATTGAGAGGCCGCAGGGTAAGTTTTACCTGGGCCCCACGGTGGACGCCAAATGTTCTTACCAAAATCTGGAAATTCCACGTGTGAGGTAGGCGTGGCCAATGTGGACTCCAAATTCTGCACGTTGGATGATGTGTGGGCTTTGCTTAGAGGAGGAACCTGCAAAACAAAGGAAAATCACTCTGACGCTCAAGTAAGTACATCAATTTATAAGAGAAGAACTGAGTGTGAGAACTCAGTATAAGATGTAGAGAATGAGCAACTTGGGTAATGCATTCAAGTCTTAGTGGGATGTGTATTGAGTGAATGAGATGTTTAGGAGTGAGTTAGAGAGAACCTGTAGGTTGTATTTATAGTGTGGAGTGTGAGCTTTGAGCCTTTGTTTGTTAGTAATCTGTAGATAAGATAATAACAGATAATAGTAGGCAGTTATCTAATTTAAATATAAGATAATGTGTACGTTATTGATATACTGTTATTTGTAGATAAATAACAGCTTATAGATAACTTTGTTGAGATATGATATGATAAGGTGGTTGAACCTATTTGAATATCCAGGCATATTTGATATGTTGTTCGTAACACCCTGAAATTTCAATAAAAGCAAAGGTATGATCAAAATGCTAAGAAAATGATTCTTGCACAACTATTGATGAAAATGTAGAGTTATATGAGAATTAATTGGTCTATATTTGAAGTATTTGTGGAAAATATTAATTACGAGACATTACAAAAAAATGTTTAGGGGGAAATGACCATATTACCCTTCACTTAAATCAGAAATGACAAAAAAAATGCCCTTGAGGTGAAAATTGCGAAAATGCCCCTAGATATTTTAGTTAGATATTTTAAGTTGAAAATTACAAGAATGCCCTTAGATATTTTGGATTAGATATTTTATAGTGGAAATTACAATTATGCCCCTAGGATCAGTAACAAATTACCATGATACCCTCAAGGCTAAAATACCCAGATACCCTTTAAGATTTTGTGGAAACTTGATGGAAGCACAGAGTACTCTTAAATAATAGATTATCAAAATACTTTGTGACAAAAAGCTTTAGAATAGAATTGTTATGAATTTTCTTTAGTAATAACTTTGAAATTGTATTCAGAAGGATTCAGGCATCAGAAAAATATGGAAAAATAAGAAATAGAATCTATGGAATTTTCTCTCAATTGCAGGTTGTACAAACTTGCTTAATAAAATGGTTTAGTAATTTTAATGGTCAGAAGAAGAATGGACCAATCAGAATTAAGATAAAAGCAGTTTGGTACATGAGGCCTGTATAGCACTCTGTAGAGACTAGTTGTGAGTTATTTGTAGTATAACTGAAGTTAGTTTCTGGAAATCTCTGGAGTTCTATTATTCAAAATCATCTTTAGGTAGAAAGAGTTCAAATCAAATTTGACTTCCTACAAGAAAATGCCATGTGGAAAACCATAATTGAAATTAGATTTTTCTTCATCATCAAAAATGACATATGTACATAAAATGGCATAAAAGGAAGAAAAGCTTGTCTTCCTTCCCCTTAATCTTGAAAATCACGTGAAGAAGAGTATGGAAAGGAGGAGAAGTTTCATGAAAGCCACTTGGAAAGGCAAGCTTTATGAAGGAGACAAGTGGTAGGACACTTGTAAAGATCATGGCAAGTGAAGAGACACTTGGAATAAGCTATAATGCATGAGAAGAAAAATCTTCTCTTATCTCTTCTAGTAGTTCACGTGAACAAGGAGGAAAGGTGGAGAAGTTTCAAGACATGCCAACTAGGTGGACACTTGTAAAGGGAGCTTTAAGATGAAGACAAGTGTTAGGACACTTGTAAGGTGCATAATGAACCTAAGAAGATTTTTCTTATAAAGTAAAGGAATCATAATGAATCTAGTTAAGAATGGAATGGAATGGAATGACATGAAACTTAGTTACAATGAAACCAAATGGGAGTAACTAGCCAAGGAAGGGTAGAAATGTCCATGAATATTATATCATTTTCCAACCACTATATAAAGAGGTGAAGGGGTCCTTCAGTGCAAGTTATTTTCCAAGATAATTCTCCCTCAAACCCCTTCCATTTCACTTTCATTTCTTCATTTTCAAAGCTTAAAGACAAGAAAGAAAAGACCTCACACCTTGAAGAAATCACGTGAAAGCTAGTGAAGAAGTTGCCAAGCTTTATAGGAAGATACAAGGTATGTATGGGGAATTTTTATAGTAAAGATAATTTAAATATTACTTGTGATTGAATAAGTACATATAGGGAAGTTTTATGATAAATATAATCTGAGTATTAATTGTGTTTCCATGAGTATGTATAGGGGAGTTTATGCTAAATATAGTTTAAGTATTACCTTTGTTTAAATAAGTATATATAGGATCTCATTCATTTCTATGAAGAACAAAGCTTGCACACCATGTGTTTGATGAAATGCTTCAAAGAAATAAAGATAGTTGGAGTATTGTTTTGTTTAGATAAATATTTAAAGTTCATGTGTTGTTGAGTGTTTCTATGAATTTCTATGAAGTTCATATGTTGCTAAGTGTTTTATGAACCTCTATGAACTTCATGTGTTTTTATGGATCTTTGTACATGGATAATATGTTAAGTTTTTGTACACAAGTCATAAGCTGAGTTCTGTACTTGATTGATGTTGAGTTTCTGAGTAAAACACATGAGACAGAAATTGAAAAGTAGTGTTAATTTGATATTTTGCCTAGCGGGGGCTAGTCCGTGTTAATTTGATATTTTGCCTGGCGGGGGCTAGTCCGTGTTAATATGATATTTTGCCTAGCGGGGGTTAGTCCGTGTTAATTTAATATTTTGCCTGGCGGGGGCTAGTCCGTGTTAATTTGATATTTTGCCTGGCGGGAGCTAGTCCGTGTTAATATGATATTTTGCCTGGCGGGGGCTAGTCCGTGTTAATTTGATATTTTGCCCGGCAGGGGTTAGACCGTGTTAAAATGATATTTTGCCTGGCAGGGGCTAGACCGTGTTAAAATAAAAGGAGAATCATGAATCACATACTTTTAAGAAAGTTGTTATGACTATCTGTATGTATTCTGTTGTTTAAATTATGTTCATCATAAACTTACCCTGTGCTTTGTGCCTGTGGTTGACACCTGCCATGACCTCGATTTTATTGGGGGGAGCAAATGAACAGTAAAGAGAGACTATTAGCTGTCTACGAGAAGAGGATTTTGTTTGAAGAAGTGTTAATTGAAGATGTTGTGTTTGAAGATGTATTTCCTTGTTACAAAGTGTTTTAATGGTTTGTACTATGTAAAAGAATTGATAACAGTTTGTATTTTATTGTACATCAGATTTACAAATATCGATTACTGAGGAAAAATCTTTTGTACTATTACGCTAATTCAGAATTTTAAATATTACTCAATGATGGAAATCTTTTTGAATAATAGTTATTAATAAATTTAGTTCAATATTTTTAAGCAAGTTGAAAAGAATTTTCATGAAAAATCAATAAATGCAAGATGGTAAATTGAGGCGTTACACTGTTATTATAAAGATATGCGCAGCAGATATTATTGTTACTGTAACAGTCCATGTACGTGCTCTTATAGCAAGGCTGACGAGGAGCCCGGACACATATGTTCGGGTTGACCCCAAGGGAGTGAATAAGCACTATTTAATGCGGCAGTGCTGACGTGGAGGGTGTCCACGTGTACAGTGACCTCATAATGAATGTCACATGTCATTTTACTATTTCGGACTGTACACTATCATAGGAGGTTTGTGCTTGTGATTGGCACATGTTGGTAGCTTTGTTGGCAATATTGAGTTGTTCTATGTATTTCTGGAATGTAGCTAAGATAGTAATTTTTTTAAGATCTTGAATACTTGATATGAGGATTGAAGTTAATTATTGTTTTTTAAAGAATAACTTGTGTACTCAACTTGTAAGTTGTAACTCACGGAGTTCTCTCTCTATCTATCTATGTATCTCTATATCTATCTATCTATCTTAGCAATTTTTTTTTTTTTTCTGTCAGTAGCCACTGCTTAAAATATCAAATTCTATTAGGATATGTTTCTTTTGATGTTGAAGAACAATCTTCATGAACTCTGGGCTCTTCTCAACTTTCTTTTTCCTGAAATATTTAGTTCTGATGAAACTTTTGATGAATGGTTTCAAATCTCTGGTGAAAATGACGAACATGAGGTTGTTCAACAACTACATAAGGTAAGCCTTGAAGCTTCTTCATTGTTAAGGGTCTATTGACAGCTGATCAATACTGATTATGGTTATGCAGGTTTCACTTATGCAGGCAAGAATTGATATGAGTGAGCTTGATGAGCATTCTAATGGTTTTCTTCAGCCACATGTATGAATTCTTATTGCTATTAGTATTAGGCTTCCAATTGTTTTAAATTGAACAAGCAGTTTTCTCAGTCATCTATTTTTTTTGTACATATATACATATCTATTCTTTTATAGAAAAGAATCACTTATTCATGTTTGATAATGAATTGCTAAATCTTTTGTCCTTTGGTTTCTAATATTAAAATATCATATATTTAAGATGGAAGAAGTGGAATTTATTTTTATTTCCTTAACCTGCGCTTTGCCTAAGATAATTAATATGAACCTTCTCAATAGGAATGTGGTTCTGCCGCAATCTGTTTTGTTGCCTTCCTTCCTGACATTTTAGATTCCAAGGCTGGGGGGAGAAACATATATCTTCAGCAGTTACATTCTGTTGTAGAGAAGTTTAAAAGGATTCCAAGCAAGTAAAAAGTACTTTTGCTTGGATTCCACACCACACCTTTACTTTTAAAGTGTTCAATTTAGTCTTTATTTTTTTAAAATGTGTTCAATTTGGTCCCTTCTTTCTTCCATATGCTCCATAAATTTAAAAAAAAAATAAGGGATCTATTGAAACTTTTAAAAATAAAAGAACATTGAATTGGAAACTAAATGGTCATGACCTTATGGGCAATAACATTTTCCTTTGGAGTCTTTTTTCTTATGGAACCATGTAATTCAGAGCTAGCATGGTTTAAAATATATAGGTTTCTTTTGTCCAAGTAATTAAATCCATATCATCTTTCCTAGATAATTTTTTACTGTCATTATTTGAATTACTTTTATCACAATAAATTAATTCCATACTTTGATATGATGATTTTTTCTTGTCCTTCATGTCCATCACAAGATGAATCATCTTAAAAAGATTCCACTCAATAAGGCCTAAGACTATAAAATATAAATTTCAATTATAGCTGCAAATGTTGTCACGAATAAATAAAATAGAATTAGATCATATCATTATTAATTTGAGTATGGAATTTTCTATTTATACACTTTATAATATTATAGACTATAGATATATTTAGTTTAATTTATTTTATACAAATTCTATGCAAACATTTTTCGATATTTTCAAGTAGTTTTTCGATAGAGAAAATAAAACTAATCTGAATGTTATTAAATCCCTCTAAATAAATAAAAAAGGATTTCACAATCAAATATCAATTTAAAGCAAATATGTGAGACACGGATAACTAATCATATCACAATAGTGTAGACAGTGTAAAGTTTGACAATTTGTATATGATGAAACTTTGGCTTAGACTATATGTTCATCCTTATCCCTAAATAAATCTATATATAGGTGCCTATAATTTTAATGTGGTTTTTTTAGAGGGTGTATACAAAATTTCTTCTACAATGGCTTTCAAAGTATACATAGTAACTAATATGTACATCTCAAAGGAGATACACTTGCACAATGACAACCAGCTTCTTAGAGCAAAGGTTTGTCATTCTATCATCAATCTACACTCTTTTTTTATATGTATGACGTTTGTATTGTAGTTTCATTATCAATTTTTTTTTTTGAGTGTGTAGATAGCAGGTGAGATGCGTCACCATAATGTTAACGAGTTGTATAGAGCATAAGCTATGAATCAATGCAATCTCAGTTTGACTTTCACACCTTCTTCCAATTTTTTTACCTTGAACATTCATTCATTTTTTTAAAGTTGTGTATGGCTTTTGCTCTATTTTTCATTTGGAAGTGGATTTTAAGTAGAATCTAGGATGCAACGCTGAAATGGAGCATTTGCAGTTGTTACATTACCCCTCATATTCTTCTAGGAGTTCTTCTATATAATTTATTTCTTTAAAGGGGCTGATTGTGACGTTGTAAGGTCATTTGTGTGGAGGTGTTTTTTTCCTTTAGTTAAGGTGCAATAGCCATTGCAGCATGACTTGCTTAATCAGGTATTAGTATAGAAGTAGCCAAGCTATTGTGTTTTATTGGTATTTATTGGAGATCTTTTAACTAATTTTTTTCTCTCTATTTTGTCTATGTTATCGATAGATGTGCATAATTTTTATGATAGATCACAGAATTGTTTGTAGGTGTAGTGATTGAAACTTGCAACTGGGAAGTAAATATGATTTGCATGAGTGGTGAACTAGAGTTTAAGTTTACCTGTGGGTAAGTAAGTTAGGAAATAATAGTTTGGTAAAGTTATGAAATAATAAAATATGGAGATTTTTTTATAAAAAAAAAAAATTCTAAGACTGTTCTTTGGAAAACCATCTTAGAAAGTTCTCTGAAAAATCGTCTTCGAAAGTCTACATTCTAAGATGGTTTTCAAATAATCATCTTAGAAAGTCTACTTTCTAAGACGATTTTTCGAAGCACTGTCTTAGAATTCACAAAAAAAAATACATTTCTAAGACGGTTTTTAGAAAAATCATCTTAGAAACGTCTTTTTTTATAGTAAAAACTATTAATAAAATTGACAATTCTAAGACGGTTTTCCAAAGAGCCATCATAGAAACATCTACTTTTTTTAAATTAATAAAAATCAATTTCTAAGACGATTCTTGACAAAATCGTCTTAGAAATTGTATCCTTCGAAGATGGTTTGAAAACTGTCGTCGAAAGTATTGACTTTCAATGTGCTCGCTTCAAAGACGGTTGTACAACCGTCGTTAAAAGACCTTAAGAATTGTCGTAAAAAGCCTTTTTTCAGTAGTGCGACAACATTCTATTGCCAAAAAACCATGAGTAGTAAGGGCACTATTTCTGACATTGAGTTAGCTCCTTTGTGGGATCATGTTGTGACAACTAACACATGGGAGCTACCCACTTTGTTCTTTTGCATTCACTCCCTTGTATTTACTACATCTTGTTTATAATTATAGTTCATAAAAGTGAAGCTGCTTTTGTTTTTCCTTTTGTTGTGAATGTGTAGATAATTCTTAGTTTAGGGAGGAAGAATGTTGGCTACTTTTACCAATAATAATAATAAAAGGTTAGAAAATGTATGATGGGAGAATTTGACAAAAATACTTTTACTGGCCATTTAAATTAATATTATTTATGCCAAAACCACTTGTTTTTCCCAACAATAAAAACCAACTTTACCAACACTCACTAGAATAGCCAGTAATCTGTTTGTCGAGGGATACACCAGCCTTATATCAATTGTCGTTAAACACTTCAGAAAGCCATTAATATTGGCCATAGAAGGTAAAATTATTGTTGTTAAAGGTGATGTTTGCTCTTCTCAAAAAGTAAACACAAATCTCACACTATGCTATGCACAATATGCCAATGACAAACAAAGTCTTATCACTATCATTTTTAATGCACCAATAAATTATAAAGACATGTATTTATAATATTTACTTTATAATTGAGTAATATAAAACTGATAATGTCAATTATTTGTTTAAGATCTTGTTATTTCTTAGTTGTTAAACAATGATGGAGTTACATTCCATTTACACTTCCTTATTTTTGATGTTTAATATTGAATTTGAAGAAAAAAATGAAAGAAATTAACCTCTATTTGCAACCATAAATTTCAAAACTTCATTAAAATTAAAGTAAATTACACTCGCACCCTCTGTGTTTTTTCAAATTGCATTCGATACTCTTCCTTTTTTGCACCCTATAAAAAAACTCTTAATTGTTTAACTCACATTACATCTAGGCCCCTTTCCTCCTAAACAATGTTTAATAATTTAACAGAAAGTAAACACATGTTGGTCACATGACTTTTAATGAAAATTTATGTCTACAATACCCTCATCTTCTTCCTCAAAATCACATCTTGAGTTTTACAAACCTCCTCTTCTTCAATAACCCATCTTCACTTATCACTACCACCTTTTTCTCCTCCTCCTCCTCCCTCTCCCATAGCAACATCATCTCTTCCTCCTTATCGTCATCCTCGCCCACATACACGACGTCCGGGCGCACCCACTTCAGTCGAAGCAACCACTACCATTATAGCCACCACCACCACCACCACCGTAGTCATCACTGCCACAACCATATCCACCTCATCTTCTCCCGCCATAGCTTCGGTCACCATCACCGCTGCGTCTGGTTCCCTGGACACTAGCACTGTCAGGTAAAAGTAATATATAAAAAGGAAGGGATATTGAATGCAATTTGAGAAAAACACAGAGGTGCAAGTGTTATTTACTCTAACGGACAATTTTGTCTGCTCAAATATTTCAATTGATGTTAGTTAACAATGTTAACAAAAGGGGTAAAAGTAATGTATAAAAAGGGAGGGGTATCAAGTGCAATTTGAGAAAAATATAATGGGTGCGAGTGTAATTTACTCTTAAAATTAAACTATAACTTATTTATGATATGAAAGATACCATACCCAAATACCTCCTAATACTTAAGGCCCCATTCAGGGTGGTGGTGAGTTCTCTGTTTTTGATTTTCAAATGCTATTTCAAAACAGAAACATATTCGACTAAAATGGTTGCGAGTTGAAATTTTTACTTGTTTATAAAATAGTTTTCACCCCCATTGTATAAACAACAGAAATAGGTTTTACGTTTATTATTTTTGTAACGCCCCGTATGCATCCGGTTCATTAACATTCAATTATGGCCGTTAAGCGCAGCAATTAATTAAAGATAATTAATTCAGAAGCAAATAACAAAATTTCGTCATCATACATCAACAACAATACCATCTTTGCATTATGTATGGTAAACACTCACATCATACAACTAGAGAACCAACTAAGCCATATGCATATATCTCAACTCATGAAACTCAACAATGGTTGTACAAAATAAAGTATCAGATACCCTGTCCTCTAAACACATATCAATATCTCTCAAAATATACAACAATGTATATCAACTGTGCATCTTCCCCTCAAGGGTACAAAATATAGGCATAAAAAAACAATGAGCCAACATGCTCTCAAAATAATATGCCTAAGATTCACACAGAACCATATCCTTACTTGGGCCTCTTGCCCTGGGATCCACCATCCGCTCGCTGAGCATCACCTGCAAAATATAGCCCCCAAACAGGGTGAGATACAATCTCAGTAAACTCAGGGTTCTTGGAGGCCTCTCCCCCCTGGTTCACTTCCATGACATATAGCATCAAAATTGGCATCACATAATCTAGCCATCATGGCTCTCATAAAATACATCACATGTATATCACAACACAGGTGTCATTCCGTTGGGCGCTACCAACATCGGGAATGCAACACAGATATAGTGTGTATGTGTGTGTGTGTGTGTGTGTGTGTGTGTGTGTATGCAACATATATAACATTGCCTGAGAAAAGATCATCCACTTAAGGGCACATTCTCTCAGGACTTTACTCAGACGTATATGGCACTTCCAAGAGAAGATTATCCACTTAAGGGCACATTCTCTCAGGTTTTTATGTCAATTAACCACATGGAGTTGTTCCATGTTACTCTGGCTCCAAAGGAAGTCCATATTTAGTCTATTCTACTGGCCAGAGAATCGCATCAATCATACAACATATCATCACAATGTACATCATATACATGTTTTCAATTAAAAGGCAGTAACACACAATTTCAATATCACATGCATCATGACATAAATAGCCATCACTCCCTCGAAGTATGGTGGAACACAGTCAAGGGAAAAACTCCCAAGAACAAAGAGCTTACCTGCTCTAAGTGCTACACTGGCTCTCTCGGCCTTGTGGTCACAACCACCAATATCCTTAGTATCAAGCCCTACATAAAGGCATACAAGCAATCAATAACGGTTCTCAACCGTTGCATGAAAAGAAATGTTATTCTTTTCCATTTAACCCCTTTTTACTCTTTTTCCAAGTTATAAGGACTAGTCACTTAATTGGTGACTTACTAACTCCCAATAGGATCTATCTTAGACTAACCAAGACCCTAGAGTCTCCCTAAGACTCTGCATAAACCAATTCAAAGAGTTCAATGCTTTATCAATGTCATATTTCGATAATTATCAAGGAGGCTAAAACGGTTACTTCAACATTTTTTCACCATTTATATGGTCTCCTAAACACATCTTGTGAAGGACCAAGGTCCATACATACCATAATATCATCAATTTAACCAACATTTTTCCCACACATACATTCCTCATAACCCAATTTCCAAAATCCATAAAAGTTATATTTCAAGGTTAAACCTTCGTCACAATAACCTCCTAAGCATACTTTTCCTAAGGACCCAAGCCTAATTCCAGCTCTAACTCAAATGGGTCACTATTCATCTCAAGAACAAATTCTCAAATAATTGGTAAAACTTGCATTTCTTACCTCCAAAACGTTAAGGAAGGCTAGAGGACGGATCCTCCAAGCTTGAATGTCCTTAAAACGCCTTCTTATCCCTCATAAATCGAACTTTGTGAAGATCCTTGGAGAAAACAATCTCCTCGTCTGATGGTTTTCAAAGAGAACAGAGGTTAGAATTAAGCTTATTGGGTGGTTCCCTTCAACTTTCAAGTTGGATGCGAAGGGTTTTGGTCAAGGGTTAAGCGGTTATGAAGCTTTCCTAGCTTGGCCATGGAGTAAATGGAGAAAGGAAGAAGATAATTGTGTTTTGTGAAGAAGGAAATGAGAAATGGGTCACTTAAGTGACCCTGTCGTGCATCCCGCGCTACTAGCCCTGAAAAACAGAGGTCTGGACGTGCTTCCCGCGCTACTGGCGCCGGGAACCAGAGTCCTCCACCAATTATTTTTTTTAAGACTTGGTCATTATAATTTTAGTTTTATTTCTCTTCATACATCACAATCTATGCCGTTATCCCATCCCTATCTCTCCAATCTACGCCAACCTCCCTCCCCGTCACTTTTTGTCTCCCTCTGGTACGGTGATCGCTGCTTGTCGTCAACCTCTCTTTCCCGCTCAATGTTTCTCTATTCATGCTGGTCTTCCTCCTTCTAGTACTCTGTCTCGTTTGATCTACTCTCCTCGTCGATCACCGATCATCCGTCAACGCCACCTTTATCAATCCGTGAGTTCTCTTTCACCCTTTCATGCACTGATCAATCTCTCTTTCTTTTGTTTTGTCTCTCTTTCTCTCACTATATGTTGTTTGTGTGATGAAGAGAAAGAAAATTGGGGGGGTTTCTTTCACTGTCTTGCTATTTTTTTTTATGTTTTATTGTCCATTGTTGGGTTTTCTTGTGGGAAAGAAACTCTTTATTTAAACTTTAAAGAATTTTTTTTGTATTGTTATTACTAGCTTGCACATCATGTTCTAGATCTAAAATTATTCGTTGAATTTTGTTAATGAGAACAACAATTTGATTATGGTTGTTTATTGTGTGGTTAATTTTCAAGACAAAAAGTTTCAGTGAAGAAAGGTAAAGAATGCCTTTTCTTATTGTTTGAATTCCATAATGTTCCTTTTGGGATATCCATTATGGTTCATTTTGAATTTTGTTTCTCCTTTTTGATAAAATCATTTTCTGATAACATGTAATAACATTTTGTGCCTGATTTATTTTCTTGGAGTTGCTTATGGTGCACCCAACACATTGACTAGAACAAGTTTCTTTAATCAAAAGCAATAAGTGTATGTAGCTAAAGTGAAGTTGTCTCTTGATTTTAAGATGATACAAGTAGGCAAGCTTATTGTCAAGAACCCCATGATTTTAAGATGATACGTATCTAAGCTTGGTTGTGAATTTTTGATTGGTGGAATTTCTTTGTAGTTATTAGATGTGTTGTGTTGTGGTTGGATACTATGGCATGCCTGCAACTGTAAAAGTGGTATAAGCAGTAAGTCATGTGGATAAGAGAGGCCATTGGAGTCAACTCAGCTGGTGTTTGGAAGAAAGCATGATTATGTAGTCCAATGTGCAACTCAGTTGGTGTTTGGAAGAAAGTGTGATTATGTAGTCCAATGTGCAGGAGAATGGTTTTACGTGATTGGTTTTGGAGGTGCAGTTTACATGGAGCAAATGGGGGCATTTTACAATGGTTATATGTCTTCAAGTTTCATGGTTTTATGTGAATTTCAATGTCTGTAGACTTGTCATGATCTAGGACTAGGAATGCCTTGATTGGGCTTAGTGGCTACATGTATTTTATTTTGGGCAAATAGTCATTTTCGTCCCTGAATGTGTAAAGCGTTGACAAATTCGTTTCTGAAAGATGGAAATTCAAATTTTCGTCCCTGAAAATGAAAAAAGTGACAAATTCATTTATCCGTTAACTTTCGCCTTTACTATTAATTGAAAGAGCCTGCGTGGCACATTCAGGGAAGAATTTGTCTGAGCTCTACCCAAAATATAATTTAATCTTCCTTTTATCTCTTTGTTAATTATTGCAAGCATAAAATGATAATAGACACTTAAAAATTAGGAAAGCAAGCATAAGTTAAAACAAACATAATAATAAGTATAATTTGTTTGTTGCTCTGAAATTTCTATTGTAAAAATATTAGGTAATGACAAAATCAAGTTGGGTCTCATTTTTTTGTAAGGATTAACTTAATGGATGTACATTTATGTTTGAGTCTCATATTTTGGGTAAAGTACCGTCACATAAGAAATTTCAAAGCAAAAATATAAGATAATACCTTACCCAAAATATGAGATTCAAACAAATTAAAATGCATAACCATTAAATTAATCCTTACAAAAAAATGAGACTCAAGTTGATTTTGTCACTATCTAATATTGTCATCATAGAAACTTCAGAGCAACACACAGATTATGCTTATTATTATGTTTATTCTAACTTATGTTTGCTTTCCTTATATTTAAAATGTTTATTGTAATATTATGCTTGCAATGATTAAAAAAAAGGGAGAAGTTGAAGATTAAATTATATTTTGCCTATAGCGCTGAGGCTCTTTTATTAACAATAACAGACGGAAGTTAACGACTGAATGAATTTGTCACACTTTTTTCACTTTCAGGGACAAAAAATTTTAATTTTCATCTTTCGAAGATGAATTTGTCAGTGCTCTACACATGCAGTGATGAAAATGACTATTTATCCTTTCATTTTTACTATAAAATAATGTTTTTGTATCTTTTGTTTTAGTTTTAGTATACCTTGTACTGAAACTACGTGTTTTAATAATATTTTCTTTTGGCCTTTCAAAAAAAAAAAAAGCAATGAGAAGTGTAAGGATAATCATAGATAACATGATCTCTTATGAAGTGTAAGGATCTCGGACTTGACATGGTTTGTTGATAGGAGATTCAAGAAATCGTGGCAGTCTTGAAATTTTTCTCTCCTAAAATATTTGACTTATTTTAACATATTTTAATTTTCAACAATTTTTTAACAACTAAAAACCAAAATAAACTAAACTGAAACTAAAAACTCAAACCCAAAACATGTTGTAGTTTAAAAAAAAATGAAACTAAAAACAGGAAACCAAGAACGGGGCCTATGGTACCAAAGAATTTAGGTATGTAAAACCAATGACACGTAAAAATCCAATAAACCATACTTGCATTAACCACCAAAGTTTCATTCCATCATCTTAATTTTATAAAATTATTTTCAAACCTATCATCGATAGGCAATATTGTTTAGTATATGTACAGTCCAAAATGGTAATGTTACACGTGCCCTCACTGAAAGATCAATATACACGTGGACACCCTCCACGTCAGCACTGCTACATTAATAGTGCTTATTCATTCTCCAAGAGTCAACCTGGACACACTTGTCCGCCCTCCTTGTCAGCCTTCCTATAAGCATGGTTGTCAAACTCGCAATTTAAATCGCATAATCGCACGATTTTACGAGTCCACTTACCCTCCACGCTTTAAATCGGTTGCAGACTCATTTTAGGGGTAGAATCGCCCGATTTCAAGTAGAATTGCGAGTGAGCAGCGAGTTGGCGAGTCTAGTTTTGTGTAAAACGGCGTTGTTTTGGAACCACCACACCTCTGTCAAATTCACGCCACCACCGCACCTCCGTCAATCCTTTGCAACCACCAAACCTCTGGACTTTTGTTTTAATTTAAGTAATTATTATTTACACTCTTTTTTTTATTAATACACTTTACTTATGTTATCAACTTTAATACTTCAATTGTTATTTTGAACTTTTTAGTATCCTTTATTTATAATTACACTCATTTAATTTGACAAAATTAGTTATGCCATTGTTTCATATTTATATATAGGTAATTTTTTTTTGTCTGAAGTAGACTCTTACGATTCTACGATTCGATTCTACGAAGCCTCCACGAGTCTACGTAGAATCGCGATTCTGACAACCTTGACTACAAGGGTGCGGCCGTCGACCTTCTACAAGAACACTGATATCTACTACGCATTATTAACAGCATATCAACTATGCTTGGTTATTCAAATTGGTGTAACCACCTTATCACATAATATCTCCACAAGTTATCTACAAGTTGTTACTTATCTACAAGTAACGGTATATCAATAAGGTACACATTATCTTCTATTTAAATTAAATAACTGCATGGTATTATCTGTTATTCTCTTATCAACAGATTACTAACAAACAAAGGCCCAAAGCTCACACTCCACACTATAAATACAGCCGTTTAGGTTCTCTCTAAACACATCTGTAACTCAATACTCATCCCATTCCATTCTAGAATGAGTACCTATACATCAGAATCCCTCTGCTCTTATAATTCTATATAATTGATGTAGTTACTTGGGCGTCGGAGTGTCTTTCCTTTGTTTTGCAGGTCCCTCCTCTAAATAAGGCTGACTCCCCATCCGACGTGCAGAATTTGGGATCCACCTTGGCCACGCCTAGCTCACACGTGGATTTTTCAGATTTTGGTAAGAACATTTGGCGCCCACCGGGGGGCCGCAATAAAACATACCTTGCGGCCTCACACCCAGACAAATCATCGACACGCATACATGGTCAATACACGCTCCAGAGTTAGGTGTGACACCCCTGTCGAAGCGTCTAACCCTCCGTAAACTACCATGACGAATGCCGACACCATTCAACAACTCTAGAACCGCATGGCGGAGATGGAACGAAAATACCAGGAAGAAATTCGAAGGTTGAAAGCTAACTGCGATCAGCAGGAAACCAGAGCGAGACATCCCGAGGGAGATGAACACTCCCCTATCACCAAAGAAGAACAAATGCAAGGCGAATCACATCCTCGACAACATGTCAACCCTCCTGGTGGTCGTAGTTCAACATAAGGCTACCGACTAGAGTGGCATAACACATGACGCAATCCTCTCGTCGACCACATCAGGGAAGTTGATATCCCATTCGGTTGGAAAACTCTACACTTAGAGAGGTATAATGGCACCACCGACCCCGACGAGCACCTAGATGCCTTCCTCTCATAGGAAATCTTTACACCAACAACGATGCCATATTATGCCAAGTGTTCCCTACATCCTTGAAAGGGGCAGCGTTAGCATGGTATGGTGGCCTCCCTGAACAGTCCATTCACAGTTTTGACACCCTTATCGAAAATTTCAATGCACAATATGGGGCCAGCCGGACCCATAGGCTGACCTCTACTGCATTAGCGACACTGCGCTAAGCAGACGATGAACCTCTCTGCATGTTCATGGAACGATTTAGGCAATTAACTGTCCAGATTAGAAACCTCAATTCATGAAGTAGCATTGCATTCCATAATGTTGGCCCTTCGACCTAGCAAGTTTGTAGATAGTCTACGCAAGAAACCTCCCTCAAGCATGGATGAAATACGCGAACGAGCCAAAGGTTACATACAGATGGAAGAAATGTCAAAGTTCATAAAAGAAGTCCGACAGATTGGACAGAAGTGGGAGAAACATGAAATAACAACTAGAGTTGACCTCCAGAGGGCCAACAAGAAGCAAAGGCTGCACAAGATGCAACTTCTCCCTAAAAGACCCAGGTTCGAGAGATACACTCCCCTGACGGTTAACCAAGCCACAATCATGGAAGAAGCCTTCAACACGGAGGTACAGGTGACACTGCCAGCTCCCTCATAATCCATGAAATAGGGAGGAAACCCTAACAAATATTGTTGCTACCATCGCGGCAATGGCCATAACACTGAACATTATTTGGCCTTGAAAGACAAGATAGAAGAACTTATCCAGGTGGGACACTTATCACGGTTTGTGAAAAGACCTGATAATCCTCCAGCGGAAAATAGACAGAAGGGATGAGAAAGGGATTGATTTAGAAACAGAGACAATGATAGATGAAGAGATGGCGCAAAAGATAGAGGGAGGCAAAGACAACCACAACCTAGACGTAGGCATCAACCCCCTCTCCAACAAGAAGAAGAGCCTGCTCAGCACATTCGCGGTGTGATTAATACCATCGCAGGCGGCTTCTCATATGGAGGATCATCCATTCAATCTCGAAAGAGACACTTATACTCCATTCGAGACATCAATATAAACTATGTCGATGCTCTCCCACTGCGGAGTTTACCTCCCATTACATTCACCAACACTGATTTCAAGGGAATTAATCCTGTCAACCAGGATGACCCTATGGTCGTTTCCCTTATAATCACCAATTTCAAAGTGAAAAAAGTACTCATCGATCAGTGTAGCTCCGCTGACGTATATCTGAAGACCTTTCAGAAGCTGGAGATCTCAGCAAGCTTCATTCATCCCCACCCAGGACCCCTTTTGGGCTTTGTAGGAGAAAGGGTAGAAACCCTGGGATACGTCGACCTGATGACCACTTTCGGTCAGGGTTCCTTTTCGAGGAGTTTTACTCTCAGATACCTAATTGTGGATGCCGACACATTGTACCTCGCCCTGATTGGCAGAAAAACACTGAACGAGTTGGGAGCTATTGTCTCTACACCTCATTTGAAGATGAAATTTCCTACTATGACGGGGGGGATTGTCACTGTGAAAGCAGACCAGAAGCAGGCTAGACAATGTTACGTCGAAAGCCTTAAAGTGGCACCATATCCTCTAGACAGGAGGTCAGACAAACATCGTACCACTTTGGGGGGTACCACCTAGGTCATGAACATAGACAGAGAGTCTACCCCTTATACGCTGATGGTCTATATAGCTCACCATGATGATATCTTCGACGTGGATCCACGCGATGACAACATCAGCAAAGGACCAAAACCGATCGAAGAACTAGTCAAGCTACAACTCGGGCCTAAACCCGAACAGTACACACAGCTTAGCAAAGAGCTTACCAGCCATGAGTATAGACATATAGTTGACGTACTCCGTAAGAACACATCTCTATTTGCTTGGCAACCATCCGATATGCCAGTTCTTGACCCTAACATCATATGCCATAAGCTGGCAATATGTCCACAGGCCAAACCAATAGCACAGAAGAAGTGGAATAGGGGAGAGGAAAGTCGAAAGGCAGTGAAAGAAGAAGTAAACAAGTTGCTTAAGGCCAACTTTATCATAGAATTCAGGTACTCTACCTGACTCGCCAACATTGTCATGGTCAAAAAAGCCAGTGGCAAGTGGCGTATGTGCACAGATTTCACATACCTCAACAAGGCATGCCCAAAGGACGCATACCCATTACCCAACATTGACATACTGGTTAATGGTCCATCCAGGTTTCTAATCTTAAGTTTCCTGGATGCATATTTTGGCTACAATGAGATCAGAATGCATGCCCCAGATGAAGAAAAGATGGCCTTCATCACTGAAGATGCCAACTACTATTACAGAGTCATGCCCTTTGGTCTCAAGAATGCAGGGGCCACATACCAGCGGCTGATGGACTGTGTCTTCAGAAAATAGATCGGATGCAACGTAGAGGTCTATGTGGATGACATGGTTGTCAAGTCCCAAAGTGTAGCCCAACATGTAGCAGATCTAGAAGAGGTATTCGAAGAGGTACGGAACTATGACATCCGTCTCAACCCCGAAAAATGTACATTTGGGGTGGGTGGTGGCAAATTCCTTGGTTTCATGATCACACACCGAGGAATTGAAGCCAACCCAGATAAATGCTCAGCCATATTACAAATGCATAGTCCTGCCAACGTCAACGAAGTTCAGAAACTAAACGGAAGACTAGTGACCTTATCAAGATTCCTTTCGAAACTTGCTGAGAAGGCGAAGCCTTTCTACAAGCTGCTCAATAAGACAGAACCATTCTTCTGGGATGACACTTGCGAGAAGGATTTCGAGGCATTCAAAAAGACAATTGTTGCACCGCCTGTCCTAAGTCGACCTCGACAGGGGAAACCATTGCTCTTATACCTCTCAATAGCGAATGAGGTTGTCAGCTCGGCACTTGTCCAAGAAGAAGGGAAGCACCAACTCCCTATTTACTTCACTAGCCGCATGCTACGTGACGCTGAGAAACACTATCAGATCATCAAAAAGATAGCCTTGGCACTAGTCACCTCTGCCAGGCTCCTTCAGTCTTACTGCCAAAGTCACCAAGTGATAGTTAAGACTAATTACCCTGTCAAATAGGTACTGTGGAAACCAGAATGGTGGCATGGTCAGTCAAACTATTAGAATTTGACATTCGATATGAACCACATGGTCCCATGAAGACACAATTCATGGCATACTTCCTAGCAGAATTTGCAGGAAAAGATAAGTCCACCCCAGACTGGTGGAACCTTTACGTGGACGGAGCATCCAACGTACAAGGAAGTGGAGCAGGCATTATACTTGAAGGACCCGGCAACATCTCGCTGGAACAAGCTCTCAAACTTAACTTCAAGGCCTCAAACAACCAAGCCGAGTACGAGGCACTCATAACAGAACTCAAACTAGCAAAATAAGTTGGGGCTCAATGTCTGAGATGCTATTCCGACTCACAACTCATCCAGGGATAGATAGCGGACAAGTATCAAACCAAGGAAGCCATACTCCTCCAGTATTACCATCTGGCCAAAACACTCATCGACAGTTTCGAGTGTTTTGAGATGTACCACATAACACGAGAGAGTAACACCAGGGCTGACTTGCTATCCAAACTGGCCAGTACCAAAAAGACTGGGCATCTCAAAACAATCATCTAAGAAACACTTCAGAAATCCACCATTGACACCCAAGCGGTAATGGCTGTCAAATTGGAGGAACCCAATTGGATGACCCCTTACAGAGACTTTCTCATAAAGGGAACACTCCCCGCAGATGAAAATGAGGCCAGACGTCTAAAAAGGAAAGCCAGCTACTACGTCAATATCAATGGTGAATTATTCAAAAGAGGGCTGACAGCACCTCTACTCAAGTGCCTGGACAACCAACAGGTGAACTACGTCCTGAGAGAACTTCATGAAGGGATCTGCGGCCTCCATATAGGGGGACGCTCCCTAGCCACCAAGGTAGTACGAGCAAGATACTACTGTCCAACACTCAGGCCTGATGCCTTTGAGTTCACACAAAAATGCAAAAAGTGTCAAGAGTTTGCGGACATCCCACAAATTCTCCCTGACAACCTTCATACCATCTCTTCTCCATGGACCTTCGCTATGTGGGGGATGGACATCTTGGGACCATTCCCTAAAGCTCCATGAATGATCAAGTTCTTATTGGTAGCAATCGACTACTTCACCAAGTGGATCGAGGCAAAACCACTGCGGGAGATAACAGTCAGCGAAGTCAAAACCTTCACCTAGAAACATCTCATATGCAGATACGGTCTACCCTATGCTATCGTTACTGATAATGGTACACAATTCAAGGCACAGACCTACGAGGACTTCCTCACATGACTAGGTATCAAACACCTGGTCACCTCTGTTGAACATCCCCCGACTAACAGTCAGGTGGAGGCAGCAAACAGAGTCATTCTTCGAGCCCTTCGAACCAAACTTGACAAGTCCAAAGGTCTCTGGAAGGAGGAACTCCCCAACATAGTCTAGGCTTACCATTGCACACCTTAGAGCACTACAAAGGAAACCCCTTTTCGCTTCACATATGGTACTGACGCCATGATCCCCGTCGAACTAGGGGAACCTTTGACAAGAATGATGCTCTTTCAGGAACAGTGCAACGAGAAAAACATGAGAGTTAAACTGGAAATCAATGAAGAGATTTGAGGCATAGCCAGAAGTAATGAAGAAGCGGCTAAGCTCTGCAAGACAAGAAGATATAATTCCAAAGTTCAACCTCAAACCTTCCAACCAAGCAACCTAATCTGGCGCGTCCAGGGTGAAGCCAGGGAGGATCCCCGTGTAGGCAAGCTTGGACCAAACTGGGAAAGCCCATTCAGAGTCATCACCAACCTGGAACTTGGAATACCACCCACTTGAAGTTCTACTTCAGCTAAGGAGTTCAAGACTGGATGACGTACTATTTTTCCTATTCAAGTCTTTTGTCCCACTGGGTTTTGGCTTGAAGGGTTTTAATGAGGCTCATCGAAGAATAATAGAGGGAATATGTAAAATGCTACATAATAAAACATATACCTATTTTCCTTTTACACTTACTTATGTCAAACATTGCAGGATTTTGACTAATTTTAGGAACTATCGCTTGATCACTCTCCCAGGTCCAACTTCGACAAAAACCCAGGACCATGTCTTGGTACTTGCTAGGGTCCGCCCTTGGCAAGCCTTACTAAAACCGAGGGTGGATGCATCCTGGTACCCTACATAGGTTCGTAAATCCAAACTACGCTGAATCGTCAAGGTTCATAAGTCTAAAGCTTTAGTCAACCTTACAAAACCCAAGGTCCGCCCTTGGTACTCTACAAAGCCCAAGATCTGCTCTTGTCAATTTACGGGTTTGTAAATCTAAACTATGTCGAACCATCAAGGTTCATAAGTATAAAGCTTTGGTGGACTTTACTAAGCCCAAGATCCATTCATGGCAATTTACAGGTTCGTAAATTCAAACTACGCCAAACCGTCAAGGTTCATAAGTTTAAAGCTTTGGTCGACCTTACAAAACCCAAGGTCCGCCCTTGGTACTCTACAAAATCCAAGGTCTGCCCTTGGTACTCTATAAAACCCAAGGTCCACCCTTGGTACTCTACAAAGCCCAAGATCCACTCTTGGCAAGTCACAGGTTTGTAAATTCAAACTACGTGGAACCGTCAAGGTTCGTAAACCTAAAGCTTTGGTCACCCTTATAAAGCCCAAGAGCTTCTCTTAGCATCGTACCCAAGGTCCGCCCTTGGTACTTTACAAGCCCAAGATCCGTTCTTGGCCATTTATAGGTCTGTAAACCCAAACTACGGTAAACCGTCAAGGTTCATAAATCCTAAAGTTTTGGTCGATCTCTAAAAGCCCAGGGCGGATGCGCCACTGGTACATTCTCAATGACATATGGGACCCAAGACCAGTTCTTAGGACCATAAACCCAATATCACACCATGGTAAACCTTGACAAAACCCAGCATGGACAACTCCACTAGTATCAGCTTTAATAAATAAGAGGTACAACTATGTCTACTCTCAACATATGTTATCATTGTCATATTTCTTCCTTACGGGAATAACAGTTCTAAGGAACATAAAGCCCAAGATACATACTTGGCACACAAAGGCCAGGGTCCGCCCTTGGTCTCCTAAATTGAAGAAAACTCTCTTGGTATTATTACACACTATGGAACCCCGACATGGCGGACCATAAGATTATTTGTTTTGAAGAAATAGGTGTTCAAGGTCTATCCTTGACCAAGCATAATTATCAACAACTCTTGATAACTTGCAACTCTCAAAGCTTGAGGTCCATCTGTGGTCAACCTCGTATTCACCAAGTTATCCATTACGGAAACATGAGGTATTTAAAGCTTTACTTTGATGATTTCAGTGCTCATACATTATATTCACGCGGGAATACGAGCTACACAAAAACCCAAGGAAGCATATTTGGTGTACCAAAGCCAAAGGCCCCCTTGGCGTATTAAACCCAAGAAAACATTCTTGATACTCTAACTCCTACGGAATCTTGACACGTAATACCATAGGACCATTTATTTTGCAGAAACAATTGTCTAAGAACCTTGACAAGCTAGGCTAAAGACTTAGCCATTTGCAGAAGCAAGAGTTCAACGCATATGTCAATGGTCAACCCTCGACATTTTCAAGCCTAAGATACATTCTTAGCACACATGAGCAACAGGAACCCGACAGGCAAAGCTAAAGACTTAACTGCTTTTGCAAAAATAGGAACCCAGCATTACTTCATGATAACATTATTTCATGATATCATCCATTCATGATGTGCAAAACCTAAGATGCATTCTTGGTATTTCAATCACTTGACAATTCAGCAACCAATGTCGATACATCAAACCACTCAAAAATAACAAGACATTACCGTAACGAAACGTCTTAAGTTGGTTTGATGATGATACTATTCAAATGACTTATTAACGTAACGACAAAATGCAACATAAAAAAGATTGAAGATGGAGAAATAAGGAATAATTTCATTAAAGTTGACAAATAACTTTACATGGCCACCAACAGCCAAAAAGACAAAAGAAGCATAAACAAAAGCAGCCTACACATCGGCTGCATCACTAGCAGTCTCCTCAGCAGACCCAAGCTCCTCCTCATCAACCAAGGCACCATCCTTCACATCCTTGAAAGGATCAAACTGACCCAAGTCAAGGTCCTTCACAAAGAGGCCAACTTGGGGCACCGCCTTGAAGAAGCCTTTCTCGTGCTGCTCCACTGCTTCCTGCTTGTACACCTTCAAATCCTCGTCAAGCTCCTTGCTAACTGCCATTTCAATAGTAAGCTCAACCTGAGTCTCCTTCATCCTCTCATCCAGACTCACCACCTTCTCAGCTAACTCCATCTCAGCAGCAAGCTCGACCTTGACTTCTTTCAGCTTCGCCTCCAACTCGGACATTCTCTTCGCCAATTCTTCCTTTTCAGCAACAGCCTTATCAGCCCTGGCAGCAGTTGCTCGGCCATGAACAACCAGCTCACCACCATCAAGCCTAGTCCGCAATAACTTGGACAAAGCTTCACCAGTCTTGATGGACAGCTGACGGTTACACCTAACCGCTTCGGCAAGGGCCACCACAGTGCCGTTCAACCTGTTACGCTCCAACCGCCAAGCATTGCGAACAGAGTCTTTCAGCTTGTTGTACTCCTGCTCCAAAGAGGAAGCCTTGCTCATGGCCTCTTGATGCACTTGTCTATGCTCTTTTATGATAGCAAGGCCCCTCTACAGGAAAAGCTCAGCAGCATCAAGTGAGCGTTGGATACCAGCCGACCTGATCAGATTCTTGTCAAAGAGGGTCGATAGTCCTCGATCAAGCCTATGCCCAACACTCCACAAAGAGTCGACCTCCCTTGGAACACTCAAAAACTCGAGGGATGTAACAAGATGAGCAGCAGGTGGTGGCATTGTAGACAGCAGAGGCGGAGAAGGAAAGGGAATGGTAACAACAGGAGAAGCAGGTCGGGAGGTGGAGGGGACTCGGAGCAGTGACAGCCATAGGAGGCATAGTAGCAGCAGTGGCAGGTGGAGATAGAGCCACGATAACAGGAGAAGCAGCAGGGGAAGCAGTGGCAGTAACCACCACAGGCATCGGAGCCCATACAGGAGGAGGAGAAAGAGGTAGAAGCCCGGCAGCCCTCCCTCATTGCACGCAGGCTACGAGTGGCATAAACGGCCCGGGACTTCTTGTGACCAGACATCCAAGCACCCTCGTCTCTCTTCCTCTTTGGCAGTTTGAAAGGAGAGGGGTCGGGGAAAGCAGCAGCTACTGCAGCAGGGCCAACCTGGACAGTGGGTCGACCCTCTTCGTCAGCTGTGGGGGAACAGGGGGCGGCACAACATCACCACCCACATTTCTCACCAGTGGTCTCCAATGGAAGTTGCCAATGATACCTGCAAAAACATAAAAAATGCAAGTGTCAGGGTACATACATACATACAAGCAAGCAAAGAAAAACATAAAGAAGAAGAAAATATCATCCAATGCAGCAGAAGGGTAGTTCACCGAGGGAAACTACAAGATGGCACGTGCGTCCAAGGAGGCCAGCAACAACTCCAAGGTTGCCTTGTCAGACCTCTCCACAAGGGTCGGCATGTCCTCATCAAAGGACCTAAACCTGGTAGGGTCAACCTGCTAGTAGAAGGGAAAGCGAGCCTCCCCATCCCTGTTGTGCATCAGCGACAACCCATTGGCTACCACGCCACTCTCATCGACCTTAAAAAAAGCGGTCCTTGAAGCAGCAGAAGACATTGGTGTCAACTCGAACAACTTCTTGGAAATAATGTGCAAAGAGACCCAAGAGACCTTCCTGGACAACTTGGTCTGAAAGAAGAACAGAAAGAGGGGAACAGTAGCACGAATGTGCAAATGTGAACACAAAATCTCAAAGGTTCGCACCATTGCCCAACTGTTATGGTGAAGTTGGGAAGGGCCCACATTCAAATAGAAAGAGCGGAAGATACCGTAATAGAAAGAGAAGAGTTTAAGCAAAAGGAAGAATGAAGAAGAAGACTCAGAAAATCAAAGACACGGGAATGACGGCGAAAATGGCAAAGGTCCAATCTATTTAAATGCACAGTGAAGCTTGACGATTACTGGTGGGATTTGAAAAGTCCCCCAGAAACTCGCGCCACAATTTGACTCCATTTACCCACTACCGCAGTATGCACGAGTAATGGTGCATGGGCGGCACACAACTGCAGCATTTAAAGTGAAGAAATGCATGTTTTCAATAATCACATCAACGGTCATATTTTGACAGAAGTCATCAGTATTGACGCTTCACTTACCTGCCATGATCAGTCTTATCCACTAAGCAAAACAGTCATCAGTATTTTGACAGAACTCGCAGGAAAAATGATTCACTACCTATCAGGGTCACCCTATCATGCACTGGCCATTTCCCCCCTCCTCGGTGATCAGCCAGTGTCGTTAGGGAATTCCAAACCTGATGACCCCTTAGTACCTGCGTTTTCAGCCCATTGAAACCCACAGGTACGCAAGTGCCTTCATTCTATTTCCATCCATGCAATATGAAGTATGAAACATGGGCATCATCAATGCATGACCCGACTAGGAACAAATCCTTCCTCGCAAGGGTAACCTGTCATGCACCCCCCATGCACATACATAACATACCAATGTGGACTCACTGATGCACTGATCGTGGCTAAGAACCAATCCATCGTCGCAAGGGTAACCAACCAATCATTGCACCCCACGTGTACGTACACAGCCTACAACCATGGGCACCATCAATGTATGACCTGGCTAGGAACAAATCTTTCATCGCAAAAGTAACCCGTCATACACCCCCATGGGTATCCATGTATATCCACATCACACAATGACATTATCAATATCCACATCACATCATCTCAATATCACCATCATACATATCAAACTCATCCCATTTCAACATTATAATCATGAACATCAATTTCATCTCATTTTCAACATTATCAGCCACATCAATGTTACCACATTTAAGCATCACAAGCCACATAAATGTCATCTCATTTCATTCACAATCCATGTTACCACGAGACTGGTATTTTAGGAAAATTCTAAATTAAAGAGGATGACTACAATATAGAAAACACACTATTATGCCCATTTAAAAATTTATTAAAGAATTAAATAGGAAAACATATTATAAAATTTTGGGCAGAGTCTCCTCTGTAATTAAGACTTTTCCCAAAAATCGAATCAATTACAACATAACATCATTCACGGTTTTATTCATCAACAAAACAATTCATCGCATCCCATTAGTTAAAAACACAGTTTTTCTTGAAAACAAGTACACATAAGAACAAACATACATCAATCATAAATACATTGCATCCCATTAGTTAAAAACGTAGTTTTTCTTGAAAACTAGCACACAAGCAGGGACAGGCAGTTATCTTCATAGTTGGACTCCCTGGCCCCCAACTATGGTATCTAAACTATTGCCAAAATAATAAACTTTCATTACCTAACTAGGAGTTCTCCTGTTAAAACCTCGCAGTGTTGTTTTGGAGATCCTTCAATACGCGTGTTTTCGTCCAAATGTAGAGCTTTATATACCAAATCAAAGACAATTTAATGTAGATTTCCAAGGTAAGATCAATATTAGCATTTGGGATCAAATACCCACTCAAATCAAAAAGGGCTAAAAGGGTGTTTTGGAAATTTACATCAAAAGACATCATTTTGAAATTTCGATCACACCAATGTCATCGGGGTTCAACAAGGATCACAAAAATGACATCAATTTTATAAAAAGGAGACTTTTACAACATCTCATTTTCAAAAGTTTTTTCAAAGGAAGTGTAAAACTCCCAACAACGGTACTCAAAACACAAGAAACACTAATAGAAGCTTAAACTAGCTAAGAGAAGACAAAAGAAACTAAGATTACCTCAAGGAAACCAAGAAAGAAGGATTGGGAGCTCCATTTTCTACCGAAACTTCAAGAGAATTTTCGAAGATTTAGCTCTGATTAAAGGGTTCCTCTCCGTGCAGTGGTCTCGTGGCAAACAACGACGGTCTGTGGTGGTCTTGGGTGGTGGAGGATGGTGGTGGGAGGTGGGTTGGCTGTTGGGAGGAAGAATGAGGAAAATTTCCGTGGTTTGGAATGCTTCTGCACTATTTATCACCGCCTTCACTCGCCCAGGCGATCAAAAATTCCTGCAAAATTCGCCTGGGCGAGCTGACCAAAATTTAAAATTTCTTCTTCTGTTAAAAAATTAATTTCTCATGCTCTAGATATTATTTTGACAATCCCAACGGTTAAACGTTACATATGTGGGTTAGGAACCTGAATTTAAAATTTAACAACGATCCAACGGTTAACCAATCCAGAATAATGATTTTACTAAAATAGGTTTCGAGTCAAACTCGGAATCACTCAAATACAACGCATCTCAAACAAACTCCACATAACTTGACCTCTACATCAAGCAATTGCATACGAATAATTCACATAATATTTCAACTAATCCTAATTAATAAAGTAATCAAATTATACAAGGAATACATCACACATATATTTTAAGCTACCGAAATTTCAGGGTGTTACACAGCACGGCAACACGACAGGAAGAAACGCATCACTGCGAGAAGAGGCACAGCGGAACAAGGAAGAGAAGAAAGAAGAATATATATATATATATATATATATATATATATATATATATATGGGGGATTAGGGTATTTTCTTAGTTAGGTCGTGCCAGATATTACTTCATGTACTCCATTTATTTCTTTATGCAATATCTATTTTGCATTTTGAAATGGCTTTTGACTCATTTTAGGTAATTGCTATTTACATTCTCTTTTATTATTAATACACTTTATTTGTGTTATCAACTTTAATACTTTAATTTTTATTTTGGATTTTTGAGTATGAAATTATGGATGAATTTTTATTAATCAAATAATGTTAGTTATATATGTATATATAATATAATTTTGAATTTTTTAATATAGATCAGGTCAAACCGGACCAATTACTGACCCACCGGTTGGACCACTGATCCACTAACGTGACCCACTACCTCGACCGGATCAATAACCGGACCGGGTTTTATAACTATGATTGGACGATAAGAGTAATGAAAATATATCTTATATGTCATCCATTCAAATCAATAGCATTTGTTATTGTTGCTTAAATCTCCACAACTAACTTCATTCATTATCTCGTTTATCATCTACAAACAAAAATCACCTGAATGATGAGGATCAAAAGTAATTTGAAAAGAGTTACTTTTAGAATAAATTAAATCGTTATTCATATATAGAGAGAGAATGATTTATGTGAGAACACTATCTTATTTGAGAACATTAGAACAACTAATAAAACCATCATATTAAAATTAAAAATAATAGATGGTTAACATTAAAATTTAGAACAAATTACAATCGCATCCGCAATATTTAAGACTTATTACACTCACATCCCATCATTTTTGGAACCCTACACAAACCCCCCACAGTGTTACAAATTCATTGCATAGACATCCCTTGACCATCTGTCCATAAACTCCAAGATATCATGTGCCTTGCACATGCAATTTAATGAATTTTTTAGCCAAAAATGTCCTTATCTTCTTCATGGACACAATTTGATATTTTTGTTTTCAACAAATAGGTTCAAAAACACCTCAAGATCAACTTATAAGAACCATCAAAAACATTTTTACTCACCCACCCAATGGTGCTCAACAACAAGCAACATTCAATGTTTGGTTGAATTTTTTTAATAAAAAATCAAATTCACACTAGGAAGCAATTTTCACAACATGAAACAACATTCAATGGTGTGCACTTGCAATTGAACCCACACCAGCAAGCTATGTTCAATGGTGCACCAATATCATCAACACATACCACAAATCAAACTCATAAACCAAGCCACAACAACATAACCTAACCCACTAACCATCGTAGCTATCACAACAACCTCAAGATTGAAATGTGAAAATAGAATAAAGAACAACAATCCAAAAAAAAAACATCAAGAGCGACTGAGTTCATATCTGATCATGGACAAATTGAAGAAATATTTAAAAAAATAATGAAATGTGTTGTTACAATAAAAAAAATAAAATAAAAAGAATCTTGACTAGTTGCAATCAACCTATTTCAAAGGACAAAAAAAACTTGCAGTTGTGCTTCTGTTGCACCTAACACGGACATAGGCTGCAAGAATCTTTCGCTTCTTGGAACCAACCTACAGCGAACGCAAGACGTTGAGATATGAATGCAGCGATCACAATTTAGAAAAATTGGTGTTTTGAAACAGAATCACAAATCCATATTTGATTGCCCACTTGTCGTTGTCGAACGCAATGAGCATGCATGAGGCAAGGTTAGGGCATTCATGAGAAGAAAAAAAGGCACTGCCCAAGGTGAAACTCAAATTGAAGGAAGTGTTGAGTGGTGATTGTGGAGGTGTTGAGGTGCGGTGTGGTGAGTGGGTTGTGGAGGCGAGGCAGTGCAATGCTGTGAGTGGGTTGGGGAGGTGAGGCGATGCGATGCAATGCGGTGAGTGGTGGTTGTGGACAAAGTGCGACACAGAGGGTGGTGGTCATGTTTATGGATGATGTTGGGTAAAGAAAATGAAGATGAAGAGGCAAAGCATGAAGGTTAATTAAGAGGAAGGGTTTATTGGAAATATTGCTCAAAACTTAACAGAGTTAATAATGGTAATGGTTAAGGGGAAGCAAAATTACATGCATTTTAATGGAGGGGATGCGAATGTAATAAGGTCTAAATACAAGAAAGATCAATGTAATTTGCTCTCAAATATAAAATAATGATCGAATATCTAAAGTATTCACCCAACAAGAATTAAATCTATAAAGATCTCAATTATTACTTTCTAAACCATTTCAATTAACTCATCATCATTACCACAATAATCATTGCCACCATCGTCGTCGACCGCCATCACCTCCTCCGCTACCATGACCACCTGTTATAGTCACCACCATGATCAATGCCGCCATCACTACTGTCATTGATCGCCACCACCTTTGTCACCATGATCGTTGTCGTCATTGCTAAAGTCACCATCACCACCAACAGTAGTAGCGACAGTGACGGCAACGACGATCTTGATGGCAGAGGTAGTGATGATCATAGTGATGATAATGAATTTTCGATAATTGAGATATTTTAAAATATGATAATTAATATTCTTATATATTTAATTTTTGTTTAGGGAATTTTTTAGAGGTTCGATGTTTATATTAAATTTTAATTTGAATTTTGATATATTTTAATTTCATCGATCTATTATTTTTAATCTTGATCTGATAATTATTATTAATTAATCTCATGTTCATACATAAGAAAATGTTCTCAAATAAAACACTTGAAAAAATATCCTCAATCAAAGAAAAGAGTCTTTTTCCCATAAAACACTCCTATATGTATATATATGACATATTTTATGGGGAAAAAATATTATATGAGAAGATAAGAGGATTAAATTTAGATGTATACCTATATATTGAGGGTTAAGATTTATGTCAAAAAGTCACTTACTTTATATATATAAAAAAAAAAAAACTCACATGATTTTTCAAGTAATCTCATTACATTAAATTTTGATGGTTTATGTTTAATTATATAATCCAAATTTAACTTTTTCACTCTCATAAAATATATTCTTCTCATATGATATATCTTATATAGTCTTATTAATGTACGTTTACTTTATGAAAGAATTCATTGTAATATTTGACTCTCTGTCCTTTTTTTAATTTTTGGGTGTAATTCTGTGCTCCTTTTTAATGATGTAATCTGCCTAATTCTTATTCCTCTAAAAGAATTATTTTATTTGAAGTTACAAGTTATATATTACATTTTTTATCCCACCATTATGATCAAAAGCTACTATGTCTTAGGCCGAATTAGGCGGCCGGACCAAAAAAATTATGAACTACCTAATAAAAAGTATATGTTTGTTTCTTCAAAATTTCTAAGATGTTTATGAACTATCTTTTGGAATCCAATACTGCGTGATAAATACGTTTTAAAATCTAATAAAACCTACCTTCAAACAAAAAAAAATCTAATAAAACCATTATAGTTAATTACTCGGTCCAAAGTCCCGTTGTAGATTAAAAATAGGTGAGATAATTCAACATAGGCCAATTCAAGAAAGTTTAAGGGTAAATATGAATGACCTTGTTTAGCACCAATTGCTTTATGAGAACGCAACATATTTGATAAGTCACACTCTCATAATTTAATAAACTAATTTTATCAAGTCCAAATAACCATTAAGATAAGTAATTAAGTACCATATTAAAAGGCTAATTTGTATGTGTGGTTTACTAACTTTATTTTTAAACACTAATTAGTTAAAAGCTTAAATAAATTGTGCCATATGTAAATTTATTTGAGTCTAATTTGTTCAATAAATAAGTCATTAGTCTGAATTAGGCTTAATCCTTCCAAATCATCTTCAACCTTATGGATGAAAAATAAAATAAAAACCATAATTAAAAAAAGAAATTCTATTAAGTGACCAATCAAATTTTTAACAAAAATTAATTATTAACAGAAGTTGCAAATACTCCACGTTGATATCATAATAACTCAAACAAAACCCAATTTGTCACATAATTAAATAAATAAGTTCAAGTCCAGTAAGCTCAATTATTTAAATACGTTAAATACAAAATAATTAAAATTACATACTCTCACAATTCATGAATATACTTGCTATATGGTCTTTCAATCATAATCTATAGTAATAAAAAAAGTAATTATTTTTTATTTATTAAAATCTATAATTTTAATTCTACGTATTACAATTTAAGTGCATATGCCTATTTGAATAATTATTAGATGCTCAATTGATAAAAAAATATTTTAATAAAAAGTTATAAAAACAAAGACATTTCTTTACAGACTAAATTATAAAAAAAATGATTTTTGACAAACTAAAGCAATAAACTCAATAAACCTAACTTAATTTTTTTTACAAATTAGGGTATGTTTATTTTGATCTTAGAATCCATTAAACTTCCGTTGAGTTCAATCTAGTTAGGACCATACTTCGTTGACATGCTTTGAAAGTCATGAAATCAATAAACCAAACACACTTAATTTCAAACTTCCAATAAGTTCACTTACATAAATGAACTAAACTTTAATATTTTTTACAAGCTAAACTTTCAATAAGTTCACTCACATAAATGAACTAAACTTCAATGTTTTTTACAAGCTAAACCTAAACTTACAACAGGCTTACATCTCATTTAGTGCATGTTTAAATTAAAATTTACAAGTCATGCTTCTCCAAAACTTTGTTTTCAAACAAAATTTGACTAATTTTACTCACGCATACTTTGGAAAACTTTCCAAACATGATTCCAAACTAAATTAACTCTTAAATATACTTTTAAACCCTCCGACCGAAAATTCAAAAATTCAAACACTACTTCTAAACCCTCCCACCGAAAATTCGAAAATTCAAACACTACACCCGCATTGCTCTGATTATAGTTTGTGAAACACTTTGTGACGCACCTAAATGCCACTTTCTTCGGACAATCAAGGCTTTTTGGAGGATTTTAGTCTGATATGGACTTCTCCTAAGATAGAGAAGGGCTAAAAGGGGAGAGGATTATTTTTGTGTTTGTCGACTATTTAGAGATAATTTACAGATCTAACACGAGCGAGAATTCTCTCTTAATGAGTGAGAGAAATAAATCTTCACGAATTTAAAGTCTATCTAAGATGAGTCCAAATCCTTGGTGCATCAGATCATAGACATTCACTTTTTTGGTGTTAGATTTCTTACCAAAACATTGTACAGGAAAGTTAACAAATTAGTCGCACATCATGGGGAATGTTAGCATAGACCTCATTTCTATTTAATAGTTATTTGTAATGTCCTGACTTATTTAGCCTAGTGCGACTCTGCTACATAAATTCAAAGCATGAAAAACCATGCAACAAGAGCCAGACACACAAGGCAAATATTCGAGCAACCACAGACAAAAATCTGGTCATTATATCAAAGTATAACTTTGGTAACAGTAACTGCACATCTAATCTTCTACAAGTTCCATGAACACAGGCCAAGCATTCATTTTATAACAAGATAATGTAATTAAATAGAGCAAATCATTCCCTATAAAAAGAAACTAGGCATCTGAGCCTCTTCTGGTCGCTCAACGGTAGCTACTTAAAGGGTCAGCTGTTTTCCCAGATCTAGCATCAGTCCATGCTTTTGCAATGGTTTTCTTCATCTCATCGTCCCCATCCTCATACATATTCTGCAATATTACATGCATAGTAGTCAAATTGAATGTTCCAAAGGGTAAATGGTACATGCATAAAATTAAAACACAGTAGCTTCAGCCAATTAAAAAGAAATAAAAGAATCTGACCTTCATCATGTCCATGATTCCTGCCATTGGGTCTTTCTCTTTATCCAGATTTGGCTTTAGCTGTAACATCAACACAAAAACTACTACTTAATGACATTAATTAACAGGGTAAAAGGATGCCATTTTAATCTTAGCACCGCACTACCTTGTCTTCTTTGAGGTGCAAATCTAGCCAGTTTCCTTTGGAAGCCTTCACCAATGTGATGATTGCCCTTTTAGGCTTGACCACAACCTTACATTTCTCTGGTACTACCTCCTTATGCAATTTCGATATTGCACATCGGTAGTTCTTCCCTTGAACATCATGGAACTTAACATCGAATGACATTGACTTAAACTCAGAGTCAACCTTGTCTTCCTCAATTCCCTCCATTAACACGTATATCTGTCAAAGAACAAATAAAAGAAGCATAGTCATCAGGAGAAATTTGATACTCTTGACCAAGAATGTAACTGTTAACTTACCATGTGTTTGGGTGTACGTTATCAATGTGTAAAATCACATCAGTTTTATAAAAAGACACAGAAGCTGTGGGTCCTGGCCTCTAATCTGACACATGTAAAAGGGGGAAGACGTGTATCCACACATACTATTAAGCTATTCTTATAGACTAAAATGGAATGACAATAACTATCATTGTTTACACTGCTTAAAATAAAATGAAACTTGATAAATATAATTCATCCAATTTTGTTCAACCCCTCTATTCTTCTTCCCCTAATTTTTGGAAATCAACTTATTATTTAATTATCTCCTAATATATTTTACATTCCTTTCACTTCTCAAACAATAAAATTAAAATCTTGTTTTATTCCATGGCAAAATTCCAAAGGGTAAGGTAATTTTATTACGTTCAACTACTCAATTTTACTGCATTCCACTTGTCTCAAACAAAGCCACAAGGGAAACTCTATCCTACCATCACAGAACACCCCCAGGCCCCAAATGATGTAATATATGCGAAAATAGCTCATTCTATAGGTGATCAATTGCATCACTACATCATCTTGACAAAAGAGCAGTTCAACTTGTGGTTAATTGTAAGTAAATAATCGAGCAATTCAGTTTGATAATCAGTCAGTGTGAAATGCATCTCTATCCATTAATAAGAAATTATTAGAAAATCTAGGATCACCACGTATCTATGATCCTTATGTAATCAAGATTTTCATTTATGAGAAAGAATTAACACACCTCAACTACATGTCGTGTAGGTTTAATTAAGGACCCAAGGTTATCAATGGCGGATGGCGGAAGGCCAAAATTCAACCATACAAACACGCCATTTTGGCCAATGGCACGCCGATAGCAGGCCTGCCTTCACAGATTGCCTATAGCAGAGTGTCATGTTATGGCATTATGGCAGCGCTATAACAGGTCATTTAACAAAATTGTTAAGACCATGGTAGTCTCATACCATGTAATAATTTCTCATCGACCACGACACAAGGTAGCAATTAAATCATTACACAAAACATCATGCAAGCTTATTGGTTAAAACAAAACAACCAAAATTTGAACACTGTTATTAGAAAAAAATACAATTCAATTGATTAATATTCAGATGTATACTTCTAAATCATGATGACAAGTATCTCCACAAATTATAAGACTATTTACCTTAACTTTGTCGCTATCCTGATCCCAACTGAACGATGCGAGTGCGGCATACTTCAGTGCGGCTGAAGGCGCCACCTTAGTTCCGGTCGAAATCGGCGCCGGAATCTGCGAAGCCTGCGCAGAAGGTACCATTGATGACGATAACTGCAAAATCATCTCAAATTTTTTCACACGAAGGAATCACAGAGCAATAAACGGAAATAATTAACAAAAATGCGAAGAATTTTGTTATTTGCTATAAATGAGAACCTTTTCGAGGTTGCGAATTTCGGAGGAGAGTAGAGAGAGGGTTCGAGGTCTTTTGACGATGCTGTGGAGGTAGCGAAGCTCCTCCAAATCCAATGCCAAGTCTTGCGCCATTTCTTAACTCTTCACAGAATCAGAAATTGAAATCACAAGTTCAGAAAATAATAAATATTCTTACAAGTTTTGTTTTATATTGCGGTTTGGAAAATGGTAGAATACTAGGAAAAACATTTGTATTAGGGGCAATTTCGGGTTGTCAAAATTTTCTTTATTAGGGTTTTTACTTTCCCACTTAGCACGGAAGATTCTAGAGAGAGCTAGGATCCTGCCAATGGGACGAGTTTAACTTCTTATACCCAATAATATTCTAATACACCCAGCAATTATATTTAATTTCAGTAGTGCCCTTATGCTTTTCTCTTTCTTCAAAACATACACTAGCTTGGTCTTTTCCCTTGGGTAGTACTGCTTCCTTCTTGTTTTAGCAGTGGGTATCATTTGAAGCAGATTTGGCAGTGTTGTTTTGTCATAATCATTGTAACAACACATATGGTTCATATGGATTGACAATTCGTATTAGGATTTTTTTTTAATATATTGTGAATTTCATTTTTTTATAGATATTTTGAATTAATGTATTTAAGGATTAGGGTGACACCTGTATTTTTTGTTATTGAATTAGTATTTGTCCTTTTTAAATGAAGTATTGAATATGAGTTAAGATAATAGTGTCATTTTTTGTGAATATGATTATTATGTGTATAGTTTGTTAATAATGGTTTATTTTGAATTTGTTTGTTAAGATGGATGATGTTTGAAGAAATTAATATGACTAAAGACAACAGAGGCAAACCATTTGCATTTGAAAATAACAAGTCTTCAATTGATTGTTCTGATGTCTTAAATACTTCAAAAATATTTATATGATGTGGTATTTCATAAGAGCTAGTAAATGAAATATTTTAGAATATTAAAGATGTATTATCAATTTTTGTAGTGTCTAAGTCTCGTGATGAGGTATTGGAATGGGCTCATAGTATTGCATGAGATTGAATTTGTAACTGCGATAATGAGGTCTGACACAGTAACTGGAAAGAGGGGAAGAACCTCATTTTTTTTATAGGTTGTGAAAGAAGTGGGAAGTATAGAGCATTAAACAAAGATTTAGTACGGACGACCACTAGCACCAGAAAGTTCGGTTGTCCTTTTAAGTTGCAAGGGAAACTCGTCGTTGTAGGTGAATGCTGGATGGTGAAATTAATATGTGGGTTACAACCATCGTTTGGCTAAGTCAATGACTGGACATCTATATGCTGGTCGTTTAACTGAGGAAGAGAAGGTAATTGTTGGTGAAATGACAAAGTCAAGGGTTAAACCAAAGAATATTCTTCTGACTTTAAAATTCCAAAAGTTATACAACAATGAAACAAGTCTACAATGCAATATATGTGTACCGTACTTCTATAAGAGACAACAATACTGAAATGCAACAATTAATGAAACTTTTTGAACGCGATACATATATCCATTGGCATAGAGTGAAGGATGAAGATGTTGTACGAGACATCTTCTGGGCACATCCTAATTCAGTGAAATTGATAAATTCATGTAATTTGGTATTCCTCATTGATAGCACATACAAAACAAACAGGTATAGACTCCCTTTGGTTGACATTGTTAGTATGACACCTACTGGGATGACATTTTCAGTTGCTTTTGCATATTTGAAGGACGAACATATCAACAATCTTGTCTGGACTCTTGAACGATTTAGAGGGAACTAAATTTAATTTTTTTCAGCACATACAATCACATTTTTTTATACTTGGGAACTAAATTTAATTTTTTCATCTTTCATATACTAATTTATCACTATCTAACACTTTCATGACCAAACTAATATTTACCAATTTAAATTTCTTCAACATAATGTTATGGAAAAACAAAATACTATTATTTTCAGTTGTCTACTAAATTTGTTTAATACTATTGAATAATGTAGAAATCCAAACTAAATGAAAATAGTTAAAACAATGAACATAAACATTTACCATAGAATACTAGAAATGTAACGAAACACTATTTTCCTAATGAGAAAAAACCACTATTTTCCTAATTAGTAATCATCACTCTTCTTCGTTGAAATTTCATTTTGTCTAAGATTATATGTATTTGGCTTAATTACATTTTCTTCCCTAAAGTTTAACTTTTTTCGATTTTTGCTTCCACATTTTTCCCCCACAAATTTTGCTCCCAGAGTTTCAAAAAGTGACAAATGTGTACTTTTCCTCAATTGTCTATTAATTTTGTAGTTGACCCTAGAATCATGGGATAAAAATGCAGCATTATTAAAATTCAGAGGCAAAATATGCAACATTGCAAAAATATGAGGAAAAAATAAACAAATTTAAGTAGGAATTATCTATTTCTAAATACAATTAACAATCTTTGACCAAAGTTTAGTTACTCGACTTATTGCTTTCTCTCGAGTCTTGATCATGTGTCATCAGAATAGTCCTTTTCTTTTTGGCCAATACAAACAAAGGGCTAAGCCTCTAAGAAACAGATTCAAGTTCAAGAATAGTTAGCCATTACTACTCTTCACCTCCGCTCCCTTATCTTGCGTTTGCGTAATCAGAATACTCTGAAGCTGCTTTTGCAAATGTGCTTTTACTTGTTGGTTATAATCAATGTTTCTACAGACACTCTCATTTTCAGCCAGGAGTTCCAACTTTCTCATTTCCGCAGCAGCTATCTCCGAGTTACAAGAGTCGCCACTGTTACTTTTAAGTTCCACGAAAGATGACCTCAGCTGAAAAAGAAAAACACATTTCAATTCAAAAACTTAGCAACCACCAAAATTAACTCTCTTTTTTAGGAATTGAAAACAAGGTTTAAAAAAATGGTCCCCAACCGTCGTTTGGGACCGCAACATCAAGATTTTTTTAATTGTTTGCGACTGCAATTCGACCACAATTGGAAACTGCATTTGTCTGTGATTTGTCATGATATCAACAAATGCGACGAAATCACAACGTGACCGATATTTAAAACATTTAAACAGATTCAAGGAATTTATAACAATTTACACAACATCCTGTTTAGCCAGAATTAGATCCCCTTGGTAAAATTAATATCCTGTTTTACTTTCAATTATGACGCAGTTACCTGGTTAGCTCTATTTTTCAAACCCTGAACTTCAACTTCACATTTCACCACAAACCGCTCCGCAATTTCTTTGAACTCCTTCATTTCCATCCTCTTTGCCTGGTAAAAGTAATCTCTCTTCACGCGCAATTCCTCAAGCTCCTCCACCTCGTTCTGCATCAACCTAAAATTTGAGCCAAATTAATAAACTAATTTCACTGAATGAGAGAGAAATTCAAGTTCAAGTTTAACACGCAGGTAGTGGCTATACCTATACCTCAGTTCTAGTGAAAGCGATTCGTGCTTGGCTTCGAGGTTCTCGATTTGAGACTTGAGAGCCAGAAGCTTGAAATGCTGCGACGCGATTTTCTGATCGAGCCAAGAGCACCTCTGTTCCGTGGCTCTGATGTTGGCGAGCTTTGAAGCCAAAACGCGGGACTTGTTCCCTTGCAATTCTTTCTCTGCCTACAAAATTAAGGTTCGGAATACGGATCTTGATCTTGCATGCTCAGAATTTAATGTTATTGGAAAAATTGAAATGCTGAATTGTTTGGTAGGTTAATTGAAATTGAACTGAACCTGGAGAAGAGAGAGGCGTTGCATTCGAGTGCGGTCCATGTGGTGGAGCCGTTCGTGGAATGCGGAGGAAAGCGCCATTGCTGCTTCTGCGCACAATAACACTGAAGCTGGTGACGAAGAAATGGATACAACGAAATCGTTACTTGCTTTTTTGGGGGGATTTATTATAGAGGAAGACGAAGTAATGGCAATTTTTTATTTTATTTTTAAGTTATTACTCTTTTCATTTCTCTTTATTTATCCTTATAGGTATAAAAAAAATTATTTTCGTTTATATATTATTTTGGAACTTTAAGACGATTTTTCTCAATCTTGGTTTAACATTAATTATAATACCGGAAGGGGTATAGATAAATAAAGGATGTGATAAAAGGAATGGAGGAAGTATGATAATTGTTCTTTTTTTTTTTTTAAGGAATAATTTGATGGAGTTATATGATATACTTGTATTATATACGATTTAATTTTATTGAGAGTTTTTTTTCTCTTAATAATTATTGAATGAGAAGTAAATAAAGTTGGATTAAAAATTATTTTTACTAAGGATTAAATTTGGATATTATTCAAATGATTTAATTTTATCTTTAATGTATTAATCAATTATGTTAAATTATTTGGTTAAGTTATTGGAAGTTTGATGATAAAAGGAATGGAGAAAGTATGATAGTTGTTCTTTTTTTTAAAAGAATAATGGACTAGTTTGATGGAGTTATATGATATACTTGTATTATATACTATCCAATTTTATTGAGAGTTTTTTTTTTCTCTTAATAATTATTGAATGAGAAGTAAATAAAGTTGGATTAAAAATTATTTTTACTAAGAATTAAATTTGGATATTTTTCAAATGATTTAATTTTATCTTTAATGTATTAATCAATTATGTTAAATTATTTGGTTTAGTTATTGGAAGTTTGATGGAAGGGATATAATTTGATTAAATATTTATTTTGGTCCCTCAAAAGTGTGAGATGGTAATAAATTGGTCTCTAAAAAATAAAAATTTTAAATTTAGTTCTCAAATACGCAAAAAAATGTGATAAATTAGTACTGCAATTGTTTATGAGATCATTTTTTAATTAATTTATAATGTTTAAGAACCAATTTGATAATAAATTATATTTTAAGGACCAATTTGATATTAAGTTATAAAGTTTATAACCTATTTTATTATTAAATTGGCTGCATGATTAATTTTTCACATTTTTTATACTTGGGAACTAAATTTAATTTTTTCATCTTTCATAGACTGATTTATTACTATCTAACACTTTCATGACCAAACCAATATTTACCGATTTAAATTTCTTCAACATAATGTTATGGAAAAACAAAATACTATTATTTTCAATTGTCTACTAAATTCGTTTAATACTATTAAATAATGTAGAAATCCAAACTAAATGAAAATAGTTAAAACAATGAACATAAACATTTACCATAGAATACTAGAAATGTAACGAAACACTATTTTCCTAATGATAAAAAACCACTATTTTCCTAATTAGTAATTATCACCCTTCTTCGTTGAAATTTCATTTTGTCTAAGATTATATGTATTTGGCTTAATTACATTTTCGTTCCTAAAGTTTAACTTTTTTTATTTTTCTTCCACATTTTCCCCCCACAAATTTTGCTCCCAGAGTTTCAAAAAGTGACAAATGTGTACTTTTCCTCAATTGTCTATTAATTTTGTTAGTTGACCCTAGAATCATGGGATAAAAATGCAGCATTATTAAAATTCAGAGGCAAAATATGCAACATTGCAAAAATATGAGGAAAAAATAAACAAATTTAGTAGACAATAGAAAAGATCAAATTTGAAACTTGAAAGCAAAATTAGCGGAAAAAAGTGGGAGTAAAATTCCGAACAAAGTCAAACTTTAGTGACAAAAATTATAATTAAGTCTATATATTTTAATAAGAGATGATCATATTTGAATTAAAAATATATAATATTGTAGGAGTATTTCTTATGGTGTGTTTAGTTTAAGAAAAGTGAAGGGGAGGGATTTATTTTTTAATTTTACCTTAGATTCATTAAAAGAATTAGAGAGAAGTAGAAGAGAAATGAAGGGACAAAATTCCTCATCTTCTACTTTTACCTCTTTTTCAATATAATAATAGGAAAATTTGGAAGGGAAAGAAAACGATTATGTTTTTATAATTAAAAATATTAAATTTTCCTCAAATTTAATTGATTTGTCATCTCTTCTATTACTAGTTATAAGGATATAATAATATTTCTCCAAAAAAATAGATATAATAATACATTATCCGTATTTTCTCTATCATGCTTGTGAACTAAATAAGGTGACTTTTTTTTTTTATTTCTCTCTTCCCTTACATTACTAATTTCCTATTATTCTTCAAACTAAATACATTATTATTAGGCTTTGTTTAAGTTGCAGTGAAAAAAAGTTAAATCGTAATTTTAATCCCTTTATAGTTTTAAATCCATAATTTTGATTCTCTTATTTTTAAGTTGACATATTTAATTTTTTTATTTTTTAAAATAACCAATTTTTATCTTTCCGTCATTTGACCATTTAAAATTAAACGTGATTTAGTGTATTAGTGCGAAAGGAAAGATTATATATGTTATTGATATGATGCTCATGATCTTGGTGGGAATTGAATTCATGATCTTTTATTAAAAGTTAATGTAATAAACCACTAAGGCACTTGCTTTCTTTAATTGACTTTATAAATACTATATTTTATATGTAACATTAGTATTAATTATTTTCTAATTTAAAGATTTAAAAATATTTAATATATAAATATTTTTAATTTTATTTTATATCATTTTATATATTTTTATTTTGAATAGTTCACATATTTTATTTTCATTTTCTAAATTTATAGTTTAATTTCATAAATTAATACATACATGATTTACATACATTATTTTATAAATTGATTTTAATATACATATTATTTTTACTCTAATTGTATAAATCAATATAATTATATCAATTAATATTAAATTATACAAATTATGTGAATTTATTTTAATATGTAAATTTTATTTTTTTATAATTATATAAATCAATAAAATTTTACTATTTAATTTTTTAGGAAACTTAGATGTTAATATTTTCGTCTTAACTATAAAAAAATTATTTAGTAAATAAGTTTTTAATACCAATTATATAATCAAGAAAATTACATAAATTATTTATATAAATTATTTTATGTAATTTAAAAAATTATGTAAATTTATTTTTATATATAAATAATATAATTTTTTTAATTATAAAAACTAATAAATTTTCAATTTTTAGTTTTTTAGATTATTTAATTACCATCTTAAATTTAAGTAATTTGTATAAATTGCATAAAATATTTTTTTATAAATAATATATATATTATGTATTTTTTAAAACTATAATAAAATAAAAACAAATTTTATATTTAATAATTTTTTAATTTATATTCAAATAAAATTGTATAATAAAAATAAATACATATAAAATTAAATATTAAACATATTGAAATATTAAATATTTTATTTTAATTTAAAAGTTTTTATAATTTAAAAAAATTAATAACTCTTGACTAATGATACATGTAAAATAGTGTTTATAAAATTAACTGAACAAATTATATATTTTATTGCTTTGTCTTCAAATAAAAAGATTATGTGTTCCAATTATTACGAAGATTTTTTTTATTTTTCATTTTATTTAACTCCTTGTAATATAAGCTTAATGTCAACAACATATGTAAATATCATGTCATGTTTGACTTTGGATGATTTTGTTTATTTTAAAAAATAAAAGAATTAAATATCTTGATCTAAAAATAGAAAACTAAAATCTATGAAATTATAGAAGAAACAAAATTATAATTTAATCTAAAAAAATTGTTTGAATTGATTATATGAAATGAGATGGATTAAAGTAATAAAATTAGAATAAAATATATTCATTCTGTTCCAATATTGTAGATATTTAAGATTAGTGTATAATCGTTAAAGAGATTTAATAATTATTAAATATTAATGTATTTAGTCTAAAATATATTTATTTAATATAAGATATAAATGTGATTTGTTGTTAATTAAAGTATTTTTAATAGGCTACAAGTATAGTGTTCATATAAAAAAATTAATATAATTATTTTAAATAAGAATATATTTCAAGAAATAATTATTAAGACTTAAGATTTATAAAACATTAGTATTATTGAAATTAAAAAAAACAAAAAAAATGTTGAAATTGAAGGAAGAATAAAATTAACTTTTATTTTTTTATAATAACTCGTACATCTTATTCTAACAAAGCAAGCTGCCCTTCGGTTAAAATTAAGTTGTCTAACAAGCACTCAACTGACTCAAGAACTCTTGCTATTCATGCAGCCCAATTCTACCAACTCTAGGTGTAGATATTTTAAAAAGATTAATTTGGTGAGTTTTACTTACCCACGTAACGTGGAGAAAAAAAAACTATTCTCCCTGATATTAGATGTAAATAAAAAGTGATGTTTGATCATTTTTGTATGATTCAATCCATAATTTTTCTTTATTTAGATTAATACTAGTTTTTTTTTATCAGTTCAATATATGGGAAAAATAGAAAATTTGACTATCTTTATTTGAATTATATTTTTTATTTAACCGTAAAAATGGACGTAGACATTTGTTAAAGGATATAACAACTTTTACTTAATTTGTTTTATATAACTGATACCACAAATTTATTTTAAATGCATATATTTTTATTTAATAGAACTTAATAATTGAACAACATTTATCAAAAAAATATTTGAAATATGCAAAACTATAATAAAATTAATACAACAAGTATAGTATTTAACATGTACATAACTTACGTAATAAAATTGAATTATTTATTTAACATGAATTATTCCAAAGTGTAAAAATATAAATAAATAAATTTTACATGTACTTTATTTTTTATCCAATTTGGCTATAATTTTATCTTAAATGTGATCGTGTTTATCTAATAGAATTAAACTACTGAGTAATGCCATGTCAATTTTTTTTTATTGAGCAAACGTTTATCAATATGTTTGAAATATACAAGTTATAACAAAATTAATATATCAAACATAATATTTAACGTCTGTTATTTACCAAATATGAATTTCCTAATGTGAAAATAGAGATAGACAATTATGAAAGAGTATGATAAATTTTACTTAAATTTTATATTTGGTATTCAACTGACACTGATGCTGCTGTAATTTTATATTTTTTTGGGATCTGTTCCAATTTTATTTAAAATGTTATTATCTTTATTTAATTAAAACAAACAATTAAGTAATATATAATAAGAAAATGTTTGAATATGCAAAACCATAACAGGATTAATAGATAATAAAATTGAAGTAAAATAAAATTGTTTTAGACTTCATGCTCAATAAATTCCAGTTTGTAAATATGTTTTAGATAAATGGGCACTTATCCATGTTGAATAAGTGTGAGTATGGTTTTGATTGCCTGAGTACTTATTAATTATTAGTAGAAATATAATAATTTAATTTACTTAGTCAAAAATAAATCTTTAAATAAATTCCCCATGAAAAATATAAAAACTTTAAATTTAATTCAGTTGGCTTACTTGCCTCCATTGAGTGATTGCTTACATATTAAAATAGTACCTTCCTATTCAATTATGCAGAGTTAATGCTTATTGTTGCTATATTATATCAATGTAAATATGAGAGAGTGAAGTGCCTTCTTATATTAATCTGATTGAAAACACTAATATAAAATCATCAACACTGGAGTAATTGCCTAAACGTATAGGCTGCAACTCCATCTAATTAATACCTATCAACAATAAACATCACATTTAACGCCTAAAAAAAGGCTAAAATACATATCGATTGGTTAAGTTTGAGGTAATATAGCAATTTCACCCGAGGTAACTTCCAACCTTCCACATGAGGACTCCTACAAATCCAGTAGGCGGTATGCAAAGTATATATATATATATATATATATATATATATATATATATATATATATATATATATATAAAGGTATACTTCTGAAAAGTTGTGAAACATAATAGTAAATCACAAATTAGAATATAATATTTGAGTTAGTAAAAACAATTTGTTAAATTTTATTTTACCTTCACGTCTAATTTTGGATTAATTAAGGTCTTTTTTCCTAATAAACCGAAGGATTATATAAGACAAAAAAGAAACAGTCCTAAACATCATGAAACTTTATTTAGCCATAATTCCAAAAAAGAAATCATCAATGGAAGAATTAAAAAACATGGTGACATTATAAAAATTTATAAATTAAAAAGTATTTAATATATAAATATTTTTAATTTTATTTTATATCATTTTATATATTTTTTAATAGTTTACATATTTTAATTTTACCAATTTATAAATTAATATATAAATTATTTACATAAATTAATTTTAATATATCAATTATTTTTACTCTAATTATATAAACCAACATAATTACATAATCTAATATGTAAATTATATAAATTATGTAAATTTATTTTAACATGTAAATTATTTTACAATTATATAAATTAATAAAATTTAATATTTAATTTTTAGGAAACTTACATATTAATATTTTTGTTTTAACTATAAAAAATTATTTAGTTTTTTTAATAACAATTATATAAATCAAGAAAATTACATAAATTAATACGTAAATTATTTATGTAATTTATAAAATTATGTAATTTTTATATATTAAATAATAAAAATTTATAATAAGTAATAAATTTTTAATTTTTTGGATTATTTAAAATAAGTAAATTTTTTAAAACATTTTTAGTACAAAATCCAGTCTTCATTATATATTCCAATAAAAGAGATACGCATACCTCCTGTTAGATATGTACAATATTTTAAAAAATATTTTTTTTCCCAACCTTTTTCTAATATCTCAAAAAGAAATTTATCTCTAAAGAAAAATATGAGAAAGATTTTACATTTTATGTCGCAAGATAAGTTCCATCAAAAACTAAAAATTTCATATTAAAATCTAGATGTTCATAGTACTTTAAAATTCATAGTGAAATCAAATTTATAATTAAATATTTTTTGTTGTTCAAAATATAATTAAACGGTAAAACTACAAAATAGGGGGTTAATTCATAGTATAACTACATGCCAAAAAGAAAATACATGACCCAAATGATGGATCCGAAAGCATAAATGAGCATTGTTGTCTGAGTGTCGAGAGTTTGAGTTCGTTAAACCTAAATAAATACATCACTGCCTTCCGAAAACGACTACGCGAGGCTGCTAGCGACCCTTTAATATTCGTCAGCGTTACTTTTCCACCTCGTACGGTAACACGCGCTTCTTCATCATCTTCTTCAAATTGGTACTAGTATTCTGTCTTTGCTTAATTGAACCTCTGATTCATCAATCTGAACGATTTCATCAAAATCATTACTATTTTTTTTGTTAGTTCTTTGAGGGAAGATATTTTGCTATGTATTAGCTGAATGATTCGGATTCCTATTTTTTTTTCTTTTTTGACAAATATGAAAAATGGATGTATTTATTTCGATTTCGATCAGGACTTTTGACTTTCACGCGAATGATTTTTCTGAAGAAATCCAGCGTTTCAGATTGAATGATTTAAAGTTTGGAGAGTACTTTTGAGAATTGCAATGCATAATAATGAATTCTAATGAAGAAATTGTTGCTTTAGTTTTAGGCTTTCGCAGCTTCAATTCAAACATGCACTGAAATGTTACTTGATTCAGTTATTAATCTTTGTGCATGATTGAATTTGGCTGGTTACTTACTGCAGAGGAATTCAAGTGAAAGGGGAAAGGGAGTGATGGCAGACAACACACAGGGTTCGTCATTCCAGTCTTACTGGGAAAGTTACAAAGCATTTTGGTCAGAGAGGTTTTCCTTTTTGGGCAACTATTCGAGGTTCATCAACCGTGATAAACCCATTCCCTCCTGGTCCAGCTCTGATGTCGAGGAGTTCATTGCTTCCGATCCTGTTCATGGACCCGTCGTAATAATTCTCTCACTTTAAATATCCATTTGTGTCCTTTGGTGATGTTTTAGCTTATTTATTGATGTTCTTTGGCTTGTTGTTTTGAATGCTTACATCATATCCTGAACTTCTACATAACCTAAGCTTTCTATGATGTTTATTTGTATTTTAGTTTGGGGTGTTCATTTGGGTGTTCTTTGCTATTGTTATTATTATTATTGTTGTGTGTGTGTGTGTGTGTGTGTGTTCTTTCAAGTGTGCTTGGTTAGTTTTATTTTGGAATTTTACCATCTGGTGCACTGCATGTTTAAATCTGGTTCCTGATGTTATATTTCTTGGTGTTGGGTAGTCTTTGTTTTAGTAAAATGGTGCTAAAGAGTAAAGAGGTAGTTGGTATTTCCTCCTCTATCAAAATTTATTTGGACTATGAGGACTGTTATTTTACAAACTGTTTGTGGAGAGTACATCTGCAAAGAGACTCCCTCTTTGCTCACCAAGTTAGAAGTAGAAGACAAGTTGTCCCTTACTTGTATAGGAAAGTCCATGAGAAGGTGGTGTACACTTTGCAGTACTAGGCCTTTCATTGATAAAGAAAACTTGTTAAATGTAAAAATGTAAAAGCTTTTAATCTATTTATCTAGTATAAACATGGCATAAGACTTTGACAAAAAGAATTAGTGAGACTAATTAAGGTACAAAAGCCTTAAGTAGTTTAAGATACATATTTGCACTTTGCACAATTAGTTGGAAATTTCTGATTTGTTTTCCATTCATTAGTCCTGGTTCATTCCAAATGTTGCTGCATTTTTTTAGTTTGTTTACACTAAGATTACAGACACATCAAGAAATGGAAAAGCGTTGTTTCTTGTGCACAGTGTTCCACCTAATCCAGATGGAATAGACCATTGGACTCACCTAAAACAAGGTGCTATTGTGCCAGTAACTCAAATGTGGAACCATATATCTGTATATTTTGCATTCCTGGCCCTGTTATGCAGGTTGGTCTCACTGCATGTCTGCATACCTCTTTTGTTGGTCTTGCATTAATCACTCTGTAATCTCCAGTGCTTTTATGTGAATTTTAAGCATTAAAAGTCACTGATTTAAACAAATAATCTTAGATGACTTATTACGTGGAATCACTCACAGTCATGGTTTTAAATTGCAGCTGTGGATATTAAAATTGTGGTTGTGATGTGGTTGCAGACACTTCCCATGCAGTAATAATGTGGCTGCAATTGCAGTTGTGGAGTAATTCAAAACCCAGCTCACAATCAATGATAGTGGCATTGTTAGGCATTGACAGATTTAATAGTTACTAGTGTATGAAACTAAGTTAGTGTGTCTTTGCCTGTTTGGTTCAGCTTATTTTGAGGAAATGATCACTTTTTTTGGAAACTGAAGAAAATAATTATTTTCCTTGAAGTTATTAGGATACTCCGTTTTTAATATACTCAATCTTGAGTTAGGCATTAACCATGTGTTTTACAAAACTTTTGTCCTTTCAACATAATAGAGTTCTTCCGTCAATAGAACATCATTGGGACCTCACTATGATGCTCATCTCTTTGAACTCTTTCCATCATTAATTGGTTTTGCTAATATGCATTATTTCCATAATGTCATTACTCACTAGACATAACATTTGTCTATATATGAGTGGTTGTGATTCTTATAATCTGAAGAGATAAAAGAACTGACATGTTTCCAACATAACCGGTAGGTGATCTCAGTGAAACAAACTAAAACGAGGTGCTTTGCACCAATACTGTCCATTTTGCATTCTCGGCCATGTTGTGTCAGGTTGGCTGTGTCGCCATCGCATAATTCTCTCTGCAATCTTCAGTAGCTTTTGCACAACTATCTAATCACTTAAAGTCACCAACTTAGACAAATAATCTTTGATGACTTGTTAAGTGGAATCACTCAATCAATTGCAGTGGCACTTTTGGGCATACACAGATTTAATAGTTACTACTGTATGGAGCAAAGTTAAAGAATTCTTATTTCCTTTGAAGTTATTAGGATGCTCCATTCTAGTCTATTCAATCTTGAGCTGGGTATTAACTGTCTTTTTCAAAAGTTTTGTCCTTCAACATAATAGAGTTTGTCCATCAAGTGAATGTCCTTTCAACATCATTATGGTGGTCATCACTTTTCATAATTCATTGATTTTGCCAATATGCATTGTTGTCATAATGTCATCACTCACTATACATGACAGCATTTATCCACAATTTGGTGGTTGTGATGTTGATAATCCAAAGGAATCAAAGGTGATTATCTTGAAACATCCCGTGACTACCCCCATAAGAGGAAAAATAGATATTGTATAAAACAAAAATCATAATGAACAAATTATATTTTGTGTTTCATATGTTAGCGTTCATGTTTTAGCTCATTCTCTTAATAAATGGCAAATGACAGAAAATCTATGTTGCCAACTACATCCTATACCAGTAACTGTTTGCGGCTGTCATCATTTTGTGTATTTCACCTGCTGGAATATTAAGTTTTTATTGAAATTTTGCTTCAAAATAACTATGTCTGAAGTGCTGTGTGGGTAATTTCCCTTTTCCCATTTCAGCTGAAAAGTGCTAGAGAAGCAGTGCAATTTGGCCTCACAGGAAGTGCTTTGGGAGCATTATTTACTGCAGGTTATGCCTGGAAATATTCAAAGAGTTTACATGGTAATCTACCGCTTCTCATACTACTGAAATCTTTTTTCTACAGCACTATGCTTTTTGATAGCTCTTAACTTGATTATCTTATAGTAAGCATAAACAGGCATCATTCTTGCTCTTTTTGATACTTGAGAATGTTTTAAACTCTAAATTGGTTTTTACAATATTTTGTATGTGAAGTTTTATGTAGGTTTTTGCCATAAAATAGTATGGAAGTATTTCGTATATACATTGTTAATCTTTTACTCCCTCCCTACCATATTGAACAGGAGCTGGACTGTCATTTTTAGCTGGAGGTATATTTGGGTGGACTTTTGGGCATGAAATCGCAAATCACACCCTTCAACTTTACAGGGTAGACACATTGGCTGCTGAGGCTAAGTTTCTGGACTGGTGGAATAAGAAGACTGGAGGGTATTAAAACTGTTGGCTTCTGGGAATTAATGCTACATTTGCTATGGTTTCTGAAAAATGAATAATTTTCGGTGTTGGCAATGCGATTTATGTTCACTGAATAAGTATTTTGTTGTGAATTAGGTTATGTTTTAAAACTAATGCATCGTCGCAAAACAAATGGTGACTTCTGCCATTTTTTCTCTGTATTGTCCTGTTGTTCATTAATCTGGAACCAATGGTTGGGAGAGTTCATAAGAGGTGGCATTTTCATATTGTTCCAGCGCTAGGACAATCGAGGCGAGATGACATACTTATTTGGTTTGAATACAGTCGTAAGAAAAAATACGAGTAATTTTTCTTTTGACTAATCAGGACATTAATAATCATACACGCTAGTTGGAGTAAAAACTAAGTTTCACGTAAGATTCGTAGTGTTTTGATTTCTCCATAATCTTTTCATTTCCTACCACATGACTTATTCAGAAGTACGTGTTTGTTAAGTGTCACTTTGGATTAGAGTTTGCATACTTATAAATTTGATTTTGGTAAATGAATTTGAGTGAATCGATGTTTGGAAATATTTATTGGAAAAGTTATTTTTTGAATAGTAGATGTTGTTTAGATAGTGTTGAACTGTTGATATCAAATACTTTTGGATGTATAACTTCTAAGAAAGATATAACATGAATATAGTATCGAATGAAAATGATCGTTTGTTAATACATACAATGAGATTGTACTAATTTAAAAGTAATAAAAATGTTGTTTTCACAATAAGGGAATTAAATTCAAGTATAGATTACCAAGTCGAGCAATCTATGTACACATTCGAGGTAAAACACGTCCTCCAAAAGTGGTTTCTCATGATAAAGTGCCTGTTTAATTTCCATTTAAAAGTACTCTAATTTGCGATTCAATATAAATCCAATAAATAAAGATAATATGAACGTAAGAGCAAAGGTCCTGATTCATTATCAAAATAATTTTTGTCTCACATAGTTTTACAATTGCAAACCAAACATGTTCTTAAGTCACTTTAAATTGGTGACTCGTTTATGTTTTTTTCTTTTTATGTTCACGGGTGATGCTACTGAAGTCAAAATATGTTCTCCCATCTGGTCTTTGCTTTTTTTCCAACTGCTAAATAATAAAGTTTCATCACAAAACCTTACCACAAGTGATCTCATAGTGGAAAATTAAATTTGTCCTGTAGAATGTACATATGGCAACTTAATTATTTTTTTGTTTTACGGTTTCCCTGTCCTCTTTCTCTTTCATCTTAGAAGACTCTTTAGGACTAAGGTTTTGTTCGTTTAAGTTGAAAGAGAAAAAAAAAGAAAAATGAATAAAAAAATAAAATAAAAATCATACTTTTACACTCTACTTTAATTCAAATTTTTTATTTCAATTCAGTTTCTTTATATTTCTTTCCACTCTTCACACTTTTACATCCTTTAAGTGTCCTTTTCTCACTCATGATTATGACTTAAAAAGTTTCATTTTATGGAATCTAGTTTCTTTTATCCAATTTCTACATGCTTCTGTTATAAATTTTTTTATTCATTTTACCACTTTTTTCTTTACCAAAATTAAAGTAAGTGTTGTGTATAATTAGAATTATAATTGTGAAAATTGAACCAATCTAGTCGGTCGGATCTATTGCTCCCACACATTAAATATGCTATTGTTACCGTTAAGCCAACGTCCCTTTGCTGATAACTAGTAACAATTTAATATATATATATATATATATATATATATTATACATTCATGTGATTTCTTTTTCTTAAGAACTAGCAATGATATAATATAAAACAGAATTTTTTATAGTGTATTATTAATTTGGATAGTTCAACATATAAAAAGAGAAAAATAATGTTTACAGTATAATATTATTTATAGTTCAACAAAGGAGAGAGTTATGTATTTGTATTGAGAGAATTTTGATCTGAAAACTTTGATCGGTGTCTCTACATATTGGGAACACCTATTTGCAGTGGCGGAGCCAGAAATTTTATTGAGAGGGGGCGAACATAAAAAAAATTTATATCATAAATAAAAGTACTCCGAATACAATACAAATCTAATATAAAAAAAAACTATTACAGAAATTAAAATCACTTCATAACTTGACTCTTACTCTACGTATTTTCATATTGTTAAAATCATCTATAATTGAATTTGTGCTAAAACTCAAAACAATTTCTTTTTCAATGTATGTAATCAAAGAATCATTAAGAAATTGATCTTCTGTTCTATTTCGAAGTCTGGTCTTGATTATCTTCATAGTTGAGAAAGATCTTTCAGTAGTTGCTGTAGAAACTGGAAGAGTGAGTACAAGTCTAATCACTCTATCAATAAGAGGGTAAATTATGGATTTTCCAGTTTTTGCTAGCCCTTGACATAATTCAGATGTAATTGATAAATTAATCAAATCTGGATGTTTAGGAATGTCAAGCTCAAAATGTTGTAAATCCATTTTCAAATGCAATTTTTCCTATTCTGTGAAATCTCTAAAATAAAATTTATCAACAAGTTTGCAAATATCATCACTGTTAAATGACTTGTACTTGTTTCTTGGATCTAAAGCCATGCTCAAAACAAGTAATTCAACAGTATTATCATTGAACCTACTATTTAATTCTTGTAATTGATAATCAATTGTAGCACAAAAGATATTTACCCTATAAAATTCAACAACATTTTTTCTCTTAAAATAAGCACCAATGGTAGTAGCACCATTCCCCATAATTTTTCTGCGCGGCAATCACAAACAATATCAAATATCAATGATAATCACGTAAAGTAAATCACTGTTACATTTTGAATGATATGCACACAACACATTGCACAACATTAACAACCGAAACAGTAGTTTATGTTTTTTTTATTTCGTTTCAGATTTAACAAAAACGGGTTCAGCCCAACATGGTATGGGGTACATGTGTAAAAATAAGGGGTGCAAATAGTAGTTTATTTTATTTTAGAAGAATAACAACAAGAAAAAGAAAGAGAAAAATACGGAAAAAGAAAGAAATGAGGGGATACCTGAAACTCTTCTCTTTCACTGGTTTACCAAATGAAACAACTTTGTTGATTCCTTATGTTCTCTTGGGATTTGTGTTTCCTTTGTGTTTAAACCTCTCCATTTTATAGTGTTATTTCTGCATCTTCCTCTTTATTCTTTTCCTTTTTGTTATTATTTTTTTCCGTTTTATCATCTTTCTTTCCTTTTTTTCTTTTTCTGTTATATCTCTATCCCATTTTATTTTTATTATGTTTTCTTTCCTTTTTTATATATTTTTTCCTCTTTTATATTTTCTTTCTTTTTTATTGTTTTCATATTTTTTTTTCTTTTCTTTTTTTATTATGTTTTCTTTATATTTTTTTCTTTTCCCTTTTACCTTTTTTTAATATTTTTTCTTTTCTCTTTTTTTTTCTTTCATTTTTATTTTTTTTATTAATTTTTTTAGGGGGGGCGGTGGCCCACCCTAGCCCCCCCCTAATTCCGCCCCTGCCTATTTGTAGAGATCATAACAGGATTTGTATAACAAAGTTAGTTTTAGATGTGAGACTGCTACCATGGAATTTAACATCTCTCGAACAGTCTTTTAACAATACAGATGTAGAAACAGAATCCAAACATAAAGAGGAGAGGAATACAGATGTAGAAACAGAATCCAAACATAAAGAGGAGAGGGAAGTATTGAAGTATGAGACATACGCTGATAGGATGAGAGAGAATGCTAGTGAGAAAAACAGTGAGTGGTTGAGAGTAAGTAACAGATGTAGGTTTAGTGAGCGTTATAAAGTGAGGTCTAAGGGTAGACCATGTCTCAATTACGTCGGAACAGGGTATAACCAACAATATGTGGAAATAGCAGAGGTAAGATGATGGGGAGGAAGCATGAAAAACTGGAGGGATGCAGTGGACGTATCATCCTTCTATTTCACTCAATTTCCAGAGGAGATGGAGGAAAGAGACTTGTGGGTCGAGTTTAAGAAATGAGGAGATGTTAGGGAGATCTTCATTGTGAGAAATAGAAATAGGAACAAAAGAAGGTACGGTTTTGTGAGATTTAAAGGGGTTAATGACGTTAGGAAACTTGAAAGACAGTTAGATAACATGATTGTTGGTGGGCTTAAGTTACATGTGAACCTGCCCAAACACGGCAGGGAAAGGCAGATGGTAGAGATAACAAACATGAACGACCAACACAGAAGGGAGGAAGGAGGAGACAAAGTGACAGATAAGAATAAAGGCAAATAGAAAGTTACTATGGCACAATCTGGTATGTATGGCGATTCTCACAGGCATTTTCCTTTTCATCAATCATACGCAAAGGCTTTTGCGACGACCAACCACACGATGAAGAGGAGGTGGCATGCGGCGCATGTACAGGCGAGAAATACATCATCCCATTCAACCATCCAATTACCCATTCCCATCGAAAATAGGAAGTGGTGTTGTGAGGCATGGGTTGGCAGGCTTAGGAAATTTACGGCTTTCGATAGATTGGAAGAGGAATTTCTGTAGGATGGGGGTGAGAATATTAAACCCAACTACTTGTCTCAAGAGTGAGCAAAATGGTGGACTTGGATGATGATACCGACGACCTCTACCGTTTGGACAGAGCACGAGTACTCATCAAAACACCTTGGCAGCCTACGATCAACCACACTGTTGTGGCTTCCATTAACGATGCAGACTACACTATCAGCATGGTTGATGAAACCTGCTACAGTCCATGCAAGTGCAATAAGGGGAGACACGCATCGTCATCGGAAGAAATTTCGTCCGACGACAGCATCTCGGAATTGAGCGTCTTGTCAGAGGAATAGGTCGCGGAGACTCCGATGATGGAATGAGTGTTGGGTGACGGCAGGTCTGAACACGCAAGCAGCGGGGAGAAGAGGTTTTTGTCTGCTGGTCAAAGCCCTGAGCAGGACCTGCTGGATAGTCAACTGACTCCTAAAAAAAGGTGCAGCAAAGTTGGTGAAGTTGGACATGCTTTCGACGAGCGTCAGTTTGATAGCTATACGAGGTTGTCGGTGGATAACGACAAAAAAGGAGTTAGACAACAGCTAGGGGTCATAGCAGACAATGAGACGATGGGGCCCAGTGATTTGGAGGTGAGAGAGAAAGTAGAAGGAAGCGATGGAAGCAACAAGTTGGGGCTGGACCCAAACATTAACATCAACATCAAAAGCACCTTTAACCAAGTTAATTGGGGTCGGTGGTAGATGGACCCAAACAAGCAAGATATTTTTTCTGTAAAGGGGGTGAAGTCATGTGAAGGGATGGAGGAAAGAGAAGATAAGTGTACAATTGCAGGTCCCATCAGCAAGTGCTCAGCTGAAGCTAAAAATAAGGAGTTGGGCCACAATACATTTGGGCCTAAGTTTGCTGTAAAGGTGGTGAAATCACGTGAAGGGATAGAGGAAAGAGAAGCTGAGTGTCCAATTGTGGGTCCCACCAGCAAGTGCTCAATTGAGGATAAAAATAAGGAGTTGGGCCACAATACATTTGGGCCTAAGTTTCCTATAAAGGTGGTGAAGTAATGTGAAGGGATGGAGGAAAGAGAAGTTGAGTGTCCAATTGCGGGTCCCACCAGCAAGTGCTCAGCTGAAGATAAAAATAAGGAGTTGGGCCTCAATACATTTGGGCCTAATTTTTAGGGGAATGTATATATTAGAAATAAAAGGTGTAAAAAGGACTCCGAGCCCATAAAAATACATGACTCTCAACCTGGAAATAACAAACAGAGGCCCATTAACAAAGGAAAAGAGCCTATTACAATACAATCCATGTATGAAAATTCCCTAACAAGATTGAGAGGCAGTGGATTAAAGGAAATAGTGGATTGGAATGACAAACAATTGGAAAATAATTTTTCTGAAGTGTTAAAGTCAACAACAAGTCCTACAAAGTGTGACTGGAGAATAGAAGCAACTAGCGACTGGGAGTTAGTAAAATTATTGGGATTGGATAGTTCTAATCAGACAGAAGTGGTGAACAAAATGTCAGCCATGAAAGAAAGAGATAAGGGTGAGATGCAGAGGTTGGGTAGTAGTGAAGGTGATTAATGAAGATTCTATCTTACTACATAAAGGGATTAGGGAGGGGAGTTAAGTGGATTGCAATTAGAAAATTGGTGGAAAAAGAAAGTGTGGATATGTTATGTTTGCAAGAGACTAAAAAAGATATGATTGATATCAAGGCATGTCAAGCATTGTGGGGAGATTTTGATGTCACTTAAGAATTCCTACCAGCTAATAATAGAGCTGGTGGCTTATTATGCATTTGGAGTATAATGACCCTGTGATAACCCGGATTGTCACATAAGGGGGGTGTATTTTGGAACTTGGATAAGAGGGGGTGTGGATAACATCTCTTCAAAACCGGTGTGACCGGGTTGTCACATAAGGGGGGGGGTGTGAATTAGAACTCGGATAGAAGGGGTGTGGATAACACCTTTTCAAATCCAGGATCGTGGTATATGGTGCTATTAATAGGAAGATCGGGTTCGTGCATGACCGGGTTATTGCCACGTAAGTGGTGTATATACATAGCACTTTTGGGAAAAAACACTGATGTATAGAAAGGAACCCAGACAAGGAAGGAAAGAGTGATCGGGTAGTGAACTCGGCTGAGCTCGTATATTCCTTTTCCTTGAGGGACCAGGTTGTGGTCTCGGTAGCGCTTGTGTCTTCCTTTTCTTTAAGGACCGAGTTGTAATATCAGACGATCTCGGATGTGTTACCGAATTGTGATCTCGGAAGAGCTCGTATGTGGTTGACTTGTAAGAGCTACCTGGTAGAGAGACCGGAAGAGCTCGTAACCCCTTTTGGTAGAGTTACCAGGTTAGGAACCCGGATGTGGTTGAAAGGAACCTTGGACTTGTGAAGTACCAAGGTAGGAACTCGGATTAGGTCGGAGGAGGGCGGAACCTTGGACGTACTATAGTACCAAGGAAGGGTTCTTATGCAATGGTTTACATAAGCATTCATAATCGATTACAACAGTATGTACTTGTTGTATAACCCGAACTTAGATTTGTGGTTGGAATGAGTGCTCAGGAACCCGGGGTATGGTAGTGGGTTGCACTCAATATATATATATATATATATATATATATATATATATATATATATATATATATATAT
>CM023945.1:9152207-9162343 GCA_013407115.1 Glycine latifolia | reverse complement strand
CCAACCTGACAGCGTTAGTAATATGAAGAGAACCCGACAAAGTCCGTAGGGTTTTGAGAACCCGGGTAGTCACACGTAACATGTATATGAGGTATAACACATTGACTTGCCAAATAGTAGACCCAACCCAGTAGTCAAATATTTCTACATATTCACTTTATACAAGTGACACGTGTTGACTCCCCGCTGATTGTTTTGACGCGGGAAGACTTTCCTATTATTTTAGGACGCGTGTTAATTTTCAGGATATTTAAGATATACATGAGGGAGATATTTCAGTAGTAACTTTATTTCCACCGTCTTTGTTAAAACACTTTCTCTCTCTTATTCCATATTTCCTCAATTTTTAAAGTGAGAAAAGCTTCCTAGATAACCATTCTTTAATCTAAACATCTTCACATCCAATGTAAGGATTGAAGAGAATCACCATATAATCTAGTTTCCACCCTTTGTTCTTTGAAAGAATCGTCAGACGAGGAGATCATTTCTCCAAAGGAAGTTTAAATTTTCAACCTTTAAGAGTTAGAAGGCACCGTAAGGATATCCAAGCTTGGAGAAGTTATTATCTAGCCTTCCTTGTTGTTTTTAAGGTAAGATGTAAGTTTCACCGTATCTTTGAGTTTGGTTTTAAGAGGGAAAATGACCCATATGAGTTAGGGCTGGTTTTAGGTGGTGTTTCTTTGGAAAAGTGTGCTTAGGAGGTTGTTGTGATGAAGGTTCAACCTTGAAAACTAACTTTGCTGGGTTTTGGGAATTTTGTTTTGCCAATTAGATCTTGTGGGGTTTACAAGTCATTGGTTGGTTGTATATGGTTGAGATCTGGAAAAGAATTGGGTTCTTTTCATGAAACGGTTGAGACCCATTCTTGATATCTTTCTTACCTGGTGTAGGGCTTGATAAAGAAGATATCGGTGATGGTAAACACGCGGCTGAGAGGATAGGTGCTGGAATCAGAGAACGTAAGCTCTCTGTTCTTGGGAGTTAGTTCCCTTGATTGTGTTCCACCATACTTCTGGGGAGTGATGGTTTTTGGATATCATGGTGCGTGTATTTACATTGTATTATTGCTTTTTGATTGAAAACATACATGTAATGGAGATGTGCACTGGTTGGCTAAGTTGTATATTTGGATATACATTTGTGCATGTCTGTGTTGGAAGGGCACATTGGTGGAATTATCATGTGGAGTCCGGGTCTGGGACCTCAGGTCGGGATACGTGATGTGTACGTGGAGTACACTGGAAGATATACAAGAGTGCACTAAATGTGTACTGGCTGTCTAACTTGTATATTTTATATGCAATTATGTATGATATCTGCCCTGGTTGGCTAAATTGCATTTTGGTGCTAGAATGGTACGTTGGTGTGGGTATGTACATGTATTATTTTATTAAAAGCCGGGTTGGCTATGTTATTTATAATGCCAATATAAATGCTATGTATTGTGGAAGTGAACCAGGGGAGGTGAGTCTCCAAGAACCTTGAGTTTACTAAGATTGTATCTCACCCCAGTTAGGAATTATATTATATTGCAAGTGATTTATGGGAAGACATCAGACAGTTGAGAATTGCAAACTTAGGGGGTTTATGGTGTATAATTGGTGACTTTAACAATATTAGAAGACCTTATGAAATAATGAGGATCTGTCAGAGTCCAAGATGCAGGCATGATGAAGGAATTCAATGATTGGATTGTTGATCTAGAGATTGATGATATGCCCTGTGTTGGGCGTAAATTTACATGGTACAAACCAAATGGGACTGCTAAAAGTAGATTGGATAGAGCCCTAGTATCAACTAAATGGCTTGCCAAATGGTAGGGCACTACTAAGATTATATTGGCTCGAAACTTCCCTGATCACTGTCTTATTTTGTTGAGATCTACTTTTGTAGATTGGGGCCCAAAGCCATTTCGAGTACTGGATTGTTGGTTTTAGGACAAATCCTTCACGAACATAGTTTGTGATGGGTGGAATTTAAATTTGGCTACTGGATGGGGGGATATGTATTAAAAGAAAAGATCAGGGGTCTGAAACAGAAGATTAAAATCTGGAATAAATCCCAATTTGGGGATATCCAGTAGAAGGTTAAGAAATTAGAAGTGGAGCTCAACAAGCTAGAAACAGAAGGTGATGATAGACAACTGATTGATGACGAGATAAAGAGAAGAAAACAACTACAAGAGGAATTGTGGGTTGCAGCCCAGTCAAATGCATCAATCCTAAGACAAAAAGCTAGGATTAGATGGAAAAGGAGGGGGACTGCAATTCCAGATTTTTTCATTTGACTGTAAATTGGAAGTGTAGAAATAACACGTTGAGAGGGGTGCTGATTGATGGGTACTGGAAAGAGGAATCAACCAGGGTTAAAGAAGAAATCAGAACATGCTTTAAGAAGAGATTTGAAGAACCAGCTTGGGTAAGACCTAATCTAAATGAAGTTAATTTCAAGACTATTGAACAGTAGCCAATGATCTCCTGATGACACGTTTTGATGCAAATGAGGTGAGGGATGCAGTTTGGGCTTGTGGCAGCAAGAATAGCCCTGAGCCAGATGGATTTAATTTCACATTCATTAAAGAATTCTGGGATGTCATCAAAGCTGAATTTCTCCTTTTCATGGATGAATTCTATGTAAATTGAATATTTCCAAATGGTGGCAATGCATCATTTCTAGCTCTAATTCCTAAGGTTCATGACCCACAGGGCTTGAATGATTACAGGCCTATTTCACTGATAGGCAATGTGTATAAGATAATGGCCAAGATACTATCTACAAGGTTGAAAAAGGTGTTGCCTTGTATCATTGATCACCGACAATCTACTTTTATTGAAGGAAGGAATTTGTTGCACAATGTACTTGTAGCAAATGAGGTGGTTGATGAGGCAAAAAGGAACAATAGAAGCTGCATTATTTTCAAAGTTGATTACGAAAAGGCATATGACTCAGTTAATTGGGAATTTCTGTCATACATGATGAAGCATATGAGATTTTGCTCTAGGTGGATTAAGTGGATTGAAGGTTGTTTAAAATTTGCATCTTTCTCTATATTGGTTAATGGGAGCCCTTCAGTTGAGTTCACACCACAACGAGGCCTTAGACAAGGAGACCCCCTTGCCCCTTTCTTGTTTAACATTGTCGCTGAGGGTCTTACTGGAATGATGAGGGAAGCACAACAAAGCATCTGTATGATGGCTATAAGGTGGGGAAGAAAATGTTGATATTAGCATCTTACAATATGCTGATGATACCATTTTCTTTGGGTCATCATCGGTGAAAAATGTTAGAGCCATTAAGGTGATGTTGAGGAGCTTTGAACTGGTATCAGGATTGAAAATAAATTTTGCTAGGAGTAGATTTGGGGTGTTTGGAATAAATGAATAGTGGCTTAGCAATGTTGCCTCTTACTTAAATTGTAGAGTGTTGTTACTACCCTTTTAATATTTGGGTGTTCCTATTGGGGCGAATCCAAGACGGTTTGAGACATGGGATCCTTTAGTCAAGAAATGTGAGTGAAAACTAGCTAAGTGGAAATAGAAATACCTCTCATTTGGGGGGAGGGTGACCATGGTAAAGTCACTCATGAACGCGATTCCCATTTTCTTGTTTTCTTTTTTCAAGGCTCTGAAGAAGGTGATAACCAGATTAGTGAGAATTCAAAGAAGATTTTTTTTAGGGGGGGAGCGCTGATCAAAAAAAGATTGCATGGGTAAGATGGCATGTGAAACCAAAGGAGTGTGATGGCTCTAGAACATGTTCCATCAGCAAGATGATTTGTGGGTACAAGTTTTGGAATCAAAATATGGAGGACGGATGAACTTGTAAGTGACTAGAAAATCTAGTTGCGAATCCATTTGGTGGAGGGATCTTAGATTAGAATGTAATTTGAATGAGGAGGGGAATTGGTTTAAAAGAGGGGTAAGATGGAATGTGAGTCGTGGTTCAAAGGTGTTGTTTTGGGAGGATGGGTGGAAGAATGATGGTATGACATTGAAGGAAGTATCCTAGATTGTATTAGATTTCTCAGCAACAACAACAATATATCCAACAAATGGGTATACCAACACAATCAAGGTGAGAATGACAGCTTTGGTGGAGAAGATATTTTATGGAGGGGGAGTTAGAATCAGCTGTAAAATTTCTAGAAAAGATACAGGAGTTGGTGGCACACATACAACAACAAGATACTTGGAGGTGGGAGGCTGACTTGAGTGGAAGATATACAGCGGGGAGTTCTTATAGACTCATAAACATGGAAATGACAATTCTGAATCAGGATGATGTGTTCATCAACCTCTGGAAAATAAAATTTCCTAGTAAAGCATTATGCTTTGCTTGGAGATTGATTAAGGACAGATTGCCCACCAAGGTGAACTTGAGTAGAAGAAATATGAAATTCAATGGTACCTATTGTCCTTTCTGCAGGAGCAAGGATGAGGATGCTACCCATTTATTCTTTAGCTGTGATAGAATTATGCCGCTTTGGTGGGAATCAATGTCGTAGATAAATATAGTTAGCGTTTCCTTCGTAACTCCAAAAGAACACTTCAGTCAGCATTCCTTTTACTGCTACAATGGGATCAGATTGCTGAGATGGCATATTTGGTGGATCGCTTTGACATGGACTATTTGGTGCCATAGAAACAAAATCATTTTTCGAAATGAGAGTTTCAATTGTCATAAACTTATGGATGATGCGATATTTATCTGCTGGACGTGACTCAAAAATTTGAAGAAAGGATTTGACTTTCCTTTCCATTTTTGGTCTAGTAATTTGGGGGAGGCTTTTGTAACCAAGGGAGGGTATAACATATAATTGTTCTTTTCTTGGGGGGAATCCAACAATCCAGCCAGACTTTTGGCATCCTAGTTCATGCACTATCCATGTATTAGGTTGCCATAGGCTTGCTCTTTATTACTTGACTTATATATGTATCAGTACTACTTGTAGTATGTTTTATTATATCTATATATATTAATTTTGCTGATAAATTTTTTTTTTGAAGAGAGTTCAAGTAGTTCAAGTGTTATTTTACTAATGTTTTTAAATTTGGAGGATAAATTTATCAATCAAATTATATTATATATATAATTTTTAATGTATATCGAAGTAAATCAGATTGATTAATAATTCACTGATTTGATCATTTATTTATTGATCAATTATCTCGATAATTATTAGTTTACTTAAATTTTTTTTGGATGATTGTAAGTTTTCAGATTTTGATTTTAAAATATAATTTTAATACTGAAATTTATTCCACAAAATTGGGATTGAAGTGAATTTTTACTTATTTTTAAAATAGTTTTTACCCTTATTTCAAAAACAATAAAAATTGATTTGTTGAGTTTTGTTTTAAGTTTTACCCTAAGAGTCACCTTCACGTTCAGTCGTTCACGCTGCTGCTCTCTCTCGACGACACTATCTCTCAACGCCGCTTTCTCTCTCGACGGTCTCTCTCTCCACGCGGCCTTCTTTCTCGCTCACACTCTCTCCCGCTTTCACTAAAAGGAGAGAATTTGAAATTCTATCTCACACTCTCTCGCTCACACACTCCTCGTGCATACTCTCACTGGCTCAGACTCGCTTGCTCACACCCCGCTTGCTCAGACTCTCGCTCGCTCGACCCTCCCTCACTATCACTTTTGCAGTTTCGTTGCTCTCTCTGGTTTGTTAATTTCTCATCTCTGCTTTTTTTTTTCTTCTCTAATCCAGGGTTTCTTGATTCAGATTTTGTCATTGATTTGTGTTTTTTTTATTTTGTTTCTTAATCTCGATTTCAATTCATCTCTGCTATGTGATGGATGTTATTACTAGTGAATTATTTTAAGTTTATTATATACGGAACTAGCTCACTTGATTTTAATAGGTTCCTTGATTCTGGAAGGTGATAACCTGAATAACTTGTTCCCCAATGTGGATATTCTTAGTTTCTTGCACTTTGGCTTGACAATTGGTGGGAAGAAACTCCTTGTGATATTAGGTACCCTTATCATCTTGCCCACTTTGGTTGAACAACTTGAGTTATGAGGTGATGAATGAGTTTTTAAAAAGAGAAGGGATGAGGTGTGCAGGCTATGGCCAGAGTAGAGAGAGACAGGTATTGTGTGTGTGATAGAGGTTAGAGAGCATTGTTGGTGAGTGTCTATTAGTAGTATTTAAGGAGAGACTTACTTGCTTCAGTGCTAACCCAAAAAGTTGAGTGGCGAATATTTTCCTAAAATTAACTGCCAAATCAGAGAAGGTCTTGACATGTTCACTAAACTGGCTAAAAATATTTTCCTTCATGGCTTCTCGGTGGATATAGTGTCGCCTCTAAATATTGAAAAATACTATAGAGACTCAGCAAGCAACAAAACAAATCATAGACAGAAACTTAAAGACAAGTAGTGATAAGGTAACGAAACCTGTGCATTGGCTCCTAAGAAGTTAGTAAGAATATGTCTTTTTTTTTCTCACACTTTGTATCTGAACCAATCAATGGTGTAGAAAGCATTCTGTTTTCACTTTATAGCATATATCATATAGCTATTTAACACCTGTTTTGAACAAAAAAGCTTGTTTGTTTGCATATTAATCATAGTGCCTAACCAGCCAATTGATGATGTGAAGTGTAGATTCTGCATAGTTATGCAGAATTCTTACAAGTTGCTCCATTAATAAGCCATTGGAAGCCATCATTGATCAATTTAGGTGCTTTGGGTGTATGAATTGTTACTAACTTGTTAGCTGATGCTTAGGGGTAGAGACAAATAGAACATAGTCATGCTAGAAATGGCCCAAATGTTCTACTTTACAGCATTTTTCTTTTTCTGTTTAATCAGAAGTACTTAGACATATCACCATAATAATGTGTAATTGGAAATCGATTTTGATTTTAATTATTATTACAAATAAAAATGTTTACCTTTTAGTATTTTGAGAGTTAGGTTTGTGAGAATTTGGAATTTTGGTTAGGCTAGAAGTGGATCCAATTGAATCTCAAGGAGGATTTTGGGTGACTGATAGAAAAATATATATTAAGTATAGTTACTTACACATGCTCTTGTTAAAAGGCTTACAAGAAAATTTAATGATTGAATCACCATTGAGATCTTGTGTTTTGGTTCAGTAGTTTATTCACTTTATTGATTTAGAGCTTGTTCAATAAGAATTTACCTTTTGATTTTGGAGTCATATGACTCATTATGTTGATCATATTAATAATAATAATAATACACCATTCACCTCTACATGGATTGAATCTCTTAGATACTGACCACTTAAGTTTCTTCCTAAGTTTTGTTTGTTTGGTATTCTTTTGCCTCCTACTCTTGCATGATTCTGGTCCTTTTAAGGATGATATCCTTCAGAAAGTAAATTTATGGGTATAGTGTTTGCAAATTGTGATTTGTATATATGTGCCTGGTAGATTTGTGAGGAAGCTAACATCTCTCTTGTGTCCTGTTAATGTCAAACCAGAACAAAAATATACAACCTTGTCTAACATCAATTGCTATAGTTTTAGGGATACAAATTTCTGCATCGTCATCTAGCATGTTTAGAAACTCGTTAAGGATGGAGTAAAAGCTATTACTATTAACTTCTGAAAATTACTTCCAAAACATGAAACTAAACATGCTATTATCTAATTGTTCTCCAATTGCAACCGGAGTTTCGCTTCCATATAATGAAGATTTGCATTAAAAACCAATGTAGGTTATAAGTTATTGAGGTAAAACTCTAATTTTGATCGAAAATGACACCAAAAGTATTTGAAAACTTGCATCTAAGTTTTGTTTTACTAATAATAATAAGTATAAAATCATAAAACTTAGATGTAGTTCTTTATGTTTTTAGTCTTGCCCTGTGATTAGAATTGAATTTTCATCTTTATAACTAGCGTAATAAAGGTTTGCATTAAGATCATCATTGATTATTGAGGTATAACTTCAATTTTGATAAGAGAATAGCACCAAAAATAACCTTTTGAAAGTGTACCTAAGTTTTTTCTTAATAATAATAATAAGGCTTACTTACCTGGGTCAGATCTAATAGTGGTATTAACAGCATATCCATGTTCAAGGAGGCTCTTGATTATCCATGAACCAAGGAATCCTGTGCCTCCATGACACAAATTCTTCCTTTTCCCTCTCCCATTTGAACACTCTTGCTGTGGCAGTGTTTACTTTTCTTTGTGCAGTCCTCAGCTTCTAACACGTTTGCTCTGCTTGCTTTCTATGTGTGTATATAAATAACAACGTAACAATGTTGGTTGGTGGCTTTTGCTATCATCTGAGGTCACCTTAGTGCTGCTATTGACTATTCTTTCAGTCAAACATAGCGACATTGAATGAACTACATAGATGTTAATTCGTTTTTCTTCATTCAAAGAGACAAGGTAGCGGCTTGGTGTAGTTAAGAAATAGAGTAACAAAGAAAAATACTCTTTAAGAGGTAAATTTTTTTTCCTACGATTTTGAGCAGCTCTCAACTACCGAGCTCAGTTAAGTAGATAGTGGTACATTTTAATACTTGATAGTCTGTACCTACCATCTGAGAGTTGGATCTGAGAGTCTAAAAGGCTACAAATTTTCAAACACTATACCTATAAATTTACATAAGATTAATGTGTCTACTCTAGCTCCCTTGACTCTCCTTTTGTTATAGCACTATTTTATGTTTGTCTATATAATATTTGAGGCTTCTTTTTTAGTAACAGCCGTCAATTTTAAGGGCATCTTTGTGTCAATTCCTAGAAAAATAATATTCATGCTTGCTCATCTCTATTTTTTTTTATTGTATTATAGGATAAGATAAGAAAAGTTTCTAAAACAGTCTTAGGTGAATTAAAAAGGTTTTGAGTTGAGAGACAAGAAATCTTGGTGGTGGGATGAAAAGGTTCAAGGTTAAAAATAAAAGAGAATGTTTCAAAATCTTAAAAGCATACAATAATGCTGAAAACTGGTTTAAGGTATTGGAATGCTAAAAATGAGACAAGAAAGTGTGGTGCATGAAATATGATCTAAAGCATTCGACCTCTGAATTGAACACTTTTTTATTTGCAAATATTTTGTATGGATTTCCAATAATGAAATTCTCCCTTGTTTTTATTAGTAGAAGCTCATCCACAGCATAAAATAAGCTTAGCAAATATAAGAGATGGAAAGTAGTATAGTTGATGTTTCAGTTGCTTCAAGAAAATGTAGAAGAGATGAAGAGGAGGAAGAAGAACTTGAACAAACATTTTTTATTATTGTTAGTGTTGCCACTATGCTTTTGGGTGCAATGACTTGGTATCATGACAAGTACTTTGTTAAAGAACTTGTCCAAAATTTGGAATTAGAAAGGCATAGTTTCCTCAATCATTTATACAGGGGAACAAAAACTGATTGCATTCAACAATTAAGGGTCAATAAAATGACATTTTTTAAGCTTTGTAGAATTTTACAAGAGAAAGGGCAATTAGTAAAAACAAGAAATGTTCCTAAATAGTTATCAATAGCGGGCGTCGCAGCCGCGATTGCGGTGAAGCGGACATGTGCTGCTACAAGGGGTAGAGTAGCAGTGCAGCTGTTGCGCTCGCGACAGGGGGGGTGGCGTCGCGCTCGCGATCGCGATTCACACTCGTAGGCCAAGACGGACGTCGGTGAGGCCACCTGGTCCGAGTACGACGCGCAGAAAAATTGTGGAGGCGAAGAAGCTGACTGATGCCGCGTATGACAACGAAGACGCGCCACTCAGATCGAAGCAGCGGCATCGCGACGACGATGAATAGGACTACGATGAAGAGAATGTGGACCTTTCTGCGGAGAACGGGAAGGCCGAGGAGGTGAAGAAGGTGAGGCCGGAGAAGCCTAAGGTGAGAGTCGCGGAGGCGGCGACAAAGATCGACGCCGCTGATTTGGGGGCGTTCCTCATTGAGATCAAGATGATGCGATTCGTTTGACGTGGAGTGCCAGCTTTCACCCACTTCCATTCATATTTTAAAAAAAATAAAAAAGTTAAATTTTTGTTTCTTTTTATTTTTATCTTTTTAATTCTGTTTCTTTTTTCTTTTTTGTCTTTTTAATTCTGTTTTTTTTAAACTAGATTTGATATTCTTTGCTTCCCTCTTAGTTTTTTATTTCTGTTTTTTTTCCTTTCTTAATACCAG
>CM023945.1:9124044-9152107 GCA_013407115.1 Glycine latifolia | reverse complement strand
CCCTCTTAGTTTTTTATTTCTGTTTTTTTTTCCTTTCTTAATACCAGATTATTCATTTTATTTGTTTATTTTGAATTTTAATTTGTGTTTGTCTATTTTGAATTTTCTTTTTATTTTTATCTTTTTAATTCTATTTCTTTTTTCTTTTTTGTCTTTTTAATTCTGTTTTTTTTAAACCAGATTTGATATTCTCTGTTTCCTTCTTAGTTTTTTATTTATGTTTTTTTCCTTTCTTAATACCAAATTATTCATTTTATTTTATTTGTTTATTTTGAATTTTAATTTGTGTTTGTCTATTTTGAATTTTAATTTCTAGAACTTTAGTTACATTTGATTTTAGAGGGTTCAAGACTTTGTAAAATTGTTTCTTTGACTTTTATTGACATCTACTATTCTACTTTATATTTTGCTTAAGAGTTTTTATTGTTAATGATAATTAGTGCATGAATTTTTAGTTATATTTCTCTTTGTGAGCTTATATATTTATATTATAAATTTTTTAATACATATATAAAAACATTAAAATAGCGGTCATCCCGCTGCCGCTATCCCAGTTTTGAGAGCGGCCGCTCCGCTCCGCTATCCGGGATTGATGACTATGGTTCCTATAACTGAAGTTGTGGCAATGTTTTTGCATATCCTTGCTCACAACCTAAAGTATAAAGTTGTGCACTTTAGTTATTGTAGATCCATGGAAACAATAAGTAGGCAATTTGAGAATGTCTTGCGAGCTACAATGAAAGTAAGCAAAGAATATTTGAAGTTCCATAACTATAATCTAGAGGGCCCGGTGGAAAACAAATGGAGATAGTTTAATGTAAGTTTGTCATTTGTTAGTAATTATAAGGTACTTTAAGTGATTACAACTTATTTTTTATTTTAAAATGTTTTTAGAATTCGATTGGAGCACTTGATGGGATACATATTCTAGTAACAGTTGCTGCAAAAGATAGGCCTAGATATTGTAATAGAAAAGGTGATATCTTTACAAATGTTTTATGAGTTTGCGGTCCAGATTTAAGGTTTATATATGTGTTGCTTGGGTGGGAAGGGTCCGCAGGAGATTCTTGAGTATTGTGAGATGCTTTGTGTTGTCAAAATTGTCTCCATATTCCAAGTGGTAATATCATGAAATGATGATACTTTATATATATATATATATATATATATATATATATATATTTTTTTTTTTTTAAACCATTGTAGGCAAATATTTTCTTGTGGATGTGGGGTATACAAATGGCCATGGATTTTTAGCACCTTATCGAGGGACTAGATATCATCTTAATGAGTGGATCGAAAACACCCCTCAAAACTACGAGTTATTTAATCTTCGTCATGCAAGTGCAAGGAATGTTATTGAAAGGTCATTTGGGGTATTGAAGAAAAGATGGAGTATATTAAGAACTCCTTTTTTTGATACAAAAACACATATAAGAATTATTAATGCTTGTTTCATGCTACATAATTTCATAAGAGATGAACAACAACGTGATCCAATTTTGGAAGCCCAAGAATTGGAACTTTTATATGTTGTTGACAATGAGTTAACCAATCAACAAATGGAATGAGTCACAAGCAATAACGGAGATGAAGTCACAACTATCCAAGCTACTGAGGAATGGACAAGATTTCGTGACACTTTAGCAATAAATATGTTTGCTACCTATCAAATAAGAAGAAACTTTGATTAGGGAGATGTTTTTAGTGGATTTGGATCTGACAATCTCAACACAAATCCACACGAAGAACCAGAAGACTTCTTGAGACATAAAATTATCAAAATCCAAATCGTGTAAATTCGTGTATCTGTTGTAATAGGATTGCATCAGAAATTTGTTCACAGACACCTGAAAATGCAAGAAGAAATAATTTGGTAAAATTAAAATAAAACAAAAAAGGCAGATAAAGAAAAGAATTATACTAACCGGAGTCGAAACTGAATCAGCAAGCGAAGAGCTTGTAGCTAAGAAATAAATGAAGAGTTGAATGCATTACCAAGTTGTCATGAAGTTTAGGGTAGTTTAGAAAGGGATCAATTAGACACATCCACCCACCCTAATTGTAAAAAATGCAGATTCAGAGAGGACACATATAACAAATGCAACACATACCTCCACTCTGATTCTTTGAATCTACGGCAGCGGTTCGGTTTGAGTTTCACAGGATCCGAAACTTCTTACCCGACAAACCATTATTATGCTCAAAGCACAAAGTTATTCTTTTATTAAAATTATTACATATTTTTTCTTCTAAATAATGACTTTCAATTTTATAAAAATTATAATTTTAAATATATATATTGTTGTAATTGTTATGTTATAAATCAATATAAATTAATAGTACATATATTATATATATTTTATTAATTTATATATATATATATATATATATATATTATTACTATTATACACATAAACCACATTTTTTGCTTGAATATGGAATACCTGTTCTTCATATCATTTCTCCAATCTTTCTAGCTAGAGGAGTGTTAGCGACACTTTCTATGACACTATCTTTTCAACACTCATTTTGACTGAAATTTTTCAAATTACCTATTTTAATTTTTCATTTCATTTTGCGTTTGCACCAAAAAAAGCTTACACCTAATACAGTGTTCATTATTTTCTTTCTTTGCTGGTTAAAACGTAGTGTCAACGCAGAAATGGTGGGGGTGAGCAAAAACGTAAAAACGTGAAACGTAAACGAAACGTAAGAGTTTACTACATACACAAAAATAAATAAATATCCAACATATATATATATATATAACTAAAACACACCAATACACAAGTTATCACAAATTTAAGTCCAAATACTAAGGAAATAAAATAAGTTCAAACTTAGTCATCATAAAATAAGTAAAGTGTATTAATAATAAAAAGGACTGTAAATAGAAACTATTGAAATTAAAACTTAATAGTCATTTCGAAAATGTAATATTGAACTGCAGAAAGAAAAAAGGTTGGTACAGAAAGCAAATTAGGCCCAAATAAGGAAAACCTAGCATATATTCTTCTTTTCTCCTAGTGCTGAGCCGTTTCTCTCCTTCTCTTCTTTTCTCCTTCACGCAGTGCTGTACCGTTTCTTTTCTCCTTCTCTTTGCAGTGCTGCACATTTTTCTTTCTGGTTTCCATTACCGTGAGCTGTTTTCATCCAAATCAGTGACCTCCAAAGTTGCAACGGTTTTCGATGACGGGAATGGTGGCCAAACCTCCATGACAGGGCTCTTCCAATGCAGAGGTGACCACTGATTTCCAATTCAATATCATCTTCTTCATCCCATTCCCCACTATTTAATTTTTATTGTTTTCATAATGTTGACACGATTTTGAAGTGCAGAAACGTAGAATCGTCCGTTTTAACCGTTTGACACGACGTTTTAACAACACTGATATGTAGGCTGCACAACATTATGAAAACAAAATTTTAAAATCACTTTTCTAATCCGAAGAAGCCAAGGGACAGGTGAAATATTTCCCCCAAGATCAATTTTTCTCTCCATAAAATATATGTAAAATAATTCAAAATATAATTGCCATTGTTTTTTAACTTATTATGTTTTTATTTCCTTCTAGTTGATTTTCCCATGTCTATAAATACCAACCTGAATCTTCTGCATAGGACTCACAAGTCACAAAGCATTTAGCAAAGCCGAAAAGCAGCTGCAGAGTGGAGACCCTCTGAAACCTTGTAATCAAGGTTTGTGTTGTCACTACTCACTACTCTTGTTCTCACCTCATTAATTTTCTGCCACTTTATTTGTATAAATGATAACTGAAACCAAAATAAGTTGTTTTATTTCATGCTTTGTTATGAAAGAGTACTCGTATAAATGTGTCATCTCATCTCCTTTGCATGCATTAGGTTCATTTTCTGAACTTGTTCTCTTTGGCTTTGGAATTGAAAGTCTGTTTTACTTGAATTAGACATCCACCTTGACCTTTGTTATTTAGCTGCATGAAACTATGTTTATAGCATGCATATCTATGTTTTGTTTCTCTGGCAAGAAATTAAACAAACCGGTAAACTTCTGCATGGTTATTTAGTCTCCGATTATATTGAATTATCGTTGGAGGATACCCTTTAAAAACTCAAGCCAACACCCATTTTTTATTTTAATGGTTAATTCATAATGTAGTTTTACATTGTAGATTGTATATTCCGTTTCTGTAATGAAAGGGGGTGTTACTTGAGTTTTTTTAGGTGCTGAAAGCTTTAAAATTCATTTGAGCTAGCCTAGGTCCATCTTTTTTCCTTTTTATTTATCCTTGCCTCTTTAAAATTCAATTGGACCACCTTGAAACCATTTCTAGAAACGAAGATGTCAAACAAAATAAATCCAAAATGAGAAAACTTTAAACTACCAGAACCCAAAATGAAATGAAAAATTAAAATAGGTAATTTAAAAAAATTTCAGTCAAAATGAGTGTTGAAAAGATAGTGTCATAGAGAGTGTCACTAACACTCCTCTAGCTAGACCTCTAGCTAGAAAGATGGGAGAAATGATATGAAGAATATGTATTTCAATTTCGAGCAAAAAATGTGGTTTATATGTGTATAATAGTAATAAAATAAATTTTATATTTATATATATATATATATATATATATATTTAAAATTATAATTTTTATAATTTGTAAGAAGTGAATTGAAAGTCATTATTTAAAAGAAGAAAAAATATGTAATAGTTTTAATAAAAGAATAACTTTGTGCTTTGAGCATAATAATGGATTATCGGGTAAGAAGTTTCGGATCCGTGAAACCCAAACCAAACCCGCTGCCCTGAATTCAGAGAATCAGAATGGAGGTATGTGTTGCATTTGTCTATGTTGTAAAATTGTTTGAATCAGTATATGTGTCCTCTCTGAATCTGCATCTTTTACAATTACAAGGGTGGGTGGGTGCGTCTAATTGATCCCTCTCTAAACACCCTAATCTTCATGGCAACTTGGCGATGCATTCAACTCTTCATTTATTTCTTAGCTACAAGCTCTTTGCTTGCCGATTCAGTTTCGACTCTGGTTAGTATAATTCTTTTCTTTATCTGCCTTTTTTGTTTTCTTTTAATTTTACCAAATTATTTCTTGTTGCATTTTCAGGTGCCCGTCAACAAATTTCTGATGCAGTCCTATTATGACAGATACACGAATTTACACAATTCGGATTTTGATAATTTTATGTCTCAAGAAGTCCCTTCTGGTTCTTCGTGTGGATTTGTGTTGAGATTGTCAGATCTAAAGCGCACTCTTATTGGTGAAGGTTCACATCGTAGTGTCTCTACATTAATCAAATTTAAAACCCAACAGTTAAAGCCTGAACTTTTAAGCTACTCATGTGAATTCATAATTATTGAAAGATTGCCTTCTGGAGTTTTTGCTGATCCATTTGAGTTACAACATCTTGTTCACCGTGGCAGTAAATACTCTTCACCTTCACCTGCTTTTCATATTTATAGAAGAAGAAAAATTATCCATACTTTTAATTTCTTCAAATGATTAACACTTTCTATTACAGTTTTCAGTGATATAGCTGTCTTTGGTGACACAAATCTGGAGCTGCCTTCATTCTTGTCCAATCGTTCTGCTGTTGAAATTCACTTGGTTGTTGACCCAAATATATTGCAAGAGCCAACTGATATCAACATGGAGCTTCCATTGCATGCTCGATATCAAGTAAGCCTATTATGCTTCAATTATCTCAATGCCATTTTTAGCTAAGCTTGCTTGCCTTTTATAATTATTTGAATCTAATGTTCTGCAAAAGAAGTAACATCTTTTTAAGGAATTGCCTCAGCTAGAGATCAAGATGATGATGATTATATGCAACATCACCGTGGCTAATTGCTTTTTATAACCATTAGTGCTAATATTGTAATACTAATATTATTATTTTGCCCCTCTGCAAGAACAAAATGATTGTGGCTTGAAAAAAGAAAAATACTGTACTAGTACGAAGGTTGCTAGCAACACACTCTTTTCTTTTTTATTGGTTAAAATTTTCATTAGTCCTATTAGTTTGAGGATGAAACCTATCAAATGAGGAATGAGACTCATATAGTCATACTTAGTCAAACTCAAAAATTTTACCTAACCAGGAGAATATATCAAAAAGAAAATGTTGGAGTGTGGTAGTAACATTTAAGATTCCAGTATATTATTTTATGACCCTTAGCAGGTATACTGTAGTACTGCTTCAATTCATCTACTTCTCTCTCTTCTTTTTCAGCCTCTTAATGAAAGTGGGTACTCAACGGTTGAATTTGGTGCACCGGATATGTTAGTGCGCTGCGGCACAAAAGAAAAGGTGGAAAACCACTATTGTTTCTTCAAATTGGAAAAGGATGATGCCAATCTGTATGGTGCTCATATTGTTTGGAGAATACCCTCTGGAATAAAGGCACATGCTGATCTTGTTTCTGCAGTTACGTTTATTGCAGCTTTGTTATCAACTCTTGCAATTGTTGTTGCATCATTGTATTATTCCAATAGCTGACAGAGATAAGGACTAAAACAATGGTAAGGAGATGATTGGTTCAAAGGAGGGGAAGGGGAAGGAAGAGGAATTTTAACGATCGGAGTAAGTGGAAAGGAGAAAAATAAAACTTTGATTAAACATTCTATACTATTGGTTAAAAAGACGGGAAGAGAGATAGACTTTTTCTTGTTTGACTCAAAAGGAGGAAGAAGGGATTTTAGAAAATAATTTACTTTCGTATTCTTAAAATTCGGATTTCAAAATATAAGTAGGAATATTTATTCAATACATTTTACTTTTTTTAAATTATCACACCTCCCTTCCAAATTTTCCAATATTGGATGAGAGCAAAAGATTAGACGCAGAGGAATTTTGCTTCTTTTTCCTCCTAAAATTAAACCAACAATAAAACTTTATAAAAACTCCACGGCTTGCCATTAGTAACATTATGATTAGAAAGGTTATTAAGCAACCAGCTATGCCAATCATGTTCAAGAAAATGTCGAGACGCACCTGTCCTTCGTTCGTTAATTCCCTGATATATCTCTTGCCCTTTTGGTTATGATTTGTATCAACAATGTTCTTGGGTAAACAACTTAATTAAACCTTTTTATATAGACATCATGTTTTTCATAAGAGGAAATCTGTTTTGAGTTCAGTATGATCATTGTATATGAATACATGATAAAAAAAATTCTTCAAATATTTATGCTTGTTATATACTCGAGAGTGAATTGAAGACCTCTAGTTATAATGAAATAACTGGTGTTAGTTGATTCTCGCACTTTGTAATAATTAATCATTCATTTTAAACTTTCTATCAAATGAGAACATATCCTAAGTTTGATTATAAAATTTATCAAAAAAAGTTAAAAAGAAATTATAAGAAAATATTAGCCACTTTTATAAATCTGAATAATCTATTCTAAAAACTGTTCAATAAAGTATGTAGTAGTTATTTAAAAAATATTATGTAGTTTTTTCTTTGTTGCACATAATGTTACTAAGGAGTACAAGTTCCAACACCTGAACTAACTATTGTTGGTAAGAAGTAAGCAGAATCTTCAGCGTACGATAACATAAACTGTTTTGTTTATTATTTTGTAAACAATCATATTAAATTTTGTTAATTAAAAATAATATTTGTTTTTGCAAATTTTGACCTCACAAATACAATTTTCTATGGTGAATAAGTCGGTAGATAAGAAATTATACATTCTGTAAATCGAAAGGGAAGCCTACTCATCCATCAGCTCCTCCTAGATCAGTACGGTTTTACGAAGAGTCTAAATAGGACATTTATCAAAGTTATTTTTTATTAAAGAAATTAAATTTATCAAAATTAATTGTTATTATAGAGTTTAAAGAAAAGACGTCAATATTTGGATAATTTGCCGCCTACTACTTTCTGGAAAGTACTTTTTAGGACTTTTTTGTTTTATAACAAAATTCTGCAACAATGTTGATTGATTTTGCATGTGTTTGGTTTCATGTATAACGCCACCAACAATTTCACTATTTAAGTCATTACATAATTTCTTTGACGGGGATTGTTTTGGTTGTTCAGTTTAATACCATCAACTGATTCTCTTTCTTAGCCTAAAAAGGAGCTACGGAAAGCAACAAATGAAGAAAGGTAACAAGCAAAAGAAATTATCAGAATGTAACTAAAATGAAACGCTAATTAAGGAAATATTTGGAATCATAATAATTGAAACAAACATCTAATAGCAGCGTAGATATATGTGGTTTAGCATCTAGCGATTCAGCCGGCTTATTAGAAGCAGAGATGGGACTGTTTGTTTGATATGGCGATTTGGCAGCAATTCTGCAAACACAGCACAAAAAAAAATAACAAAAATAATCAAGTAGGCCAAAAGAGCAATATTCAGATAATATAGTTTAAGTAAAATTGCAACATGAAAAGATGAATATTTTTGCTTATGCAAATCAACAGAAGATCTTAGCTTAAGACTCATTATTAACAGATTCACCAAACAACATTTCCTTGCTTGAGAGGCTTACCTATCTTTCCTCTTCTCAAGGAACCGATGAAGGGAAGCTTTCCTAGCGATTGGCATGTCTGTATGGAAATGAAATTTATGATCAGGAAAAAACATGATCCAAAATACAAATTATTATTCTCTACGGTCATCTCAAGATCAAAAGAAAGTACTATTAACAATTGGTGTGGATGTCGCTTGAGGAATGATATTAGGAATACTTGAAGGATGATTGTTTCCTTGCTGGTTATGAGTTTGAGCATATGCAGAGGAGTTCTGGCTTTGGAAAATTCCCTTGGTGGCCAAGGCCAAAGACATCATCTCCTGCACTTTATCAGCCGGAAAATCATCAAACACAACAACTTGCCCATCATATAAGATAGTCAAACTGAGCAGCTTTTGCCTCCTTCTCCATAGACCTAAAAAAAAAGGATCACAACTTAATCATTATTGTGAAATTGTATGCAGCCATTACTCTTTCTTTTTGGTGACTTAAAAATTTAGATTAAGGAAGATACGGCCCGGTCTCAGCGAGAATATACATATTGTCTGTCATTCATTAATTTTCTTTTACAAAAAGAATTACAATTAACCAAACAAACACACCTTGGATTAACAAAAGTTGGAATCTCCAAGTGACGAGGATAAACAGACTGCATGGTTGTTGCAGAGTGACATGATGTGTCAGGGGAACCTGTGAGAAGTAGAATCAGTCAGGATAATCTCACATCTCAGAAAACACCAAGTTCATATGTTACTACAGTTCCTGTTATATAGCATTCCCCTACCCAGAAATATTCTTGGCACTGAAAATATCTCAAAACTCTAATCTTATCTTTCTTTATTTTTGCAAATTGCAAAGACAAAAATCCGAAATGCCTAACAATTCAATGAGAAAATTATGGACAGTTAGTTTAGAACTCATCCAAAAGGAAAATATTTTCAGTTGACTTTTCTTTTGTATCTTTTTCTCATTTTCCATAATGGTTGAGATTTTTCTTTTTTCTCTCTCTCTCTCCGAATAAGGAAAAGTTGGAAACTATGCATTACACCCGTCTTTACATATGTATGTTGAGCAATTAAATACATTGAACACGTCAGAAGGTTCAAACCTAAGAAAAGAAAGATTTAATGCAAAGCTAGGATTTCACAAATTGCTTCTTTCTAAATTCTAGTAGAATAAATTGCGATTAATTTCAGGACAATTTATTTAGTTTAGGCTTGATTGGGAAATAAAATGAAATTGGCATATACCAATGCAATTCCGAGGGTAAGGTCTCCAAAGCTGCTCTTCTCCTTGAGATATTGCCTCATAAGACTAAGTCCGATAGAACGTGGACTTCTCCGCTGGTGAGCTCGACATTCTTCCCATGAAAGTGAAATCCCAAAGGAGAAAATAGATACTACTATGTCTGTTCACATAGGAGATGTTAACATAATGTGAAATCTAGGTGCGGAAGGCTTAAAAAAGGAGGAGGAAAATGAAATTGAAGCACGATGAATATATGGTTATATGAGTATTATTTTTTAATGTTTGGATTCTTTATTTTGTTGTCTCTTGTGGCCTGCATTGCACTTGTGCAGCTACACTATGACATTATTACTTTATTGTTTTCTATTTATTTATATAAACTAGTCGGTAACCCGTGCATACGCATGGGCTACTCCTACTCATCATGATTTGTTTGATTATGAAAGGCAAACATTAAATAATGTTCTATAGTTAGTTATTGTGTAAGTTGTTAATTTAAGATAAAGTAAAATATTTGTAATTTAGTGATTGGTGTAGATTTGTCATAAAATTCGCTAACTGGATACACAAATGAAAATTAACAATTTTAAGTAAAAAAGAGGAAAGACAATATATGGTGTTTAAAGTGAGTTTGTTTGGTGAACAATTGATAATAAGTAAGCCAAACATGTGAAAGTACAATTCAATTCAGTTGGGCAAACAAAATGAACAGCTACAAAATAATATGGTCGAAGGCCTGGATAATCAGTTTGATTAATGAATATAAGATTGGTTTCAACAAAATGCATTGTAAAGACAGTAAATTTAAAGATCATTGTAAAAGTATGAAAATTTGGTTAGAGGTCCGTAGAAAAACCTGTCATGATTAAAGCGTTGTTGCTGTAGAAGTGTTGCTGTAGAAGTGCATATGAATGTCAATGGATCCAGAATTGGGTGTTGTGTAATTTACATGACCCTAAAATTCAGTATAGAATGCAGAGTTGAATCTTTTAAATGAGAAATATGTAGTGAATAGCATGTGAAATAAATTTTAGAAGTTAATTTACATATTGGTAAGAAATCGTGTTAGAAAAAAAATTGTGCCACACCAAAATGAGAATAAGTTAATCATAAAATAGTAGAACATGCTATTTGTTTTATTGTCATTCATGGTTGTGAAGTAAGTGCGTTTGTTGAATAAATTAAAATTAGAAAGCCAAAAATGTGAAAGCAACAATGTTTTTTGGCAAACAAAATGTACAACCACAAAATAATATGGTTGTAGGTCTGGATAATTAGTTTGGTCAATGAAGATTAATAGTGTAGAAATAGGCAAAATAGTAAAATATAGTGTATGAAGAACTACTACTTGGTTGTTTTGAAAACTCCAATTGTCATTCAACATAACCTGAGGATACATGGGTCAAAAGATAAAGTCATAGATCGTAAATTGCAAAGCATAAATGATTGGGCCATATTTGAGAAAGTTTTAAAATAGAAAATAAGTTAAAAAAAGCATATAATAGTATTAAACCTATTTGACATTAAGATTAATTAGCTAATGCAGTTAGATGGGCAGTCAATTGCACCAAAAGAATCTTCCTTAGATTATCATAATTCAGGAATAAATTAATGGAAGGGAAAAAAAGGTAATTAAATGACCATCTTTCTCCCTCATAATTTAGTCAATAAACCGAATAAGAAGTTTCTAGTTTGTAAGAAATTTTCATTCATGAGGCTTTCCATATTCTGCCTACTTCATATGTTAGAGCATCACCAAGACAACTAAATAGAACAAAATATAAATTGTACCAAAAAACCAAAAATAGTTTAGCATTAAGGGAAAGAACAATAACTTGTGTCTTCAACATGACAAAACAATTTTGGACAGAAGATGAAGCGGAATCAGGTAGTTAACAGTTTTATTTGTCTTTTGACAAAATTTGAAAGAAAAAACTTTAAGGGATACTTCTGCCGTAATGTCATTCTAACAACAAAATCAAGTGAGTTGAGATCTATGCAACAATATAACCAAAGTCAAACACAACCCCACCATTCTCATAAATCGTTACAGAATTCAAAAGCTGCACAAAGACATCAGGGCCCTGAACAGTGATTAGAATGAAGTAAATAGGAAGAAGCTGCCACTCTGCCATCCAATGCTTACTTGGAATTATCAAGTGTACAAAATGACAATAATATGTGTGTGCTTGTTATTGAGTTTCAAATTTCAATATTGTTATCTGAATTTGATATAGTTCTTTGATTTCTATTCCATGTAGATGAAATTTTATATAGATCTAATTTGGCTCTGAGACATTTTTTTAATACACTATTTTTGTTGAAATTTATATAAGACAACGCTAAGTTGGAAGTAGAAACTGCTAAACTTGGCAACAAAATGTGAATTATATGATTATATCTAAAGAAACACTCAGTATATATTTAAAGAGCAAACTTATTTAGATCAATAATTAAAATTGCCAATCAGAGCAAGTTCCAACATAAATTATGTTTATCTATTGAGCACCTACAAATCACACATATAATGAAACCAACAGTAATTGTATAACAGTGAAAAAAATACTTTATATAAGACAATGTTTTATTTTATTTATTTTTACAAATAACAGTGAAATCATAAATAAGAAAGGATAGATAGTAAAACAAAATTGCAACTATGGTGAGAAAAGGTGGAATAGGAATAAAAGAAAAATTGAAATATTAAGCCCTTGTAAGGAATTCAAATTACCATACCATGCTACAGAGGACCAGCAAATGATATAATATCACCATGGCAGACTTTCACAGCAGCGCCATTCTTTTTCAATTTCTCCCAGTTAAGTTTCATTTGTGCTGAATAAATAAAGTTTTACAAAAATCAAATTGTGAAAAAAAAAACTCTTTACTTCCTCTTAAGTAGAAGGGAAGAGAGGACCCAAATGTTTTAAATAGAATCCACAACCTACCTTGTATCTACAAATCACACAGCGCCATCACAGAGGAGATGCAAAACTGCAGCAGTGAGAGTGAGAGTGCAGCGGAAACGTGAGAGAGAAAAAAACAGAGTCTTCTAGAAGAAATGTTGTGTGTATGTAGGAAAAAAACAAAATAGTCATAAAATTACCATTTTAATCTCATTCGTGCCAAATGTCATTAAAATAAGCTGTCTAAATATGTAATTGTGTTAGTGGTCTGTTTTAATATAAGTATATTAGATAGATATTAGATTAGATAAGACGTGTAACTATTAATTTTTAGGTTTTCAAAAACTATTTTACTAATGTTTCTTTTTTACTTCATACCTCTATCATGTATGTATATGGTATATCTATTTTTTTTTAATATTAATTAAATAGTTTGATTTGACAACATGCAACTAAATATCAAAAACAAATTTTAAATATATATTTATATATATTATCTTTAAAATTCAAATATGTTCTTAAGATGAGAACAATTTAACTTCTAGCATTTTGTTCATAATAGTTAGGTAACTACAAGAATGTATATTATAAAAAACTTTGAGTCTAGCATGATAGTTAGGGATGGCAATGCGGGGTAAGTTAGGCGATCCAAGACTAAATAGATATTTCAGTCCACCAGTTCGTTGTAGGTTGTAGTTCACTCTACCTAGCCCATCTAAACGCCGAACCATAGGCGGAATGGATTGGCTCATTGGCCCACCAATTATTTTATTTTTTTAATAATATTATGTTATTAATTTAATGTGTATTTTTTAATTTGCAAAATTTAAAATCTATTTTGAAACTTAAATAGTTGTGTGTGTATGTTATCACTTCGTCTTAACAAAACTTTTAATTAAAGTCAATTATTATGCTTTGATGACTGGAAAATTAGTAAGATATATGAACGAATTAGATGTAACAATTTTATATATTTCATTTGTGATCTTTTATATAATTGATATAGAGTTTGTTACCAAAACAAACCTAGGATTGGAAGATTGGGGACCAATTTTAAAAATTAAAACTTATCTAATAAATATATGTCTTAAATTTTATATAAATATTTATAATTTTGTGTTTCTTTAAACAAATCAGTAATCAATATATATATAATAAAAGTATATTGACATAGAAGATAAATTAAGCATCCTTTTTTGAAAGACTTAAAATTACAAATGTTAAGTTTAACATGCCACTAATAAAAATCACATTTTATATCAAGTTATAAAAATAATATAATAAGTTATCTTTGATCCCTTCTCTACCTCTCTGCATAATACAACTCATGTGAGAACATTTTTTTTATGTGAGAACACAACTAACAACAATCATCATATCAATATTAAAAATAATAGACAGTTGAAATTAAAATATTTAAAAATTCAAATTCAAATAGAATATAATCATCAAATGTCTAAAAGATTTACAAAACAACAATTAAATCTATAAAATTATATCATCGTTATTCATCAAGATTATCATTAACCCATAACTATCACCACCATCATGATCCACCACCTCTGTCGCCTTGACTTTACATGTGTACATACTATACAAATATAGGTTCGGATTAGTTCAATTAGATTCATATGGCTTTGTTGGAGGATATGATGTGTGTTATTTTATTTTGTGTAATGTTTTATTATATTTTTGTCAAATAAAATGTTTTAAAGTGTTTTGCAAAAGTTGTAAACTTGGTACATTTAAATATATTTTTTTCCAAATGAAATAAAGGACATACACTAAAAACATACACTAAAAAACTTCAAATTTGGCAACCCAACCCACCAACTCGTCAAGCCACCCTAAGCGGGACAAACCAATAATTCAAACCCGCCTTAGCTATAGCAAGCTAGCCTGCCCTCATCCCTTTTTTTGAACTAAAGGCATGCTGAGCCAAAATAGGTAAAATCAGTCCACATTATCACCCCTAATCACAAACAATATATTTTATAAATATATTACATGTAAAAGATATTTTATACGCTAAAAATTTATTTATTACATATTTTGATTATAATATAATTTATATATTAAAAATATTTATTTATTTTTTACATATTGTGGAATTATTTGGAGAAATTTCCACCACGTTTTGTTTGAGTTATTTTGTGCGTCCCGCAACTACGCACTTCCATGTGACATATGCAGGATAAATATTAATTTTTGTTATTGAATTTGTTAAGCTTTGAGAGTTAGATCCTTAGAAGATGGAAAATTAAAATTTTGTTAATAAATTTGTAAAAGTACGATAAACTAGTCCTGCCATTAACTCAAACAGTTGTGCTTACAAAACACTTTTAATGATGACATGGTAGCTTACGGTCAGTGGCGGAGCCAGCCAATAATTTTTGCCCATGCCAAAAAAATTGACATATCAAATTATCAAAAAATTTATTATAATTACACAAATTTACATAACACTAAAAATTTAAATGAACAATTGTCAATAATAATATATCAAAGCAAACATATCAAAGGACACTAACCTTTCCGGTAAGTACTTCAAACATAAGAGTTTCATTTTCCTCCCACACAAAATAATAAGTAATGAACCAAGCATTGTCCTACAAATATAGATACGCACAAATATAATAATTATATGTATAATAACATTTAAGAAATAATTTGAAATATAATTAGAAATTGCATACCTAAAATTGTAAACAACGCTCTTTTAAATTGACGAAATCTTCAAGGATGGAATCTGTGGTAAAAGTTTCAGCAATCTCTCTTTCAATATACACAACTAAATTATTTGCAAGAAAGTCATCCTCCATTTTGTTTCGAAGTCTTGTTTTCACAATTTTCATTGCTGAGAATCCACATTGACCACTTGCTGTTGAAACTGGTAGTGTTAAGACAAGACGAATTAGCCTATCAACCAAATGATAGGAATTTGCTTTTCCTGTCTCAGCTAATCCTTGATACAACTCAGAAATTGAAGATAAATTTTGAAGTTTTGGATGTTTTGGGATGTCCTTGCGAAAATGCTTCAATTGATAATTCAAATTAATTCTCTCTTGCTCAAAAAAATCAAGAGGATAATATTTCTCTGTAAGGCTACAAATATCATCAACATTAAATGCTTTATAACCATTTTTCGGATCTAATGAAGAGCTGAGTGATAAAAGTTCCATTGTTTGCTCATTAAACCTTCTATTCAACTCTTGTAATTGAAAGTCAATGGTTGAATTAAAGATATCAAAATGATAGTGATGCTCAATAGTTATTTGATCATGTTGTCGACGACCACGACCTTCAATATATTAAGCATCAAGATCTGGAACATTTATTTCATGAAGCTTAGAGAAATTAACAACACTTTCAAGTATTCTTTTCCAACCATCTTCTCGTAATTCTTGGATAAGTTCCTTTGTGCTTGAAACTAATTGTATAGCATTCAAAATATCTTGGGATTTTTGCTGTAATGCTTGGCAAAGAATTCCAGTGATGCCCATCAGCTCTTTCATCAAAATTAAATTAAAGATAAACTCAAAAGAAGTGATCATCTTATAAGCTGCAGTAGCTTCTCCTCTTTGGATGTAATTTGAGCCTTCACTACGAATTTTTTCAGGTACTAAACATGATTCATTATACCCTCGTTGTAGACTGCATATGGAATAATAATGAGAACCCCATTTAGTATCACTAGCCCTCTTTAGTGTACCTACTTGGTTTGAACCTGTACCAGTTTCAAGTTCACCAGTAGCTTGTAAACGTTCAAATTCAGAAATTTGGGCAGCATGGAATTGATCATGACGCTTAGAAGAAGCGGTGATAATATTAATGATGAAATTCAAATGCTGAAAGAATTCATAAATAGAAGCAAATTCCTTAGAGGCAGAAATCAAGGCTAATCACATAATAAGCAGAAGGACATTCATTAAGAAATAATGCTTGCAATCCATTCAATTCACCACGCATGTTACTAGCACCATCATATCCTTGGCCACAGATGTTCTGGATATCAAGGCAATGATGTGAGAGTATTTCACTAATAGCATTTTTAAGTGTCATAGATGTCGTATCTTGAACGTGATAAAGTTCAAAAAATCTCTCTTTTATGAAACCATCTTTGTCAACAAATCTCAAGACAAGAGCCATTTGTTCCCTTTTGGATTCATCACGTGCTTCATCCACAATAATACAAAACTTAAAGTCCCCAATATCTTCGTGAATCTGTCTTCGTACTTTGTTTGCTAGGACATATAAAATCTCCTTTTGTATTTGAGGTGAGGTATACTTGGCTGTCAATGGAGCATTCTGTAGAACAACATTAGCAACTTCTTCATTGTAAGATGCCAAAAGTTTGATCATTTCAATAAAATTGCCACTATTTCTTGAATTAATAGTCTCATCATGCCCTCTAAAAGCACATCCTTGAAAAGCAAGCCAACGAGCAACATCAATTGAAGTCTTCACATGCAGCATATTGCTTTCAATTTGTTGGAAGTTTTGAACATGCATAACTTTATCAATATGGCAAGGCTGATTCATTAAGTCTACACATGAGATGAGTGCATTAGTATGTTGTGAACAAGGATCATCTCCCATGTGACTTAGAAAAGCAAAATACTTTCCACTATGAACTCTATTCCAACCATTAAAACCTTTGATGGTGAATGCATCCCAACCATGTCGCCCGCCGACCTTTGTAGTGAAAAGATAGCATGGTAAACAAAATGCAGCATCTAAAGAAGGTGAATACTCAAGCCAAGAAGAAAATTCTTTGAACCAAGAAGCTTGAAAACGTCGAGGATGCTTTTCCTTTGAAAAAGGATAGGTGCATTGAGGTTGATATGGCCCAACTATTAAATAAGCTCTTCTTATCTCATCAACTTCATTAGCTGAATACTCCTAAATTGGCTTACGTTTGCCTGGATCACGTTCAAAAATTTTATTTTTGACTATAATAATGTGATCAGAATGTTCAATTCTACGACACTTTGAAGGAGTTTGCTCATGAGAAGGTGCATCACTTTCAGAAATTATGTTCATAGGAATATTACTTGATTCACGTTCAGAGACAACTTCCTTTTTAAAGAAAACATCTATACTTTTCTGTTTATCCTTGCCCATACTTTTTCAACCTACATGTCAAAACTAGGATCTTCACAGTCCACAGAATAACAGCCATTAAACAAGCAAGTAATCAAAAGGCAAAACCGTTCTCTTTTCAGTGTTACAACAAATTAATTACTACCCGTTCTCTCTTTTCCGTTTTCTCAAAGAAAATCAAAAGGCAAAACCGCAAAAATAATATAAACAAAATAATATCAACAAAAAAGAAAAGGAACAAAAAACTTACCCACTATGTCGTGACTGTGAGGAGGAGAGGTTGTGAGGGAGACCGGCAGACTGCGACGGCGCGAGCTAATGGCTTGGGCTGGGACGAGCTTGTGAGGGAGAGGTTGATGTTGGGTTGGGATGAGCTTGGGCTGATGGCGTGTCGGTGCCACGTGCGTGTGACTGTGTTAGGGGTCCGTGGAGGGAGAGGAGAGTGGATGGAGGGAGAGAGAGGAGCCGCGGTGGCGCAGTCCGTGGACGGAGAGAGAGGAGAGTGGACTTTTTGCTTTTTTGCTTTTGTGCTTTCTGCTGTGCTTTTTCCTTTCTGCTATGCTTTGTGCTTTCTCCTGTGCTTTTTACTTTTTTTTATTGTAACTTCAATAAAAGTTTTATAAAAAATAAAAAATTAAATTAATATTAAATTTTAAGTAGTGTTAAATTTTAAAGAGTGTCAAAATTTATTTTTAGATAGTACCAAATTTTAGATAATACTACATTTTATTTTTAGGTAGTGCCAAATTTTATTTTTAATCCTAATTAATTATATAAATATATATAGTTATTAAGCAAATTTAAAAATTAGCTAGTGTCATGGCCATTGCTGGTTATAATACAGCTCTGCCACTTGTCTCCATGTGGTTGCCACATGTCATTTACATGGTTGTCATGTGTCTAAGAGTTGTTTTTTTTTTTTTTTAATTAGTCTCTAAACTTAATAATTTGCTAACATTTTAGTCTTTAAAATTTAATTACTTACTGAAATTTTGGTCCTTAAACTTAACTATGTATTATCATTTTGGTATTTAAAAGCACTTTTGAATTTTTAATTAAGTCTAACATTACATATATATTATTAGCATAATAATAATAAATTATATCTGTTTACAAGAATAATAATTATTCATAGTAATGAAAATTGAATAAAAAATAATTTTTAAGTGGAGAAATAAAAAAATATTATATTTTATATTTGAAATCATTGTTAATTTATTTATTATATTTTCCTAATTTAAAATTTCAAACAAATAACATTATAACAGTCACAAACATCCGTATAACTGAATTAAAAATACCTTTCTGGTTTTTTCAAGATAAAAGCTAAGCATCTGTCAAAAAAGAGAAGAGACAAGCTAAGCATTTTTTAAAATTTCTGCCATTTATTAATGCGCAAGTGGTTTTGCAAGTTTCGAATTGTTTTTTCCTCTGCACATATTCTTTATCATTCAATAAACAGCATAAATGTGTACCTATATAAGCTATAGTCTTTATCATTCATTATGAAAATTTAACCACTCTTGTTTTTACTGATGCAATCAGCCAACCGTTAAAAATCATTATTATTCTCTATTTCCCTGTCTTTTTTCCTTTTAGTCTCGTGACTCGTGAGTGTAGGATAACGCCAATGAGGTTTTAGTACAGGATTACGCCACTAATCACCACGTAGGATTAGGTAATTATTTCCTAATTGGAGTATAAGGTGGGGTGAAGACGGAAGATCTGAAGTCTGAATAGTTATTTTATCTCTTATACTACTATCGTCTATACTAGCATCAATCCCTAGGTATGTATATACTACTATAATAAACAACTGGATTATATTTCAGCCCTAAAATGTTAATGCTCATTAGTGCACTGTTAAAAATTTATAAGTGGTTTTTTTATTAAATATTGTTATTGTCATATTTTATTGTAATTTTTATTATTGATTACTTAATTGATTAGTATCTTTAAGATAAAATAATAATTAACATAAAAATAGGTAAAATTGATTAGCAACTCTTCATATTTTTATCAAATTTTCAATAGATTTTTGAAATTTTTTAATAAAATCTTTTCATTTAATTGTTGTTATAAAAAATTAATCACATACATTAGTTATAGGTACAAACAACGGACTCGTGCTTCTCTAGTGTCAATTATGATATTTTTTTTTACAAGAGTTTGATTTTTTTTTTTTTTATATCTAGCAAACTTTTTATAATTTAAGCAACTATTCTCTTCAATCTATCAACTTTAAATTTTTTTATACTAAATAATCATCACAAATAACCTCACTTTCTTACATTAATTCTTTGTTATCCTAGCGCATCAAAAAAATTATTTGTTTATCCTATAATAGTTTATGTTCTCATCCTATCTTAGTTGTTGAGTTTGTAGACAGTGTTTCAGTAGTACAGGGTTTAACAACTTATTAAAATATTTTCAATGGTCTTTATATAAATAATTCAATTTATATTATTTTAATATTAGACAACTTATTAATTCTCTTCAATTAAATTTTTTATTAATAAGTTGTTTAATTGATAAATATACTTTTTCTTTATTTAATATAAATAATAGCTATTTTTATCAACAACTTTCTCCAATTTTAAGTAATTCAAAGTTATATGTAACACATTAAAATAATATTTTCTTTTTGTTAAACAACTCCCATTAACGTTCTTAGTTGTCTTATTGTATTATATAATAATCATTAGTTATTATTAAAAGGACCCAATAATAATGTTAAGCACTAGTATTTAACAAGCATTGTCTCCAATAGTTACGTCAAATAAACACCTGTGCTTAGTAAGATAAGAACCGTGAAAAAGTGACCGATGAAGATGCCCTTAAGATTCTTTAAGTAATATATAGAAAGTTTCTATTAAAAAACATAATATTAAAAAGATAAAAATATTATTGTTTTTTTTTCAAATAAAAATATTTAGTAACTTCTACTTTATTTGTAAAGCTCTTTTTAAACTTGTAATATTTAAGTAAAAAAAACAGTCGGGCCTAATATAGCTTAAGTCTACAAAAATTAAAAAAATATTTTTTAGAGAAAAATATATTTAAATTTATATAACATATTTATCAATATTTTTTATTTAATAAGTATTATCAACAATAACTTACCCGTGGACATCTTTTTAGATAATATCTATGCCATGGCTGAAAACATTAGTAATGGATAGAATATTATAACGAATCCTTTATGATAAAAAAAAAATTAACCATAGGAATCCTTTAATTATTGATTTAAAATTAGTTAAATTACCTTTATTTTTTTATTTGACTATACATTCTTATAAGTTATTATAAGTTATATTCAAGGATAATTAGAAGCCCGACTAATTAGGATTCTTTTGACGCAAAAGTTAACCACGTTGACTCCATGGCTTTTTTTTTCCTCTTTAAATGAAATTCCTGCTTAAGTTTGAACTCTGATGATTAAAGTACAGGACCTACGTTTCTTAGTTATCTTAATCGTGTTCTTTCGACAGTGATATGGTAATTGGTATGAGATACTTTTTGTTTCAATTAAAACAAACCAAAGTACGGGAAACGCATACAGGCATGGATACGGGGTGGGTTGATATGTGTTTAACTGTTTTTCTTCTTCTATGTTTTCCAAAAAAAAAAAAAAGATTGAGGATCCAGTCAAGAAGATATGAGAATTAAGAAATTTAAACCTAACTCCATTTTTATCAAATTTTTTTTATCAGCAAACTTCATTTTTACCAAGTTTTATCGGGTTTAGAGGAATTTGTAGAAAATGTACCTTATATTTTTAAAAAATTATTGTTTATTTTTAAAAGAATATAGTTTTATCTTTGTAGTTTGTTTATTTGCTCTTTTTCTCTACGTCGCTATAAAAAGAATATATATTAATGAGTACTGACAAGTTCATATTTAATCATCACGTCTTTGAATAAGTTTGTGATTACTATTGTATTTTTATTTTAATAATAAAAATGCATGATTGAACAATAATAAAAAGTGTTTACATTAGTAACTTTCTGGATTGGGCTCCAAGATGGCAAAAAAAGAAGCTTGATACTTATTTGGGCCGATGTATACCTCGAATCAATTACAAGAATGTTAGGTACCTTTAAACCGTTTATCCATCTGAAATTAGAATATTAAATGGCTTGTTGAGTAGCATATCAAATTACCAGTCAGATTTGATTGTCAATAAGCCGTTAATCTTATTAGAAAGTTGGAGTCGTTATAAATTCTTCAACTTTCCGCTCAAAGTTAACTTATACCTACGAGTACTTATTCCTATTTTACTATCAAATAATTGTTAATCTTACTGAAAGGTCAAGATCGTTATGAACTCTTCAATTTTTCCGTTCAATTAATTTCATGATAGACTCTTGCAATACTACTAACACATTGCAAAACAATGAGTAAAACAAATTTGTATGATGAATAATAAAGTAGACCTGCTAAATTAGTCGTGGAGCGTTGAATTCATAAATTTAAATTTCCTTACCCTGCATTTGGATGGAGTATTTAAAATGGGAAAAATAATTTAAATAGAAATTTAAATTTTTTAAGATAAAATTAAGTGTTTGGATATTTTATTTGAAAGATTAAAAATTAAAAAATTTTAAACAGAGAGTTCATTTACCTATAATTAAGCAATTTTTTTTAATTTCTCACTAAAAAGAGAGTTTGAAAATTCTCTATCAACTGATTCCTCTCTCAGTTCCTTACCTCGTTCCTTCTTCTCTCAGCTCATTTCTCTCGCTCACACTCTCGTGTGACCCTCCCTCACTATCACTTTACATATTCGTTACTATCTGGTTCGTTAATTTCTCAATTTGTTTTTTTTTTCAATAATTTTTACAGTATAATATTATTTTGGATAGCTCAATTGTTATTTTGCTAATGTTTTTAAACTTGGAGAATAAATTTATCAATCAAATTATATTATATATATAATTTTTTAATATATATCAAATCAAATCACATTGATTAATAATTTATTAGTTTGATGATCAATTATCTCAATAATTATTAATTTACTTAGATTCCGTTTGGATGATTTTGAGTTTTCAGTTTTTTATTTTAAAACGGAAATGTATTAGACAAAATTGGAATTGAAGTGATTTTTTTACTTATTTTTAAAATAGTTTTTACCCTTATTTCAAAAACAATAAAAATTGATTTGTTGAGTTTTGTTTTTAGTTTTACTTTTAGGAGTCCCCTTCACGTTCAGTCGTTCACGTTGCTCTCCCTCGACGACACTATATCTCAACGCCGCTTTCTCTCTCGACGGTCTCTCTCTCCACGCGGCCTTCTTTCTCGATGGCTCCCTCTCTCGACTGCTCTCCTGTTTCTCTCTCTCTCTCTCTCTTGTTCACGCTGAGATCGGATCTGTTTTGTCGCCGGTCGCCGCCCTTTGCATCGCTTCTGTGAGTTCTGTCTTGTCGCCACTCACTGCCTTTTGCGTGTCTCCGTGAGTTCTCTCTGTTGTCGGCGCTCTTTGCTCTTTGCACTGTTCTTCGCCCTAAGTCCTTCAACGTAGGTTTGTTTCCGTTCTGTCTCATTCTCTTTTTCTTTCAAAGTCTATTCTTGTATGTGTGATATTGTGCAAATACCTATTTGAATTAAGGCTGAATCTTTGCATAATTTTTCAATCCCTGTTTGTGGAAATCCCTATTTGAATTAAGGCTGAATCTATGTGTAATTTTTCAGTCTCTGTTTGTGCAAATCCTTGTTTGATTAAGGTTGAAACTTTGTGTAATTTTTTAATCCCTGTTTGAATTAAGCTGAATCATTGTGTAATTTTTTAGTCCCTATTCGTGCAAATACCTTTAGTGCTAAAAAAAAAAAAAACTTGCTTGCCAAAAACAGAACATCCATATGGGGCTACCTTTTGTTTGGAGTTATTTTCTGGGGTTGTTTATCTCCTAGATTTTCTCATGCATTTTTTTTGTATGTGAATTTGATGCAGGTTTATCAAGAGAAAGGGATGAGAGATAAGGAAAGATACAAGACTGAACTGATGGAGTATAAATCCAATAATTCAATTCCAAATGCTCAATAGGCTGTTTTATGCAATCCGATTGCCATTTCATGTTCCATCTTTTGTTCTTTGCCATTTTATGTGTTTGTTATAGTTAATTCTTTTCATTCTACAGAGAAGCTTAGCTTAGAAAGAGTAGCTTTGTGACAATTCTGGTGTAAATTATGCTGAATGATTTTAATAAACATCTTGTAGCGGTTCATTTATTGTAGTTACTCTAAAATCGAGGGCTCTTCATTCAATTTAAACATTTTAGTAATCTTGGCACCCCGAGATGCTCATTAGTTTTAGTCTTTTAGAGGTATTCCCTTAAGCCTTGTTTGTTTACTGTTTTCAAAAACAATTTTCTATTTGAGGTATATGGTAGCCTTGGGCTCTTAGCGCCCCGAGAGGAGATGCCCATAATTCATGATTTGCTTGACATTAACTTATTTAATACTTAATTAAATAACAATTTAACATTTGAATATATAAATCCTATTCACTTTTCTGTTTTACTCATGTGTAATTTTTTCTTAATAGAAACTAAATACAAATTGTATAGAAACATGTGTTATATATCCCAGAATATGATTATTAGTGTTATGTTTGTGTCATTATGTTTCTTTTTTATTTTATTTTATAGTTTTAACTTTTTTTTGTTGTAGAGTTTTTTATTTTTTAATAATTTTTTTAATACTTTTTAGTATGTTTAATATATATTTTATTTTTGTGTCAATATTTTTTTTTATTTTGCATGATCTCATAATGGAGCGAGATGAAATAGAATATTTAACTTATTTTATCTATTTTTAATTTACAATAACTTTTTAAAAATTAAAACTCAAAATAAATTGAAACTGAAAACTCAAAATGTAAACTAGTTTTAATTTTTAATAATTTCAAAACTGAAAACAGAATATGATCTTGAACATGTCCTTAGTTGTTAATTGTTAGGTTTTGATAGTGAGAGGATTCTTCTCACAACCTTTGCTGTTTTCCTTCTTTCTTCATCACTAAAACAATCTTATTTCTCCAAAATGTGAATATTTACGTATCAAGCGATTCGATGTGTAAGTGATCTGTAAGGTAATTGTTTCCTCATATTTTTCTTTACTGCAATTCAGATTGAATTATAAAGATTATGGAGGTCAGTGTTAAAGTTTTGGCATTCCCTTCAAGCTTCATTTCTCTTTAAATCTTCAGGAGGCAATTATGGGATTGTAATTTGTCTCAAAAGTTATTCGGTTAGTTATTCAGACTAATGGTTCTTTTCAGGGGCGGTTCTGGGCCCATTCAAGGTGCTCAACCGCACAGGGCCCCAAAAAATAAGGGGCCTCAAATATTAATTACTGTAACATATGTTCAATACTAAAAACTAGAGGAGATGGTAATGCTTATTTTTAATAACCAAGGGGTCCAAGGTTTAATTCCCACCAACAACAATTTTTACTACTTTTACATTTCCTGAGACACACTCATGTGATACTTCAATACTTCATTTGGGGAATCACAAACATGTCTCCTCCTTCCTTCACTTTTTACTCTCTTAAAAAAAAACTTCAAATTTCCCAAAATATCTCCTATTTTCTTCCACAAATTGAGGGCCCCGTTTTTTAAAAAATAGAAATATTAAACAGGGTCTCGAGAAAGTTTGCCCCGCCCCTGGTTCTTTTGTATTTGCATTGCCATTTCGACAGGTAGAATTGCACTGGTATTAGCCTGAGCAAGTGAACATTTTAAATATAGGAAAAACAATTGAGATTGTGCTCTTCTAATATCGATGGTTGTAGTGCTCCTCAGCTATTTGTCACTATTGTTTTAAGCATTATTGAATATATTGTGAGTGATTGTGAGATTTTTCATTTTCATGTGTTTTCCTTGGTGGCTACTGACTGCTTCATCACCAACCAAAAAGAGGAGACAATCAGCCGCTACGTGATTTTCTTATAGTAGTATTTTGATGTATTATTATGGCTCTAGGGAATGTGAATAATTGCATCTTATAAAAGTATGATTAGGAAGTAGGAATAAAAGAAGTGGAGTTGCTAATAGCTATGGAACTCTGTGGAGGAATAATAAGCGGCTACGAATATGTTTGGAAATAAGATGAAAAATTATTTTTCAGATAAACATATTGTTTCTCCTATATTAAAAATTATTTTTATTTTTATTTTATTTTTTGAGAGAAAAATATTTTTTTTAAAAAGATTAATACTTTTTATTTTTATCCGTTGAAATATGTATCGCAACAATTTCAATTATAAATCAAATATGTAGTATATGGGGTGCTCTTGTTCCAAACTACATTCGAGGCTTTTGGTGTTGCTCTAAGGTTTCAGATGATAATGCCAAGTTATGGCAAAATTGACACGTGGAGTCCCCCTAGTGAGCCACCTAAGGGAAACGTAGAATTGAAATGTTGAAAACATGTATGTTTGCATTCCAAGATAAGGAAAAGAACGAAAAATGCCTACAACTTATGCAGCAGTTGAATCATACTACTAGTTTTAAAGGTACTTCTATACGCAAGCTTTTAATTATCATGGTAAATTTTTTCGCCCTTGCCCCCTAAAATTCAGCAGGGCCATGTTGAAGTTCGTGCAGAGCGATAGATTATGACTTAATGCTCTGACTACAATTCAAAAGAGGCAACACAAACAATAGTTAAACATGCCATGGACATAGAAAATTGACAATTTTACTTAGGACACAACATTATAATTGAACTTAGTAAATGACATGAAAGAGTAAGCAATTGCATAATAGGATACAACTACAAGGACAACAAATTTTCCAATTCTATCTTGGTGAAGCACTTGCTGAAATTATTATGGTATGGGACCACCCCCTACTTGGGAATGTGTCACGTTAGAAGACTTGTAATCAAAATTTTGAAAAGGCTCAAATGTTGTCATGTAACAATTGTCTGAAGCAATTTAAATCAGAATGTTTAGTTCCTCAAGATGATGACCATGCAAAAACACTTAGTGGGATTTGTTTGCAAATTGCCCTTGTATTTTGTTATGCCCCCTAAAGAAAAAGAGATGTTTTTTTTTTTGTTTTCTTTCAGGGTGGCTCAGCTTGAGAATTTGAGGAGCACATGTGTACAACCACAACCACTTTCATTGATGTCAAAGAGCTAGACCAATCCCCATCATGTTCTGATAAGGCTGCAATTTGATTGTCCCCCTTCAAAATAGAAAAAAAAATGGAAATTTTTTTTATAAAGGCACCTTTGTAAAAGGGGTCGGCAATGACCCTATGCTGACGGTTATTTGGCCAGGGAGTAAAGCAGAACCGTCCTATTGTCCGCTTGAGGGTATAAAAGAAGCAAACAAAGCCTTAACTTTTTGTTCTTAAATTAGATTTTCATTAATATCATATTTTTATTGAACTTTGTACTATGATAAAATACACAAGTTGATGAAGTCCAAAAGGTTTACATAGTGGTATAAAGTCTTCTTACGTTCACATATAAGAGAACGATTTATTTATAGAAAAAATTTGAATTCAATTCTTATTATGTATAAAGTTTTATTGGACTAATGATAGTTATGTTTCACAATGAGATTAGTTTTTATCCAATAAATTGATACTAATCACTCAAATATAAAAAAATTCACAGGTTGATAAAAGGTACAAAGGAGAGATCAAAGAATGGTAATACAGAATTTACTTTTATATTTATTTATATACAAATAGAACAGTTGTGGACTCCACGTCCCATAATAAGGGGCTTTTCTTAGCATCCAATAAGGTGAGACATAAGGAAGACAAGCCTAGCCTTAAAAACTTTTCCTAAATCAGAAACATATATTTTTCTCTTCCTCTGATGAATGAAATCAATTCTACAAAATCAGCAATATACAAACATATTTCCTATTTGACAATTCAGCTAATAAAAGAATGAGGTGGCTTTTGGACCTTATCTTCCTAAAATAAGCTCAATCTAACGTCACCGCCACATGCTTGATGCTGGAATGTGACTAATGGTGGGGTAAGTGAATGAAAGTGTAGCCACTCTGTGAAAGTTGATCTTCCAATTGAATTGAATTGAATTGAATTGCCTTGCCTCTTCGCCGTATTGCAGATTTTGTTGTTGCCCCCATCATTCAGAAAGTGTGTGTTGGTCCTGATTTCTGCAAAATAGGTACCTTTAATATAGCTAGAGATACTCCATTTTGCAAACTTGAAGGATGTAAAATCCCAACTATTCGTTATTTTGATATATCTATCTATCTATCTATCTATATATATATATATATATATATATATATATATATATATATATATATATATATATATATATAGATAT
>CM023945.1:9070094-9102623 GCA_013407115.1 Glycine latifolia | reverse complement strand
AACTTTTCTTTCTTTTTCTCTTAATTACTAAACCTAGGTTATTATATATACAGATGCCGGTTGGGTAACTCATACAGAAGACCACTCTTCAACTTGTGGGTGGGCCTTCACTCTTGGTGGAATGCTATATTTTGGGGTTCCAAGAAGAAAAAAACTTGCATTCCCAACTCCACCATGGCTGCCAAATTCATAGCATTGCCTGTAGGTAGCTAAAAGGAAGAATGACTAAGAAATTTGTTGTATGAGATGTCAATTTGGCCAAAGCCAATGGCACCGTTATCCATACATTGTGATAGTCAATCAACAATATCAAAGGCATATAGTCAAGTATATAATGGAAAGTATAGACACATTGGACTTAGACATAGATATGTAAAGGAACTAATTGCAAATGGAGTAATATTTATAATATTTATATGAACAAAAAGAAATCTTGCAGATCCTTTGATGAAAGGATTGACAAGGAAAATGGTGTATAAAAACATTATTAGGGATGATACTCAAGCCAATATCCAATTAATTACCAATAATGGAAACTCGACTCACACTTGATTAACATCAAGTCTTAAGTTCAATGGTGCAAGTACATTATTAGAGTGATTGCAAGTACTTAACAATAATAGATACATCCCAAAGGTTTTAAAAGTACTTGAACCATAAAGTAAATAAAGGGGAAGGCTTAACATTTGTTCTTAATGGAGTTATATCATGTATGTGTTGAAGTGTTTATTATGGGGCACTTCTGATAAGGCTACCTATATGGGAGAGAAGTGTGGTCGCTTCTTGGAGTTAAGGGTTTGACCCTTAAAGCTCTCATAAAAAGGATACATGACACAAGGCCTTATCAAATGTGTCACTTTAACATTTCATTCAATGGTACCAAGATTACATGTAAGTTATGCACGTTGTTCTAATGATTATTTGGTTCAAAGCTTATCTACCACAATATTTGGGGTGAGTGAAGCCCATGACTTAATGAGTAAAAGTTCAAATTATGAGATACCTTTACCTAAAACCATGTGATTTTTGGAGGCAAAAAATTACAAAAAATATAAATTAAATAACAAATTAGACATTTGGGTGGGGGGGGGGGGGAGGAACAAATTTGACATTTGGGGTACTCAAACACGCCTGGTTTGGGCGTGTTTAAACACGCCTAGATTGGGCGTGTTTCACCAGATTGTGACACGTGTCAGGGATGCGTAGTGTTGAGTGAACTTCGAACGGTCATAACTTTTGACTGGAATGTCCGATTGAGGCGAAACCGATGTCCAGACGTTCGAAATTGAGAGGAGAAGACTTGGGAAAATTTCCAAAGAGGAGTTGGTCAAAATTTTTTTCCAAAAAAAGCCTCTAAGTGCCTCAAAATTAGGATTTAAGATTCAATCAGCTAAAATTTTTATTTTTGTATACTTTTTTAATTATTGAATTGGTTAATTTAATATTATTTTTTATTTTTTCAATTAATTCTCTGAATTACGATCATTTTGACATATCATACGCCTCCATCGGACATTTCTATCAAAAGTTATGACTATTTGAAGGATATATCGTAACCTAATTTGGGCTATGACCGTTTGAAAGACATATCGTACACCTAACCTAATTTGGCCTAATTTTTTTGCAGACATTAAGATTTAAAAATAAAAACATCAACTTAAACAATCATGGGTGAATTAAAAATTATATGCATATTTAATTATATACAGTAATTAATTTGAACAACAAAGTTAATAAAAAATTAGCCCAAATTAAGTAATTTTTTTTGTATATTTATTTACCAAAATTATACTGTAAATTTTTAAACGTTTTCAGTTCAAAAAATTAAAAAATCACAATATTGTGGTCGCAACACATTTTAAAAAAAAAATAATGTTTTGTAAAAAAGTGTTAGCGACTGAATTAGAGACGGATTTTTAAAAAACTCCAATATTATTAAAAAGTATTAGAGACCGAATTAGAGACGGATTTTAAAAAATCCAATATTCTAAAATGTATTAGCGACCGATTTAGAGACGGAGTTAGCGACGGACGGAGACACGCCCAATTTGGGCGTGTTTGAGTACCCCAAATGTCAAATTTCTTTCCCCCCAATCCCAAATGTCAAATAAGTTATTTAATTTATATTATTTGTAATTTTTTGCCGATTTTTGGAATGAGACGTGACTCCTCACCAAGGTTGTGAGAGATTCTCAAAATGAAATGTTGTGACTCTTCACCAAGGGTCATGAAACGTAATTCCTCAGCCAGGATTGTGAGATGTAACTCTTTAGCAAGAGTCAAGAGACGTGTCTCTTTGAAAGGTTAAATCTCTTCACTAAAAGACATGAGATGGTCTGTATATAGAACCAATGTACATGCAAGAAAATAGACAATGCAATAGAAAGAGAGAAATCACCATATTCTTTGTATTCATATCATTTCCTTTCTTCTTTTGTGCGCAAAGAGAATTAAGGAAACTATTGTTCTATACACTGTCATTGATGATACTTTTTTTGTGGGTGTGCAAACCATATCAAGAGACTCCATTGTATCTTGAAGGGGATTCACCAAGACACCTTATTGCATCCAATTTCTATAGAGATTGATGGAGGCTAAATCGAACCTAAAGGTTAATCTAAAGGTTAATGTTTACACACACCTTGGAGATTGCATTTTTTTCTCTTCTTTTTTGAAGAAACATCACCACCAATACCAACAAAATTAACATTGTCAATTGCAAAAGAATAATTGAATTAGACTAAACAACTCATTGCACATTTCCTGCGAATATCTAGAACCAAAACAAATTAAGAGTGGTAGAAAATCAGAGTGGAAATTGTTGGTTCCAAATGAACTCAAGAGGCGGGGTGAATTGAGTTTTATAAACTAATTCACAATTTAAAATCAAACTCAAAGCAATAATATGGAGATAAGAGATAAAGAAGCCACATCAATTTTAACGTGGAAAACCCAATTGGGCAAAAAACCACGGCGTCCAAATTGGATAATCAATCCAATGGACAACTCCATTATGATAATTTTGTTTACAAGAGTTCCTAGTTTCCTAGTTTACCCTTACACAACAATTATTCCAACCAGTATCCTTGTTTCCCAGCAAAAAGCTATCGTCTCAATTCACCAAGAATAGAGACAGACTAATATCCTTTTTTCCTAGTCAGAAGTCGCACGTCTCAATTTGCCAAGAACAGAGACAAAACTGGTATCCTAGTTTCCCAGCTGCGACCTCTTCCAAAGTTCAGAAGAAGAATACAATAAAATGGTTACCTTTACGCTTCTATGCCTTAAGCAAATAGGTACCTTTAAATCCTGATGGAGAGTTGAAGAATCGAACTTGTCAAACGCTTCTATATGATCTCACAACAATTCTTTCAATGATACAAACATAAAATCTAAAGCTATGATATTATTTGGAATGAAATGCATACACTAAACACAAAAATATATTTCTATTTATATTAATTTAAACATATGATTTTAACCAATTTTTTTGAATGCAATCCTAAAAAATATTCTATCATATTATGCAATGTAATCTTAAAGATATTATATTATATTATGCAATACAATCTTAAAAATATTCAATCCTATTTTTGAATGCAATATTAAAAAATATTTTATCCTATTTTTGAATGCAATCTTAAAAAATATTTTATCTTATTATGCAATGCAATCTTAAGGCAAATATCTTGGTAAGATCAATCTTCTAATCTCCTTACATAAAATTTAATAAAAATAAATAGAAACAAATCTTCTTAATTCCATATCATCTTCAATGATATCAATCTTTAGAATTCTTCAAATAATCTTCTCAATTATGTTGATCTTCATAAATTCAAAATATCAGTAACTTCAAATTATCAAATAATCAAATAATTACCATCAATGTAATAAATATAATAATGTGACATTCATTATTTTTTATCATCAAAACTTTATAATTTTTTTTATGTATTAGGGATTCAACAAATATCCAACAAAAATAAGAGAATACAACTCGAGGGAGAGGTAAACAAGCTAGAAGAGGGAAAACATTGGTTAAACATTTATCTGATGTAAAAACTTTTTTATGTCGATTGAAATTATAACCAATATAAAAATATTCACTAAATCACAAAAAGACTACCACATTTCTTTTTACATAGGTAATTTAACAACTAATGTACGTATATATATATATTTAAAATTAATGTTATTTCCGTACTAATGCTTTATTTTTTGTTTCTTTGTTTTCTTCCTCAAACCAACTCTTTTATATGGGATTATATATGGTATAACTTAAATGAACTTTTAGCTTATTTTTTTAAGGTTATATTTTTCTAATTTATTTCGTAGAGAAGGCAGAAACACAAGGTTGGTGTATTTGTAAATTTTTGGCATCATAATGATAGCTAATTTGTTTAGAAGGAAAAAGTGTGGAGAAAAGGAGTCATTAATATAAGCTCCAGTAGAATAAAGCTATTAGAGCACTTTTGAGAAAAAGACAAACAAAGTGTTACATTTGCATTATTGGTTTCTAAATGTTCAAAGATAATGCTTATGTAATATGGCCACTGACGGGCACCAAAAGCTGTGTTTGGTGAATGGATAAGGAATATAAATATATTAAGTAATGGTGATGAGATGTGCGCGTTCTTATCTTATATCTTCTGCTTTTGTTAATAACTTTATGTTGTACACAAACTGGAAAGGTTGAACACAAAAGAATCGTGTTTAGACTTAGACATTTTGTCTGGCAATAAAAATAAAAGAATTAAACTTTGCTATTTGAAAACTCTTTTGTTTTTAGCTTTTTTTTAACTATAAAAAAATCCACAAGAGTATTTTAATTACTTTGTATTTCTTTGTTATGTCTTTCACTTATTCAAAATCAATTAAAGTTCATATTTTTATGATATTTGTTAGCTTTAGATAGTGATTTTATAAATTTTGTTAGAAATTACATAAGTCTCTTGATCCTTGAACTTATTGATTTTAGTGTGATTTGGTTATTGCCAAAGAGAAAAGAGATCTAAAAAAAAAAATCACAAAAATAAAAGTAAACCATTTTTGAAAAGAAATACTTAAAACACTAATTAAAAATAGTTTCAGACTTCAACCAGGCCACAACTTTGACGCATTTTTTTCTTTTTCAAAATATATAAAGTAAAAGGTCTAGAACGTACTGCTGAAAGAATAATTAGAGCTAATAATCAATAATATCAGCGACCCATTTTAAACGAGTTATTAGTAAGTTTTCAATACATCCATAACAGTCAAGTCAAGCAAATAAACTCGCATATGTAGATTTTGTCGGGCATGCCATTTTAGGTTATAAGAAGAATAATCCTGTTTAATTAACTTAAAAAGCTGAAAAGAAAAGGATTTTTTGTCTGTGTTCATGACTCAATTTAATATAATTTGATTCAATTTTCATTTAAAATAAAATTCAAATCAAATCAAACTAATATTTTATAATTTTTTTAAGTTTGATTTCTGCAATTTTTACTAAAATATCATTTTATTAAATTTATGTATTCATATTTTAAATAAAAATACATGAAAAAGTTATTGATAATAATCTACGAAATTTATTAATATGTTAAATCATCTCTATTACAAATATGCAAAATTTCATCTATTTGAAACCAATCATATATTAAAAAAATCATCTAAAAAAGAAATTAATATGCATTTTATAAATTTTGTATATAATACTATAAAATATTGTGAAAGTCAAATAATACACATAATGTAAATAGAACCAAACCCTCTGAAAAAAAAATCGATTTGGTTGAATTTTCGATGTTTTGAGTAATTTTCCATTTTTATTTTAAATAGTTTAGATTTGAATAACCTATGCCTCACATCATTCTTTCCCTCTAATTTTGCACGAATTAAGAGAGATGAACTTTTGTATTTACTTATTTTATCTACATGTCTACTTTATTAATTAATGAACGTTACTAAAATAATTTCATATCTACTGAATTTGATATTTACTTACACATATACATTTCCTTCTTTTCTGTTATATTATATCAACTAAGGTGAGCTTTTCCCTCACATTACCAAAAAGAAAAAGTGAGCTTAACTTCCCTATTTTTTATATATTACTATTTGACTATAAATTATCTAATGAAAATTAAATTGTTAGTATAAACATTATGAGTTTATATTAACAATATAATATAATATACTAACAAACAATTCTGTCACTACTAAATATTACTAGTATTAGATATATCATTTCATCAAATGATATAATGCGTTATGTTGTTAGTGTAAACCTTTAACATCCATGCTAACAGTTTAATTTTCAATAGACAAAAGATTTTTTTTGTTGGTAAAGAATAATTTCAAGTTAGATTTGAATCAACACAAAAGTAGTGCGATACGTACGTGTTATTGCTAAGAATTCTTGTGTGGTTGGCTCTTTGCATTGTCATCACTTTTCTGGGTTCATCCACAGTTGTCTGTATCTTAAGTGCTTAATTTCGGGTCAGAGCCAGGGAGCTTCCTGCTTCAGGTTTTCTTTGAATGAGTACTGTTTCTTTGGTTGGCTTTGGCTAAAATAAATTAATAAGAAAATACCAAGTCAATGGAACCAAACAATGTATTGATTTTCTCTTCCACGAGAATATTTTTGTTTGAGTAGGACGACGTATATCACCCTAACAAAAAGCTACAATTGTCTCCGATATTACGGTTGTGGATATGGTTGATTTTTCAAAATTCAAACGGATGTCGATTTCATGAAAATAAAAGTATTAATAAAGTAAACCAAAAGATAGACAAACGAAACTGATAGTACTTCAAAGAATTTTCTCTTTTTTCGTTTTCTCTCTCTCTCTCTCTCTCTGTTTGTACAACAGATCTAGAATCGTGCATGCACACAATTGTAAGTTTTAAATAACAAGAACGAATTTGAGTCACCTAAATGAATATTTAACTATTCCACTATTTCTTTGTATTTATTTAGAATAAAAAGAAAAATTTTTATTTTTCTGCTTAATCTGAAACTATAAATGTAACATGATCACAATAGAAAAGGTACGTAAATCTGAAGAAATTAAACGAAATAAAATATAAACCACTTTAATATAGTACCGTTAATTTGTTTTTGATTTTCTTTTTAAAAATGTTTTTAATTAAAATATTTTAAAGTATTTATAATAATTATGGAAGTTTCTTAGAAAAATAAAATCTTAAATAAAATATATGAGTTTTTCTGCAATGTTGAAAACAATAACTTCTAAATAAAATTATTTATTTATACCGATAAACCTTAATTTACCTATATTATCACATTGTCATTACATCATTATTTTGAATAAAATAAAATTTATGGAAAAACAATTTGTTTGTGCATAATTTTATTTAAATTACATATGGCTTAAGTGTTACTTTTATGTAGTACCTAAAATTTTTCAGTTTCATGCTTATGCTTTTAGTCCTTAATTTAAATTTTATCGGTAAAAGTCTTTTCCTCTAAAATTTTTGGCACAAATCTAAGTTACAATAAAAAGAAAAAAGATCTAATAAAAAAACACTTTTATTTTCTAGGGGATGAAAGTCAACTTGCCCTTTTCTAGTTCTCGCATAAAAATCTATTTTCATCAAATTTCCACCCCATTTTTTAAGAACTTAAAAAAGAACAATTTCAAATTTTCACTTTGTTGGTTCTAAAAGTTTTAACTTTTTCCATTACCTTCTTTAGTTTCTATTTTCAAGTAACAACATTAATTAATAACATAATAGCAAGTTGACAATTCATTGACTTGTCACATTAAAATTTTTTAACAAGATAATCATGGGTAATTTTTTTAATAAATTATATTTTTAATCCTTCATCTATTCAAATCAAATTGATGATGATAGAATAGTTGACAAGAGATTAAAAACACATTTATTTTACCCAAAAAACAATTATTCATGACTATATATCTCATTAGATTCCTAGATAATGTGTCAAGTTATTGAATTGTTAATATCACTATTACGTCATCAATTAATATTGTTATAATAAGGACTAGTGGTGATGGAAAAAATTAAGGAATTTTGACTGGTCGGAATATAGATTAAGAATTAAAAGCATAAATCTAAAAACATTTAGGAGCAAAAAAATTGTAAACCCAGTTTCATATAGGAAAGATCTCATTTTTAAACAATTAAGAATAGAGATAATTAGACCTACATGCTTAATATGTATCCATAAAAGTTATTTAAATTTAATAAGATTTTTATTTATCAAATATATAATAATGTTTGATTTTCATTTTAGTATGAACATTAGTCCACCGTACCCACACAATAGCCACTTTTACCCTCCTCAGGGGTGCTTTCTTGTATTGCTACACTACTGTAGGGACCATTTGTGCATATGAGGAAGATGAAAGCGGAGAGACTAAACATGGATACGTGAATGCCATGACCATAAAACTTCCAGCAAGTATGTTAGGAACTATATTGATGCTCATAAATTAACTTCATGCATACGCCCAATAAAGAGAGCATGCAACCAATCAATCTGGCTTTCATGCATGTGCATGTGGGAGGGAGATTAAATAGTTGGTCCCATGGAAATAATTCCCTTCTCCCTTTTATTTCAACTCCAACCAAGATTAAATAGTGATAATTTAATAATGGATTAGGAATTAAAATAAATCAAGTTGAAATTAATTGTCTAAATCTTGATCGATCTATACTTAATTAGTTTGATAAATTTAGTTTATTAAAGAAATAAATCAAACTGGAATTGAAAGTTAAGCTTAATTAATATATAATTAAATAAGCTAAACTTAAGCATGGTTTCAATAAGTTAAATCGATACATAAACGATTTGTATATAGTATTTGTTTTTTTAAATATATATGTACGTTCTTCATGAGCACATGATAAAAGAATTGAAAGTTTTTATTGAAAAATAATATTTATCAAGGTACATTTAATGTATATTTATTATTTAAAGCATTTGGTAAAGTTTATTTACTGATTCCACTCTATATGCTTATGACACAAAATAGAAAACCCCTAAAATATTTATAAGTATATAAAATATATGAGCGTGATTGTAGCTGCATGCCATGTAAATTATCTTGTGTTCACTTTTGGTTTAGGTAATTTACACGTGTGAATTAACCCGAATAATTCTTAAAATTAAATCACACCAAACTTGAGTGGAAAACATTGATTTATATAAAACTTGTCTTGATTTAAAGTTCGAACAATTTTTTATTGAATTGAATAAAACTAAGTTGGATTCCACTTCACAAAGCTCAGTTTTAATATAAAATGATATGGAGATTCGGTGAGATTTTTCATATCAAAGCAAATGTGTTATTGTTGCTAGACTTTTCATAATTTGGAATAAATTGTCAGCGTGAAAGATTATTTTTGACTGCTTATATTTTTGTCCAATTGGTTATTTTGCATACATGACAAATATGTAGCTATTATTCGCTGATATCAATGAAAATTTTTAAAGTCTATAAACTGTTGCAATATCTATTATTGAGCACAAAGAAAATAATCAAATCATCCCAAACTAAGGAATGGTCCATTCATTTCAATTTCAATTTTTAGATTGGGTTGTAATTGTGTTTTTCATAATGGTCAATTATGAAGCAGACCCAGTCGAATAAAATCAATGGGCAACTCCATAGAACATTTGTTACTAACTGTAAAAATTGTCTCACACATTTGATACTTAATATCAAAATCATCCTAAAAATTATAACTTACTCATAAAATAGTCCACAACGTAAATAATAAAAGTTAATCCATAAGTTAACCTTGCTCATTAAAATGTCATATATCCTACTAAAATGTCTAATATGACAGTGCCCAAAATAAAAGACAACACATATTGTTTATGATAATTGTCATAAATACTTATGAGATATGTGAATTTAGATAATTATCTCATCTTTTCTCTTATTTAGGACTTTGTTTATGTCTTTTTATGTTGAATTAGTGAATTTTTAATTTTTTCTCTTATGTTTGTCATTTTGATAGGTTACATGTGCTTAATTATGGATGGATTATTTTGTAGGAATTTAAAGTAGATTGAAAGACAACTTGGAGCAAGAATGAGAAAGAGTAAAGTGTAAAATTAAGTTGAAGAGGAGGATTTTGACTTAAGCCTAGACAGTTTTGACTTAAGCAAAAAGAGAACAAAGTGCAAATAATATAAAGTTTCAGAATTTGCTTAAGTCCGAAATTTTTGACTTAAGCAGATTTTCATTAAAGTATAGATTTTTAGGGATTCTATAAATAGTTGTGTGCCTCTTTTTGTACTTAGTTGGTCTTGCTTAGTAAAAATAACTTCTTTGTGTAAAATAAGGTTCTCCTTTCCCGTTTCTTCAGTCTTCTTCCTCCATCTTGTAATTTGGTGCTATTCATGGAAATGGATAACTAGATTTCTATATTATTGGGGTTAGATAGTACCTAACATTATACTCTCATGTATTTCTTTTGAAATATGTTTATATATGCATCTTGATCTTCAATGTTAGTGTTTTACTTCTACTCTTAATGATTGTTATAGTTTGTTATTGGGAAATGCTTCCATAGCTTGATTCTGGGATGAGATTGGGATTGAAAAATACTCTCGTTATCTTGAATCGTAGTAGAACACCCAATAAACATTGGAGCTAGAAATAGGATGAGGGTTATTGGTTATCTCTGGGTCATTAAGCTTAAAGCATTCCTTTGTTAAATGTGCAAGAGATTGACATTTAATGAAGGAACTTAAGTTCTTTTCACTTAAGGTATTAGGGATTAAAAAACTATTTTTGAATAGTGATCGATATTAACATTAAATTTTAAGTTGGGTATTATGCTTTCTTGTAAAGAGAGTTTGGTTCGGTGAAATATAAGCCCGACAATTATTGTCATTTGGTTTTCGTTCCTTTTTTATCTTGTTTTTATCTAAAAATCCAAAAATATTTCAACTTTTGTCTTTGTTTATTCCATCCTTATCATTGAATGCTATTTTGTATTTCTATTGTTCCATTTATTAATTTTGATGGTAAAAATTTGAAAATTTGTCAAGTATTTCGCAAGTCCTTGTCATAACGATATTTCTTACTTATCAATACTACTTGACGACTTGGTACGCTTGCTAATGAGTCAACGATCCAAAACCTCCATCAAACATCCCACAAGTACTAAATAACACTGTCACAATAGAAATAAAAAAAAAACTAGTTCAGAAAGTAATTTGGTCCTAAAAATATCATTAAAATCAAGAATGATTGGCTTTCGTTTTCACATGATGGCCAAAAAAGCACTGCCACCATCTACAGGTAAGTCATTGTCATTCTTCGATACCTTTGTAGAATGCGAGAAGAGGAACAACCCTGGTCTTTCTCCTCATGTGTGAATGATAACAATGGCCACTCACTGAATGGTAACCTTAAAAGGTAAAAAAAAGAAAAAATATGTTTTTGTGACAATTTGATATGCCTTTCTTGGGAAGTGCATGTCATCTACCTTCCACACTTGGATGTGTCTTGTAACAACCCGTATGCATCCGGTTGTTAACATTACATTATGATCATTAAGCGCAGTAATTAATTTAACAAAATTAATAGGGAAGTAACTAATAAATTATCATACGTCCTCAAAGAGATAGAAGCTTTGCATTATGTATGGTAATAATAATAATTCAAAAGTCTACAAGTCTTTAAGACCCCGGATACAATACCCCTCAGGGCCGAGTACAACATGCGAAAAAAATACATAACCAAAAGAGAGTCACACGCTCCAAAAGGATGGACTAAGGTTCACTTCAGAACCCGTCCCGGCTCGGCCCTCGTCCGGAATCCCTCGAACTGCCTCGCTACCCGGGCCTCTTGCCCCGGGATTCTCCGTCCTCCCAGTGCTCGTCACCTGCAATAACATATAGTTCCCCAGCCGGGGTGAGACAATAATCTCAGTAAACTTCGAGTTCTGAAGGCTTCTCCTTTCCCAAGTTCACTTTCACGATACAAAGCATCAAAACGGCATTACACAAGCTAGCTATCCCGACTCACAAGAACACATCACATGTATACAATCACACGAATATAGCAAGAGAAATCATCCAACTTAATGGGCACATTCCCTTGTATATCCTTGCCTGAGGAAGATCATCTAACTTAATGGGCACATTCCCCCAAGACTTCGTGCAGACACCCCCTGAGGAAGATAATCCAACTTAATGGGCACATTCCCTCTGGGTTCCGCGCGGACGTCTATGGCTCAAAGTCCATACTTGTCCATTCTACTGGCTAGAGAATCTCAAATATCGCAACAAAGCAATCACAACGCAAATCATATACATGTTCTCAAACAGAAAGTAGTAACACCCAATTTCAACACATGCATCATAACATATAACAACCATCACTCCCTCGGAGTATGGTGGAACGCGGTCCAGAGAAGGACTCTCAAGAACAGGGAGCTTACCTGCTCTAAGCTCCACACTGGTTCGTTCAACCTCGCGGTTTCGAACATCACAATCCTCAGCGTCGCGCCCTACATACATGCATGCAAGAAATCAATAATGGTTTTCACTCGTTGCATGTAGAGGAACTCGCTATATATATCCAGGTTACCATCATTAGTCACCTACAGGCGACATACAGAACCTCAAAAGGATTCATCACTACTAAACCAAAATTGATAGCAGTTATATTCTAAGGTTGGACCGACGCCTCTTACCTCTAAGGTTGTTAACGAGGCTAGAGGACCGCTTCTCAAGCTCTAACGTCCTAAAAGTCACCTTCTCCTCCCTAAGCTAGAAGCTTCCTTTTTTCGTCAATGGTGGAAACGGAGAAGGAAGAGAGAAAAGGAACACCTTTTTGGTGAAGGGACAGAGGAAGAAAATGAGTCGTGCACGAAACAACCCACACGCACGCTATTTAAACACTCTGTGGGTTAACGCACGTCACATACGTCACTAAGTCAACACGTGTCACTCCAGTGACCTGATAGTCAGGGCGGATCACGTGCGTAGGGTAAGCTTGTGCAAGTACCAACTACTGGGTTGGAGAGTCAGCGCATACGACTTCCCATTGGTAAGTGTAACCCAAACAACCTTATCTGGGGTCCCTCCCTGGCCATCACTACCCGACCTCATTCGGGTTCTTGCCTTGGTACATCATGAGTCCGAGGTTTTGTCCCCCCACCCCCCCGATCTCGTCCAACCCAAACCGCGATCACTTACCCGGGAACTTGTAGGGAAAGGATACACGAGCTCGTCCGAGGTCGCTACTCGGTAGCTCGAAGGAAAAGAAGACACGAGCCATCCGGGATCGCTACCCGGTCACTCTTTCCTTGTAATCACTAACACACTCAGTATGAACTCGGCTTTAAAAGATTCTATTTACACCCCTCCCTTATATGACACCCAGGTCACACAAATCCGAATTAGTCACAGGGTCATTATTATAATTATACTTATTACTACTTAATTACAACATTAAAACGTTAAAGTGTCGCGTGGACACTCGAGACCTTACATGTCTCGTTACCAACAACGTGCCATGTGTGCACTCATGGTAACTCAAAAGGTTCAAGGTTAACGAAAAAACAAAGTTTTTGCAAAATTATAGATTTTAGGATTAAATTTATTATTTTCATTTTTTAGAGACAAAATTGTTAACTAGTGTATCTTTCAGGTACTAAATAGGTCATATCATTGCTAAAAAATAGGCTTTTAACATTTATTATTTTTTACTTTCAACAACCAATGTTGAAACCATCGTTAAAGTATCAATGTTAACATTGATTTTCAAATATTGATGTTAACATAAACTACACATTAAGAAAACCAATGTTGTATAATAAGAAATAAACCAACAAAAATGTAAAATATGAAAAAATCAACATCGATTTTCCTAAAAATTGATGTTGTGTTGCACACGACAACATCGATTTTAAGGAAAATCAATGTTTCGGGTATATCATAACATTGATTTTGTTAAAATCGATGTAGAAAAGACACTTTCTACATTAGTTCTGCCAAAACTGATGATGTATAGTACTTAAAATATTCTAAAATCGACGTAGAAAGTATCTTTTCCACATCGGTTTGTCCTGTACCTGATGTTATATGGTCACTTTCTATATCGTTTATTACATAATCGATGTAGAATGTCATATTTTTAAAAAAAAATATTGCCTATTCTCATTATTTTTAAAGTTTTATGGTATGAACATTTCATGACTAGGTAGTTGACATGATGGGTCTACTATGACAATATTTAGCTTACAAACAAGCAAGTGAACCCAATTAGTTAACAAATCATTATGCAAGACTAAATAAACACATATATTACTAAATTATTTATTGAAAGAATATACCGCATACATTTACAACTGTATTTGTTATTTTATACTTCCTTGGATGTGGTTCATAATTAGAATCCATCATATTTTGAACATGAGATTAATGATACTTTTCTTCACCTGTATCTTGCAAGTCTGAACTTTTAACCACAACAATTTATTTTCATTCTTGACATTCATAAATTAAATGTTGATAGTGAAGTGATTTTAAAACCTATGCATACTGCCCAAAATCCACTAAATTTGAGTAGGCAATCTTATATATTGAAAATCTCAACCTATGTGATTTTTACATTTTATGTTAAAAAATTATAAATGTTAAAAATTTCTTATCATTGCAAAAATTTGGTCTTCCTTATCCTTAGAGTTTTTAAATTTTTTAAAATACATTAAATAAAAAGCACATTATAGTTAGACATAACTGTTGCTTTATCATTAAAATACTTTTATTTAAATTTAAGAATATATTATTTTTTTATTTGATTATTTACTTTTGAGATATCTTAGTAGTAGAAAAAATTAGACGCTGGTAGTATATTAAACAACATTTCTCAAATAGATATATGCCAAAATCCTAAAGCACAAACAAAAATTGGCATACCAAAGCTTTATCTGCCATCATTTTTTCATTGAGTAGGCAAGTCTATAAAATAGTTGCAATGAAACGGTGTTAGTAGCAAGAATTAAGATTTAAAGAGAGAGTAACAATACCTCATATAACTACATATTAAATAACATATTGACAATCTAAAATGGCTAGAATAGACATAATGGTGGCATCATATAATGATAAGAAAATTAACTTGTTGAATAATGCAGGTAAATCCATACATTATTATAGAATAATCTTCTAACATAAACTATCTCACTAAGTCAAACCTAAAAAAAACATATAACAAACAATTGAACCTTCATCGGACACTAAACTTGCATAGATGAGAAACACCAACAACCATAGCAATGCATTTAAACTGAAGATGCAATTGTTTCATCAACGCAAAAAATAAAAATTTAGAAGAAACAAAAATAAAATCCACAAAACAAAAAATGAAGGCAAATTTAAAATATAATGAACTTACGATTCTCCTCTAGAAGACACCATAGGCCGTTTGAGTTGTGAACCCATGTAAACATCATCCCTTGACCTCTTCATTCGTAGCAATAACAACAACAAAATTTATATAAAAAAAACATGTTCTTTTCAAACTCAGATACAATTGAAAATCCAAGAAACTCAACTTGCACATTCGAACAAAAGCAACACGCAGGAAGAAAATCTAACCGCATGGAATTCACAAAGGCATGAAATGCGAGCAAGATTTCAAGCCCCAAAATAGCACACATATCACCCTCGAAGAGCCAAATCCTAACAAAGAGAATCAAGAAAGCAAAAATTGCATTACTCCAATGAAAAGCAACGTGACGATAATTCATAGCACAAAGAGAGGGTTCAAATAGGAAAAAAAAATACAGCGTGATTATGAAGTGCTGAAACTGCAAAACAAGCCTTTCAATAAATACACAGAGTATACGAAACGATAGAAAGATAAGAACACTCAAATAGGAAAACACAAAAAAAAAAAAAATTGAATATTCAAGTTAACAAAAAAGAGAACAATCACAACCTCTAAAATGATGATACGAGAGAATACACAAACTTTAGCAGTAGAGTTTCTTTCTCACTTTAAGAAAAAAAATTGAAAAATTGAAAAATAAAAAAATCACTTTATTTTTTTTTTTTGGGTGAAGAAGCAAAATGCAGAGAAAGAATGAAGGTGAGAGAGTTCACAATGTGATATCAATATGCGTATTATATAAGAATGTGTTCGCCTTCGAGTCCTCCTGTTGTCGCGGCTTCATCTGTCAGGGCTCCTCTACCGCCTCCGTCATGCAGGGAGAGGGACCACACCTTTTCCTACAACACTAGCTGACAGTGAACTCGAAGCTCCGAGTGACACCAAGAGCGACAATGTGAGAGTGAGACCGGGAGTCGTTTCAGCGTCGCGAGGAAAGTTTGAGTGACAGAGCGAGAACGAAAGTGAGAGAGACAAAGGGTTTGGGCACTAGACCTTCTTTTATAAAAGACCCAACGATATCAATTTTTAAATAAAATTGATGTTATTCATGAGAAACTCAACATCAGTTTCCAAATATTGATGTTAACATAAATTGATTAACATCGATTTTTTTAAAAATTGATGTTAACGAACTTATATTAACATTGATTTTTGAAAAATCGATATTAACGAATTCATATTATTTACGAATATATATTAATATCGGTTTTTGAAAAAATTGATGTTAACGTGAGGATGTAAAACTATTATTTAATGTAGTGTATATATCCTTTATGTTATAAGTTCAAACGTCATTTGCCAAAAAAAAAAACATCATTTTGCTAGTAATATGTTTGTTGGAGTAGTTAAGAAGGGAGGGCTTTGATGGAGATTTAAACTTTCAAATTTTGACTAGTTTTAAATGTAATTTCTTTTAAAATCATTGTGACAAACAGATAGTTTAGAATCAATATATCACTTTTGGTAAGTTGCAAATCTAATCGAATCAAGCTGTTTTTGTCTTGTCAATGCACTGGACACCATATATATGTAGATAGATAACCAAGAGATATCATCTAGCTAGCTAGCGGTGAATAAAAAGGGATGGTGTGTTAATGTGTGGTGCGATTCTCCCAACTTGTATAATCAGCCATGTACTTTAATATGAGGTTCACTTTTGAATCTTTGATCTGGAACAAAGATATTTAAGTTGCAGTAGAGGATTTTCACTTTAACTCTAATTACCAAATGACATCTACCCCGGCCTTGCGCGTGATCTCACTGTGTAAGAGATTAAAACAAAAAAAGAAGCTAGAAAAGATTTACGTTTCTAAAGGGTCTTTGAATCGAAATAGTTTGGTCTTATATACTTCATTAACAAGTTTTAGATATTTAAATTCTATTCTAAATAAATTAATTAAATATAATTTGTAGGAAAACTATGAGTATTCTTTATTGTGTAGTATATTCTTTATTGCTTAATCGTAATTATTTAGAAAAATATAAATGAACAAACAAGAATAAATTTTATATATAGATCATTAGGACCACTTTCGAAGTCTTTTGTTAGATAGTCAATGCCATATTTTTCTTCCCCTTTATGTATCCAATGGGATATGAATCTGGGAGAGAAATTTCATAAAGAGCTTTTTGTGAAAAAATGCTTTTGTTAAATAAAGGAAGCATCGGTGAAGAGTATGAGGTGTGCATGTCGCGCAGTAAAAAGGAAGTTCAACAGCACATGTATATGTGCGCACAAAGAGATTCTTCTTTTCAAGTATCTTAAATTATTATATGATTATTAGGTTTGAAAAATGGTGTAACCTTTAAAACCCATTGTAGGAGTAGGTTAAGTCGGTGTTCTTAGAGTCTTAGCACATAAATGAAAATAGACTGAAATTGTTTAATATTTACTTTATCATTTTTGTTCTAGGTGTTGCATCATGTGTCACTGCCAATTACTTGAGACGAAGCAGCACCGGTATTGCTTTGCCTGCCTCCCAGCTACAGGACCACCCAGCATGTGGTCTACGTCCAGAAGTTCCATCTATAATACAAGTTGTGAAAATTTTCCCTTACGTGAACTTCTGAACATTTTCATGGTTCGCATACATATTTCAATTATACTAAACTACTATTCGGATTTGACAAATACACGGATGACCGAGTAGGCATCCTGTCCTGAATAATAAAGGAAAGATGGAAAATCTATCTTTATCACTAGAAATATCAAAGATAAGATCATTCAAGATCAAGTATGAAATTAATTATCTTGAAATATGATAAGATTTAATGTTATCGTATCATACAAATTAACAATATCTAAATCGGAAAATCAGGCCTACAAACCTAGGACAAACCCGTGATATAAGAAATCTCAAGAGTTTCAGATAACCAACTTCAATCTAACCTTCAATACATATCTGCTCCCTACCTTGAGGGTGGGTAAGAACATAAACCAAATCCAAAGATCAAGCATAAGAAAAACTTTTTCTCCCTTGTATAAAAGTTGCACTCAATTCACAGAGACCTTTATATATTCATAACAAGGACCTTATATCCTCTACTTGGACAAATTAAAAGAAAAATTATGAGAAATCGTCCAATGCTATATAGGATTTTACTTCAATTGGTTAATGGCTAATCCCGTGATGACCACCTCTGTGTTATCCAGACAGGAGGGTTGGAAACAATATTCTTGATCTTGCTTAAAGACTATATTGGAAAAGAGACTAGACCCTGCCAAATGTTATTTTTGTTTAGTGTTGATAGATTATTAAAGTATGACAAATTCTTAAATAGTGTCATAAGGATTGGTTAAATAAGTAAAAATGGAAAATCTTTTTATTCCAAATTTTTTATTTTTTGGTGAATTTATCACCGATAAACTAATTTGATACACTTTATTCTAATATTTTAAAAATATGCAAATTTTACCTTTTATTGTTGAACTGATGTGACATGTTAAAATAATTTATTTTTTACTCTTAACTTTTTTAATTTTTGATAAATTTTACCCAACATTTTTACTTTTTGGTGATTATCCTTAATTTTTTAACTTTTTGACAAATATTATCCCTAATTTTTTGTTGTCACATCAACTCAACTAAAAAAGTAAAATTTGGAAGTTTTTTAAAGATAGACTTAAATATATTTAGTTTTTATAATTTATCGTTTTTTTTTGTTTTTCATCCTTAGAAAATTATTTTTTATTGTTAGTCTTTACAAATTATATTTGTTTTATTTTTCATTCTTATATCGTTTTACATAACTTTTTTTTACTGTTCAAAACTTTTTCTAAAGTACTATATGAACTAAAAAAATAAACAAACATAATTTGCTGACAAAAAAAAAACATTAAATTACAAAGATTAAAACGGTATTTACACCCTTAAAGTATTGAAAGTAAAATGGGCCAAATTAAATTTTTAACTGATGTCCACTTTTAGTGGGACTATTTTACACTTAAACGGTTAAAAAAACAAATTTACCTAGTTGTAGACATTTTTTCTACAATTAGATAAATTTAGCACTTTTCTATTTTTCGTTCATATAATTTTTTTTGTTTTTAATCCTTATAAATTATGTTTATTTTATTTTTTTCCTTATATCACTTTAGATAACATCTTTTTCACTATTTAAAATACTATCTAAAGTATTTTAAAAACTAAAAACAAAAAAACATAATTTGCAATGAAAAAAACAATAAAAAAAATACTAAATTGCAAGGACTTGTTTAAACCTTTAAAATATTGAAATTAAAATGTGCCCAAATTATTATTTTAACTGATTTTGGCTCCACTTTTAGTGGGACTATTTTACCCTTAAGTGTTTACAATCAAAAACAGATTTACCCACCTGTAGACAATTGTCTCCACTTTTACCGTCTCCCCTCCCTCACTCATCTGTATAACTACCTTCAGTCCTTCACAAACCATCCACTATTTATATAACCTCCATTATATCTCTTTTTTTATGTTTTTAGAAAATATAGAGAAACAGTGAGTTATAAAGTGCCTCTTTTCTAATGGTGATCTAAATTATTTTTTAATTTAAAATCAAGGTTTTACTATTTTTTTAGTCCTTAAACTTTCATTTTGTTCTGACTTTTAGTTCTTTAACTTTTTTTCCATCCTTATTATTAGTCCCTCAAAAGGATTAAAAGTAAGAATGGAAAAAATGTTAAAAGACTTAAAAGTAAGGATGAAAAAAAGTTAAGAGACTAAAAACAGATCTAAAAAATTTAGGGACTAAAATCAAAATTTTTAAAACATTAATGACTAAAAAGATCATTTACTCTTAAATTAATTACGATACAACTTGCCTTAAGAAGAAGGGTGCACTTAGTAAAAACAGAGAACAGATAACAATGTCCAATTGGTAATTCAACCCGAAATTGCGAAATTGCTCTAGAAGTCCTAAAAGGTAAGCCCAAACAGAATGATTAATCTACGGGCAATTGTTATTCTTACTTCCCGTTTTAATAATATACCTCCTTTTGTTTCTATTTTTCCAAAACAAACCTTTTGTAATTTATTCCTCCCTTGAGTCTCTCTCTGTCATCTCTTCTCTGTTCCATCTCTGCATGCTAGGTTTTCCTTGCACCCACTGGTTATTCAAAAAAATCATACCAAGTCCTGCAATTAAAGAGAATCAGATAAGAACTCAGTTGTGAATTCACTAGCGAAGTGGGGTTCAGCCTTGATTACTTTCATGCAAAAATGGACGTGACCACCCAACTTGCTTCTTGAACTAGTTGGCCTGTATGTGCTGGCATCTAATTTGCTGTAATTTTCCTTTGTTGTTTCTATCTTACCTTACCAAAAACGATCTCCTAGTACACTCCTCCTGCGAGATACAATACGAGCTAGCAATACTGAATTTCATTGCACTAAATGTTGAAGAAAATGCAAGAAAAAAGTATTGGAAATTTAATTCGCAATATTATAAAATTGTGGAAATTATCAATTATGTGATAGAGAATTCCCAACAAAATTGATGCAGCGGGTTGCAAATCAGAACAGAGGATAAAGTGAGGGTTGGGCATGCATAGGTATAAACATAGGAAGGTTTAAATTATAATATGGTCTTTTATGGAATAAAAAGAAATAAAAGAGGTATATTATTAAAGGAGGGAGGTATGAATAACATCTGCCAATCTACATGTGACGGTGCGAATGTGTAGAACATGATGGAGTCTAGCGTGCGTCATAAAACATTTTTTGTATGATGCGAAACAAATATTAGTCGTTGGATATATTATTTTTATATTAAAAGATTAAATTTTTATTTTATTTTACTTTTTTCTTTTTCTTTTTTTGTTGTCATTTACCAATTTGTCCTTAGTTTCCCCCTTCACTCTTCGGCCCCATTCCCGTCGCCCTTTGCCGCCTCCCCTCCCTCTCCTAACAGCCGCATTCGCCCCCTGCGCCACCCTCTGTCACTTCGACCTCTCCAAGAACCTCCTCTCAGGCACCATCCTCGACTCCCTCACAACCCTCGACCTCTCCTCTAACAACTTCTCCGATGAGCTTCGGCCAGCTCCAGCGACACCATTGCAACAATGCACCTTTTCAAGCCAACGACGACGACACCATTGCAATCGTCCTTCCTTTCTTAGATCTGGAAATCGCAAATCAACCTCCCTTTCTCAGATCGAAAAGCAAAAAAAATGCAATCCACTGTGCACCTCCCATCACATCGCATCTCCCACCCCACTGTCGCACCGCACCGTCCTGCACCTCCCATCACACTGCACCTCCCACCCCACCACACGGATCCTCAACCCAATCGTGTTCGGAGGGAACCTCGACACCATTGCACTCACACCACCCTCCATCACCGAACCTCCCTTTGTGCGGTGCTTCGAGGTCCGTTGCCTACCATGGTGGGACTGATGTTGGCGGATAGAAGATGGGAAGAAGATTGTGGAGAGAGAAGAGAGAGGTAAAAGAAAAAGGGTAAAAAGGGAATATAATCAAAGAAAGAGAAAAAATAAAATAAAAAAATAAGAATCGTTTGATGAAAATTAAAATGAATTCAACAGCTTATATTCTTTTCGCATGATAGGAATCATCTTTTCCTTTCGTATGTTAGACTCCGTCGTAGAACACATTGGTCTGACTCATTGTGGGTTAGTCCATGTCAAGTCCATTAATTTTTTAATCCGGTCAAATTTGGGTAAAATTTAATTGGTCCAAAAATGTGAATACAGTTGAATTTTTTATTTATTTTTATCAAGTTCACTAGATTTGATTCACTTTGACAGTGAATAATTGAGGATAATAACGGATAATTTTGTAAGTCAATAAATATTTTTGAACTCTCAAGTGAATAATTATTTCATGATATATAAAAATACCTTTTTCAGGAATATTTGTTTACTAAATTGAAAATACTTTTAATTTGTATATAATAATTTTAAAAGCATTTTAAATATTTTAAATATAATAATTATTCTCATGTTATTGGAAAACAACACAGTTCTTGTTTTTCGTCATGAGAATAAACATTGAGAAACATAATACCATAAAATAACTTATACTTAATTTGTCATATTAGTAACATATTTAAATAAAGTCTTATTCGATATATTTCCACCGCTAATTGATGATATAGAAATTTAATTTTATGGATGGCTACTAACATGTAGGGGTGAGGGTGTTTGCTAGACGAATTATTTTTACTTTCTCATAAATTTTAAAATGGGAAACTATTATTTTCATATTTAGTATGCAATTAATAAAAAAAATTGACAAGAAATTATGATTTTTGAGAATAATTTGTAGTTCACTTTCCTGCAAAAACATTCACAAGGAGGGAAGCATGAATCCAATTTTCTTGAGTAGAGAAAAAATTTTACTTACGTATTTTATTCGTAATAGAAGAAACATTTGACGATAAGCCTGTGCTTGTTTGACCGCGACTTAAGATTCAAGTACCGTTGAAAAGACTAAAGGAACGGGGGAATGACTACATGTAATAAAGCACAAGCTTCTACGAGCCGGCCAAAACTTAGATTACCAGATCTTGGACACAATATATCTTCCTAGAGATGGAGAGCCCCTTGCCCCGCCTTTTCTAGCCCCTCCTTCTATATATTTGACATCTTCTACGAGAAAATGTTCAAGTTTCAAAAGGTAATATTGCCTGTAACGTAGGTTTAGCGGTTCTAGAACCATCCATGAAGGAAACATATCAAGATTAGTGTTCAAAACAAAACCAAACTATTTGTAAACTTGCCAAATTAATCCAAGAAAACCGAAAATCGCAACAAAAAATATAAAAAATTGCCTACTTTTGTGGTTTGGTTTGGTTTTCGAATTTTGTTATAAAAACTGAACCAAATCGCATATTATAATTATATTATTTTTATTGTGATAATTAATAATAAGTATGAAATAATTTATTATTTTTTATTCGTTTAATAATCAAAATATATATTTTACTATCATATGTTACAAAGGATGTACTAATATTGTTAAAATATAGTACAATATATCAAGTAATACACAAATTACTATTATGTTACAAAAAGAGTTAGTAATATTATTTTATATTGATACTAAATAGAATTGAAGATAGTAATTTTTAACTAAATATGTTAAACAAAATTTAATAAAAATAAAATTGATTTTTAAAATTATATAGCATATATAATAATTATGTAAGCTTAGTTGATAAATTTAAATTATGATAATATATTTAAAAAAAATTCAAAACCTAAATGCAAAAGATTGGTTTGGTTTGATTTGGTTTAGATTTAATGATATATTTAAACCAAATCAATCTAAATTGCATATTTATTTTATGCTTATTTCAAATGACTTTTTGTCTATAAACTGAATAAAACTGCACTGCGAACACCCTTGAAACCTTTCTCTCTATCGATCTAACTTTCCCTCAGAGACCCACCCACATCAACAACACTGCGTCATCGCCACCGCCACTAAGAGCCTACTATAGCAGCCAACGGCGAAACCACCACCATCACCATAGGTTTCCACCATTGTTAATCACACTCTTTCACCGCAATCACCTAGCAACAACAACACAATCACCCACAATCTCTGTGAACAACAACAAACTAGACAAATAATGTTCTTCACGTCGATGACATTTGCGACGTCACTGGAGATGCACTTCTTCAAGATGCCATTCAAATACTGCGTCAGAAGTGTGCCGACAGTGTTATCGCATTCGTCGTTGTGGGGGAGGGGGTTTCTTTGCAGTAGGAGGCTAAGAGGGAGAGAGAGAGAACACATGTGGCAAAGGTAAAGAAGGTGGAAGGACGGTGAAGAAGTAGAAGGAAAGTTCATTTAATGCGAAACATCATTTTGCACAGAGAATGTAAACCATTGGGAAACCCCACCGCACCAACCAAATCCAAGGGTGAATGAAACCATATTACTATCGCGAACCACAAACACTCACCGCGAAGCGTGAAGGAGACCACAAACCACCTCAAATCGTATCATAGAAATGGAGAAACTTCTGTCGACTTCCTCGTGCCTCCGCAGCCACCTAAGCCAAAAGTGAGGAGGTGCGTAAGATCGACCGTCATAATGGGGAAGTCTACTCAGATCTATTTCAATTGAAGCCCAATATTGGGAAAATAGATCTGTGATAGGGCTTCTTTAGATTTGCGAGATGATGGTCGACAGAGTGTGTGGGAGGGCGGTGTGAAGAAAGGTGCTAGGTGGTTTGCCGCCAAGGAAGATGGAGATGGAAGTGGCTAGGTCTCTGAGGGGAAGAGATGGAAGAGGTTCTCCAAGGACAAAATTGGAAAAAGGAAGAAAAAAGAAAAAATTGAGCCATAGATTTCACATTAAAAAATCTAACAATGTAAAAAAACTTACATATCGTGCGAAATGAGTTTGTATTTTGCGCGGTAGACTCTGTCCTAAAAAAATGTTGCCAACTGTCCGACTTAGATTTTAGTTCAAACACGTCAAAATGTGTAGTTTCTTTTGCAAATGACATTACTTGCTTCACGTCTCTTCTGTTGAATATATATGTTATATATATTAATATTAATATGTTCACATACAAGTCCAATAGGTTATTGTATGGTTATATGGGCCCATATGGGCTGGAGCCCAATAACTTACTATATTACTAGGGTTTTCCCTACGCTGGAGGTAACATTGTTGAGCATTCCAAATTCTGATGCCTCTTGGTGTAATACTTCAAGCAACCAACACTAAACCTTTCTCTCTCTCAAAGCCTTTACCTCCAACAATCTTGAAGTATTAACTTCGTGTATCGGATTTGAGCGAGTAAGGTGTTGTTTCGAAGATCTCATCGAGAGAAACTCAAGGGTGTGATCACTTTCGTGTTTCGACGGAAGGATTGACCGGGATCTGAGATTGAAATTGTGCAACCGCAACTTTTGAGGCTAGATCCTGGAAATTTCAGCCACTTTCACGAGTTGAAACCTTGTGGGTTTTGTTCTACTCATCGAGACGATCGTTTTGAGTGATCGTGGGCGTAAAACGGAGGTCAGACGAAGGAGATATAGCCGTTTGAAGTTTCTGCAGTTTTCCGACGAAGTTTCCGGTGACTGGTTCATCTTCTCCGGTGGACTGGTTCATCTTCTCCGGCGACTGGTTCGTCTTCTCAGGCGAACTCTCCAGCGACTGGTTCGTCTTCTCCGGCGAACTTTTCCGGCGACCAGCGACCGGTGACTTTCCGGCGAATTTTCAGCAAGTTTCCGGCGACCTAAAATCATTGTTCCTAAGGTTTTTGGGCGTTCCGAATCCATTTTTGAGGTCAAATTTGACAAATTTCACCTCTACAGTGCTGTTTTGAAAAGTTAGAAGGTTTGATATACTTTGGAGGACTTAAAGGTGCACTCTTTCTAACTCTTTTACTTTGATTAAAATGGCAAAATATAGCTCCTATGATATCATAAAGCTTAAATCTTTTGATAATCTATTTGTTAATCTTGTGTTGAGTAAGCTATCTGCTAAATGAAATTCTTTTAAGACTAACATGCATAGACTAAAAGAATAGATGGGGCTGGATGAATTAAAAAAAAAAATGTATATTCATATTGATGATAAAAACATTTGTAGGCAGAGTTTGGAACAAGTAGGACAATAAAAGTTAGTTGCCAACTTAGTTTCACATTCCTATATATATCAGAAAAAGTCCAAGCCACCAAAAGATGAATCCTCTTCACAGTTAGAGGCCAAAAAGATTGTCTTCAAGAAGAAGAAGAAGGGCAAGTGCCATAACTGTGGAAAGTGGGGTCACTGGGCAGCAGAGTGTAAGCTACCAAAGATGTTAAAGAACAACACACCACAAAATGAGGCTAATATGCTAATTAGTGAGCTTGAGCCTCAACCCTTCATTGAAATGATGAATAATGGAAAGGCCAGTGTCTCTTTTGAGTGGTGGTTGGATAGTGGTGCTATATGTCATACAACAAATTATGAGAATTTACTCATTGAGATCATAAAAGTGAATGACAGTGTAGAAAATTGTAATGGTAGTGAGGCAGTGGTGTCTCATGCTAGAACGGCTAATTTTGATGTTTTCTTCAGGTAAGTTACTAACTTTGAAACATGTTAAAGTAGTACCCTTACTTAAAAGGAATTTAATATCTATGAGTTTACTTGATAAAGCTGGTATGCCTTTCAACTATAAATGATAGAGTAACTTTATAAGTTAACTCATGTTACTTTGGTTGTGCATTTATGATCAATGGCATGTATAGATTGAGTTTAGATATTGATAGCATAAACAATGTTAGTTCTACTTTGATTGATCCAAAATTATTACATAATAGACTTGGACATATGAACTATAGAAAAATGCAACATTTATCTAAAACTCACAACATTCCATTAGATACTTCTATTTGATTTGACAAATGTGAAGTGTGTGCACAAACTAAGATCACTAGAAAACCTTTTAAGTCGGTTTCTAAAAGCACAACACTTCTTGAGCTTATACATTCTGATCTTTGTGATTTTAAAAACTATGTCACCAAAGGGGGACGGAAGTACCTAATCACATTCATAGATGATTTCTCTAGATATTGTCATGTTTATTTGTTGAAATCGAAAGATGAGGCTTTTGAGAAGTTTAAGGTTTTTAAATTTAGAGTTGAAAATCAACTTAATTTAAAAAATTAAGAGGTTTAGGAGTGATAGAGGAGGAGAATATACAATGACTGGGTTCAAAGAATTTTGTGCTTTAGAAGGCATAATACTTGAAACTACTGCTCCTTACTCACCCCAATCAAATGGTGTTGCAGAGCGTAAGAATAGAACTTTAATTGAAATACTAAATTCTATGTTACTTATAGCTGGAATGTCTTCCTCCTATTGGGGAGAAGCTGTTTTAACTGCTAATCACATCTTAAACAGGTTGCCGCACTCTAAATTGTCTAAGACACCTTATGAGATATGGCACAAACGTCCTTGTAGATATGATACCATTAAAACTTGGGGTTGTGTTGCATATGTAAGGATACAAGATCCTAAAAGGCCTAAGGTGGGACCTAGAACAACTACTTGTGTATATCTAGGTAGTGCAGAAGATAGTGCTGCAAATAGATTTTTGGATCTATCTACTAATACAGTAATAGAATCTAGAGATGCAGAATTCTTTGAATACAAGTTTGTTAGAAATCTTGACTTGAAGGTTTTTGGATCTACAGATATGATTTTAGAATCTCCTGTAGAATCTGTAGCTTGTCCTTCTGACACTAATCTCACACAACTGGCTATTGAACCAATCCCAGTTAGAAAATCTACAAGAGATAAAGTTTCTAAGAGTTTTGGTGAGGACTTTGTCACTTACCATATAGAGGGTGATCCATTCTCTTATCAAGAAGCAATGAGATCTAGGGAATCCTTACTGTGGGCAGAAGCCATAGATGATGAAATGAGTTCTTTGCTACAGAATCACACTTGGCAGCTAGTCAATTTGCCAAAAGGGGCTAGGACTATAGGCTGTAAGTGGGTATTAAAGAAGAAACTGAATAGTGACGGATCAATAGCTAGATATAAAGCACGTTTAGTAGCTAAAGGCTTTAAACAACAGAATGAAATAGACTTTTTTGATGTTTATTCACCTGTATGTCATTTGTCAACTATAAGAATTCTTCTTGCTTTGGCATCTATTGAACACTTTGTAGTGCATCAAATGGATGTAAAGACAGCCTTCTTAAATGGAGAGTTAAATGAAGAAATATACATGGAACAACCTGAAGGGTATGTCATGAAAGGCCTTGAGAAAAAAAAGTTTGTAAATTGAACAAATCTTTGTATGGTCTTAAACAAGCACCTAAGATGTGGCATCTTAAGTTTGACAAGGTGGTAAAGAGCTATGGTTTTCAGTCCAGTTACTCAGATAAATGCCTTTACTATCGCTTCATGTCAAATAAGATAGTTATCATATGCTTGTATGTTGATGACATGTTAATTCTTGGCTCCGATCATTCTATAGTGAGTGATGTGAAAACCACTTTAGCTAGAGAATTTGACATGAAAGATCTTGGTATAGCTAATACCATTCTCGGTATGAAAGTAAGCTTTGAAAGGCAAGTTATCTCCCTTAGCCAAACTCATTATATTGAGTAGCTACTTTCTACCTGGGGATACAGTGAATGTAAACCGAGTGAGACACCATATGATTATAACAAAAGGTTGAGTCCTAATGAAGGGACCAGTGTGGATCAGTTAAAATACTCAAAACTGATAGGTAGTCTCATGTATGCTATGAGTTGCACTAGACTTGACATAGCCTTTGCAGTTGGCATGTTGAGTCGTTTCACTAGTAATCCTAGTAAAGAGCATTGGGATGCCCTCAGTAGGCTGATGAGATACGTTAAAGGTACTAAAGATTATGCTCTATGTTATTCTGGTTATCCTCCAACTGTGGATGGATATTCTGATGTCTCATGGTGCTCAGAAATTGGAAATAGTAAATCCACCAGTGGATATATATTCACTCTGGGTGGAGCTGCTGTTACTTGGAAATCCAAAAGATAGACTTGTATTGCATTGTCATCAATGGAATCAGAAGTTTTTGCTTTAGCCTCAGCTGGTGAAGAGGCAGAGTGGATAAAGAATCTGATTATGGATATTCCTTTGACTAAACTAAAGATTAATTCTTTAAGTTTATTTTGTGATAATGAAGCAGCAGTCCAAGTCGTAAAGAATGCTCTCTTTAATTCAAAGAGAAGACATGTAAGACTGAGACATGCGTTGTTGAATTATCTGCGAGAACAAGGAGTTATCACTTTGGTCGATGTGAGATCGAAGGATAACATGGCCGATGCTCTCACAAAAGGTTTGCCTAAAGATCGATTATTCAAAACAGTGGGGGAAATGGGGTTAAAGACTATGTAGATAAGTCTTAATTATCATTTACTTACCTTAAATTGTGTGTTTTGAATTATCGAATCTTCTTTTGTTGGCCAAATGATAAGCACAATTTATATGTTTCATTGATGATCATGGTTGCTAACTATTTTGAAAAGGGTGAGTTATCTCATTCCAAACTTGATGAGATGAGTTTAATCCAATTCAAAAGTTCTATCTGGGAAGCTTGTGTCATTCCAAACTTGATGATACAATCTTATCAAGTTGGCCTATCCTCTTTGGTTAAATGATCTCATTCCAAACTTGATGAGTTGATTTTAAACCAATATCTGGGAAGCTTGTGTCATTCCAAACTTGATGATACAATCCTACCAGGTTGGCCTATCCTTTTGGTTAAATGATCTCATTCCATACTTGATGCTAGATTATTTGACTTTAAGGAATTAGTAACTGTGACATTCCAAATTGAAACATAGAAATAGTTGATTATATAAGAAGCTCATTGGTCTTGTTCTAAATTGAAACTTGACATTACAAGACTAGGTTATTGTGAGTGACGTGACTATTAGTCTTATTATATGAAACGAGACAATCGTTACTCTCTTACAAATAAACTTAGGTTGATGGCTCTTTATAACTTAAACTATTTAGGCCTTGTTCATAATATATGAAACTGGCTTGATGCTTATGAACATGATATTATGATGCTTTATGACATTGATATATGTTCTTCTTTGCCTGATGAGATGATGCTAAGTTCTTGTAGTAGAACTAGACATTTTTAGTAGTTTATTCAAATGATTGAATTCATGATAATATGAAATTCATATTTGATATTCTACAAGGGATGGTAGAGATGGAGGAGAGCTTAAGAAGTTGGATCCTTAGGAGAACGACCAACTTGATATACGAATATATCATTTAGAGTAGTAGGGAACTTGATAGTTCACTTGCTATTGCCCATTATGTTGAAGTCCATTTACTTGAGACTATTGCCCATTATGTTGGAGTCCATTTACTTGAGACTTACATTTTGTTATTTCTATTTTGTGAACATCATGATTATTATGCTTCTTTCTTATATTTGTAAGGCCTTAGACTATTTTGACTGGCCTACTTATATTTGATTGTTATACATATGTTGGTTGTGAACTGATTTTGAGATTAATTTTTTGGATGTTGGGATTTGGATGAGTTTAGATTTAATCTAAAAAAACTCTTGGTATTTTATATTGATATATTGATCTCAAAACATATTCATGAGAGTGATGATTCACTTAGTTTGATTGCAAACGTAGTCTGAGTTTAATATCTTATTATTAAAACTCTTTGACTGATATGAGTTGATTGTCTTGGACTGGATGTGGATGATTCATGTTTGTTTGAACATTACACTGACTACCTTTTTGGATTGTGCTGTATGGTGAACATAGGAGGAGATTGTTGAATATATATGTTATATATATTAATATTAATATGTTCACATACAAGTCCAATAGGTTATTGTATGGTTATATGGGCCCATATGGGCTGGAGCCCAATAACTTACTATATTACTAGGGTTTTCCCTACGCTGGAGGTAACACTGTTGAGCATTCCAAATTCTGATGTCTCTTGGTGTAATACTTCAAGCAACCAACACTAAACCTTTCTCTCTCTCAAAGCCTTTACCTCCAACATCTTCTCCATGGAATTTCTTTGCCACTCTGCAATCACAAGGCGAGTCTAAATGGAGAACATTTTAGGTCTCATCAAACTTCGTATCAAAAGAGGCACTAATCTCAAAGCTTGGGATACTTGTACCAGTGATCCATATGTGTTCGCACCATGGTCGAATGGGTTAGAAACTTGAGATTATACTATTTATTGGGTATGAATTAAATTTATTTTTTGGGTTGGTATACCCCAGTCTTGCACCCTAATGAATTGGGTTTGTATTGAGACTAGAGGCAGTGATCAATTCAAAGAAATATTGTTGCATGTGTAATCAAACCGTGTTTATTTCTTCTAGCAGCAAGATGCACATTATGACACTTAAACCTTCGTACTAGGAGCCTCTCCTCTTTTGAAGGTATATAATGATAATGCTTGTTTCTATTTTTTCCCAACAAATGTTAGTTTATTAGTTTTGTTAGAAATGTTAGTTAGGAGATTTGAACCCATGACCTCTCCTCTCTTCATTCTCCCTTCATCATTCCCCAACCATTATACCAACATTATAGATGGGTTAAATTAAAATAATAATAATAACTAAATAATAATTAAAAAATAAATTGTAATTGGGTTAAATTAGAGCAGTTTCTAGAGATAATTACTATTTAATGAGAGTAGTGGTTATAAAGGGGTTAATACCCACTAACTTGAAATAAGGTCCCCTTCCTGACAGAAAAATGTTCTCTCTAACCCTAGCCATCATGAACGTAGAGAGACAGAAAATAATAGTCAAGGGAACAAAATCTTGTTTCTCTCCTCTTTTAAGGAATCAAAGTGCACCGAAGAGAAGTCTTGCTATGGAGAAAGATCGACAGTATTTATCCATTATTTGTGAGAATCATATATTTCAAGATCCTACTAATTTCCTATAATTGTTAATCTCGAGAACCTTTAAGACTTACAACTTCACCTCACACTTGTATTCCAACATAATGTAATTTGAGCTATAAATCTTTACAAATAGCATTTATTTGCAATGACAAAAGCAACTTAGTATACACGAAAATCTCATGAAAAAGAGATTCAAAGGTCTAAGTTCTTCACATTAGGTCTTATGACCTGTTGATATCTCTTATTTTTTAAGTAAACCATTATTGCATTTTGAAATTTAAGGAGTGATTCAAATAGAGATTGTATGTTAGTGACGTCAAGTTGAATCTAAAATCTTGCTTTTCATTGGTAATCAATGATTAAATTTTCTTTTTGCCAATACTATCAGTCACTCTCAATTGCTTGGTTTGAGTACTTAATTTCATATTGATGCAGAAACTGAACACAGATGTTGTGAAAGATAACATTTGGAATGAAGAATTGACACTTTATGTATCCGATGTTAACATTCCTGTACATTTGGTGAGTAATGAAATTGTTGGGTATTGTAACGACCTAAATTATTTATATTTTATTTTTATTTTATTTTATTTTCCTTGAATAATATATTTGTTTTGAGTTAAAATTTTAAAAAAATTGTTATTAGTTTGTTTTTATTGTATGAATCTTATTAATAAATTCTTAAAACATATAAATTATATAAGTTATAAAAGTGAATAAACTGATATATATATATATATATATATATATATATATATATATATATATATATATAT
>CM023945.1:9034744-9054117 GCA_013407115.1 Glycine latifolia | reverse complement strand
CCACGTGCTTGCATCCACCAATGTCTATGAATGAGAACCGGTTTAACAACCTGTAAAGATTTAATCAGTTTTAAAAAAAGGTAAAATATTTATTTCTGATTTTTTTAAAACAAATCGCAAAATAATGTATGATTATTTATTTATAAACGATTAGCTTTGACCGGACAACTACCAAACAATATCATTTAATTCGGCTTCTTTTTTATACATAAGAAAGAAGAGGACAAATGCACAGAAAAGAACAAGAAATAAAAAACTAAATTCCCCTAAGGAACAGCACCCTCAGGGCATCTGCATAAAGCTTAGTCTGTAACTGAGAAGGGCAACTCATGAAAAGAGAGAACAGGTGCTGATCATTGGCTCCCTTCTTGGCCAGCCAATCAGCACACAAGCTACCGGTTGAAACTTCGAATCTTGTCAACAATAAGAAACAGACAGGGGCGAACCTACATGGAGTTGAGAAGATGGAGATAGAGGTGTTAAAATGGGTTGAGCCGGGGCAAACCTACATGGAGTTGAGAAGATGGAGATAGAGGTGACAAAATGGGTTGGTCTGTGAGTCCAACCCATTTTGGACCATTTTTTTGGTTAGGGTTTTCAACATACCAACCTTCAATCCGCCATGTTTTGATTTCCAAAAAAATGGATTAAAGGAAAAGCGAGAGGAACTAATCCGTTAATCTATTTTTTTATTCAAAAATAAATTTAATATTTATTTTGATATTTTAGATATGTATTATTAATTTTTAATAAGTTTTTTTTTAAATAAATTATTATTCAAAATTTAAGGTAATACATCCAATTTTTAGTAAGTATTTCTTATTTAATATTTATAGAAGATAAAATTAATTAAAATACATTTATTTTTTCTTAATATTTTGGTTTTGACGAACCAATCCGCCAACTGGACCGAAAAGAAATAAATTAACACTTTCAACCCATATATAAAATGTAAGACAGGTGGATTGACTTGTTTTTTGCGAGTTGGTAGTAAAGAGTTAGACGACCAACTTATTTTGCCACCCCTAGATACAAACACTTGACTTTTAGGAAAATATAAATGTATATCTAATATTTTTTTTTTCTTCATCCATATTTATAATTTGAACCCTCTATCCTTAATTTTATAGTCATGGTTAAGTTTTGTCTTTTGTTGACTAGTTCCTTTTTTTATATTTGATTCATTAATTTACACTTATTGAGCTAAACATTTTATTCCATCTTACATTCTATTTACATATGTATGATAATAATTAGGTTTAATTCCTCATAAGGTTTATACCTTTTTATTTTAATTCCTATACTTAAAACTAGTTATTTTAGTTGATGCACACACATTTTTAATTTTGTTTTTTTGTCTTTATTATTAAGTGTATTTTTACTCTGTTAGATAAAACTGCCACAAAGTTTTGGCCGAGAAATAGAAATTGGTAGTGTTAGTTAACGAAGATAAAGCACACTTAACTACACAAACCAAAATGGAATTAAAATTGCATGTATATCGCCTAAGAGTCTAAAATGTCTAATTTCTAGATATAATATAAGAACCAAAACAGAAAAATTGTGTACGTATAAGAATTAAATAATTAATTAAATCTTATAATTATTATTAACTTCTAAAACTAAATTATCCTCATTAACCTAGGGTTCAGATCTGCCGCTGAAAACAGACCATGGGTGTTTATTTATTTGCAGTCGTGCTACCAGTTCCTTTTCAACCAAGGTCATTTATAATTTATTTATTTTGTGATAAGCGTCATTTGGAGTTGTACCATTACAATATGACAGGTAGGACCAATAAATTTGTCAGCAATGTATTAAAATTGTCACGTCAATTGCAATGTTCAGAGTGATCATTGTATAATTTTTTCATGCATGCATGCATGGAAAGGGAGTTGAAATTTATTTAAAACTACAAACCCGAATCCACACATTTGTACTAAAATTGTAATGTACATTTAGTTTAAACATATTTTTTATCTTTATAAAAGTTACATATTCTATATTTGGTCCCTTAAAATTTTACTGATTCTACATTTGATTCTATATTTCGTCTTTGCAATTATGTTGATTCTGTTAAGTTCCTAAAATATATTTTAAATTTTTCTTTTCATCTTTAATTTTTTTTTTATGATAATGGCTGATATGTTTTCCATTAGATTAGATCGATGTTCACATCTCACGTTAACAAAAATAGATGTAATGATAGAAACCAATTACAAAATAATTTTTCTTAGGGACCAAAAGTCCAAAAAAAAAAATTAGAACCAAATGCAAAATTTGTATATTTTTCAAGAAAAAAAAACATATTTAATTCTTTAATTTAAAATTAACAACTTTTGTAGAATCATTTTAACATTTAATTTCTTTTGGCTTCTAGCCAATGTCGGTAAATTTCCAAAGAAGACAAATTGGTCATTCACAAACCTTCTAGTTTTCAAAAATGTTTGGCAAAATGTTTGAAACAAAAGAGGATAAATCCCCCTTAACATCAATTTAATTAGTAGCTAGTCGAATATTACAAATCATAGACATACAAGGCATGTACCCTCAAACCAACAACATTTTACACAACTTATGGTTGATAACCAATATTTTGAAAACCAACAACATATTACACACGGTAATTTAAAACAAACATTTTATATAGTGAACCACTTAAGGATCATTTTAACGAGCCTCAACGAGATGACCCTCGACATTCATTTATTATATAGTGAACCACTTAGGGATCTATTTTGCACCATTATTTTTAGCCTCGGCGTTGATAACCAAGGGGGCACAGGCATACACAGCACACACAACACAACTTCATTATATTATGTGACCCACTTAGGGATCATTTTAAAGAGCCTCGATCAACGAGATGAGCCTCGACGTTCTTGGTGAGCTTAACCAACAAATCTTTGTATTTGGTAGGCTCAGAAGCAGTGTGATCCACCTTTTCATACAAGAAAGTCCACTTCACAAGGCTGTGCTCATCACCTTTTGGTAAAACATGAAGAATAACTTTGTAGCTCTTGTAGTACTTCAACATGTCACCCTCCAATATGGTGTAGGTGATCTCCTATTTTCATCATCAAACTCAACTTTCTCCTTTAAGGTCTCAACAATGTCACCTACATATAATATTGTTCAACAATAATAATTATTTTTTTATACTTAAGAATTGAAGATAAGTATCATAAAGCTGACGACTCATACACATTACTCAACTAATTGAATTAGACTCTTCGGTGAATTAAAATAACAATTACATAGAAGATAAATTAGCTTGTGAATTTTGTTTAACTTACCAACAGCAAATATAAGCTCCTTGATATTGCCAGATTTCTCCCACTCACCTTCATGAACTTCCAACTTATGGATACGATCAGGTGCAACATCATGAACACAATGTTATTTCTAACCCTTCAAGGAATCCTAAAAGTGAACAACAAAGATTTTCACCTCAATCTCACCCACCAACGAGTCTGGTTGAGCCATTCTTGGGGTTCAAATAATTGCACACAACTATTAGTTATCAGAAAGCTACTATCACTAACTTGTCATGTTTGTATTGGAATTTTCTATTCCAATAATTAAGGAGGACTAATACTATTAGACAATTATATTTGCTATTTATCATTGGTGGATTTTATTTTATATGGTTAAATTAATTGAGTTTGTTAAATTATTAAATAAGATTATATGAACTTAAATGAGTAGATGTTAGTATTAGCCCATTAGGGGATAATGAGAACTCTATCAAGTTGACATGCTAAAATAAGACTATGGTTTTCAATATACCGAATTGTCACACATAATTTCTCTTCTCCTCATCTAAAGAGTTACAAATGTCCCATTGAAGAATAAAGAGACTTTGGTTGAGGAAGAACCTTAATACCATTGTTCGTGATTGTGATGGATATATAGCCACAAAGATCTTACAACAAATGTCGAAGAATGCTTAGATCAGCAACCAACTACAGATCCAAGTATTTTATCTAATCCTTAATAATCAAACATGTTGTAGATCCTAGGGTTTTTGGTTAATTGTCCTAGATTATAGACATGTGAATTTTTAGGTTCCATATAAAGAATAAAGATTAAAGATATTCCAACAAGTGGTATGTGTCATTGGAAACGCCACATGGAAAAAAAATTGGATGAATTTGTGTCTTGTCCTTCCTTGATACATGAATGTGTTGTTATAGTAAATTTGATATAACATAATAACATTATTTACGGATGTGATATTTATTTGCAATAATTTAAGTATAAATCAATGATAGCGTTAAATATAATTTAAGGATACGATATTTACTTGTCGTGATTAATATTTTTATATTTATTGCTATCATGATTTGGTGCAAATTTAGTAGTTATGGATTCTCCCCATTTATTTATGTCTGGTTAAAAACCTAAGTAAATTGATTGACACAATATATTGCCAAAATAATTCCTATTGTGAAAATTGATTTGATTAAAATTATATAGATATCTGTATGAGATTATTCATGTGAATTGTGTTCGATTCAAATAAAGACACAATTTGGTTAAATAATAACATACCTATAATAATAAATATGTAATAATTATAAAGTATTTTCATGTGAATAATGATCAATTCAGAGAAAGACTATTATTTGACAGAACTAATTGTTAATATTTGAGCTTGAAAGTATCAATTACAAATTAATTTCTCAGTCCAAAGAATAGAAATTAATGTTGTCAAAGGTATCTCGTGATGGGACTATTATTTAAAATATTTGCACATCTTATTATATATATTATATATGACTTGCTTGTTATTTGTAAATATGTTATATATTAGGAATGGTTCTTTGATATATGGCTTATGGTTGATACAAGGTCAATGTACAGAAATATTGATTTGGATACAATATAAGTATATAACATAGTATCCATAGGTGCAGGTTGTTTGGAAAATTATTATGATTGCATTTTATTCTATTCTTTTAATCAACCATTAAAGTCATTTGGATTTTAGATATAATGAGATATTTATTTCAGCATATTTTTTTCTAAAATAAATTGCATCGAATCTGGTGGGTTAATTATATGTAGTTGTGATGCAATTTTATTATGGTAATTTGAATTAATCTTTTAAGATTATATATAATATATAAAGTCTTGTGAAATTGAAAATTATTTTGGAAATACTTCTTTTTCACCTGAGGATTGTTTAGCGATTATATGATCATTAAACAATAATGTACAATATAATTTTTGGTTTTATATGCTAATGTGTAAAATGTGTAAATTTAAGACCTGTCATTTTAATTAAATTATCTGATATTTTTTGTTGAACTAATTGAAACAACATGTTGCCAAAATAACATGTTGCATAGGTCAATTTGATTGAATTTATATAGATGTTACGTGAAATTATTCTTGCGAATTTTGTTTGGCCCAAAGGAAGACACAATTTGGCCGAATAATTACATGCATGTGATGGTAAATATGTGGTGATTATAAGGATTGGTTTTCCATGTGAATTATGAAGTGTCCAAAGACAATAATTATTTGACAGGATTTATAACCAAATTAGTTTTCTATGTGGACGATGGAATGTCCAAAGACAACCATTGTTTGACAGGACTTATCACTAGTGTTTGATCATTGCATTGAGAGTTCCACTTGCAGTTAGTTCTTTCAATTCAAAGGTTGGGGATTAATGGTATGCTAGATATCTTGTTTAGGTCTTTAAATTTATCGTAAAGATAAATTATGCATTATATGTTTATTGTTCTTTCATTAGTAGTTGATGCAACCACTCTTTTTCACTACTGATATTTTTTTTGGAATCCCAAACTTGTCATTTTAAAAGGAATTAATTGAGAATTTTCTCAATCGCATGGACTTGGACGATTTTTTTTAACTATGAAAAATGCTAATGGGGCTTTATTTATCATGGCACTAGGTCAAACTAGATCTTTTTTTTTTATAAGAAAAGGAAGAGAGTCGAGGATATTGCATATATTTTTTTCTCGAGTAGAATCACGAGAGCAAGATAAGGGATTTACTTGTTAATTTTGTAAAACAATGTGGGACATATGAAGTAAAAGTGTCCCAAGTACAATGTTTGATGTGTGAAGAAGGATAAACTTCTCATTTTTGTTTGTTCTAAAGTTAATTTAGTTTTCATACCCAAGGGCATTTGGTGGGTAGATTTTGTTGCTATTACTCACATAAGTATGTTTTTGCAAGGTTGCTTGTGGAGTCATTTGCCAAGTAATGCTGAAAAAATCATCTATATAGGGCAATGAAAATAAAGTGGCAGTTGAAGTTATAGGAACTTTTAGGTTGCTTTTAAAGACTTATCATTTGGATTTGCTTGAGACATATGTTGCATTGTCTATTAGATAGAATTCAATTTCTATTTCTATTTGGGACAAATCCAGTTATTCTTGTTCATTTGAAAATAATAAAGTTAGTCTCTCTTGTGATTTAAATGATGTTGGTTATGAGTCTAATTGATATTAAGTGTTCCTATAATTAAATATTGTGAAGGATTCACACGGTACGAAACATAAATTAAATAAGAATTTGGTCACTTTATGGCATAGGCACTTAGGCCACATCTCTATACAGAGAACTCAAAAGCTTGTGCTAAAGGAAATTCTTGAACCCTTAGATTTGTCAAACTTTTAAGTCTGTATTGAGTGTATTAAGGAAAAACAAACAAACAAAAGGAATTTAGGTGTCGAAAGAGTTAAGGATGTCTTAGAAATAATTTGTAAAGATATTTGTGGTCTTTTCTCTATGAATTCATGGAATGGACAAATGTATTTTATTATTTTCATAGACAACTAGTCTTTCTTTAATTGATGATAAGTGTCGATTTCTAGATGTTTTCAAGTCTTTCAAAGTTGAAGTTGAATTTCAATTAGGAAAGAAAATTAAGGTTGTCAAATATGATTGTGACGGTGACTACTACGGTATATATGACAGATAAGGTGAGCAACATCTAGACCCTTTCACGTTTTTCTTCTTCTTAAATAAGTATGAAATTGTTCTATAATATACAATGTTAGGAAAACCTAACATGAAAAGAGTTGTTGAGTGATGAAAATGGACTCTTAAGGATAGGGTGAGAAGTATGATTCTTCTCTACCACAGTCACTTTGGGGAAAGGCATTAAAGATTGCAATTTATATTCTCAGCAAGGTGCCAATTAAAGTAGTCACCTAAACCCCCATGAGCTATGGATTGGGAATTATCCCATCATTAGCCACATGCATATTTGGGAATGTCTAGCCGAAGCAAAGCCTTATAGGCCACATTAAGGTTAGCTAGACTTAAAGATATAGTTACTACTTTGTTGGTTAGATTGAACGCTCTCGTGAGTGTAAGTTTTACAATCCCATTAAGATCATTCTTTGAGACAAAAATGCAAAATTTCTTGAGAAAGTTGAGTTTGGAGAGGAAGGAAACATAAGTGTTGCCCTTAAAGAATAACATGTTATTGACAATGGATAAGTCTTTGTACTTACCATTGTTCAAGAAACATATATGGTAATTAATGACATTATTCTTGACATCATTCAAGGACAAGACAACACTGAGATTCCTCCTCAAGCACCACCTATAGTTCAAACTCAACAGTCTCAAGAAGTGTCATTTAGAATATCCACTAGAAAAAGGAGTAATGCAACTTTTGTTTATTATGGTGCATCTCTTTAAGAACATGAATATGACATTAGGTTGATTGAGAAAGATCTAATCAACTTTAGTCAAGTCATATGATATTTTAACCCTTAAAAAAAGTGGATTATTGCTATTAATTATGTGATAAAATCAATGATTGACAATAACTTTTGGAATATCATCAAATTACCTGAAGGTGCGAACCCCATAACTTGTAAACAAATATCTATAATTTAAAGGGATTCAAAGGGTAATGGTGAGATATATAAAACTCGTCTTGTTGCCAAAGACTTTACTTAAAAGGAAGACAATGATTATAAAGAAACATTTTTCCGATTTCATAGAAAGATTCTCTTAAGACTATAATGACTCATTTTGATTTAGAGTTGCATTAGATGGATGTAAAGACTATGTTTCTAAATGACAACATTGATGAAAGAATATGGTGCAACTAGAAAACTTTGTTAAGGTGATTCAAAGTTTATGGTGTGCAAACTAAAAGAATTCATTTATGACTTTAAATAGGTTCCCTATCAATGGTATTACAAATTTCACCAAATTACTACCTCTTATGGTTTTGAGGCAATTTTGGTTGATGATTGCATATACCAAAATTTCAGTGGAGTAAAATTTTCCTTTTGGTATTATATATGTTGATGAAAACTTTCTAATCATAATATAGTTTTGGATATACTCAACATGAAAGATAATAAACCAGAAGATACACATGTTGGTAAAGGAGACAAGTTAGTCTCAAACAGTGCCCCCTTAGTAATCTTGAAAAAGAATATATGCAAATGATTCCTTATGCTTTAATTGTAGCGAGTCTTATGTATGCTTAAGTTTGTTTTTGTCCTAAATAACTTTTTTTAGTGGAAGTCCTAAAGAGATATGTGAGTAATCATGGTATGCAGCACTAGAAAGTAGTAAAGCGTATAATGCGCTATTTGAATATAACAAGAAACTACATGCTTATATATCGGAAGTTTAGAAGTTTAGAGATCATATGGTATTCTAACTCTGAATTTGTGGAATGCCTAAATAGAAGAGACTCCACATTAGGATACATCTTTAACAAAATGGTGGAGTTAATATCTTATTTTGAGGCATCGAGCCATATGATATACCTATTAAATTTTGTCATTGACTTGTTTGTTGTTACAAATACTAAGAAGCTATTAAGTATTTATCATGACAGTAGTGTTATAGTCCAACAACAACATAAGTTTAATCATATCAAAAGTTATTGAGATAAAGTTTATGGCTGTCAAAGAAAGAATTAAAGAAAATAAAGATATTTGTAGAATATATAAAAAATTACAGTATGGTAATTGACCAACTAATTAATTATTGACACTTAAAAGTGAGTATATATATGCTAGTATGTTGTTGTTTCGATTGTAGTTTTGATTTAATGACAGTATTTATATTCTATATTTGGATTTAGATTTTATGTATTTCATTTTTTACATAAATAAAGAATATATTTTATAAGTTTATTATAAAATTTGTTTATTTAAGTATAATAGTAGACTAGGTGAAAATTCTTCTAATTTATGCCCCTACCATATAATCTGTTATATAAATACGTAAATACTTTTTACCATTATGGATAACGATGGTATGATCAAACAATATTGGTATAATGGTAGATGCTCTCGGTCTAGTTATTATTATATATTTTTTGTCCAATGTGTCAAGTTTATTTATCTTTTAGTGAACGTGTACACAGGATATTTTGTACCTTGGGCAAAAAAATTAAAATATAGCAAACTTAATAAAAAAATTACCCAAATATTGCAGTTTGAAACGAAATTACAAATTTACTGCTGTCATTTGCGTCAGTCCACGACGTGTTCAAACACGTCCTCCTCGGACGTGATTGAGGCCCATTCACATCCCCCCAGACGTGTTTAATCACGTCCACCCATGACGTGATTGAGGGCTCAGTCACGCCCCCCCCCCCCCATGGCATGACTCTGCTAGCCTATTTATACCCCATTTCAGCATTTCCTCTCCACTTCCGCATCTTTCTGCATCTCTCTAGCTTTTGTTCTCTAACTTCTCTCCAGATTTCGGGTTTTAATTCGAGGTTTTTTGAGGCGAAGCTCTGTCAGTCAACTAAGTGTTGCTCAAATATATGCTTTTTAAATTACATGCAATATATTATATTGTTGTCTTAAAGAGTTGTTTTTTATCTAGAAAATTGTTAGTGACTTGTTAGTTGTTATAGGGTTTATTGGAAATAGTTACTTGTTAGTTGTTATAGGGTTATTGTCTTACAATATTATTAGTTAGTGAATTAGGTTATGATTAAGTACCTCTGCAAGGTTATGACCTAGGTTTTAGGGTTTAGGGTACTATTAGTTGGTGACTAAGGTTTTCATTAGTTAGTTGCGTAGGTTATGACCTAGATTTTCATTGGTTAGTTACAATATTATTAGTTAGTGACTTTGGTTATCATTAAGTACTGCTGTAAGGTTATGACCTAGGTTACGTAGGTTATGACCTAGGTTTTCATTAGTTAGTTACGTAGGTTATGACCTAGGTTTATTGGCTTAGAATATTAGTAGTTAGTTAATTAGGTTATCATTAAGTACCACCGTAAGGTTATGACCTAGGTTACATAGGTTATGTTACGTAGGTTATGACCTAGGTTACAACATTAGTATCGATTTTTTCAAATAATTTTTCTTTCGAATTAAATAAATTATCATAATATGCTTATAGATTTTTCTGTGTTACAGGCATGATTGTGCTCCTGTCATATATAAAAAATGTCTGGAGATGGTGATTTTGTTCGTATTATTTTATATTATAATGGTAGGAAACTTGAGAGCCGACGTGGTGTTGTTTTCGAAGCAGACAAAAGGGGAATACGTATCAAGCGCAACTCAACCATTGACGAATTGCATGAAAAAATCAGTCAAAAGTTAGTTCTCAAAGGTAATCAATCTATCACTATGGTCACTGCAAGAATTTGGTGCGATGATAAATATATCAGCATGAAAGTAATAGATGACGAATACGTAGAATTTGTAATAGCCGAATTCTTCAACCAATCAAGGAAAAATTTCTTAGAGTTGTACGTGGATTGTGCTGGAGTAGAGGATGTGGCTTTACCAATGAGGTCAGTTGATGTCAATTATTCTCATGGAGCGTCAGCATCTGCTGCTCCACTTGTTAATCTGTCTATGGATGATGAAAATGACCCTACTTGGGTTATGGATGACGATATTGATGATGATGATGATGAAAATATCGCAATGGAAGATCGCCTTCTTGCCGAGAATGCTAGTGCTTCGGACAATGATGAGGATGATGGTCGAAGCGTAACTGAAATACAAGTAGATTACTCAGTGGTGAGAGAGCATGAAACCCAACCACAAGAGGATGCAGGGGAGTCTGAATTACCACAACAATGTCAAGGTGTGTTACCAAACAATAGTTACTTACATATATGTTTGTTTATTGTTTATGTTTTTTTTGTAATAAAAACGGAAAATTGCATATGTAGGCGAGGTTAATAACACTTTTTGGGATGGAATCCCACATTATACATACATTGATTGGGATCATCCGAGTGAACAAGATTCTGGCACTGGTTCAGCTTCAGTTGAGGGTCCATGGGTATTAGGGAATAAGTTGTTTGTGAAACAAGAATTTGCATCAAAAGAAGATGTGCAAATCGCAATCAAGCGGAACCTCATGAAGGAACATCAGGAAGCTGTTGTGGTTGAAAGTACGCCAGCAAAGTTAATCATGAAATGTCGTGCGCATGACTAGAATTGTCCGTGAAGGGTTAGGGTAATGAAACCAACATACGGTGAAAGATGGGTGGTTACCAAATGGGGTGGGGATCACATTTGCTTAAATGATCACATTTCTCAGGACCACAGACAATTAGATTCCAGTGTTATTGTTTCACTCGTACTAGGTAAGTTTTTGGATGAGATGATAATGATTAAAAATAATGATTGTATTATTGTTATTAATGATAACGTGATTTATTTTTTATTATTAGGGATGATAAAGCATGATCCATCATGTTCAATTGGACTCGTCCAGGAAAGGATAACTCATTCCTATGGATACAAAGTTTCATATAGAAAGGCATGGTATGCAAAGCAGAAAGCAATGACAATTATCTACGGTGATTGGGAGGAATCATATGCATTTTTGCCGAGGTGGTGTGAATATATGGTTGGCTGTTGTCCAGGTTCTGTTTATCGTCTTCAAACAAACAATTATTATGTGGCTCATAGAATCGTTCATGGAAAACATGTGTTTCACCGCATTTTTTGGACCTTCAGACAATGTTGCGAGGCTTTCAATTTTTGTAAGCCGGTTATTCAAATTGATGACACTCATTTATATGGCAAGTACAAAGGAAAATTGTTGATTGCCACAGCTCAGGATGGAAATAATGAATGTTTGCCACTTGCATTTGCTATTGTTGAGGGTGAGACGTTGGAAGCTTGGGAATTCTTTCTGGATAACATTCGTGCACATGTTACACAGAAGAAAAATATTTGTCTTATTTCTAATCGACATCGAAGCATATTGTCTGCAGTTGAGAGGCACTGTGGGTGGCAACTACCGCATGCTTATCATGTCTTTTGCCTTCGTCATATTGCGAGCAATTTTAATCAAAAGTTTAGAAATGAAAATTTGAAGAGAGCAGTTATGAATTTAGGTATATTTAAAAACTTCATCTACTAATTATGCATGTAGTTGTAAATTTTAATATTATTTAATTTGTGTGCAGGTTATACTCCTTCTATTGTTGAGTTTGACATAACATTTGCAAGTTTTCGTGATGTGAGTCCTGAGGTTGCAAACTGGATTGATAGCATCCCGAAGGAAAAGTGGACACATGCATATGATGTTGAGGGACGAAGGTATGGACATATGACAACAAATTTGGCCGAGTCAGTAAACAGGATTTTAAAAGGTGCAAGAAACATGCCAATAACCACGTTGGTTAAGCACACATACAGCAGATTGGTGGAATATTTTGTTTGCAGAGGGCGATCGGCTCTTAATGAATTGCAAGGTCCTTATCCTTATTGCAAAAATGTGATTGCTATGTTGAAGGCCAATGAGACCAATGCTACTGCTCACTATGTTCGTGCATATAATGTTGAACAATCTGTATTTGAGGTTGACGATGGTTATGACAAATCGTATTCGGTTAATCTCCCTGAACGATTCTGCCAGTGTGGGAAATTTAAGGCGTTCAAGTATCCTTGTAGTCATGCCATAGCAGCCGCTTTACATGTTCGTCAGGCACCGTCACAATATGTGGATGACGTATTCCTTATAACAAAGCTGGTAGAAGCTTATTCATTCCCATGGCAGCCAATTGGTAATGAGCATGCAATTCCACCTACTACAGATCCAGTGGTGATACCTGACAGGTCTATGTTGCGTGCAAAGGGTTGTCCAAAGTCAACTAGAATACGCAATGAGATGGATGAAGTTGAAGCTAGTCAAAGTCGTATTAGGTGTGGTATATGTAGATTACCTGGTCATAACCGTCGAAATTGTCCTAGTCGTCCATCTACCTCATGACAAGAAGATGTTGTTGTCAATGTTTTCTTAATGTTGTTATATTTCGTAATGAACATTTGAAAATAAACCAAACTTTCATTGAAACCACTGGTGTCAATTTTCATATACGCTACGAAGGTTGTTGCACATGAAAATGCAATCCACATTAACAATTACATAGTCAAACATAATCATGGGAACATAATAAAATAATAGAACGTACAAACAATTGGAATTAGAGAGACAAACACAAACAGTTGAACATTTAAAAGCCAAAACAAATTGAAACAACGAAACGTACTAACAACAACAATTGAAACATGAAAATGCACACATTAAAGACCGTTGCATATTTGCTTAACAAGATTCCTAGTAAGGCAGTTCCTAAGATTTCGTACGAATTGTGGGCGAGAAGGAAACCTAGTTTGAGGCATCTCCATGTTTGTGCTGTCCGACAAAAGTAAAGGTGTATAATCAACATTAAAAAAAAGTTTGATGCAAGAACCATTAATAGTTTCTTCATTGGGTATCCTAAAAAGTCCAAAGGTTACAGATTCTATTATCCTAACCATAGTATAAGAATCAGTGAGTCTAGTAATGCTTAGTTCATTGAAAATGATTAGTTTAATGGGAGTGAGAAATCATGAAAGGTGAATCTTCTTCACTTAAAGTCCCTCATCAAGATGTTGTTCCTCTAGTTGTATTACAGTTCACCAACACCCAGAGACAACATAATATTCAAAACCTACAGGATGATGAACCAATAGACAATGTGCAAGTCATAAATGAACAAGTGATAAAAGAGGTGCAGTGCACAGAACCAAGAAGGTCTGAAAGGCAGAGAAGGCCAGCTATTTGAAGCTATTATGTTGTGTGTTAACTTGAACATGAATGTGACTTGAGCATTGATGGAGATCCAATTTCTTTTAGACAAGCCCTGAAAAGTGACAATTCTGAAAAGTGGCTCAATGTTATGAATGAAGAGTTGAAATCAATGGATGACAATAAAGTTTGGGATCTAGTTGAGCACCTTGAAGGTTCAAAATGAGTCGATTGTAAATGGGTCTTTAAGATCAGACATGACTTGAAGGGAGATATCGAAAGGTACAAAGCTAGTCTTGATGCTAAAGCTTTCACTCAAAAAGATGGCATCGACTACAAATAGACTTTTTCTCTTGTTTCTAAGAAGGACTCTTTTAGGACTATGCTGGCTTTGGTGGATCATTATGATTTAAAGCTTCACCAAATGAATATAAAGACCACCTTTCTAAATGGTGACTTAGAGGAAGAAGATTATATGGATCAACCTGAAGGATTTGTTTCTACAGGAAAGGGAAATCTAGTGTGTAAATTAAAGAATTCAATACATGGACTAAAATAAGCTTCCAAACAATGGTATCTTAAGTCTAATGTTAACATCATGTTGTATGATTTTGTAGAGAACATAGTTTATCGGTGTATCTACATAAAGGTCAATGGGAGCAGATTTGTGATTTTGGTCTTGTATGTTTATGAGATTTTGCTTGCTGCTAATGATGTTACTATGTTACATGATGTAAAGAAGTATTTCTCTAATAACTTTGAAATCAAAGATATGAGTGAGGCATCCTATGTGATAGGAATACAAATATTCATTGATAGGACACAAGGATTGTTGAGATTGTCTAAAAAATGATATATCAATAAAGTATTAGAGAGATTCAGAATGGAAAAGTGCTCTGCAGGGATTGTTCTAATTCAAAAAGGGGACAAGTTTAGTCAAATGCAATGTCCTAGAAATGACTTGGAATGAAAGGAAATGAGTATATCCCTTATACATCAGCCGTTGGGAGCTTGATGTATACCCAAACATGTACACGATTGGATATTAGTTTTGTCGTAGGAATGTTGGGCCTATATCAAAGCAATCTAGGAATAAAACACTGAAAAGCTAAAAAGAAACTTCTTAGGTATTTACATGACACCAAGGATTACATGCTCATATATAGGAGGTCAAATCACCTTGAAGTGATTTGCTATTTGGGTTTAGACTATGTTGGATGCATAGACTCAAAGAAGTTTACATTTGGATACATATTTTTTTTAGCTAGATGAGTGCTATTATGGAAAAGTGAAAAACAATTTGTGATTGCCACTTCTACCATGGAGGCTGGGTTTGTAGCATGCTTTGAGGTCACAATTCAAGGATTGTGGTTGCGAAACTTTACTTCAGGGGTTGGAACTATTGACAGTATAACCAAATCGCTGATAATTTATTATGGTAACTCAACAACTGTCTTCTTCTCTAAGAATGACAAATATTCGAAAGGAGTAAAACACATGGATTTGAAGTATTTGTCAAATAAAGAAGTGTAGAAACATAAAGTGTCTATTGAGCATATTCATACAAACTTAATGATAGTGAATTCGTCGACTAAAGGTTTATCACCCAAGACATTCATTGGCCATGTTGAAAGGATGAGTTTTATGTATAAGTCCTTGTCAATGATGTAATGTGATGTATATATACACATTATAGTTGTAATGCTTGTATTGTATGATACTTGTGAATTCAATTACAATTGTGTTTCTGTTTGTTATGTCATTCACATTATATGGTATACATTATGGTTTTAGTGAGAAGACAAAATGTGTCTTAGAAAGGATATTAAAGACACATATTACAATATTAATTAAATTTGAGTTGCATTGAATGATTTGTTATACATGAAAGGGACCAAGTTGTTTGGATAACTTGCAATATTCAATCATTTTAATGCAATTAAGGATGATGACTTGTAATTTCAAGTATGGTAGGCACTTATAATTTAATTTTGAATCTTTAAGTCATCATAAGAGCCAAGCAGGAGAATGTTAGATTATTTAATCTAATAATGACTCATGTAATTATGGAATAACTTTAATGAAAAATGTTTAATGTGAGGGTTGTTAGACTTGAAATTATATTAAAGTTATTAAGGGTTATTTTAAGTTACTAAAATAAATCCATCTCTTCTCACTTCATTAAGGTTAATTTTGACATTAAAGAAAAATAGATTTGAAAAAAAAGGTTATGGAAGTTATTAGACAATAAATAAAAGATAACTTTTCTCTCTCTTTTGCTCATTTTGGAACATTTGTTGTCTCACAAAAAGAAAAGTGGAGAACACAACAAAGGCCAAAGACAAGTTCAAAGGGTTTTTATACCATTAGATAAACCAAGTAAAGGAAGTCAAAGAAGGGAGAAACATTAGTAATAATCATGAACAACATATATTATGGATCTGGGTAAGTGTTCTAAACTTTCTTATAGAATTACAAAATATAATAGATGTGAGAATTATGTTATTCAAGATCTTATAGTGTAATTTCTTGTATGATGAACCCTCAAAAACTACACATGAAATTAAAATTATTCTAAAAAAAATACAAGTAAAAACATTGTGTCTAATTAGAAAGGAAAGGAAGGGGAAATTGCCACTGTTGCATCATTTTTCCTACATTGCCTTTGTGTGAAACTTCACTGCCAAAATAGACAAAATATTATTTAAATTTGAGAAGCGGAGAGACATATAATATTGAAGTGTCAATTAGCATAAAAGATGTAACTGATTTTTTAAAAATAAAAAATAACATAGTTTTAAATAATAACCAAACAGAGCACCAACTAATTAGCAAAGGATAAAAATGAATTTTATTTATTATTATTATTTTTTCTCTTTTTACCTACTAAATAACTTTAATTCAAATATTTTTTTTCTATTCCAATATATTTTCTCTTCAACCCAACAACCACTATTTTTACCTTATTCTAACATTTATCTTCTTTTCTACCAATTCAGTTTGATTATCTCCTTTTCCTTCTTCACAATCAAACCTACTTTTAAAGATTTGATAGTCACATGAAATTTTGATTTAAATTTTTAAGTATTTTAATCTTAACGGTCTATTACTTTATATACTGATCATCAATTTATATGAAATTAATAAGAACTTCAAAAGTGGTTGGCAAATGTTAAAGACAAACAATGATAGGTCCTCATTATTTAATTAAGAGTAAAATATATTTTTAGTCTCTCAACTATTTAAAGTTTTTGTTTTTAGTCCCACAACTAAATGTCGACTGGTCTTGGTCCCTAAACAATTTTTTCACTTGGTTTTTAATTAGTTTCTGCTGTCAAATTTTTTCGTTAAATGATAATGTAACAATTTTTAGTCGCTAGTAATTGTTTGGTAAAATCATAACATGTGATTGTCGTGATTCACATAGGAACATATACTTTGATTAGTTAATTGATGGTATAGAACTAAAATAATTTTTTTAATATATCAAAAATCCTATGTAACAAGAATTTATTATGGACCCAATGCGAAATTCAAAAATTTATTAGGAATCTAAAACATTTTTAAGCCTTAAATTTTAATTACAGTTTAATGGTTATGTTTGACAATTTTACATTATCAACCAATAAAAAATTACCGTTTATATGGTTTTTAAAGTTACAAAAAAAATTATTATGGATCCAATGTAAAATTAAAAAATTTATTAGAAATCTAAAACATTTTTAAGCCTTAAATGTTAATTACAGTTTAATGGTTATGTATGACAATTTTACATTATCAACCAATAAAAAATTATCTTTTGTATAATTTTAGAGTAATTATTATAAAACTCAACAAACTTATCATATATGATAATTTATAATGGGATAATAGAGTAAAAATATTTTAGATTATCAGTATATAACTTTTTATTTTTAAATTAAGAAACTTTTGTAGAAGCAGTTCGATATTTAGGCTAAGTTCTACCACACTAGCTGAACGTTAGCTGGTAGTTGATAATTGAAAGCTGAAAAATTAACTTATTAAATTATAAGTGTTTAGTAAAATGAAATGTTAAAGTAGATAAAAAGTGTAAAGTGACAAAAAAACAAAAAAATCATGATTTATTTAAAAAATTTTATTAGAAAATTTGATAAATATATTAAGAAAAAAAGGGGTAGAAAGTATAAAAACTATAAGCTAGCGTTTTAAAAAAATGTTACTTTTCAAGTAATGTTTTAAAAAACATTAGAAGTTACTAAAAAATTAGTAAAAAACCTTATTTACCGAATAGTCAAATAATTTTTTCAACTAGTAAAAAAAACTAAAAACTAATTAAAAATATCGTACAAAAAATAACCTTAATTTTTTATATTTTTTTGCAAAAGTCTATAAGCTTCCCATGTAAAGAAGACAAATCGGTCATGCACAAACCTTTCTAGTTTTTTGAAGTGATTGGCAAAATATTTGAGACGAACGAGGATATATAAATCCCCCTTAACTTTAAATTATTATGTAACTGGTTGATGCTTACAAATCACAAATTACAAGGCATGTAGCCCTCCTTGTGTTTTCCAATATTTTGAACAAACCAACAATATATTGCATAACATGTACACACGGTAATTTAAAGCAAACATTATTCGTAAGATAACCAAGAGGGCATGCACAGTCAATGAGATATTGCCATATTTCTCCCACTCACCTTCATGAACTTCCCCCCTATGGATATGATCAGGTACAACATCATGAACACAACGATATTTCTTACCCTTCGAAGAATCGTAAAATGACCAGCAAAGGCTTACACCTCAATCTTAGCCACAATGTGTCTGGTTTAAACCAGTATTCTCTCCAAACAATAACTCACAAGACACCTATATATCCATTTTTCACCTCTCAATTTTTTTTCTTTACATTCTTTTTTCTATTTTTCTCATCATATTTTTCTTTTTTTTTTCTTTTTCTACTTTAATTAAATAGTCGGGAGGGGCATAGCATATATATATATATATATATACATCATATTTTTACTTTAAGGAAATATTTAATTAGGATATTAAATGGTTTTAAATTTAATGGTATTTTTAGTTTTTAATCAAGAAAAATTTATATTTTGGTTTTTGTCCTCAACTTTTAAAATTAATAGTTTTTATCCTTATACTTTTAAAAACATCCAAACATTATTTCACATTTTTCTCCCTATTATTGATCAAAATTTGAGTATTTCAGAAGAAAAAAATACAATAACCAAAATAAATATTTTAAAATTCGATGACAAAAATCATAATTGAAAAAAAATTAAAGACTAAAAACACTAGTGATCCATACGTTTAATTAGTTCTTTTTATCATATACTTATCTAT
>CM023945.1:8950337-8999744 GCA_013407115.1 Glycine latifolia | reverse complement strand
TAATGCAAAGAGTAGGGTGTTGGAAGCAATAAACTAAGTTGCTGTTTTATGTAAGATGGACAAAGTGAGAGATAAGGTAGTTGCACTGCTATCACTACCTCTTTAAGTCACACATTTATGTAGGTGCTGTATAATGGCTCTAAAGGTCCAACCAAACATTCATTTCATGGGGAAACTCCATTCTCCTTGTAAAGAGGAGTGAGAAGCGGGGAGGGCGGGAATAAAGTATCTCATTCTTGAACAGAGAATTTAATTAAAAAATGATCCGAAAACTTGTATTAGGATTTACGATAAATATCTAGTCCCATCCCTCTTCTCTAGCCATTCTTTCGGTGGGGTTTTATGGAACTTTGTTGAGAAAACTCATTCCAAGGAAGTTTCCGTGGCTTATATATATCTCACTCTCACCTTGAAAACCATGAACCATGTTTTGTCCATATGTGAGGCAGAAAAAAATACTGTGACAGATGTATATATGTTTAGAGAGCATGCATGGTCCTGTGATTTCTCCAACACACAAGGATGTTTGTAGGCTCATTGATCAGATGAAGGAAGGGCAGTAATTTACTTCCTCTGAACACGTATATAATAAAAAATAATTAATTTTATATTAATTAAAAAAGTTATTTAATATTATTTAATTTTTCTAATTTTAAGTAAAAATTTCTAAAATGCCATTCATTAGAATTTGTTATCATAACTAAAAAGGAATTATTGATAATAAAATTAAAATTAAATGAATGATGTTTTAGGAATGATAACATTAAATATGACAAAATTAATTAAATTTGTTTATATTTAAATTTAACTAATAAAATCACTTTTTTCTTATAAATGAGTCAAGAAAGAATATTTTCCTTAGAAAAAGTGTCTCATTTAAAATGTATTAACTCTAATTATATGTACAAGACTCTTTCAATCATTTGATATGAATTAAAAATTCAGTTAATTTATACATTACTTTGTTTTTTAATGTATTAACTAACAATATTTTTTATTTTAAATATAACTATATTTTCTTCCATTAAATGTTTTTAGTCTATTTTTGTTTAAAAAATTACAGCTCTATTTATGTTAATGTTAAACATAAGATATAAAGGAAATCTAATACTGCCTCGGATCTTTTTAATACGACATAATTAATTCATATACAAGAATTAAAAAAATAATTAATTTAGCTAATAACATTAAATTTGTACTAACTTTATATGTTTTTTTAAAATTATCCCTAACAATAATGATGCATATTCTCATCATTCTTTTTTTATAAAAAAATATTGGTTTCAATTCTTTTAATCTTTCTAATAAAGCATATGGTTATTTATTTAATTTTTATTTTTTGATGAGGTTATGTTTTAATATATGTTGTCTACTAGTATTTATTTAACTTAGAAAGATATGAACCATAATTAAAAGCTTTTTTATATAAAAAGTAAATGTAAAAAATATTCTAGATTAATTCTTAACTAAACCACTAGTAATTTAGTTTTTGTAATACCGAAATATAGTACTAGTACTCCATACAATAGATATGAAAGGAAGATTGTACTATATGGATAGATGCAAAGAGAAGGCTTCATACAAAATTTTATGCCAATATAAATATTCATTTGATTTAGAGTTTTGCAGTCCCCTAAACCTTGAGAAAGCGTGTTGGGACATTGAGACAGGCATCCTGTTTGAGAAAACTAGATGCATTTAAGTCAAAAACCGATGGGAACTTCTAGGAATAATCAATCAGAGTTCTAGTTTCACCCAATAATTAATGCCGAGACTGTCTCACATCTTCTTTTACCCATAGTAGAACATGTTTTATTTTACATTAACCCCTTCACTTACCGTGGATCATTAATAAATCATGGTCCACGTTATGCTCGGATCAAATTGGTCAGGATTCTTCAATAATTTTGAATGTTTGGATATTAAATATTGTATCTATAGTATAATCAATAAAACATTTAATTCTTATTTAATAATTAAAAGAAATACTCTACAATAAGTATTTAATAAGGTGATTAAATTGGAGAATTTAAATTTATTTGTCTTGCTGCTCCAGGTATTATTTCAATACGTTTTGTATATTAGCCTTTTCAAACAGGACTTATTGTTATTGATTCCATGATCCCCACAACAAGTATTCTTAGGTTCTTTAAAAGATTATTAACAAGGTAATTTTTTGTCTTTTAATAAAAATATTTTTATTTTAAGTTTCTTAATTAATGCTAATACTGGTTAACATTTTCTTATATTTATTCATATTGTTATAACAGCTAATTAATTGGATTGTTATGCAATGGACAATAATTATGATGATAGCCCTATTGTTTTTCCTTTGGGGGTAAGGAAAGCGAACGATGCCTAATAATAATTGGACAATGAGCGTAGTAAATGTAGTGTCAGTGATCTGACCGATTTTCTAATCATGGTTTTAAACGTATAGTTTTGCCTATATAAATAAGAACATGTTGTAAATGATTGTTCCTCTTAAACAAGATTAACGTTGAGGATTGCAACCTAAAAAAATACTAGTAACATTGAAGATGAAAAAACATGTTGATCTTTCCTGGGTATAAGATCTTCAAATCTTCCCTACAGTGTATTTTAGAACGACCTTAAAGACCATGGTTAAATTAAAAGATTTAAAATTTAAAAATATTTTTATAAAATGTTTTACCCTTTTTTGCATAACCTATGTTTTAATGAAAGAAAATATTTATTTATTATTGAACAACTACTATTTGGTGAGATACTAATTAATAATGATTAGTAAAATCCATCTTAGAATTGTAGCTAACCTTAATTCGTTACTTTGAATGTATGAAAATCCGCACAAAATTGAGTCACAGACACTGAATCAATGGCGTAGCAGCAGCGTTGAGCAGAAGCTGCAACTGTGAAAATTAGCGTACTTTGTACTTATTATAGCTAGCTGTGCTCTATGTGCATCACAATATTGGTTAGAGATTCAGTCGTTCAGAGTAGTTAATATCGTGTGGCCATGATAAAATAACCCACAAGAAAAAGAAGAGTAGATTTTGCCAATTAATTCTCACACACACTGGTTTTCAGTTTTGTACAGATGGATACACAGAAAAGAAAGGAAGGAAAATTCATTACTGCAAAAGAAACGAGACCATTAACACTAGCCTCTTCAGTTTTCTCCAATTAATTGAAAAGGCTAAAGCTATGCTCTCATTCTTTTCCCAAATACAAAATGTAAGATAAAAGGCAAAAAACAAAAAACAAAAAAAAGAAAGATGATATAACATAGCGATATTGGATGGATTCCATTGATATGCACTAGAACTTAATAACTAGCATGCATTAAACACTACTAGCTAGCTTACAAAATTAAATTAACCTCCTACGGTGGACGGAATTTACCACACTACTACTTGTTGTGAAGAGGGTTTGGACCTGTGTGAATTATTCTCTTCTCATCCCCATAAAGAGTAGTAGTGTGGTGTGGATCACGATCATCACCATTTTTTGAGCTCACAACAAGCTTGGTTTTTTGAGTGGTGGTGGTGGTGGTTCTTCTTGAGGGTGTGTGAAACAAGGCCCTGCTGAAACTACGTCGTTTTGCAGGAATTGAATGGCTGGTTCTGGTTCTGGTTCTGGTTCTGGTTTCATTGTTGATGGAGAAAAACAAGCTTATTAGAGAAAAAACTAGGATGACCCACAAGAAGAAAATTGCGACTCTGGCCCAAGCAAGCCTTCTTTTTCTTGTCCTTTCTCTTTCTCTGAAACCTATCATTGCAGTTGTTATAGATGTGTCACTCACACACAGAAGCTTTCAGAACACCCACAACAAGGCCACCATGAAAGGGCACCAAAAAAAAAAAAAAAGATGTCTCCTTGACCCGAAGCACAGTGTGTGGAAACAACACAAAGTAAGTAGTAGTGACTGAGGTTTTCCGATGATTGGGAGAGGGGAAAACTGCGAAAAGAGGCGGTAGCTTGAAAGAAAGAGAGTCAAACAAAATAAAATGTACAGTTCAAAAAAATAAAAATAAAACACATAAAAGTTTGGGTTATTTCCTTCTCTTATGGGTCTAGTCACATGATCTTGACCCTTGATTCCTGGAAGCTTCTTATAATTCTTAATTTTCACTTTCTAAAGTCCTTTTTCGTTGGACTTTGCACCTAACGCTACAAAAGGATGTCATGTTGGACTTTATTTTTAAATTAAACCGGTGCAGATTGTTTTTAAAATACAAGATTTAACCGTAACTATATTACACGTTAATTTGATGAAATATTTTTTAAAGATTAATCATCTAATTTAGGGTTTAGGGTCGATGATGATGATGATATATATATTACATTACATACATTGTATATGTATCCAATTAGATTGAATATTCAAAAATATCTCTTATAACACCTTTAAAATATTGAAGCATTTGTATTTAGGTATTTGGCCTAATCAAATACCTGAACATTCATCATCTTATAAATAAATGGTGACTCTTTTAAAGTATCCAAATGTTCAACTTAGTTGCATACACGAGTACTCTCATCACCTTGTCAACAAAGGTGATCCTCCTATAATACTCAGGTTTTCAACCTAACCAAATATACAAGTACTTTCATCACCTCATCAACAAAGGTGACCTTCTAGAATACTCAGGTTTTCAGTCTATCCAAATACACAAGTCCTCTCATAATGGAGGTGACCCTTTCAAAGTACTTAGGTATTTGACCTAGTTGAATACATGAGTACTCTCATCACCTCATCAACAAAGGTGACCCTTTTAGAGTACTCAGGTATTCGGTCTAGCTCGAATACACAGTTACTCTCCTTACCTTGCCAACAAAGGTGATCCTTCTAGAATACTCGGCCTACCCAAGTACTACCCAAGTAGTTTTCACTACCCACCTAACATATTACCAATATTATCTTAATTAGAGGTTGTCTTAACTCCTAATGGTGATTAGGGACACATTGCCTAATGAGGCAACAAAATACAAAGGCCCATGGATCCAAGATTGACTAAGGTATATATAAATAGCTATGAGAATTCTGAGGTAACACATTGTTCATACTCATTTAATACTCTCATTTATTGTTTTCGATCGAGACCTTACTTGAACGTCGGAATGTCTTTAGCAGGTATCCCATCCCTTGGACTGTCAAGTAGTAGATCGCAAAGAAGGAAGACCCCCAAAGTAGAATAGATGAGGAGAAAAGTTACCTATCTACCCCCATGCTAGTACATTACAAATTCTCAAGGGAATTGGTCTTATTACATTTTCTTAAGACAATGACATTTCTCAACAAATAGTTTTCACACGCAAGGACTTATGATTGAACTCTTAATCAAGAAATAAAGTTATTTGTCAATCATGTCACACCATGTTATTTGGTCCTTATTCATATAAATATTACGGATTTAATCTCTATTACCATTATTCCCCTTACGCATTCTTAATTTGATCCTTGTACATATAGCATTTGCTTAATTTAGTTTGTATCTAAATTAAGAATATATTACATGTTTAGAGACCAAATTTAAAAATGTAAAAAAAAAAGACCAAATTAACGTTTTTGTAAATAAGAACCAATTTAACAGTAAGTTTTTATGTATAAGGACTAAATTGAGAGTTTACCACACATACGTGACTATATTATATGTTTGAACTCTTTTTTCTATCAACACTTTTAAATTTAAGAAGAAAAATGTATATTTTAAAATATATAAAAATATATTACATTTCTATAAAGTTGATGTTTGTATATATTTTATGGCTTAATCATGTTTCTTTCTTCGAGCTTTAGATTAACTTAGAAAACTTGATCATAGAAGACCTGCTTAAGAATAAGTTTCAAGCATGTCAATAAACTTATATTTAAATATGTTAAATGACTTTTAAATAAGTTGGTAAGTCAATAATTTTATCAGATAATCGAGACATTTACACTACTACAAAAAAAAAAAAACATTATACATTAATTTTTTTACTTCTTACAACACGATTCTATTACCGTCTTTGCAGCAAATATCATTGAAAGTCATAACTTTTGATGACGGTTCTAAAATCATCTTCTTAGATTAATATTTCTAAATCGCTTTTAAATAAGTTGGTAAGTCAATAATTTTATCACATAATTGAGACATTTAATTAAACAAGTCAGCAAAAGCAAAAAAAAAAGAAAATAATAACATTTTTAGTTAATCCGGCCAACTTTTTAAGATTCAAAACACCTTTTAATAACATGAAACATAACTTTTTTTTTAACTGAATAGATTATTAAATTTTCTTAACCAAATTAGATTACTAAATAGACTAAACTTAACGTGGGTCAGGTGTAAGTTTGAGTCACTTGCCTATTTCCACACCTATTTATCTCTTTTACTCTATTCATACACCATTTCCATAACTGGCTGGCCGGCTGGTTTGGCTTCTTATTTGCATTTTGGCATCTGATTTTTTGGTTACATGCTTTATGTATTTTTTTTTCTTACCTGTTTATGTTTACTTGGTAAGGGTATATAGTAAATTTTTGCTTGATGATCAATCCTTCTTAGAGAGATTTATTAGGGACCAGGAATCAATTTAGCAACTAAAGCAGAATCAAAATTGCTTGAGATTTATACAATGTTTGGTAGGGTGGAATAAAATGAAATAAAAGTGAATTAAAATAAAAGTTTTAAATTAAAAAAGGGTGTAAAAATATAAATAATACATTATTATTTATTGTTTATTTTAATCTTTTTAATTTTCTTCCACTTCAAACAAATTAAATCGAGACTTTAGGTTTAGGATTTAGGCTGATTAATAATTCTCAGTGAATATCTGTTAACAATCTCAACATGCTATTCAGCCTCTGATTAAGGGTGTATTCCGATGCTTAGAATGCCACAACTCTTAATAAGCATCTCTTGGATATAGAGCAAATACTCTTCAAATTAGTTCTCAAGATTGCACTTATAAGAAATTTTAGTTCTTAAAATTCTAAAAATTCTCTGTTAATTTATAAAATGACATTCGTTTTAACTTTTAATGTAAAATAGTATTGGAAAATAAATAAATAAATAATCAAAATTTGTTAAAATAAATAAATTTTCAAAAATAAAAATACCTAACTTGTACAATTTCGAAATTTAACATAAAGATTTCTCAAAAGTATGGACTGCCCAGTATTAATAACCGCTGTCTCCGGAATATTTTCAAATTTAGAGAGCATTGGAAAACAAACTCGGCTGTCGTGTACTATTTTTCTCTCTCAAGAGATCTAGGGTGCGGAATTATTAACATATTGTACAAACTATACTAGCTTAGTTTTCCCAATATATTAAATTCACATTTTTATAATTTATATTATTAATTTTTTATTATTTAAATTTGTAACACATTTTATTTAATTTAAAATTTAATAAATATATATAAGTAGATATATTAATAAATATTTAAATATATTTTATATAAACACTTGTGATGAATTTAAAAAATTTTAAATTATAATATATAATATCCAATAAATATATAGAATAAATTAAGATTGATTTAAATTATTTTATTGGATAATTAATTAAAATTGTGTACGTATATGTTTCATAGTAGTAAAATATATATTTGTGAATTGATTTAAATTTTACCTACACAAATTTAAAAAAAAAACATTAGAAACGACACTATTAGTTGTGTTCATGTAAAATTTATTTTTAACAATAATTATTATATTTTAAAATATATTTTTAATAGAATATTTTTCATATTTTTACTTTGATCAACAGAAGAATATATCATACTAATTTACACACTTCTTAAACCTATTATATACAATTAAACCTATGAATCTGGCTGAGCATATTTAGTGGATTTCTCCCTTTTCAATAAGGTTTTTTCAAGTTACAAGATTCCAACCGGAGACTTTGTCTAAAGGGATGAGTTCAGTATCATTCGGATCAACAACTTATTGATATCAATGACAATATATATTTATTAATTATATAATTTATCAAAACACAAATTAGCTTTAACATAATATGTATTTATAATTAATCTAATAATTTAGTAGTTTATTCAAGTTCAAGAATATATATAATATTCATAAGTTTTTAAGTGTATTTCAAAATATATAAAAATATGTTAATTAAATGTTTTCAGTTTTGAGGAAAATGACATTATATTTCTTTATTGAACATTTATTCTTTCATTCTTTTATTTATTTTTTTTACATGCTCTTATACATTTAGTTGAGAGACATCTTAAGTTATCCTTTTCTTCATTAAATACACTCTTTTTTTTACAAAATTGTTAAATTCACTCTAAGTGATTATTATATATTAGAGAAAGTTAAATTCATTAATTCTTTTTAGATTTATCGGTGAGTGGTATAATAACCAAGTCTAAATAAATAAAAGAAAAAGAAAGAAAAGTTTAAATTTACTATATTCCGTCACAAAAAGCGTTAGCGACGGAATTAGTGACGAATTTGGCGACGGCCAAAGAGTGGCGCCGTTAGCGTGGGAGGTGCGTCAGAGTGGCGCGGTTAGCACCAGAATGACCCTGGAGACCCCCAGGTTCGAATATCTGGCGCAATTAGCACCAGATATGGCGCAGTTAGCGCTAGAATGCTCCAGAAAGCCACTTCTTTCGCATTCTTGGCGCGATTAGTGTGGGGATGACGCTATTAGCGTGGGAACACGGGCTGGGGGCCTATAAAAGGCCATTTTTACGAATTTCAGACCGAAAATCAGTTTCCTCTTCTTCCTTGAGCCTTTCTGCCATTGAAGACTTAGAGAAGCTTCATATCTTCTCCATTTTTCATCTAAACACTTCCTACCCAACTAGAAAGTTGATTAGAACTCCTCCATGAGCTAGATTCCAGCTTCAATTTCTTGAGAGAACCATCAATCGGAGATATCCCGTTCTCTAGGGAACTTTGTAAAACTAAGTTTGGAAGGGAAAGGAGATAATTAAAGGATGCCAGAGCTTTGAGAAGTGATCCTTCAGCCTTCATCGCTTGTTTAGAGGTAAGAAACTCGAGTTTTATCGATTGATTTGTGAAATGGTTCTTGGGATGAATAGTGACCCATTTGTGATAGGGCTGGAATTAGGCTTGGGTTCTTTAGAAAAGTATGCTCAGGAGGTTGTTCTGATGAATAATAAGCTTTGAATCATGACTATTGATGAAGTTTGGTTTTGACTCTGATATAGGTATGAGTAGGAAGAATGATGATTAACTGGAGGGTATCATGACATGTATGAGCATGTGTGCTTTTACTAAAAATGTTCATGAGACTGTATAGAAAGTGATTGTACATTGAAATGATTGTTTTGTATAACTTGGTTATTCTTGAGATATAGAAGGGTTAAGCAATAGTATGCTTTGAATTAGCTTATGCAAAGTCTTAGAGGGACTCTAGTACCTTGGTTAGGCAGAGATAGATCCTGTTGAGGGTCTGTGAATTGCCTATAAGGTAGTTAGCTCTGATAACCCTAAGATAGAGAACAGAGAGGTTGTAATGGAAAGGAATAGCATTTCCTTTCATTCTAACGGTTGAGGGCCGTTATTGATTGATTGTTTGTATGCCTTGTGTAGGACGTGATACAGACATTGCTGGTGGTTGCGACCACGAAGCCGGGAGAGCCGGTGTAGCGTTGAGAGCAGGTAAGCTCTTTGTTCTTGGGAGTGTTTCCCCTTGATTGTGTTCCACCATACTCTAGAGGGAGTGATGATTATTGTATGAATTGATGCATGTATATTGAAATTGTGTGTTACTGTTTTTTATTGAAAACATGTACTTGATATACATGGATTGAGGCTATGTGTGTTGTGGGTTATTGAGATTCTCCGGCCAGTAGAATGGACTAAATATGGACTTCCCTTAGAGCTAGAGTTACGTGGAACAACTCTAAGTGGTCAATATTGTGTATGTGATAAAACCTGAGAGAATGCACCTGTCGCAGATGAGCTTCTCTCGGAAGTGCCATATATGTCTGAGTGCGTTCTGGAATAAGATACCTGTCGCAGATGATCTTTTCCCAGGCAATACGGTATAGATATATTTATATATGTGAGTAAATCCTTTGAGAATGTACCCGTTGCAGATGATATTTCTCAAGGAATATAATATATCTATCTTTGTATATGTTGTATCTGAGTTGAAATATACATGTGATATGTTGTGAACTGCTGAGGGTCGTGATGGCTAAATGATATTGATGTGTTTTATAAAAAGGGTACTGATAAACCCTTGAGACATATGTATATGTGTTATTATGGCTTGAAAGCTATGATGGCTAGTTGTAATGCCAATTTTGATATTATATGCATGGAAGTGAACCAGGGGGAGGAAAGACCTCCAAGGACCCTGAGTTTACTGAGATAGTTATCTCACCCCTGTTGGGGGTTATGTTTTGCAGGTGATACTTAGGGAGCTGCTGAGAGATCCCAGGGCAAGAGGCCCGAGCAGGGATAGGTTCTGTGAGAACCTTAGGCATAGGGTTGAGAGCATGTTAGCTCTACATTTTGATATATGCCTATTGTTTTGTACCCTGATAGAGATTTGTATAGTTTTGAAATATACTTTGTATATTATGAGAATTCACCATATATGATGTACAGTGGGTGTTGTTGATGACGGTTGATGATGTCTTTTTGTTTATCGCTTCCGAATTGAGTATCTGTGATAATTGCTGCGCTTAATGACCATAAATCAATGCTAATGCACCGGATGCATATGGGGCGTTACAAGTGGAGCCTAATTACTTGATCTTTAAGTTTATAGTAAAAAAAGAACTTGTGAAAGAATACTAATAAAGTAGCAAGAACCCATGAAAAAAATAATTGTCTGGTGTACTAAAATTTCTTTGTTTTAAGCAATGTAATAAAATTTCTTAATTTTTCTAAAATTGATCAGTTAATAATGTGGGAATATAGATAGAGCCTTCAAAATCATTCTACTTCAATTATATAAATACCAAGAATGAAAAAAATGTTGATAACTAAGTAACTATGGAGAAATAGCATTTGGAGTTATATGGTTGATTTGATGGTTGAAAGGAGAAGGAGGGATGAAGATGTGGTGGGTTCAAATTCTTCTTATTAACATAAATTAACAAATTAAAACTAACATTGGTCTTGAAAAAAATAGAGAAATAGCATATGTGTTTTGAACATTTATTTCTTTCGATTTTTTACTTATTTGTCAATATTATACATTTGTTTGAGAGACAACTTAAGTTATCTTTTTGTTCTTGCAAGTTCTTATTAAGTAAACTTTGATAAACACTCAATACCCGAGTAGGCTTTTTTAATATATGGTTTCAATTATAACAAACCATACTTTTAGTAAGACCAACTTGAAAAGGAAAGACAAATGTGAAAGGAAATTGGAGGTAGCGTTCCAAGGCTAAATGTTTATGGAATCATGATTTTTCAACATGAAGAAGTATGCACATTTAATGCCCCTAACAACCACATTCTTCAAATGCGAGCTTAAGAGAGAAAATATGTTCGTTTAGAGGCAACAAATACTTGATTGAAAGAGGCCTATAAATACCAAAAGCTTTGAAGACATGTAGTAAGAATTGAAACACTCATTATAATTGATTCTTTCTGTAAAAAGCTCTCTAGGTAAATTTTTGTAAAGTTTAGAAAAACTTTCTAAACACTTTGATTATCTTGAAAGAAAAGACTAAGTTCTAAAAGTATATATTCGTCTATAAGTCAATTGAGCGTTAACCATTATGCAAACAAATCTTCTTATTTGTATTAGAGCTAGCAATGTTTGGTAGGATAAAGAATACTGGTTGTGACAATCTTGGTATAGAGCTTGAGTTAAGGAGGCAGAAGTGGTAATGATAAATAATTGTAATTTGTTGAAGTTAGTAGAACTTTGTGGGTTGCCAAGAATTAGACGTAGTCTTAGTGGTTGAGACGAACAGTATAAATTTATTGTGTCTTATATTGTTTTTGCTCTTTAAACTAACTTAGGTTTTGAATTTGATCTTTGATTTTGAAAAACTATGTTTGTTTTATGTGATATGAAACTATCATTTAGTTTGCCTTGTGAAAACATGATATTTGTTTCTTTAGCTTTTCTTCATCAGACAATAACGTTGTTGTTTTCGAAAAAGGTTTTTAAGTTTAGTAAAAATATAAGATTTGTGATATTTGCCTTTACAGTTTGGTATTAGAGTTCAGCCTCTATGGGTTTAGCATCTAATAGTGTCTAAAGGAAAAGATCCTAATGGTAGATAACAACAACAGTCAGCTCATTGTTGAGAGAGCATGCCTCATGAGGCCATCAGGCTTCATAGGAGAGGATTATCCTTACTGGAAAGATAGAATAAAGATGTACATTAAGTCCAACCATTACAAGATCTAGCTGATCATCACAAGCAGAGATATACCTATTCCCAAACATGAGGTAGAATGGACAAACACACACCTTGCTATAATGGAGTTAAACACAAAAGCTCATTTGACTCTGACATGCGCTCTATCCAAGAATGAGTACAACAAGACATGCAAACTTAAGATAGCCAAAGAGATTTAGGACTCACTAAGCATCAACTATGAAGGAACAAAAGATGTTCAACTAAGAAAATTTGTCATTCTGACGCGACACTGTGTAAGCTTCTCCATGAAAGAAGGAGAATATGTGGATGACGTGTTTGGAAGACTTTAAATGCTTTTTAATAGTCTTGAAGCTCTAGGACACACTTTCACTAAAGCTCAGATAAATGTAAAGATTCTCTACAACTTTTCCAAGGTGTGGGAACCAAAAACAATAGTCATCCAAGAAGCTAGAAATCTGAAAAATCTAGCATGGGATGAATTGTTAGGTATCCAAAGAGTTTATGAAGGTCACCATAAGAATTGAGATCATCTGCCTAAGAGAGATTCTACTTCCCTCAAGACTGGAGAAGTCAGCTCCAAACAAGAAGAAAAGAATAACTCTTTTATAGCTTTAAAAGTGCAGATGATTGAGTATAATGGCTTAGATAACATTTCTAAGGAGCGCACAGACGATGAAGTGGACCTTATGTCCAAGATGTTGAAATAGATGATGAAAAAGAAAAGTTCTTGAACTTCTCCAGACAAAAAGACACCAAGTTCAAGAAGAAACACAAGGAGGAGAGAAATGATATCATTTGTTTTGAATGTAGAAAGCCTGGACATATGAAAGTTAAGTGTCCTCAGTTAAAAAGGAAGAGACACTCTAGTGACAAGAAAAAAAAGTTTGATGGTCACCTAGGATGACTTAGACAGTAAGAAGAGTAGTAATTCAGACGATGAGCAAGTCAACATTTGTTTAATGCTCGATACAGATGAAAAAGTTGAGATATTCTTGGTAAGAAAAGGTTAGTGTTTAACCTGGTACCTAATGGATGCTCACGACACATAATGGGGGGAAGGTCTATGTTCCTTGACCTAAAGCCAATTGAAGGAGGAGAAATTGTCTTTAGAGGCATAGGTAAGGAAAGATTACTAGTATAGGTAAAATTGGTATTCCCCTTTTAACCTCCATAGACAACATCTTATATGTTGAAGGTCTGAAGTATAACTTATTGAGCATAACTCAATTTTGCAACAATGGTTATATTGTGTCCTTTAACAAAGAACAATGTATAGTCAAAATAAAATATGACAAGTCCTTCTTTACAACTAGATGATACAATAATCTATATGAGATCGAGCTGATAAGTCTAAGTAAACAAAATGTAATATGTTTACTTTCTAGAGAAGATGAGAGATGGTTTTGGCACAAAAAACTTGAGCATGTCAGTCTGAAACGTATTTCAAAGCTATCTAAAAGGATTTAGTGAAAATACTACCTAAGATTTGTTGGAAAACTCATATTCTTTGTGAAGTACATCAACAAGGGAAACATATCAAAACTTCTTTTAAATCTAAAGATGTTGTTTCCACTACAAGACCATTACACCTATTGCACATGGATCTGTTTGGACCAACTCGAACATTGAGTCTAGGAGGAAAGAAATATGTCTTTGTCATAGTTGATGACTATTCAAGATATACATGGGTTTACTTCATTGCACATAAATATGAGTCTTTCAAGGTCTTTGAGATGTGTTGTAAGTGAGTTAAAAATGAAAAAAAATTGCATTTCTTCCATCAGAAGTGATCATGGAACTGAGTTTGAGAATGCTTAGTTTAAATTATTCTATGAAATGAATGGTATTTTCCACAACTTCTCTTCAACGAGAATACCTTAACAAAATAGGGTAGTTGAAAGGAAAAATAGAACTCTACAAGAAATGGCTAGGACAATGCTTTGCAAAAACTCACTTCCTAAACACTTCTAGGTAGAAGCAGTAAACACAACTTGCTATGTTCAAAACAGAATATCGATAAAACCATTGATCAAAAAGACTATTATGAACTATGGAGAGGAAGAAGACGCAATATCTCATCCTTAACACCAGATATTAACTTGCAAAGTTTGATTCAGAGGTGGATAAAGAAATCTTCTTGTGATATTATGACACATCTAAAGCTTTCAGAGTATTTTACCTAAGAAATTTAGTCATGCAAGAATCTATCTATATTAAGTTCAATGATGGCTAACAACTGATAGGAAGCTATTTGATCTTGAGGACGATTTTGTAGATATGTAGATTGGTCCGTCTGTTGCACCCAATATAGATAACGTGAAACAATATGATGAAATTCCTCCTTGGTTTGGAGAATCATCAAGTCGACAACATCATACTAAGGACTGGAAATTTGTTAACTATCATCCTCAAGATCAAATCATTGGAGATTAGATTGAAGGAGTCAAAACCAAATCATCATTCAAAGATCTTGTGCTTTATGCTCTTATATTTAAAATCGAACCTAAGATGATAGATGAAGTGGATACTACTCTTTTCAAAAGAGAAGTCGGCAAAGATTGCATTATAGTTCAAATTTATGTTGATGATATCATTTTTGGAGCTACTAATGAATCTTTGTGCAAGGACTTTTCTGATCTTATGAAAAATGAGTTCGACATGAGCATGATGAGAGAACTTAAGTTTTGTCTAGGGCATCAGATCAAGCAAGACAGTAAAGGAATATACATACATCAACAAAAATACACTAAAAAGTTTCTAAAAAAGTTTAAGATGGAAGGTGTGAAACCAGTGAAAACACCTATGTATGCTTCCAATCCTCTAAGCAGAGATGAATTAGGTAAACCAATAGATCAAACAATTTAGAGAGGTGTGATTGGTTCACTTCTATATTTGACTGTCAACAGACCTGATATTATGTATAGTGTATGTTTGTATGCTAGATTTTAATTTGATCCTCGAGAGTCACATCTCAAAGTTGTTAAGAGGATCTTACGTTATCTAGTAGGTACTACTAACCAAAGTTTGTTTTATAAGAAAAATCAAGATTTCAGGTTAATAGGATACTGTGATGTAAACTATGCATGAGATAAAGTTAACGAAAAAGTACAAGTGGTGGATGTCATTATATTGGACCTTATTTGATATCTTGGGAAAGTAAGAAGCAGAACTCCATCACTCTATCCCCAGCAGAAGTAGAGCTTGTGTCTGTGCAAGTTGATGCTCACAAATGTAATGGGTAAAGTATCAATTAAAGGATTCCTCTTATTTTGAGAACAATATACCAATATGCTGTGACAACATAAGTGCAATCAATCTGTCTAAAACCCCTATACAACATTCAAAGGCTAAACATATAGAGATAAGATATCATTTCATTTATGATTATGAACAAAAAAGGTGTTTTTCATATAAAGTTTGTAGATAAAAATCATCAATGTGTTGATATCCTTACTAAGCCTTTGTCTAAAGATCGATTCGTCTAAATTAAGAGAATAATTGAATATAGTTAGTTTATTAGATTGACGAGATGTGCTACATTATTTCAGATGATAGCATCATTTCAAAGTCCATCTTTAATTTGTTAGATCTAACGTGTGTTCAAGTGTACAAACTGAAGAGGAAGCATGTTCATAAAGATAAAAACATTTTGTGTTCTCTTAAAAAACGTGAGTCGCCCTTTTTTGTCATGATTGAAAAATAGTTTTTGAAAAACATTAAATGTGATTTGAACCTTTACTATGCTTTTTTCAAACATATAAAAGGCTAGGGCGGGTTTTCAAGATATTCTTTTGAAATCCTGAACTCTCATAGCTATGTGTGTGTTTACTTGCGTTTGAGAACTCAAACTTTCAAAAATATCATCTTTGCTTACAAATATTTTTAATCTTTGTGAAACAATGGCACCAAAAAGGAGTGAAGTTGTTGTGATCCCTGGAATCAAAACAAAAGAAGAGGCTAAGAATGTCTTTCTTTCATTCTTGGATGATAGGTGGACTTCCAAATTGTAGAAGAAGAGGGTTTCCCCATCAAAGGGTAGTTTGATCGTGTTGAGTGGACTAGCTTCCTTGAGAACTTCAGTTCATGGCATTATGGTCCTTATGCCTTGTTCTAAGGGACTGCAAGGTAGAATGTTATCAGCATCAGAGGCACCGTTAAAGGGAAGGAAGTGGTTATCTCCCCAACAACCATCATTGCTACATCTGGTTATGCTGAAGAAGGTCTAGTTTTTTATAAGGATATGAAGAAGGAGATAACCCAGAAGATTGTGGATATCATGCTTTATGGTACTCCATGACTTGTAATAGATGATAAAAAAAGAGATGATAAGTTTTCTCAGAATTGAAAATCTGACCTATATGTGCAAACTGATTCATAGTTTCTTGATTAACATGGTGATTGATAGATTGGGGTCGCGAGACTATGTGAGCGATAGAGACAGATTCTACATGTACAAGATAATGGTAGGAGAGAAAGTGAATCTGCTTGAAATCATCTTCTTTTATTAGATTCAAGTCTTCAAGGACAAGTTCAATCCCAAGGTGAAGAAGAACCATGTTCCTTTTGTTATAAACAATGGCGCATGAAACCAAAAACCAAGAGGGGGTGAATTGGTTTTTTTTTTTAAAAAAGATCCAAATCAATGTTTTTCGCAAAACCTTTTCCATTAATCCAATTAATGCAAGAGAGTAATATATGTTGTAAACACCTTTATGTTTTAATTAAAATAAATTATGGTTTAAGAACAAGATATCAATAAAATATCAATAACCAAGTTTTTAGAACCTTAACCAATAAGCAATAAAGAGTTGAAGGGATAAGAGAAAGAATGCATACACAAATTTATACTAGTTCGATTTCTAAGAAATCTACATCTAGTTTATCCGTAGTAATCCACTAGGATCTTTCTACTATAATCTTTGAGTTACAATCAAACTCACAAGAAAATGCACACCACAAAGGCCTAAAATCTTGAAAGACTATCAAGATCTAAACCGATATGTAATAAACCCACTACATGCACACCATTGAAAAACCTACTCAATAAAAACGAAAGTTGGAAATGCATATCAAAGTAGTGATGACACTCAGAGGTTTAAAGAGTCTCTCAACGAAAATTGTAATATAAAATAAATAAATAAAAATTACGTACCCCAATGCTCGGAAGCTCCACGCTATGCGTAGGTAAGGGAGAGGGATATTGTACGTAGCCCTACTCTTGCATATGCAAAGAGGTTATTTTCGGATTCGAACCCATGACCAACAAGTCACCAAGACACAACTTTACCGTTATACCAGGGTTCACCCTTGAAAATCGCAGTATAAAATATGAGAGAAAAAGTGTTACATGCGAAGTTCTTTGAAAAACTTATTTATATAGCCTCAAAACCAAATTAGTCAATTATGCCATAAATATAGTTAACTAAATTGTTCTTCGCATTACCTGGGTTTCCTGATGAACAGGTAGTCGATTGTATCACCATATAGTCGACTATTTGTGAAAGCGGAAACTCTTGAAATCTGATATAGTCGATTAGATACTAAAGATAGTCAATTAAATGCAAACCAATCCTAATTCTAAAAGAGCAGAGGATGGTTATAGTTTTTTTCAGCATATACTCGATTATATTGATACAAAGTTGAAACTTAGATATTTTAATAACTAAGTTACAAGTGTTTGAACTCACTTAGGCTAACTACAATGGATCAATGCAATATCAATCATTTTTAGCTTATTGAATCTACATATCGTAGTCTACGATGCATGTATGCATGATATCACACACAATCAAGCATAAATAATAACAATCATCTAAATCAACTGTTGTTTATAATATTTACAACTCATCATCAACAAAACTAAAAGGTCTTCAAAAACTCTTCATGTTTACACCTTTTGGAATGCTATTCACTTAGATTATGAGAAATGTTGGAGTGAATGTATCTGGCATGGAAGCGTCTGTTGGAGCTTCATAGTTGAAGGGAGCGACCTTTGTGAAGATGGGAATTGCTGACAAATTTCTAGAATATACTCATAAACACATTAAGAAAAAGGTCAAGAAGGAACCAAAGGAGGAACCACAATCTATGGTAGGATAGATGATAGGTACTCAGGAACAACCTGTCGATCTTGAGTCTAAAGTACCCCCCAAGAGAAAAGACCATCCACATTCATGTGAACCTATCCCTTTTGTCTCAACTAAAAAGCCAAAAAGACAACAATCCTCAGACCCTAGAACCACTCTAAAAAGGAAGGCTTCAAACACTAAATCTAAACCTAAATCTAAACCAACCACCAAATGACCAACCATCAAAATCAAACACCCCAACCTCAGTCTACACCCTTCTAACTTCCAAAACCTAAACAAGCCTTACCTCCAAAAGACCAAGAATCTCGCAATGCGATTCTTAAAACTCCTACATCTCAACCCTTACCTTCCTTAGCCCTTCCACCTCAGTCACCACCTCACCCTATTCCTCAATCCAAACTTGCTCTATCACTTATCAACATAAAAGAAGTTGTTGCCTTTCCTAAGGCTAAGAAGCGATCCTTGGCTGAAGCACACAAGAAGGCAAAGTTGGATGAAATGCTTTAGAAGAAAAAATCTTTTGACTTGAAAAAATGAGTGTTTGTATTTGTTAAAGCACTCTTTGAGGAAGATCGCAAGAGAAAGTTGGAAGAAGATGTCAAGCTTACTGCCTTAGCAAACAAGTTATCTGAAGAAATTCTAGACGAAGTTATTTTGGAATCTCTAAAGACATTGTCTGTTGAGGAAGAACAAAGGCATGGTGTTGAAAAGGCTACAATGATGGACATAGATCATGAGCCAGTGCCAAAAGATGTCATTGTTGAATCAATATAGGCATAATCTGAACAAAAGATGAAGAATGCTCCGATGGAAAAATTGGAGCTAGTTCAATCTACAACAGAAATTGCAACACAAATCTTCTCTCTGGATGTTGCTCAAAGACAAGCAGAAATAAAAGTTGCCACTATTCTTAAAGCCATGGATCATATTGAAAGGGAAGGTCTTAAAGAGGTCATGTTTCAGTCAGCCAATGAAGCATCTCTTATGGAAGTAAATGATGATATTATTGAGACAGACCCTGGAGCTGATCTTATTTGTCCTAGGAAAGTGCATGATGCTAATAAACAACTCTTTGTTGCTCAATCTGATACAACAGATGAAGACATGCTTAGAGAATTAGGAAAGATTTATGGAGCACCAGAATTTGTCTCCATAATTGAACATTTTTAGTAATATATTTTTCTATTCTTCTTAGCTTATTTAACTTTTCTTAGATTTTTATTTTCTCACTTTAACTCAGTTTTGGTCTCAGGCAAATAACTGAGCTTAATTGATAATAGTTGTTTATTTTCAGATTTTGTACTTACTTGACCTATCTTCATTATGTATGACCTATAGGATTCTACAGAACTTCAAATGGAGCATATGAGTAGTCCCAGGAAAGCTAAGGAAAAGAGCTACAATTTTGTCAGAGATAAGCATGGGATAATTCTGTCGGTTTGAGGGTCAAATTAGGCTTAGAAGTCAGAACCTCTACACTTGAGTTCCGGGCTGCGAGTTTGGGTTTTGATTTATGTAATTAGCATAATTAGTTAGTTTAGATGGGCCTAATCAGAGCCCATCCCTTAATTCTACTCAATCACTATATATTAGTGTAGCTAGGAGTTATTTAAGGACACATAAAAAAATAGAATTTCTAGCTTCTTGTGCAAACTTTTAGAATTAAAATATTTTCTCTCTTTTTCTCTCAATTGTTCTTCATTGTTATTTATTTTTCTTCTTTCTTTCATCTCTGTTCTTTTATTTTTCTCACACAAAATTTTTGGCTCTTCCATTTATGATGATCATGGAAGGCTAAACAATCAATCAATCTAAGTTATGTGTGAATGTTCATCTTCTTCTTCAATCCTCTTTTCGATTTTCATGATCCTGAATATGTTTAGGATTGAAAAAAGTTAGGTTATAGATTTATTTTCTATTTTTGAATTTTAATCATAGATTTTTTGGATGATATTTCAATCTGGTTTTTGATTTCAATTGATTTAGGAGTTAATTTGATTGAACTGCTTCTAATGATATTGAATGAACCTTCATAATATGATCATTATCTGATAACTATGATAATTTGCATTGCTTAGTTTGGTGAACTAGATTGATATTCTTGAATCTGTTTTATAACATCGTTTATCAATTCTATTAGTTTCTACATTTTCTTCAATTCTTGTTTATATTTCTAAAATCTTTGTTCACTATCTGCAAACTATTTGATAAACCCCCTGCTGTTTATAAGTGGATTAAGTCAGGAACCAAATTGGACTGTATCTCTGAGTCGACCTAGGTTAATCTTGTGCTACAGAATTATCTTAGTTTATTTGTTTTGTAGGGATTCAACAGTCGTTATCAAAACTGATGTTGTTGTCAGGGATCAAACCCGGGTCACCCGCGTGACAGAGGGAATACTCACCACTATACTAATGAAGGAGCATCTGGAGGTACAGAAGCTAATGATGTTAACTGAAGAACCTATTAGAGTGTCATGACTCTTCAATAGGCTTGACAGAAGACTAATGGAGCCAGTTGAACAGGAAGCCACAACATGGATCTTACTTTCAAGACCACTTGTTTAGAAGCAACCAGACATTCAGGTGCATCCCAACCTTCACACCAGATTGCATCATAGTTTCAGAGGATAGAAAGTTTTGGAATGGCAATCTTACAACAAATTATGGAAAGAAATAGGTGACATTATGACTCATGCTTTTCATCTGTAGATGCAAATATTGGAGCTTGAAAAGCTCAATCTTACAAAGCTTATGAAGGCAAGTTTTCCAGGTATTGACCCTTTCTTTTATTCATCTTGGGATACCTTTATTGAAGAGGAAGACTACACACTTGGTGTATGTGGAGATAGGGAACCAATGGTCAAAGAGTTCCCTCCAAGATAGATTGTTGCTCACAACCTTAACAGTTTGATCATTGAGCATCAGCCTATAGACAGAAAGGTGGATCCCATGGTGCAAAAGTCTAGAAAAGTATAGAGGTTGATTCTGCTTAAATTCCTTTCTCTACTCCTTTTGATCTTCAACAATTGATGGGTCTCATCTATACCCTCAATGTTGTTCATCCTTGGGATCGCACTAAGGCTAGAGAGACTTTTCAAACAGGGGAGATCATCTTGGAGGAACTTGAAGAAAGTATGAATTTTCAAGACTGGTATTTATGAGATTATGGCCCTAAGCTTAGAATGAAGTTATTTTCCTACTGAGAAAATATCAGATTAAGGCAAGCTTCATTTCTAGAATTCAAAGGCTCAACACTCATTTGCATTTCATGTTGGGGTCACAATTCTCTTGACTAGCGACTCTAGAGACACAATTTCAAATTTCCATTAATAAGCTTATTTTGTATTAGAAGGCTAATTGCTACAAAGGCAAGGAGTTGCTAATTGAAGACGATAAAGATGCTCCACCAACCAGATATGTTAAAGATCACCCTAGTCATCTTTTCAAACATTAGCTTGAAGCTCTAAAGCACAAGACTAAGCTCACTAATCTAGATTGTACGCCATGAAGAGGTTTTATAATGAGAAGCCACTTGTAGATGTAATTCACCATGAAATTGGGCGATGTTATCAGACCTTAAAACTCCTTTCAACATGGTTTGTTCATGGAAACGGAAGTTCTATGTTGTGTTTCACCATACCTTTTCGTTTGTGGTGATCTTGTCCTCCTCTCGATTCTTCTTTACTCATAACGTGGATCTTACCAATTGAAGAAATCAAATATGATGTTCAAGTTTAAACTGCTTTTGATTCCATGGTTGTCCAAGTGTATGGTCCTCCACCCTCACACGCTTATCTTAATCTGCTGAAGCTGAACTTGTCAAAACCAGATAAGCTCTTGCTAAAGCCTTGAAGGATTGTGGTCATGTTGAAAAGGAGGCTCACAAATGGTTCATGATTGGGGACTATTTCTATAACAAGATCAGTGACTGGAAATCTCCTCGTTCTCATATGCCCCCAATTAGCCCTATTTATCTCTCATTTGATTGAGATGACTCTGTTGATGAGTTTCTTAGAAAACTTGATGAAGAAGTTGCCAAACAAAAAGGGGAGAAAAAGTAAAAGCTGAAGCACAACATCATCTAAGGGGGAGTCTATAGTCTAAAGGGGGAGATAGATATGATTGATTTGTGTATATACCTAGATGTTATGCTTTGAATAGATGCTACTAGTATGTTTGTTAAGCATGATGTAGAATAGGTACAAGGCTAAAGAAAAACATCAATACACATCATTTCAGTTTGGCATGATTAAAATAAAAAAGGGAGAGATTGTTGAATCAAAGAAATTCAAGTAAGGAATACTAGTATTAGGATCTTTTGGTTTTAATAATTTGACAATGCCAAACATGTTTGTAAAGATGTGGCATTTGTATTGTATGTTTTTAGACTAGGTATGTTGAGTGTTTTAGACTTAGTTTCATTATCCATGCTTGGTGGTAATCAAACATGAGAAGATAAATGTATTGATCTCAAAGTTTCTTAAAAGCAATGAGTTCAACACTATGTAATCCATTACAAAGTTTAGTAATCAATTACAAAGTGTTAGAACCAGCATCAGAACCACTTCTCTTGAAATATTGGTGAGCTTTATCTAATTAACCAATTACCATATTTTGTAATTGATTACCTAAGCCTGTTTCAGCAAAAGAAAGTCTTTAAGGCTCGAGATAATTGATTACCACAATTCGTAATCGATTAGATTGTGTCTGAAAACTTTAGGAGCTCTCTAATTATTCCAGAACTATAGAAGCTTGATAAACTCTTTGTGAAATGAGATAATTGATTACCCAAGTTTGTAATCGATTTACTTATTTCTAGAAATGCAGAACAAATAGGGATTTGAAAGAGTTAATTGATTACCCAATTTGCTAATTGATTAAATTTGTTTTATCTTTTAAAACTAAAATACAATATATCACACTAGAAATGGGGGGTTTGAATAGTGTGCTAGAGAACCTTTTTGAATCTTTTTGCAATAAAGGTGATTTATAAGCAAAATAGTTTACAAGGACTATCATCATAGATTTTTCGCAAGTAGTAAAAGACTGTCGTTCAATGATTCATAGACAATAGTTATTAATGAAAAACTTGTGTGCAAAGATGTGTCAACAAGATGCCTTAAACATACTATCACAAGCTAAAGGAGAGTAGTAAAGGGTTCGACTAATCAAACTGATTACAACAAGTATTTTATCCTGACACTTCTAACTTACAAGTATTCTTTAGGTCACTACTGTCACAACCCTAGACTCCCTTTGAATCTAAGACACCAAAGTATTATTTATCACTAAGTCACTCCTAACTTTTTCAAAAAACTGTTCGAAATAAAGTCAGAGATTCCAACACTCAGAGTGTGTTTACAATGAAGAACTTAATCTCAGAAGAAAACTTTGTTAAGCAAAGAAAAACTCTATTAGCTTAGTGTTTCTCTCGAAATGATATCCTATTGTTTTTCCTTTCAATTCTTGGTTTGATCAATTTTCACTTGTTTTTTTCACTTTTGAACGTTGAAATGAGTTTCCTTTTATAACGCTTTTTAAGGAGCATATATTTGCTGGGATCGGCGCATTCAATATTTGACTATTATCAAATCTTTATGGCATATTGACAGGTGGATGTGCAAATATTTCCAAATAAGAAAAGTTCTTCACGATTCAGTAACGAATTGATCTTGAATAAATCCTTTCTAAATTTGTCTCAATCATGCTAGATTCAAACGTTAATTTAAATCAAGCACTACAGAACAATTTGAGGTAGATAGATTGTAGTATGAACGAATCCTCTCTCTATTGGACTACATTTACAAAGATAGAAATATTTTCCTTTTTCTTTTTTCTTTTCTTTTCAATAACTCTAGCCACATTTTAAAACAAAACATTCATATCACATTAGCCATCCAAATGATAGAAGTTTCTAACAAAATCCCTTTTGCTCTCCTAACCTAAGGTAAGGTAGGAAATTCTTAACCTAGGTTAGTGTTCCAATAAAATCATAAGTGTTTAGGCTCAAAAGGTCTAACAAGTGGTAAATCATCATATATTGGGATAGCTTTTTGGCCAGTGGCTTTAAAATGTTTCAAGAAGAAAGAAGGCCTAAATCATATCCATACATCATATGTCATGACAATTAGAAATTCATGCAAAATCAACTATAGATCATATCAGTGAGGACACTTAATGCAATTTATGTGGGTTCATTCAGTCACTTAAGCTTAAGGTTTGTTTTCATGTTTAAATCAAATAAGTGTTTTCAAAAGTTGTTCATTATTAAATCCATGTAAAAAATATCTACCTTCTTTTGGTATTTGAGAAAGTCATTCCTTTGTTTTTCTTTCTCAAGGTTTTCAAAAATAAATTTTGAGTTCTGATCTAAAAAGCAATTTTCAAATCTGTTGATTCTTTTCAAAACATGTTGTGTTCCAGAAATATTTGTCTTTCAAGTCCCAAAAAGATTTATACATATTTTATACTATAGTAATAAAACAAAAATTTATCAAAAATGTGTACTTCTAAAAAGAGAGAATCCTCTGTGTACACCATTAGAGTTGCGCATAATAAAACCAATAAAAATCATAAAATCGTGTAATTATCTAAGCAAAAAGTAATTAGGAAATAAAGCACTAAATTTAATACAAAGCAGTAAAAAAACATAAAGACTATGTCACATATTTTTGAAGATCATGGTTTTGAGGAGCACAATCTCCTCCATTTGAAGTCATCAATAAAATCTGCCATGTCCTCATCATCATCTGCTTTGAAAAAGAATAGGCCTGTTCCCAAGCCCTGAAAATGGTAGCTCTAACAAAACAGATTATATGTTTTAAAAACATAAGACATAAAATTAAAAATTAAAGTTAAGAAATATAATTCAAAAACATAAGACTCAAATTTTAAAAGAAAGCTTAAAAAACATTGGGTTGCCTCCCAGGAGCGCTTCTTTAACGTCTTATTAGCTGGACGTCTTTGTTATGGCTCAAGCTTCCAACAGTTGGACGAGCCCATGGTTTCTATGTTTTCCTTCATAATTTTCACCAGTTTCTTTTCTTTTCCAGAATGACTTAAATCATTGATAACTGGCGTCTTTGAATCACCTGCAAGAAAAACATAATTCAAATGTTGAGGTACTACGTTTACCTCCATCTTTGATTCTTGATTTTTCTTTTCCTCTGACAATTCTTCAAAGAGAGATTGTTGGTAAGGAGTTTCCTTGAAAGCATCTAGTTGTTGGAGACAATTTAAACTTTCATTTTCTTCATCTTCACTCATCTCCTCAAATGCTTCAGTCAATGTTTTCTCTAAACAATCTTTTCTTTGAATTGACCTCTTGGAGTCATAAATTACTTCATCCAAGACATTCACTCTAAAACACTCCCTTGGTTCCTTTGGGTTGTTTGTTGAAAAAGGTCCATTTCTATGCTCAGACAGTTGTTTTGCAAGCTGTCCAACCTAAACTTCACGATTTTTAATGGAAGCCTCAATGTTCTTTTGATTTGTGATGGACATTTGCATAAACTGAGTTAGAGTATCTTCCATTTTTTATATTCTATTAGGCTGGGCTTCTTGTAGTTGTTGTGGTGGACTCATACTTGAAGAACCTATATAAGAGTTGCTAAAGGGACCTGCAAAAGAAAAGTTAGTGGGACCATAATATGCATTATCATTTTGTTGCCTCTAGTCATAAGGCTGATTTGAACCTGGACCACCTATGTAGCCTTGGTAATTTCCTTGAAAGTTTTGTTGAGGTCTTGTCTGATTTTGTAAATAATGGGCCTCCTCTTGTTGGCATTCATTAGGTGCTTGCTGAAATTGTTGACGAAGTTGGCCTATCTGTTTTGTTAAGGCCTCTAATTGTTGAGTCAAGAGTTTATTTTGAGCTAGAATTACATTCTGAGTATCCAGCTCAATTATACATTTTCTTTGAATCAGAGATCTATCATGGTGAGACTAGTAATCACTGGCTGCTATGGAGTCAATGATTACAGTTGCTTCGTCCAGGCTCTTTGACATCATAGTACCTCCAGCTGAGGCATCAAGAATCATCTTTGTCTGAGATCTCAAACCACTGTAGAAAATATGTAGTTGTGCAGGATCATCAAAATTACAGTTTGGGCACCTCCGCAGTATGGATTTGAATCTTTCCCATGGTTCACAAAGAGGTTCATCAAACCCTTTGGAAAAAGTAGCAATGGCTGATTTTGCGCTTATGAATCTGGATGGAGGAAAGAATCTAGCAATGAATTTTTCCTCCACTTCTTTCCAAGTTTTGAGACTTTTGTTTGGATGGGACTGGAGCCAAGTCTTTGCCTTACCTGTCAAAGAAAATGGAAAAGCTCTAAGGTAGACAGCTTCAGCATCTTTATCAGAAGCTCCCATGGTACTGCATAGTTCCATGAAGGTAGACAAATGAATGTATGGATCCTCATGATCCATACCAGCAAAAGGGTGTGAGCTAATCAGACTGAGCAATGCTGGCTTCAATTCCACAACCTTGTTGTTGAAAGGAGGAATGACTATGATGTTGTAATGCTTTGGTCCTTGTTGATAAGCATAGTCACCAAGAGTCCTCTTTGGTGGTCTATTTTATTCTCCTCCTCTATTAGCCATAATATCAATTTACAAGTGGCTTTTTGAAGGAGAATTAAATAGAAGATTCACTCGGTGACTTTTTTTAACTTTAAAAATCATAAATTTAAATAAAAATCATAGTTTTAAATAAAAATTTACAGGTTTAATAAAAATTATATTTGTATTTACAGGTTAAATTAAAAATTATATATGTATTTACAGGTCTAATATTTTTTAATAAACTTGTAAATTTTTATTTGAAACTATAATTTTTATTTAAATCTATGATTTTTATATGTAAAAAAATAATTTAATTATTATATCAAAATTTATTATGTAAACTTATATGTGTATTAAATATACATAAAAAAATTAATGTTATATGTATTAACATTAATTATTATTAACATAATTGGCCTATTAGCTCAATTGATTGGAGTATCGTGTTAATAATGCAAAGGTCGCAAGTTTGAGACCTGCATATGCCATTATTTTAAATTATTTCATAAAATATATTTTGACTCACAAAAAAAACTTATAGATTGCACAATCTGTAAAAAAAAAAGCCTTTTACGGATTACAAATTGCCTAATCCATAAGCCCAAAAAAAAACTCATATGGATTGGAGAATTCGTAAGGTTCTTATGGATTCACCAATATGTATGAAGGTTATGAAATCCGTAACCTTAATAACGCAAAGGATATTTTAGGAAGTGCACGGTTCATGCTAGGTGTATTAGAAAAGTGTCTGGTGTAGGAAGCAAACGCCATTATGAGTTATTGGAAATGACCCATTATGGGCCTACGGATTATTTTGGGCCTTGAAGGGTATTTTGATTATTTTGGGCTTAAGTCAATTGTAACTAGGTCAGGCCCAATTTCCTAACATGCCCAAATCTGATTCAATAAGGGGGAAAGCTAAATACACTATATATATTTCCAATACACCATATGTGTACAGTGGAATACCCATAATGCCCTTTTAATTTGCTTTTTTATTTGAATTTTTTTTGGTCGTACGCATTCTTCTTCTTCATCCGTATTACAGTGCCATTCTTCTTCTTCTTCTTCTTCTCGTGCACCATTTGTCTTCTCTTCTTCTTGGACAGTGGTGGTCGTGCTCCTAGGATGTTCGTCGTCGCATTGGGTGGGTGGCATTGGTGGTGGGCAAGGTTGGAGCCTCGCGGTCACCGTCGAGGTGAGTTTCATATTCTCTGTAATACGGATTGTTGAATCCATGGGATGTCACGGATTGTGCAATCCGTAAGAAGGATCATTGGGTTATACGGATTAGGTGAGCCATATGGTTCATACGGATTTCCTAATCCGTATGGGTTAAATTGACAAATTTAAATGATTTAAATAATTTGATTAATTTATATATATTAATTATATGTATATTACAATGTTCATATATTGGAAATCAATTATCCTTGTATTTAGTTGTATACATAGCAATGTTTTATAATTTAATTATCTAAAAAGGTGAAGACATTTAGTTTTTGTGAGGTATTTGGTAGATATGATTAAGGTTGTTGAATATTGATCGGACCTAATAATTGAGTTTGTGGGTACTGTGATTTAAGGCATTGTAAATATGATTTAAGGCAACAAAGGGGCATTGTCATTTGTCTATCCATGACATGTTGCGCTCATCATTGGTGGACAAATGTAGTTTTGATATTTTTTAGGGAAACATTGTCATGGGAGGATTTTTTTCTATGTCAATTAAGGCTTTCTAGTTATTTTTATAGTTTTATCACTTGATAGTTCTTTTGATGTAGATTTATTGTATGTTTTTTTAGGGTGTTCTGCTTCAAGGGATTGTCCCTTTTGTGTTTGCTAAGGAATACAATGTTCATCCTAACATACTAAGCATTGGGTTTGTATCCCTCTATTATTCATTTGCTTTTGCTTTTTGTATTGTTGTCTTGGGTCCATACCCAATGTGACTATGATAATGACTTTGGAGAGCAATTCACCTAATGATGGCAATCCAAAATTTTGTTTAAATGGGCACACTGACTTGATAGATTGACATGTAACCAATGGTATGTCTATATGTTTGTCTTATTTGTGTGTATTGTGTGTAACCTAAAAATTGTAAATTGATTGGTATGAGATGACTGTTGATGAAGTTATCATTTTGTTTAAAGTTTAGGACTAACTTGATTAACAAATGGCACAGATAATGGCAAAAATAAGAGGTATGTGTCAGGCATTAGGGAGACTTGTAGACCAAGCGTTTGGTACACGTGCCTCTGGTAGTGAAGACCAAGCGAGTGAACGTTGTAGGCCCACCGTATCCGCCAGAAGACAACAAGCAGCTGAGACTGTTCCTGAGACGGGTCATGAGGATGTTGCTGGTCATGAAGAACATGTTGACATGAGATTCTAGTGACAAAGGATGTTGGGACCGAGTCAGAAGCTTTCCCAGGTGGTCCGGTAGATACTTCCGTGCTGACCGACTACGTTAACCATGTGGCACATAGAGTGTTGGCCGGAGAGGTATTGATATTGTTGATTGACATGCAAGTTTACATATATTTGTGAATGTAATGTTTGTGACTGATATAAATTTTTTCAGGAACATGCTGAGTTAAAATTGGCCTCTCACGGACATAAAGTAGCCAAGTTTGGAAAGCCAGCACCTGAGATTGAAGGGCTTGTCATTTGTACTGGGTTAAGCCCATTGATCTCATGTTCTGTGGACACTGGAGAGGATTGCTTTCTGCATTTGTCAAGAGATGGCACCCCGAGACAAACAGCTTCCATTTGCCCATTGGAGAAGTTAGCATTACTTTGGATGATGTTACGTCCTTGTTGCATCTGCCAATAATGGGAGCGTTCCAGACGTATGATACAATTGATGTGTGGGAGGCAATTTCCTTACTGGTTGAGTTGCTGGGTGTGACCTTTGAGGATGCAAAAGCTGAGACCGAACAATGCCACGGGGCGTATGTTTGACTATCATGGCTTCATGAATTATATGCTGCAAAGTGTGAGGCTAGCCAGTAGGTTCTTGCAGCCAGAACATATTTGCTGCATCTGGTAGGTTGTACATTGTTTGCGAACAAAAGTGCCACACACATCAGTGTGATATTCTTAGACGCATTTCGCGACCTTGACCAATCGGCTGGGTATTGTTGGGGGGCAGCTGCTCCAGTCCACTTGTATGACAATCTGAATTATGCATGTAAGCATCATGGAAAACAGGTAATTACATTTTCAGGGCACCTAAGTTATTTATGTTAAGTCAATTATGCTTTCCTGAATACTATCATTGTTGTATTCATTAGTTTGTAATTTTATAATGCAGTGCTGGATCTATGAACACTTTTCGACCATTGGAAGTGTTATACCAAATCCCCAGTACGATGAGAGGCTTCCACATGCATGTCGATGGAAGGCTGCCAAGGCATTACCAGTGGTGACTTATCGTCGGCGTTTAGATAGGATGATCCTAGACTATGTTTGCTGGACGCCGTACGTGGATCACCGTGCACACAGGGAGTTTTAGATGGTTTCTTTATTTTCAAGGCACCTTAGATGGGGTCCAAACATCGTAAGACATTTACCAGAGCGGGTCATGAGGCAATATGGGTTTGTTCAACAAATTCCACAGTTGCACCACTCTGAGGCTCCCTCCACAGATCAGATTGATTACCGATGGACCCACTTCTCTGACTACATTATGGGCACTGGTGACTTGGTTACTTTTTCCAACCAGTGTGTTCGTGGGTATATGGCTTGGTTCTACTGTATATCTCATCCATTTATGTTACTGCTAGAGGTTGGGGAGCCAAGCCGACAACCTTTGCAAGTCACAACTACATTAGAGGACCCCCCTTCTGTGCACGAGGATGACAGGGCAGAGGATGTGGCTGATCCAATAGAGGGAGGTGCTAATGTTAGTGACATGCCTCCACATGTTGTGGTAAAACTATGGCAAGCCTTGTTTTTAAAGTTATTTAACTTTATTGTCGAACAATAATTCATTATCAGTTTGGTATACTATGTAATTGTTTCAAGGAATGTGCTAAAGGATAGGAGATGGGTTGATACACATACTAGACATGAGGATGGTGACCCCTGGCACAGATGCATACTCAACTACATAGCATCTGTTGGAATTAGCACGTAGTGTCACTCAGCATGGAAACATGTATGTGCGATCCAGCAGGTTGAAGGATACTGTTAGGAGACGGCTTGGAGGCAGAGACTGAAGCCTCCTTATTTTTTACTTTGTTATGAAACACAACAATTATGTTTTCCATTTTAAGTATTTGTATTTAATGATACACATTTATGTCGTTTGGGATTTTGGAGTTATTTAGTTGATGCATATGATATATTTTAATTTTGCATGCGGTTTTTGTTTGACTTGCATTTTTTGATAAATTTTTAAAAAGCCTTGGCACATAGAGGATTTTCACTCAAAAGGCGATCTACATAATCAATAATTAGTATTTAGGTGTTCATACTTACATATAAAAAAATTGTTTTCTTAACCTAAATCGACATATTCATTGAGGTTGTTCATGGATTTAGAATACAGCCTCATTCAATGAATATAATAAGTCGGCCAATGTTTTGCTTCATTAGAACAATGCGTTGTCCACAAGAATGCAGTTGATGGGATGGGGCAGTCATCCAACAATTGAACCTGTTTCAATAATCGATTGTTAGCAAAAATTCAATAACGTAAATCACAAAGATTAGACTTGCTTCAATTAACACTTAATGTTATACCTGGACAAAGTGGTTACCAAAAACATGACCACTACAAATAATGCAATGAATAGATGGATCTTTAGGCGGTTGGCTTCTAAGAGGGAAAAATGTTATAATTTGTTGGAGAGAAAGTGAAACAAGAATGACATTATACCTGGATGCAATCGCATAACTCATGTCGGTAATATCCATCCACTTATCCATTGTTACCTAAACAATCATAGTTTATTAGTGTCTTAACTAGTATTTAAAAAAACACATTCATACCTGCTTCAAATAATTATAAATTTAAGTTATGTCTTACCTTTGCTAATCCATTAACAAGAAGGGACTGCTTCAACTACTCAAACCTATGAAAACCACCCAACAAGGCTATAAATTGATCAGACCATTATGAAAGTTCTTTCAACAAATGATTGCGGACCAAAGGCCAAGAATCTTCACCATAACCTAGAACGACAACAATTACACGATATCCACAATTACCATCAGCTTTAACATCAGTGATGTTAAGAATGAATTTATGCATAAAAGGGCGAAACTAATCAAGCATTTGGAATGTGGGTGTTCTTCTTTGTTTTATCAGATGCGGAAGCAGACATATTTTGTGTCGAGCAACTATTTTGCACGGAATGCAATTTGTCAACATACTCAAAGTAAGACGGATCCCGCTTCATTGATCTTTCGTGCTTTGTGTGTTTATTTTTTGGAGCACCTTTTGTTTTCACCCTTTCAGGGGGGATGCATGGATGTTTGATCAGGAAATGAAAGTTCTTTAAGCTTAGTCTTCAAGGTCATTTTGCCGCACTGGTTAAGCTTCTCAAAACGATTGGAAATTGCCTCCATCTCGTCGGTTATCTGAATTTCCCTACTCGTGGGTAAACCTTGGTCTGAAAAATGTAATCTTTGCCAAAATATATGAATGCTTGAAAGCGTTATGCTGCCAACAACAACTTTAGCTAGCTCACATGCACAAGGGAGACCATGGGTAGTTCTCATGACACATCCACAACGAGAGGGATTTTTGCCCGCATAATGAACTCGTTCATACTCAGCAGCAATCTGGTTTAACACATACCTAGACATCATACTGATAAGTCTCTTGTACAATGTTACTTTAAATACATGTCCGATCACATGGGTGCTTTTTTTTTCCAATTATGCCTTTATTTCAGTATGTTGCAAGGCGATCATGTTGTTCATGGCATCCCAGACACTACATAAATCTCCAACGCATTATGTAGAAGCCTTTTTAAAGTCTAATGAGCAAACTCGACCCTGCATTTAATGACAACATGTAAATACTTTTAAAAACAAAACTTTTGTTAAACATTTGATAACGTCACCAACTTTAAAGCTTTTCATACCTGCTAGTTGTAGTGTTGCCAAAATGCATCACTTTATTTGTCCATGCGGTTACAAAATTTTCCTTATGAAGATCCAACCATGTTTCTTTAACATAATCAACAAACGTAGGCCATGGTGAACAAGCAGTTTCAAAATTCTTCAGACAATCATCGTAAGACTTCTCAATAGGACAATCAACAACACTTTCCCATGCTTCCATGACATAGTCCCATGCGTTCTTCTACCGAATATAAGTTTTACATTTTGCCTTCACATTCTTGTCAATGTGAAACCGACATAATAAATTGGTTGACAATGGAAAAATAGTTTTAACAGAACTCATCAATGCTGAATCTCTATCTGCAACAATGACGTCTGGGAAAATTCACTTTTAAGGAAAATCCCTCTAAAGCGTTCAAGGGCCTAAACAACATTGTTTATACGTTCTGCCTCTAAATAGGCAAATGCAGCAGAAAATGTCATCCTAGTAGGTGTTACACCAACAATGTCAAGTAAAGGAAGTATGTACCTATTTGTTTTATATGTATTGTCTATCAAGAAGACCATATGATATACATTGCTCAATTTCGCTGCATCTGGATGTGTCCAAAATAAGCCACGTACCACATTTTCTTCTTTCAGTCTATGTCAATGAATATACATGTCGCATTCAAGAAGTTTCATTAACTATTGCATTTCAATGTTATTACCTCTTATACGTGTCTGGTATGCATATCTTGCATTGTATACTTGCTTCAAAGTTGTATAATTATTGACATTGTGCTCCTTCAAAGTTAAAAGAATATTCTTTGGTTTCACCATCGCCCTTGTCATATCAGCAACAATGATCTTCTCCTCCTCAGTTAGTCGATCGACATATGCGTGTCCACATAATGACTTAGCCAAAGTACGATTATGAGTGCCACATATTACCTTGACTATCCAACCTTCACCTCCCGAGTCGGGTTTGGCTCTCAACTTAAACGAACAATCACATTTTCTACTGCTAGTCATTGTAGGTACCAAACCTTTTTTAAATGATCTATATTTTCCACTCCTTTGACAACCAATTAAAACATATGATGTTGATCCTAGCTTTCCATTTGTCATGCCCTCCTCATTATGATAGCTACAAAACCATTATCATATGCAACACTACGAGCCCATTTCAGTACGTCCTCACGGCAAAGAAACACCTACAAAAATGGATAATTCATCTTTAACTATGATGCGTATAGTTTAATTTATTCATCTTTAACAACTTTAACTAAATGCTAAATCAAACAAATACCTCAGACGTATTGAAGGTTGTCGAACAATCAATTGAACAATTAATATTTTCAAACGCATCAGCTTCTTCTTCAATTTCTTCATCCATATTAATTTCTTCAGACATAATACTGTCATATATCTACTCGTCGTTGTCCATCTTAAAAAATCAAAAAAACATTTATTAATTGATAAAACATACGCATAATAATATTAAACAACATTAAACTCATAACATAATACCAATTATATTTATTTTTTTTGCCAACATCGCTATTACATAGTCATACAAAATACAATAAAAATTTACATTACATAATAAAAAAATTCCAAATCAAATATTCAAAATTAAAAAATATCATAAACAAAACACTTAAAAGAAATCTTAACAACCTAATTAACTAATTTACCCAATTTACCTATAATAATAAATCCACAACAAATACAACATGTATCCAATTTATCCAACTTCTTTTTTTAATTAACTATAAACAGCTAAAATAATTTTCTAATTATTTTTAATAATATTTAAAACTATTATTGGGGAATATGGATTGCGTAATCTGTATGAACCATAAGGATCACTCAATCCGTATGGTTCATACAAATTACGCAATCCGTATTCCCCATTAAATGAAAATTTCACTTACGAATTGTGTAATCTGTATCATCTATACGGATTACACAATCAGTATGTAACAAAATAGAAAACTACTTACCTCCGTTATCAGCTCGTCTTTGACGAATGCCAACGACGGTGAACGCCGCTACCACCACTCACAACTACATCCTCTGATACCAAAACATCCAATGCACAGCAAACCGCACCAACAAATCGTACATCCAACACGCACACATAGCCAACTGAAAAAATGAGTTACAAACCAACATAAAAAGCCAACACAATGCTTGAAGGCAATTTTGCCATTTTGAAAAATCTATATGATGTATAACTGTATAAGAACTTGATATAGTATATTTAGCACATGCCTTCAATAAAACAGCAAAACCCTACTTCATATGCAGTCTCAGATTCTTCTGAGAAGTTAGAAAGAAAGGAAAGAACCTCACCTCAGGACGGAATCTAAGAATGAACAACCAAAGCACAAAATGGGTCGCGTGGAAGTTCTCATTTGAACCTTTTCATACATTAGATATAAAATATCTAATATAGTTTGTTTAATTAATATACTAACAAGGTTATATATTATAAATTAAATTCTTTTAATTATGCATATGCTGAGAATGCAAATTTTTTAATAGCATTATAACTATATTCAATATAATCTAATTTACTTTTTTATATCCGCCCACACACATATATATAATTTTATATTTACGGTTATATATTGTAAAATTTATTTTTATAAGATGTATATCTTAAATTGAAACAAAAATGTTAAGTTGAAAAAAAATTAAAAAACATAAAATTTATCAAATTTAAATTAGCACGTATCGTGTTATGAAAAATAAGTTAATATTTGTTTTCATATTCAGATTTGTTTTATACCACTGAAAATAACTTTCTAGAATAACATATATCAATTTCTGAAAAATAGGTTTCTAGAATTGTGTATTTTGATAAGACATAGTTATCGAAATTATTTTTCGGGTTGATATATGTTTTGAAAAGTCATTTTTTAAATTATGTGTATTTTGTTAATATATAGTTCTGAAATTTATTTTTTAAAATTGGTGTATATTGTTTCATAAAGTATTTTTTTTAGTACATTTTGTTTTCTTTTATCTTGTCATAATTTTTTTTTCTAATTTAATGTTTATATACTGATAGTGTAAAATAATTTTATATCATAATACAATTACAAATTATCATTTAAATTATTTTAAGATAATTATTTTAAAAATTAACAAACTTATCATAATAGGTTGTGATTAGATAATTGTGTAAAACTTTTTATATAATCGTTTATCTCTTTTATTTGTATGTGAACTTGAAACATCATGTAAGGAAGATGTATGGGGTGATGGATATACCAAATAATGGAGCAAAAAATAAGATTGTTGATGGTTGTGAGATGAAAAATACACTATTATGCAAACAAGGTTTAAAGAATAATGAATATGAATACTAGATTTTATACCCATGATACACGAGTTTTATTAAATTATAATTTTTATATTTTTACTTAGTATTATTTAAAAATGTAAATAATATAAATTTATCATTTTTTAAATATTTAGTATTAAATTAAGTAAAAAAAATACATTAAAATTGAGTAAAGAGATAAATTACATGAGGAAGAGATAAAAAATTAAATTGATTAAACATTGCAAATAAGTATTAATCTAAATTAGGTAAAATTGAGTAATTAATTATTTTTATTGTGTGCAAGGTTACACATGTTAGAAGAAAAAGCACACAATTATTTTTATTGTGTGCATTAGCAACCAACATCAAAATATTTAGGATAAAAATACTCACCACATCTTTTGTTTTTATTCATTTATTATTAGAGTACCTTAATAGTTTAGTATTTAATTAAAAAATAAATCATTTCTCTTTCCTATCACAACTTAACATCACTCTTATTTTTTCTCACTCCACATTTATATTTTTACACTAACTTCTCTTGTCTCTCTCATGTAACAACTATCAACTCATTATCATCTTCCAACAAAAATTGTTATAAAAGAGGAGAGAGAAAACATGTTTTTCTTTTGTCTTAAGTATTTTGGTATTAGTTGCTAATCCACTCCAACTAGAGTGGACATTAGAGCATCTTTAGTGCTAGATCTTAAGCAAAGATCTTGAGTTCAAGATCTAATCTTCACTAAATCTCCCAATAAAGGAGGTGAAGAGATCTCCAACATGGAGAATAAGTTCTTGTAGAAGAACTCTCAAGATCTGCACATAGTTCAAAAAAGAATAAATTCTTTACATCTTTCTCTCTCCTTAAGATCTCAAAATAAGATCTACCACTAAAGAAAAATTAGAGAGATCTTAAGAGATCTTCAATCCTATGTGGTTCTATGGAAACTATCAAAAAGTGGTCTAAGATCTCAATTTAATATCTATCACTAAAGATGCTCTTAGTCGCCCCCATATATAAACAGAGATAAGTGAAAATGAAAGATCCAAAATTAGGGTTAAAATAATAATAAAGATAGAATGTAGAATATGGTTTGAAGGAATAATAAACTCGGGGTGTAAAAATATAATTAATAATAAAAATACAAAGAGTAGGCAGGGTGTACTTATTAAACAAGGTGATGTAAATAGTATGAGTCCAAAAGAATCAAAAGGATGCAAACTGCTATTTACCCTTGTGAGGCAATTATAAGGGGGTTGAGGCCTAGAAGAGACCTTTTAAATCGTTAGACCTTTCCACGCCCCCTACCTTTCTCTCAACCCCCCCCCCCCCCCCCCCCCCCCCCCCCCCCCCCCAAAAAAAATATACACAACAAAAATACTATTTTGTTCGGAAACACAGTTTTATTTTTCTCCTTGTTAAAAGACATAACAAATCATATTTTGTTGTATATTTTTGTTTTTTTAAAATTATTATTGAAATGAATGATTAGTATTTTTTAGTGAAAGGTGCATTGACAGAACAACCAAAGAGGATGACTAGATGATGACAGTGATGAGACCAAGGATGAGGTTGCTGCCAATGAAGAGGATGAAGTTGGTGCTTTATGTTACAATGTGTCAGTGGAGGTGGGGTGCAATGACAGTGGATATGGAGGTGACAGCTAGAGTTTGCTTGGGATATATTTTTTAGGTACTCAATAATCGCAAATTTTATTTTTTAGGTAGTGCCCTTGGCCATCGCTGCCAAGGAGTGGCTCCGCCACTGGGGGGGTGCCTGTTGAGGGGTATTTCAGTCTGTTTCGGTTTTTTGGAGGAGCAGGAAGCAAAAAGGGAGGTGAGGAAGTAATTCCCCAGTTCAAATTATTTTGGGCAACCTAAACTAGGTCAGACCCAATATATATTCTCCAAAGCCTCAAGCCCAAACCCATCCAATAAAAAAGCAAAACCCTAGTTCAGAACATTCCGAGCAGGTAGAGAGCGAGAACGAGAACGAGAAGCGAACCACTGCGGCGGTAACAGAAGAAGAAGCAGAGAATGGGTCGTGTGAGAACGAAGACGGTGAAGAAGTCCTCCCGCCAGGTGATCGAGCGTCACTACTCGCGCATGACCCTGGACTTCCACACAAACAAGAAGCTTCTGGAGGAAGTTGCGATTATCCCGTCGAAGAGGCTGAGGAACAAGATCGCGGGGTTCTCGACGCACCTGATGAAGCGCATCCAGAAGGGCCCCGTACGCGGCATCTCCCTCAAGCTCCAGGAGGAGGAGCGCGAGCGCCGCATGGACTTCGTCCCCGACGTCTCCGCCATCAACACCGACCACATCGAGGTCGACAAGGAAACCCTCGACATGCTCCACTCCCTTGGTATCAACGACACCCCCGGCATCACCCAGGTTGACCCTGTCCCTGTTCAGCAGAGCTTCCCCTTCACCAGGAGGTACTGATGATGGAGGCTCTTTTGCTTTCAGACATAAGACTTTCTTTTATGCTTCTCGTCTCGTGTTTTCGTTGTTTTTATTTATTTATTTCGTAAGCCTTTAAATTTTTGTTGTTGTTGTTGTTGTTGTTGTTGTTACTGCTGCTGCTTTAAATTAGACCGAGTGGAATTATTATTAGGGTTTTTGAATTATATGAAATGATATACCGTTGGAGTCTTTAATATATTCTTTTTGTTGCCAGTGTTGTTGTTTTTTTTGTTTCGCGTTTAGCTGTGCTCCTTGCTTGTGGTTAATTTGAATTTGAGTGGATGGAATTCTTAACCTAGAAACTAGAATGCGTATTCTCGGATTTGGGGGAAAATTGTAAACCCTATTTTAGGCTTGAGATGGAAAGTGTCGGTCTCATTATAATGCCTTAATAGATATAAAACTTTGTTTTGTGCTCTCGTTTCGTGTATTCGTGGTTTTTTATTTCGTGTTTTTTTACATGTTGCTGTTGCTACTGCTTTAAATTCAATCGAGTATGTTTTCAGATGAAATTAGGGTTTTGGATTATGTGAATTTTTAAATGATATACCGTCTGAGTCTTCGAATATAAATTGCTACCTAGAAACTGAAATGGGTATTATCGGATTTGTGGGAAATCGTAAACCCTATTTTAAGATTGGAAGTGTCTGTGTCATTGTAATTTTAAATTTAATTTTGTTTTCGATTATACTTTTTGTGCCATGTACAAAATAATTAAAATAGAATCGATTCAAGGAGTTGTTAAAATGAAAAGTTTTGTGGTCTAGTATAGACTAACATTTGTGTGGACTGAAATAGGGAATCTATGTCGATGGGTTTATGTGAAATGTTTCGAAGTAGTGAAATTTAATCAAACTGTATGGATATATAGTTGTTTCAACTGTGCTTTTTATGTGCAACATTGGGGCATTTACCAGTAGGTTTTGCGGATGAGAACCGACGTGAATAATATCTTTAGAATTTGCGATAATTGAGTGGAATCAGTTCTTTTGGTTTGGTGAACGGGTTGAGAACTAATTTATCTGTTTTTTCATTTCATAGAACATCTTAAGAACTAACTAGTTCAGTTTGATGGTTTAGCTTCGAATTTACAGCAATAGGCCTTCAAAACGAAGTCTAATAAAAGCTAATGCGAAACCAAATTAACACAATATAATCCAACTAGTTCAACAAGAAGATTTTACACAAACTAGAGAGGGGGAACAGGGAGAAGAAACCTAGCCTGATTTGCAAACGTTCCATCTCTATTTAGAGAACCAGTTTGCATTCATAACGCTGCATGTCACATCTTTGAATTCCCAGTTCATAAGGATTAGTAAGAATCCCACCCAATTGCTATTCATGGGCAAATAAAGCATTGAAGGGATACTTGGTGAACGGATGCGTCTTCAACCTCTATAAGAAGAGGACACCGTTACTTAAACTAAATCCACTTTGATATCCGAATACATGTCCCAAATGCACAAGTGAAAGAGTTATGTTGACTCGGGAATATTTTTCAATACGGCAACTACCATTAGTTTTCAAAATGCAAAATGTGCAATGGCAAAATAACTAGCGAAGATATCAGATTTGAGTTTGTGTTGCACGGTTCCTAGTGGATTCTTGAATTTGACAGTCAGTTTATAATTTTTATCTTGCCTCCCAAAACTTGTTTAGTAGTGCACACAAGTTTTGCATAACATGTCCCAATAGAATCTAGTTCTAAAGCAAAAATAAAAGGAAATGAGGATCATAGATTGGAACAGCTGAAGGATCTTTTCTTTTTTTATTAGCAAACAATCATTAATATATAATAGTTCTAGGAACAAGTTGTGCCTGAGAACATGTACAAGCATTCAGCTGAAGAATCTAAAACCTTATGTACGAAAGAATCAGATGGTGAACCGTCAAAATGCAATTCTATATTTGCAAACTACTTGTCCGGTCCCTCCGGCAATTGCCTTTATAAACAGCTGAGACAGAGATCTCTCATTGAGAGGCAAATGAGCCGTCTTGCAAATTTAAAGGGTTTGTATTTGTTTTAAAATTGGTTGAACGTCATTCAGTTGTGTTGGAGAGCGAGAGAATAGAAATATAAAACACTATTAAATGTGGGTTTAGTTAGACATAACTGTTATCCTTACATTAGTAGTTTCTCTTATATTTCTGGATCACATTAAACTCCCATTGCTTTTTCATTAACGTTTCAACAACAAAGGGCATTTACACAACTTCAATAGGTAGGAAAAACACCAAATCAAGGCATCTTAGCTTGGTTCTAGTAATCCTAACATCAGCAATTCAGCATCTTAGATAAAAAAAGAATGCCTCGTCTCTGTAGGCCTGTGCATCGGATGGGTTCGGGTCCAAAATGGTGAATCCGCTGAAAATTTATGACTCATAAATCTGATCCATAACCGTCCGTTAACGTTTTGGATTTTAACGGGTTTGGTTTGCGTCGGGTGCGGGTCTAGCGGGTGGTTTATTTCGGGTTTGCCATTCTCACCAACACGTTTCAATAAAGATAGAACCAATTAACCCGGCACAATAGATCCATTAATCATTAATGAGTCAGTCACTGTCATCAATAGCTATGAACTTACCTGAGCTGCACAGCGAGCAAATTTTTGGCACCTACCTACTTGAAAAATTTGTATTCTTAATTTAACAATTTTCTTGTTTTTGTCTAAAAAAAAGGTGTTGAAATTCTAAAAAATAGAAACACAATCACAATATCAATTGTCATAATTTTAATGAACAGTGAAATACGTTTAAGTTACTTATAAAATTTTAAAAGTATTAATTTTATCTTCATAAAAATTTTCGTATTAATTTAGTCTTTGTAAAAAATAAAACATTTTGACTGGTCCTCAATAGTAAATACATTAGACGATAATCTGGCGTAGTTAAAAGACTTACACTTGTAATTTGATTACAAATGAATTAAATAATTTGTGATAATTAAAATCATCTCAAAATGAATTAAAAAATTTGTGGTGGCTAAATTTTTTCAAAAATTGCAATTTTTAATTACTTCCTAGATAATTTTCTTGTACTTTCTAATAAAATTAGGAAGAAAAATGAAATAACAATGAGTTCTAGTGTCTTGTGAGTATGCTTGGGAAGGTAGAGATAATTAAGTCTGTTAGCTACGTCAAGAAATTGTCTAACAGAGTTATCACATAAGACCAACAAAAATATTTTATTTTTATAGGGATTAAATTAATACGAAACATTTTATGAAACTGAAATCAATATTTTTTAAATTTTAAAAGAATTTCAAACATATTTTACTCGTATAAATTTGAGGACAACTGATTTTTTTTCTTTCTACTAAGTCAATGACAAAATGTTATGTTAATATAATTATGAATTCACTATCATCATGCACAACAATGTTAGTTCCCTAGTTCTTTATCTACACACTATTTTTTGTTTGATGAAGAACCCCATACTAAGACTTCCTTAATAACATATTTATATATTTTTTAAAATTTGGTAATTTAGACAACATAGAAATAGGGATTGAGACTCAAGTCTGAATTAGGTTTAATTACATTCGCGTCATTCAATCAAGAAAGTCTGAACAGTTTAAAAGGAAAAAAAAAAACATACAGATAAATTGTGACTAGGTTTGACAAAGTGAGTCAGCCTACCAAAACGGGTCGGGTTGGTCCTAGTCCACCAAAAATATGGGCCAGGTTGGGTTGGCCCACTTTTGCAAAGTGAGTTGGAAATGCTAGCCCGCCTCACTTTAAGGTGGGTTGGTGAGCCAGCGGGCAAGTCCAACTAAAAAAAATAAAATAATAAAAAAGTTAGTTTTTTTAAAAAAGACAAAAATTATTAAAAAGATAAAAATGTAGGATCACCGCGTTCAAATCAAAATTTAAGAGTGGAGAACAACAAATTAAGCTTTAGCCAGTATCTTACCACATGTACTAGATCACCACATATAAGAACATATACAACAAATTAAGCTTTAGCCAATATCTTACACATATACAACAAATGATGACTTTGTCGTTAATTAGACCCCTCTATCCCTTGACTAAAATGAAAGGAAATTAAAGGACTGAAAGGAGATGGCAGAACTTTTAGGACGGAGAAGAGTGAAGGCTGGCACGGACTATGAACCACTGGCATTGTGGCGCTACCGACAAGGAGTGTGGGACGAAGGACCTTGGAGGCTGGAGTCAGTCACGGTCACCATGGACTAGGGAGCACTGGTGCGGGTGATAGGAAGTGCGGGATGGGGATTACCGCCCTGCGGAACGAGGCAACGAGGTCGAGATCGAGGAAGAGGAATGAGGCAATGAGGTTGACGAAGATATGAAGCTCTCTCTATCTCTCAGTCTCTCTCACTTCTCAGCCACTCAATTCAATAATATCTATTGAATATTTTAATATTTTTATTACATCAATTTTCATGAGCCTCATGAGTAGAGTAGTTGCAGTGTAGCAACAGTAACATATTGTTGGGATTGTTGATCCGATGGGCTGGCTCAGTCTTGACCCGATTTTGGCTCACATTTTTTGAGGACCGATTGGCCCGACCTGTTTAGTTAGGTGGATTGATATTATCAATTTAGCCCACTTTTTTTTTTGGGCTAAATGAGCTAGTCTGCCAGACCAGCTCATTTTGTCAACCCTAATTTTGATACACACAAAGAATTCATTTAGTTTCAGTGATATTAAATTTAATTTTTTAAGGTAAATTTTGGATTTAAATTTTATGAATAGAAAAATAAATGTTTCATCTAATTAAAAAAATGTGATACACACAATTAATGAACTCACGATTTACATCTGCTACCATTAATGAGAATTTAAGAATGATAATGAAATGCCGACGGGCAAGTTATCTAATGTGGCATCATATTGCTATAATCCATCGCATCAAGTGTTGAGATAATTATTGAGTTGTCAAATTTCCAACTGTGAGTCATAGTAACCTATGTCTAGAGGCAACAATCCAATATAGAGCCATAACTTCTGCTACTATTGGTTCCCCGTTCTCGAGTAAATCCTATAAAATTTGTTTACTTAAATTATAATTTTCATCTTTCAATAACTTTAAATGTGTGATTTTGATTTTTTTATTTTTAAATCAAGACATCTATTTTTTATAATAATAATTTTATCATTTTATTAATTAATTATTATTCACTTTGATATAATATATCAGTAAAACTTATATAGACTATTATGTGATAAAGAGTCAAATAAAGTAAAAAAATAAAAAAATTTAATATAAGTTGAAGTTCTAACATTTTATTTAAAAATATAGAAACAAATCACAAACATAATTATTTTATTTAATTAATTTTATAATCAATATTTTGCATGTATTATTAATAAAGATATATATTTTTAATTATAAAAATTTCTAAATTAAATATTTAATTGTGTTTAATATTTAATATTACATATATTTATTTTGATTATAAAATTTATTTTAATATAAACTAATAAATTTTTATATGTAAAAATTTGTCTTATTATTTTAAAAAATTACACATAGATTATTTATATAAAATATTTTATGTAATTTATACAAATTACGTAAATTTAAAATGATATTTAAATAATTTAAAATAATTTTTTTTTATTTTTTATAGTTAAATTTTTATTATTATTTATATATAAAAATAAATTTATATAATATTTATAAATTATATAAAATAATTTGTATAAATAATTTTATATTAATTTATGTAATTTTCTTGATTTATCTAATTATTATTAAAAAAATTATTTATTAAATAATTTTTTATAGTTAAAATGAAAATATTAACAATCAGTTTCTTCAAAAATAAATATTTAATTTTTTAAATTTATATAATTAGAATAAAAATAATTTACATATTAAAATAAATTTACAAAATTTTTATCATTTATATATTAATTAATGCAATTATATTGATTTATATAGTTTGTGTAAAAATAATTTCTATATTAAAACTAATTTACAAAATAATTGATATAGATAATTTATATATTAATTTATGAAATTTAACTATAAACTGGTAAATTAAAACAAAAATTATGTAAAATATTTAAAATAAAAACATATAAAATAAAATTAAAAAGATTTATATATTAAATATTTTTTAATTTATAAAGTTTTATAATTTGAAAAAAATTAATAACTCTTGACTAAAGATACATATGAAATAATGTTTATAAAATTAACTAAATATAATAAATGTCTTAATGATTTATTGTCTTATCTTTAAATCTAAGGTTATGAGTTCAATTCCTATCAATATCCTTTTTATTTTTTACTTTATTTAACCATTTGTCATATAAGGGGGACCAAAATCAACATCAACATCAACAGGTGGAAGGGGAAGGGAAAATAAGATAAAAGAAAAGAATGAGTAAAGAAGGAGGGGGAGATAAAGAGGCAAAAGACTAAAAAGAAATCATTGGGAACATAGAGATAACAATGGGTCTAATCATCTATCAAGCTTATAGTTTTTCTTCATTTTGTCCTAAGACACATCGTCCGCCAATCTATATCTCACTTCATTAAGTTTTGTTTAATTACCTTTTTCAGGTAAATTTTGATCCACTTTTACCTTTCTTTGTGTCGAGCTCTTGATAACAAACTTTTATTCTTACGGGAGCATCTAAGGACCTTCTCATTACTTGTTCATACCACCTCAATTTATGTTACTTCATCATTTGACTCATCGGTACTACTGCTACCTTTCGTCGAATATCTTCATTTCTTATCTTATCCATATTCGTATAACCACACATTAACTTTAACATCCTGATTTATGCTACCCATATTTTATGCTAATGTTGTCTATGTGCTAACCAATATTCAGCTCCACATAACATTGCAGGTCTTACAGTTGTTTTATAGAATTTTCCTTTTAGCTTAAGGGAAATTTTACGATCACACAAAAATTCAGGTGCATTCCGTCATTTCATCCAATCTGTTATGATTCTATGATTTACATCATTATCAATATCTCCACCTTTTTGCAAAATCAATCCTAGGTATCTAAAAACATCCTTCTTGGGTACTTCTTGACCAAGTAGATGTACATGGTCTTGATTATCATCTCTTACCAGCAAAAAGTCACACTTTATATACTTAGTCTTGCTCTAGCTTAACACGAATCCTTTAGAGTCCGAAGTGCTTCTCTGTAATTCAAGTTTCCTATTAACATAATTTTTTGTCTCATCAGTAAGCATAATATCATCTGCAAAAAGCATATACCACGACACTTCCTCTTGAATATATTATTTTAGTTCATCTATCACTAAGTCAAAGAGATAAGGGTTAAGAGCCGAACCTTGGTGTACACCTATTGTGATAGGAAAATAACTTGATGTTCCATTATAAGATTTCACACATGTGGTAGCTCCCTCATACATTATCCTGATTGCATTTACATACTTTGGTGGTACTTTTTTCTTCTCAAGAATCCACCATAAAACTTTTATTGGAACCCTATCGTATACTTTCTCAAGATCTATAAACATCATATGTAAGTCTTTCTTCTTTTTTCGATACCTTTCCATTAATTGTCGCATCAAGAAAATGGTTTTCATGGTACATCTCTTGACATAAATTGAAGTTAATTTGTAAAAACATTGATCTCTCTCCTCAAGCGATGTTCAATAATTCTCTCCCACAACTTCATAGTATGACTCATAAGTTTAATGTCTCTATAGTTAGAACAATTCTGGACATCTCCCTTATTTTTGTAAATAGGCACAAGCATACCTTTCCTCCAAGTATCAGACTTCTTATTTGTTTGAAGAATCTTATTGAAAAGATTGGTCAGCCATTTTATTGTCACATCCCTCAGGCCTCTCTACACTTCAATAGGGATGTCATCGGGTCCCAAAGTTTTATTATTCTTCATCCTCTTTGAAGTCTCATTAACTTCATATATATATTAATTCTGAGCACAAATCTTCTATTCATATCATCATAAGTCTCATCCAAGTCCATGTCACTTTTATCGTCACCCCATTAAAAAGTTTGTTAAAGTAGTCCATCCATATTTCACTTTACATCTTCATCTCTTATCAAAAGTTTTTTTATTTTCATCCTTGATGCATCTAACTTGGGTGAGGTCTTTACTTTTCTTATCCTTCACTTTTGAAAGTTTGTATATAACTTTTTCACCATCATTGCTCCCAAGATTTTTATACAAATCGACGAAAACCTTGCCTTTAGCTTCCTGCATTGCTTTCTTTGAATTTTTCCTCACAAATCTAAACTTTTGCAAGTTCTCATCATTGAGACTTTTATGCAAGGATCTAAAACATTTCTTCTTCTGTTTAATTGCCTCATCCACCTCTCCATTCGACCACCATGTTTCCATTGTAAGAAATTTGTTTCCTTTGTTTTCTCCAAGCAACCTCCTTCCCACATTTTAGATACATATAATCATCTCATTCCATATTCCATTTGCTTCTCCAATAGACTTCCACGGTCCTTCACGCAACATATTTCCTTGAACTCCATTTGTTTTTCCTCCTTTAGCTTCCACCATCTTATCCTTAGGTTTTAAGTCATCTTCCTCATATTAAATACTAAATACTTTGTTGAACTGAACCTCTAGAACTACCAACATATGTTGCGCAATAACATATTCTCTAGGATAAACTTTGTAGTCGATACAAGAATTTCTATTTTCTTTTCTAGTCATAAATAAATCAATGACTACGATTTTGACCACTATGATAAGTGATAAGATGAGACTCCCTTTTTCAAAAAAGGTATTCGCTAGCATTAAATCGTAGGCTAGTGCAATGTTCAAGATATCTTCTCTAGTCTCATTTTTTGTCTCATAGTCAAAACCTCTGTGAATTCTATCAAAATGTTCACTGCTTTTATCAACATGACCATTTAGGTCTCCTCCTAGGAAAATCTTCTCATCTCGTGGTATCCCTCTCAAAATCTCCTCCAACTCTTTCCAAAATTTGTTTTTATCATTTGATTACAGTTCAACTTGGGGTCCATACACACTCATGATATTTAAAATTAAATTACCCACTACAAGCTTAAACAACATAATCTTGTCGCCTTTCCTTTTGACGTAAACGACTTTTTCTCTGAAACCTCTATCAATCATAATTTCAACACCATTTCAACTCTTGTTTATACTTGTATACCAAAACTTGAAACTGGTGTCATCCACTTCCTTAACATTTTCTCCAATCCACTTAATTTCTTGCAAGCAAATAATATTCACTTTCTTTAAAATCACGGATTTAAAATTATAGAGAATCAAAATTGAAAAATTTAGGCAGATTGGGTCCTGAGCACTAATCAAACTTTGGACAGATTTCAAGAGTCAATAAACACTTACCAAAATATTTATGAATTATCCACTACAAAGTCCTCACCTCGGCACCACAATATTCACGAACTTTAATTTTTCTAATTAATAAACACGTAATTGAAAACTAATATATTTTTTGTAAGTCAAAATTTATTGAATACAATTTGGTCCACAAGATGTGTTCCAAAATCACAGTAGAGGATAATAGAAAACTAATTTAAATATGTTTTTGTCTTTATAAAATATCACTTCTTTTATCTTTTAATTTAATTTTAGTCCATCTAATATTTTGTGGATTTTGAATTAACCACAATCGATATATTAGAAAAATATATATTTGTGCATATAAAAGTATATTCAAGTTCACTCCCCCTCTACAATAAAGTTAACCCTTTCTTTACCTGTCGATACTAGTCACAAATTTCTGAGCAAGAAATGTCTGAACTGAGTCTGAACTGTTTTGGATCAAGTATAGGTTCAGATTGAATAGGATGATTATTGTGCCTTTTCCTATTTTGCACACGGATTCGCAAGTTGCAACCGATCGAGTTACTAATTTTCACGGCTTAAACTGTTAAATAGTACAGAAAAAATAAATGTACAAATAAGTGTAAACCAACTGGACAATGGCCCAAGTATGGTTTTGATTTTGTCTTCTTTTCAAGTTTGTTAGTTAAATTTACCAATCATTACTCGAAAATAATAAATAACGGATCTACATTTTTAAAATGTAGAACACGCTTTGTCGTTTCGAAACTGGGGCATGTGAGCGAAAAACTCACCAAGGTGTTTCTTATATAATATTGAAATAAATCTACGATGTCTACATACCACTTTTAACTTATAACCGACAAGAAAAATTATAAATAATATTAATATAATGTTACTAACACATTTTTTAAATGTATAAACTCTTTTCAATGTGTTACGGATAGGCCTATTCAAATATTTAAACTCTATAACCACCAAAAGATAGAAGATAAAACAGAAGATATATTTATAACCAATGTCGTTCATATATTAGATAATCTGAATATCTTTACAAAAGATAATGGGCTTCAACAATATCTTCCCAGGGTCCAGGAATTCTGCTATAAATACAGCTTTATTCATGGTGAAAGGTACACAACAATCCTAACTCTCTCTTTTCCATTCACACTGCACACACAGCACACCACTTGTGTTGTTTCCAGCAGTGATCATCTTCCTGGGGGTGCTTCATCTCCATAGGCATCTTCAGAGAGGGAGAGTTTGATCCCATAGCAAATCCA
>CM023945.1:8937534-8950237 GCA_013407115.1 Glycine latifolia | reverse complement strand
GCAGTGATCATCTTCCTGGGGGTGCTTCATCTCCATAGGCATCTTCAGAGAGGGAGAGTTTGATCCCATAGCAAATCCCAGCAAACCTTGCTGGATACATTCTGTTTCTCGTAAACGGAACACAATGTATTCTCTCTTACTAGTTAAAAGTTTGGTATGTCTCACTTATTTGATAATAAGAGCCACCAAATTTAAAATATGACCAACATATTTAATAAAATTCATACGGTATAGTGTTAAACATACCATAAGCCGACTTTTGATTTAAATATGAAATTTGAACTTCTTATAAGGTGCTATCTTGGCAAGTTTAATTTCTACATATTATTAACGTAATTTTTTTATATTATTAACTAATTAGAAATCATAACAATAATGATTTTATAACTTATTATTAAACAACTATAAAATACTTTATACCAATAGTGCAACATCACTCTACTATTTTTTTTATATGTTCTGGATCTCCTCTATATAGATTGGTCAGCTGGTGACTCACGACTCACAATAACTACCTAATTGTTTCACTTGCCAACTATTACTATATAAAATATTCCGCACTTACAGGTGCACATGTCGCTTGCGGAAGTCCTTTTCCTTGCTTGAAACATCTACCATGTTCGGAAGTACCAAAATCCATCTAATATTATATAAATCATTATATTATACGAGAATAGGATTACAAATTATTGTGGGGCGCAACAACTGTTACCAACTGCAATATTGTTTTTATGGAGCTACCGGCAACGACATTAGTCCGCAATTGCATTGAGTTTAAATCACATCACATGAATTGCTGCAATGCAACAGAAATAGGGCTGCAAATAGCTAGCTAGACCGCAACACCGTTCTTTTGTAGAAAGAAAAGAAAAGAATCGGAGATTCAAAGCTTAATCTTCTATTCAAAAAGTTGATGATTGAATGGATGTGGTTGTGTGGGACGTTGGGGAAGTGCAGGAGGCATTTGATGGTGATAAATGACACAAATCTTAAAATGAACAAATATGCATACGATTTTATAAATAAAAGATATATCAATAATAAATTTTTTTTTGAATTATGTGCAATCATATAATAATTTTATGTCGCAACAAATGCGATTTGTATCGCAATAGCCACAATACGTACACACATCTGCAATATGTGCAACTGTGGCCGCAATCGCAATGGCACCCACAATTTGGAATCACGTCAGGAAACAATCTTGTTTAATCTAAATAGGATCACGGTAAACAACAAAAATTTCCTAATGAATATTTTAACTCCATGTTTAAGATTTGAATTTGAGACTACTAACCAAGAAAAAACACAATTTGTACTAATTATTAATTGTACACACTTGGTGGTATAGTGTTTAGACTATCTTTTTACAGTTGCACTTACAGCAAGGCTTATTATTATTATTTTTGTTACAAAAAGGTGTGGTCGTGGTACAAGGGTGAGGCACAGGTGTGTGTTGAATGATGAACTTTCACCATCATAATTATTGAAGTGTTAAAAGACAGATCGATCACAAATGTGAAATAAAACAAATATGATTTGGGCAATGGATGTTTGTAAGTGATGTGATGTGGTGTTGTGTTGGGTGTGGGAAGACGAGACAGACAGACAAGAGAGTCTAAGGACACAATGGTTGGCAGCAGCAGCAATGCATACATACATAGCCACCTCACTCTCACCTCAATTCATTTCAGTTTTTTTTTTTTTTCATTACTCACCTCGGCACCTTTTCTTTCTCTCTTTCTACAGTGTTGTTTATGTCCTTTTCCTCTCTCACACAATACTGCTGCAGACATGCAGTGATGACAATCCTGCAACTTCTAGTTTTGCATAATCGTAGACAAACCCTTCTTTCTTTCCCTCTTCAATTATGACTGCCTCATTTGCCCATAAATGCAATTTTATTTTTATTTATTATTATTATTTTCTTTCTTTCTCTTTCAATTTATGTACGTTCGTGGTCAGGGGTGAGTGATGATCTTTCACTTCTGCTCTGGTGGGTCAACGTCAGCAAGCCACGGGAGTTTTTTCTTTTGTTTTTGCATTTTATCTTGACACTATTTTGATGTGAGATTTGAGTATGGATACAGAAAAAGAATAACTTATGATATATATTAAAATATGAGTTTGTACTTAATTCAATCAAAAATTAGTTCATAAATGATAATTATTTTTTAATTATATATTTTATCTTTGACATTATTTTTAATGGAATTTGGATTTTTTTGGAATACATCTAAATATTATATAAAAATCTGATTCAACTTTATATATCTTGTTCAAAATAGTTTGAATTGAATTGAATTTCTTATTTTATTTATTTATATTTATTAATACCAATACTTTTGTACATTATGTGTGAGATTAATTTTTGAAGGATAGAATAATACGATCAGGCTCTTTCCACGAGTGGGGATTCCAGCGCGTCAAATTCTACCATTCTGATAGGTAATTCGCTTCCCGTTAAATAATACTCTGTTATGTTGAACTTGTGGATCAACGTACAAAAACATGACACTGACGAGGAAAAACAAAGCATATGGACGCGCATATGCATATAAAATAATACCAACAAGCCGATAGTGAGAGTGGTCCCAAACTCGATTTCTTTAAAAAAATTTAAGATTTGAATTTTGTGTATTAGAAAGGAAGACGTAATTAAGAGGAGAGATGTTATTAAAGATGATTAATTAAGTTTTTCGATAAAAATTAATCATCAATAAAATAAATAAATACTATGTACTAATGTTATGATGATAAAAAATATACATATAAAATAATAAATTTAAATAAAGTTTTTAATGTTATTCTATATTATTATTAATTTATTAAATTGAATAATTACATAATTTTATCAAACTCGATCGATACCAGTTGGATTCTCAAAATAATATTCAGGTAATAAATATATGAATACTTTTCTAATTTAACAACATAATATTCAATATTAGAAATAAATCTCTAAATATATAAATGAAAAATTATCCTAAAAAATAAGTAAAAACTCATTTTTTTTACGCATAACACGTTTCAAATGAAATAAAAAATAAAAGTAATCTCAAATAAAATAAACCTAACAAAAAAATCCTTTTTGATAATGGTTTTGAAAAAAAAGTAAATAATGAAGAAGAGTAATTTTTTTTCAAGTACAAGTATATTCCTCAATTTAATAATATTTCAAAATAAAAGAAACGAAACAATAAACTATCATTCCTGTATCTCCTAGAAATCTCTATCATTCTTGTAAATACAATATATATGACTATTGAATTTAATAATTAAAAATATACACTTTCTTTGCTTCAAAACTCTCTCGACCAATCATATTATTATTGTAAAATGATCTGATATATATATATATATATATATATATATATATATATATATATATATTGTGGTTAGGGATAAACAACACAACCAACTAACTGAATATATCCTTATACTTCAATTAATATTTCAAATGTGTTCCTATGATTTAGCAACCATTCCATAAAGTACGATCTAGTAATAAATTGTGAAAAACAGAAATTTAGTTTTTAAGTGTATAAAAAGTGTATTAAATTAAGTTATAATATATAAGAATTAATTTAATAATAAATTATATATTTTTTGAACTAATTTGATATTAAGTTATAAACTTCAGATCAATTTGTTATTAAATCTACAAAACTAATTTATTATATTTTTTGCACATTCAAATACTTCTAAATTTAAATTTGTTATTTTTAAGGATCAATTTTTAGTATCTTACTCTCCGGAATAAATTTGGCTATTTGGCTATTTAACTTAATGGATATGATTTATTCAAAAAATTTAAAAATATAAAGATTTTTCTTCAAAGCTTTTACACCAAAAAATGTAATAATACAAATATCTATAGAATAATTTTCTTTCATTTTTTTTTAAAAAAATTGTTCACCAGTGATTTTCGGCAAACTCAAGCTTTTTCATCAAAGAGGGCCCACTGAACTTAAGCTTGTCTACCCCTTGTCTTGTGGATATCTTCCATCGTTGAATATTCATTCCTTTACGCAATGAGTTGTTTTCGGCAATGGATTTTTTTCACCCATACAAGGACAATAATGAATTCTTGTTATCTCTTTTCCAAACTCTTTTCGTTCTTCTCAACCTCAAGAGTAAAAACGACCTTTTTCATAGCACAATGCACTTTGTTAACTTGAATGAAAAAGGGAATATTCGACATCGACAGTTCTTTTAAATTCATGATCACGAGCATACCAAATGTTTGATAACAGATGCAAACAAATCCAATGCAAAAAGCTGAAACTCCTTAAACGTGGAAACTGGAAAGAAGCTGCTTCTTTAGGAAGCAAAAGCCATTATGGGTTATGACAGAAAGTCTTTTAATATCTATTTCATCAAGTTTATGTAAAGTGAATAACACACACATAAATAATCATCATGTATATGTATAATTTTTATCATTTCGTTACAAGCTCACAATGCCTTTTTGCATGAGTATATGCTTCGGTGCCAATTTTCAACTTTTAAGAGTCATAAGCTATTTGTTAGGTTAGATTTCATTAAAAAAATTGTTTGATTTGATTAGTTAAAGGGGTGAGGATATACTGGGGGCAATAGGCGAATTAACATTGCCAATTTTTTTTAAATTAATTATACTTTCACATTCTTAATATCGGTTATTTTAGATATTCAACATCAATTTTGAATCAATATTAAAACTAACTATGTTAAAAGTGTCAAAGTTAACACCGGTTATAAAATCGATATTAAAATACACTATACGTTTTAAGAAAACATGTCATATTATAAGAAATAAATAAAAAAAATGTAAAATACTCAAAAATCAACATCGATTTTGCTGTTGTGGTACAAAAAACAACATCAATTTTAAGAAAAAGATTCACGGAGGAACATACACTTTGAATTTAAAAGAAAAAGTTACTAATTCCAACCATTTTTTTGAACCTTGCTCAAATTGGATCCTTTCTATTTTTCTATCAAAAATAGACTTATGAAGTTTTTCTAACTTATTAATTTTCACTACCCTTAGATACTCCCCTGAGAAATGAATAAACTTGAATATTATTGTGCGAAAAACAACATTATTTTTTAGGTTTTTTGCATTTTTTTTAATATCCTGCATTTTTTTAATATTACTCAAACATGCAAATTGAAAAATAGAATCAGTTTAGGCAATTTTTAGACAGTATCAAGCAATATAAATTTTTATATTATTATTGAATAATTACTATCAATCAAAAGAAATAGTTAAAGTAATGAAAACAATAATATCAATACATAAAATCATATATAACCTAAGCTAATTAAACATAACTCTACAATTGTAAAATTTCTTAAACGCCTAGTGTTTCATTGTTAACTCTGAGAAAACATCTTGTCCACTGAATGCGAATCGCCTTTATTATGGGTTCCAATGCTCTTGTCTCAATAAAATACTGCATGATATAATAAAACATAGGTTAATCAATGTACATAATAACAATTATAACAAATGAAATTAGTTTTGAAATAAACAATTATCATTTCTCAATTATCCTTCATCCAATGCATCATGTAATAGCTGCACTCAGCGCTTCCTTTTTGCTTATTACATTAAATTCAATAAGATATTCAAAGTTTACCGAAATGTAATTTTTAATGCATCAGACATTGTTTAAATGACATACTTTAACTAAAATCCATTTAGCAGTAGCCTTTGATTTACTTCATTGACTATCGTTGAATTCCTTTAACGCACTGGTTAAGAGAAACATACATGCATATTGTACAATTAAAATATTGATGTCAAATACTAATGATAAAGTAAATGCATTACAAAATACAACTGACCTGTTAATAATTCCTTTCAAGTAGTTGTCGGACTTATTGTGCAAGGAACAAAACCAGCCGACAACATTGTCCTTAGGACATATAACGACTAGTTGCTAATGTGCATTGCTTTAGAGAACATTAAGTTATTATAGTGCATACATTATTTAAATTGATTTGTTTAATTTTACTTACTCATTCAATTAAGCTCCTAGGTAGACAGCTCTATGTGAATTCTACATCTATCTTTTAATATAATCATCATATTCAAATTACGATTGTCCAAATCTCTGTATGAACTGTGGCTCAAGGAATCTATACACAAAGACATTCCTTGATCATAGACTTAACTCATCCATATGCCTATTGTTGTTAAAATAAAGTAAATTATGCATCAATTTAAAACAATCAGTCATGTAATGGACTGTAATGTAAAGTGACTTACAGAATCCATATTTTTATAACAGAGATGTTGAGACATTGACCACCGTATGCTATTTCAGAAAGATATTTATGCTTTATGTACAAGGGGACTTTATCATTATACACCCAAACACTATTGAATCCCATGACACCTGCATAGGCTTAAGGAAAAGTTGTGGGATCGTCAATACCATATGGTATAATGGATCATCATCAAGTTCCGACCTATCTATAGCTTTCGCTGGTCCATCAGGTCTCTGCTTATCCTATACAGTTAATAAACATAAGTTAATGACATCCAACACTTTATTTGTAACAACATATGGCATATTCTAATTATTTTGTTTTTGGAAAGGAAGCTAGTGCAATGAAATCTTGGAGACATGTATGTAAAATTGGTAATCAGATTCCATTTCTCACATAACACTAATATGTTCATCGATAAGAATGAAGTAAGAAAATGAACTCAGCAAGTTACTACCCAAAAAGGAACCAGCATGCCTTCATGTTAAATAACATTTGGAAAAAATTTACACCACTAAAAGTAGTACATGGGATAAAAAGGGTGTAGTCACGACAGGGAACGAGAAAATCTTTAAGTAAAATGGAATTGGGACCATTGATTATTAGGTATAAAAAATGACTGAGAAAGTCTTTAAAATTAAGAAAGGTTCAGAAGTAAAATTGCTTCAGAATTCAATGCGTAAATTGTAAAAGACATATATCATTCAAAACTCATTACCAACAGTTTGACATTATAGTGGGTATTGGTGCCATTAAATTTCAATGAAAACAACATTTGTAAGTACAAACAAGGTCCCTAATTTGAACTTCTCTTAGTAGTTCCAAAAGCATCTCATATATACATTTTTTAAAAACATCCCCAAATAATATAGCCAAAATTGTTCAATAAATACGAGTATGATACAAATAATTTAATACTCTACTTATAAATTGCCGAGTGTAGAAGTTCCCTTATTGCAGAAAATTTGGATCCCCCTTCCTCTCATCCATTTGAAAGAGCCACGTAAAGAAATAACACAAAGACTAAGGTTTTTTAACTTGCGATTGACATATTCTTAACATTCTTCTCTATAATCTCAACAAAAGAACAAAATCAATAAGCATTCCGAGAGCAGCTCTCTTTAAACACTAGCATTGTGCCTTTATCTAATAATCTCTATTTCTATAATGATAAAATGCCAAAAATAGGTGTAAACGACAGACAAAATAGGCATCCAGATAAAAAACGAATGCTAACCTTTTGAGAGAATGAATGTTATCCTTTGGTAACCTCATCGCTGTCGCGAGACCGATAGTGAAAGCAAGACAAACAGTGAGCGTGAGAGTGCTGACAATGAGGAGTTTCAACGCCACGAGAAGTTCGAGTGAGATTAAAAAAAGGTTACAAAGTGAGGGAGCTTGAGGCTTTTAGGCGCTAGAGCATCCATTATAAAAGATCCAATAACATCGATTTTATTTAAAAATTAATGTTCTCACCATCAATTTTTGAAAAATTAATGTTAACATTATATTAGCAACACCGATTTTTCAAAAATCAATGTTAACACAAGTTTGTTAACATCGATTTTTCAAAAACTAGTGTTAACAAACTTATGTTAACATCAATTTTATTAAAAACTGATTTTCATAAACTCATGTTATTTATGAATATGTCATCACATTTTTGTTAATATTAATTTTATTAAAAACCAATATTAATATAACGATTTTAAAATCATTCTTTCTAGTAATGTTTTAGTACCATTTTACAAAAACAAATTTTACCAATTAAACTGCATGTTAAAATTTAAAATTCTCAAAAAGTCGTTTAAATCTAAATTAGTAAATTGATATTTTATTATACTGCTTCATTTTAATTTATAATATGTTAGATTAAATGTAAGTAAATATTTATTATATATGATTACATTAAAAAATTCTAAATTGTCTAGTGTAATTAATTTTATGAAGTTTGAGTTTTAGTTTCAAGTAATCTTCACTACTACATAAAAGGCATTCAAGGTCGGTTATTTGGACCATACAAAGTCGGTTTCCGAACCGACCTTGTCTCCGACGACGTTAAAAAGGTTAGAGAACAACGTCGGTTTTATAAGGACCGACTTTGAAAATTTTTTATTTTTTATTTTTTTTTAAAAATAGTCTTTTCTAAGTTGGTTATTTAAAAAAACCGACTTAGAAACTTAGATACAAAGTCGGTTTTTTTAAATAACCGACTTTGAAAGACTATATATTGACCATTTTAAGATGGTTGTTTTAAATAATCGACTTTGAATGTCATATTTTTTTAGAAGCTTATCGTACGGGACCGAACCTGAATCGCGAACTCGAGAGGTTATAGTGGTTTCGGTTTTGTTTCTTCTGCTGCTGCGGGTTCAAACATTTGGGGCTTTTTATAAAAGTGAAGGAGAACCACCATAGCAAACTAAAATGGTTTAATGGCAGAAGAGGAAGAGAGATGGGATTCACTGAGGCAGGGAGAGAAAATAAAAAAGAAATGAGAGAAAAAAAGGGAGAAGGAATACGGTGGTTGAAGATGAGAGAGGAGAAAGAGAGAAGAGATGAGAAATTACCAGACAAAAGCAGAAGAGGAGAGGAAGAAGATGCAAAAGCGGACAGCCTAAAGCCAAAGCGGTGGTGGTGCGGTGGTAATGGCGCAACGGCGGAGTAGAATCGACGGAGAAAGGAAAAAAGAAGCGTAGAAGAGAAAGAGAGAGAAGGAAGGAAGGAGGTTTGATTTTTAATGTGAAAGAGAGAACGTAAGGTTGGAATTTATAAGGTTGTTGGAATTTCAAATTCGAAATTCAAATTGAAATTTGAGTTTCAAATTGGCGCTGAGCGAGAATGGCTGAGGGAGAAGCGAGAATGGCCTATATAAAGTCGGTTGTTTTAAATAACCGACTTTGAATCTAATAATTTAAAAAAAATAAAACAAAATGAAGATTCTAAGTCGGTTATTTGAAATCACCGACTTTGAATCTAATATGTCAAAAAAAAATGAAAGAAAATCGGAAAGGACTTTCAAAGTCGGTTGTTTTAAATAACCGACTTTGAATGTAATATTTCGAAAAAAAAAACAAAAATGAAAGAAAATCAGAAAGGACTTTCAAAGTCGGTTGTTTTAAATAACCGACTTTGAATGTAATATTTCAAAAAAAAAAAACAAAAATGAAAGAAAATCGAGAATGGGCTTTCAAAGTCGGTTGTTTTAAATAACCGACTTTGAATGTAATATTTCAAAAAAAACAAAAATGAAAGAAAATCGAGAATGGGCTTTCAAAGTCGGTTGTTTTAAATAACCGACTTTGAATCTAATATTTCAAAAAAAAACAAAAAAAATGAAGTTAAATTTTTTTTTAAAAAAAATATGTAAATCTTTCAAAGTCGGTTATTATAGAAACCGACTTTGTAGAGGCTTATACAACGACGGTTAAAAAAAAACCGACTTCGAAATGCGAAATCAATTCAATTATTTACAAAATTGCCACTGACCTACCTACCAAGTCGGTTTTCTTACAACCGACTTAGAAGAGACGACGTTAAAAGTGGCTGCTGTAGTAGTGCTTATATCATTGCTGGTTTTACTCCAATTTTCACTCCAGGCCAAATATCATATATAGCGTCTTAATCTTGATTCAACATTCATATATACTCCCCAGCCACTTCTGGTTCAAGGTCGATGAGCTCTAAACTAACCTCTACCCCATTAGACTGTGCCACACGACTAGAATACGTCCAGAAAAGGGGTAATGTACGTATGGGGAGCATATTCTTAATTATTTACGTTTCCATAGTACTGGAGATTGGTTTGGCTACCCACCTTGACATTGTTTTTGCTACTCAAAAGCTTAGTCAATTTATCTCTTGATTTACCCATATTGTATGCTATCGTGCTGCCTTGAGGTTTTGGTTACCTCAAGGGTTCACCACGACGTGGTTGTCTTCCAGAGCATTTCTTCTTTAGTGTAAGTATCTTTGAGTGAACCTAAGATAATTAATTTTGATTAAAATTAATTTGAAATAAAATATTTTATGTTTAGATGTTTTTTAATATATATTTTTATCTAATATAAAAGTGATATAAAATTATTTTTAACTCAAAATTAGTTTTAAACATAAAAACAATTAATTAATCAACATATAAAATCAAATATATAAATATTTATCTAAAATTATGATAGTTTATATTTCAACTAACTTATCTAATATGAATCTAAACATGAGTTCAACTTTCAATTATCCCACTTGTGAGAGTGTTTGGATTAACATATATAATTTTTGTTTGATCAAATTTTCATGTCAAGATGCACAAAAACAATTAAAAATTAATTATGTGATCCATATTTTAATTATGTGGATGTGAATCAAAATACGCTATTTATCAGGAAATTTAAAATTCTTTAATTTAAAATTCATTGTTTGGATATTTTTATATGAAGAATTTAAATTTTTGGAATTTTAAAATAGAATTTTAAACAACTAAAAATGTGGAATTTGAATTTCCTTCTAAAATGTGAGAAATTGAAATTTTTCTTCTTCTATAGAAGTTCTAACCGCATCATTATTTACTCTGTCTCCATAACCTCCGACCTCCGCTACTCTCATGATACCTACCTCAAGTGTCTCTCCGTGCATGAGATTCAAAATTTTAAAAATGAAGAAATTTAATTTCTTTATCCAAATACAAAATTTTGAAAATGAAGAAATTTAATTTCTTTATCTAAACACAGAATTTTAAAAATAAAAGAATTTTAATTAATACATTTTAATTTATCTGAATTTTAAATTTCCTGAAATTTTAAAATACTTCATCCAAACATACTCTAAGAAATATTAAGCATTCTTTATCCCTAGTTTTTTTTATCCCCTTGGATCTTATATTTTCAAAGTCCACAAGCAATCAAATCTCCTGCGGATCTTATCATGGCTTTGCTTGTTGATACCCTTATGAGTCAGTGATTCATACTACAAATAATGCTATATACCACTGATTTGGTGTTAAATTTGTTGGTGTTTAAGTGTGAATAAGAAGTATCATATTGGATAGGTATGAATGTGTTGAGAAATATATAAGTGACAGATTTATAAACGTTAATATAGTGTCAAATGTTTTTGTGTGGTTAACCCATGATTCATTAATGAAATTTTTTCTAATGTTTTACCCACTTGTATTTCTAGTAAGTGGTATAAGACCAATCGATGGTCATAGACGTATCATGTTGATGTGAGTTGACAATGCAATTATTTATAATATTTGGTCACAATGACTATGCTCTAATGTCATCATTAAATACTTGTAGATAGAAGATTTCTTTTAAGAGAGGTATACCATATGCAACAGTCTCGTGGAGATTGAAAGTTGATGCACAAACATCAATAAAAAGTTTCAAGTATGTTAAATAATATTTAAGTAATACAAACCCTCTTATTTTAAGGTTGAGTTGGATGTAATATCAATTTTTTTTTATTGAGTGGTTCCTCACTTTCCTAACTAAATTAATAAGCCTTGATTGTATAACTTTTATATAATAAAAATTAAGCTATTAGTAAGACTATGCAGACTTTATATTAATGATATAATGTATTATATATACTAAAAAAGTCTTATTAGTATAAAAAATATTTATTATTAATATGACAAATATTAGTATAATACCTTATTTAAATTTAAGGGTCATAATGTTTAATTTTTTTATATTAATGATTATATATTATATATACCTGATCTGATTTTCAAGTAACCTATTCTCTTGCTAACGGTCTTGTATATTGACAATCAAATAGCAATACATATAACTAGCAAGCTACTAACTTTGTGTTCCACGCCAGAATTATATGTGCCAAACACTTGAAAATTGATGGTCACAATATGAGGTTCATTTATATGCATACTCAAGTCTGTCTTGGTAACAAATCTTTATATACGGTTCTCACTTTCTCACCTTTCGTTCCTTTGTCACATTTTAATTTCTTCTGCAAGATGGCCATGGTAGACATCTACAACCCACCATCTACAAAACGAACCTAGCTACCTACAAGGAAGGGTATCGATCAATCAACTGCCAAGCAAACTAGTAAATATTAGTCACTAATTGGTAATTAGTTATTAATTACTTGCCCATATATCAGACTAGATTAATCATAGTCAAGTATATGATATATTTGTATATATGCACCATGGTACTCATAAGATACCTTGTATATGTCTTCTCCACCTCAAATTCTATGAATATGAATTAATTCTAATCAAGGAATTTACACATACTAGAAAAATAGATAGTTCTAGTAATATAAAGTTTGTCAATATAGTTGTTTCTTGATCTTAAAACTTAATTATCTTTTTGTTTTCTTTCTAAATTTTAAGGATATGAATTTAAGTATCACATTAACATTTTCTATATATATATATATATATATATATATATATATATATATATATATATAT
>CM023945.1:8857583-8937524 GCA_013407115.1 Glycine latifolia | reverse complement strand
CAGGTGATGAGAGTATAGCAGAAGAGCTAATCTAGAATAACTAATTATAAAAAAAAAAAAAATTTAGGATTAAGTTTAATTAAGTAAAACAATCTTAATCACTTATAAGTTATAGCATATGATGGAGATGAACTCGTCTCAGTTCTCTGTCACTAGGTATGTCCCAATGTGAACAAAGACACAGAGATAACGAGAGATAGAGACTCTACTATACTGGTTTGTGTACAAAAACAACGACCCTTTGTTTTGCAAATCATTATCTACGTAAAAAGAGAGCGAGTTTCTCTATCTTGAGTTTTAAAACAAAAAGATAGAGTTTTTGAGAAGCACGTCTTTCCCCAAAACCAAGAACTAGCTTCAAAACTGAAAACTCGTGAAGTTAATTAGTCAACAAGACAAAAAACGTTAGGTTCAAATGCACGCTTACAGGTAAACTTCTACATGCATGATCACTGACTCACAACGAAGAGAGAAATGAAACCAAAGGTTTGCGAGTCCCAACGAAAACGGAAAAAAAAAGTGAGAAAAAAAGAGGAATTACTAATAGATATGTATATATATATTATAATTCGTTACAGCCAATATTATTATTATTTTGGTTTAACAAGTGCATATATGTATTCTAAAATCACATGACATGACATACCATATATATAAAGTGATATGATTCCTTTCAGTTTCTTAAAGGAAGAAACTCAAAAAACTGGTTGGAGGTGATTTCAGTGTCCATAGAAGCACTAGCACAGAACATAGATGATGATTTCCTCTCAGCAAGAGAAATTCCATCTTGGTCATCCCTCTTGTGTGGAAATAGGTCAAGGGTTCGAGAATCTGCATTTTCTTCACCGCCATAATAGTTTAAACTTTCTCTGTTGATGAGTGAAGATGATAAATTATTATAGTTTTGTGGGGATAAAAGTTGTGTGTTATGTGTTGTTGTTCTGTGTGAAGTTGTAGTAGGAGCTGCTATAGTAATAGGAAGGAAACAAGGCATTTCCATTTCTTGCAACTTAGCTTGTTTTTCTGATATGTTTCTCCTCAAAACTTGTATGCTGCCTCTCTCCTCAAACTGAGTCCACCCATTACATCCCTTTTCTGCTATATCCAGTGCGGCAGATTCCTGATAAAAATACGGATAGTAAAAAGTTGGCAGTAAAAAAGAAATTTAAAATTAAAACATGAGAAATAAGAGATAGGATAGAGAGAGAAAAATGGGGGAGGGGAGAATTCAGAATTCAGAATTCACAAGTCCAAGAAAAGCGTGAACGGATCTAGCACAAAACAGCCCCAACAGAAAGTTAAAAAAAAGCAGCTTTTGAAGCCTCTCCTTTTTTCCAAGATACAAAAAGCTCGTGTTGTTTTTCTTTAATTATTTTTCTTTCATACTTCTGAAAACCGAGTAAAAAAAATTGATTTTTGTTTGGGCTTTATTTTTTATTTTCACCTAGTGAATAAAACAACAAGACCCTATTATTGGTATTCTATAACCTTTGGGGAGGTATCTTTGCTTAACTAAGCTGAATAAAATGTTGTAGTAGTACCGTGAACAAAGCCAAGAGTAATTACAGACCTCTGCATGTTCACTGCAGTTTGAAGTGGATGCCCACTTCTTTGTCTCTTTAACTCCACAACCTGTCTCTTTCAACCCTGTGGCCAAAATCCAAACACCACCAAAATTCAACGTCAAATCTTGCATCCTAAAAATCATAAGAAACCACACACACACTCTCTTTCTCTCTCTTGGTTGTAATCATCAGTGCAAGAGTGATGTATAATATAGGAATCTTTTGACCACTAAAAGAACCTTGAATAGCCCCAAAGGCCTCAAAAACGTTATGGTGTTAGCACATGATATAGTATCTAGCTGTATTATATGTACCCTATTGCCTTTTCTGAATTTCCCATAACGTACTACTTTACTTACTACTCTTTCTTTCTTACCTTCACCAGAAGAAGAAGCAGCAGCATTGTTATTATTATTTTCCTCCATTTCCCTTCTACGCCGCTTCTGTCTCTCTCTGGCCTTGTGATTCTGGAACCAGTAGAACACGTTCTTCCCTTCAATCTTCCCAAACTGGCGCAACTGCGAAGCTATTTGTTGAATTTGTTCAGCTGATGGTGTTTTTGTGCCTTGCCTATACAATTCCTCAAGGACTAGTAACTGCACTGGCGTTGGACTCCATCTTGTGCTATGTTGCTGCTGAGACTGCACATTATTATTATGGGACCCTGTGCTATTTGTCCCTTCCTCTGCTACATTACCTGCACCATAGGACACATGGGAAAACCAAAAAAAAAAAGGTTAACCTTAGTGTATGTTCATACTTTACAAATCAAATGTGTATTAAGCACATTAAAAAAAAAAAAAAACAAGGCACTATACCATGAATACGTATGAGAATTTCTAAGAATCAGTGCATGTTTGGATAAGTGTTGCACTCGTTCAGAAGATACAAAATAAAATATACAAAGAGTACATATATCCTTCCTCAATAAAAGCATATTCAGCACTCAAAAATATGTTTATAATAATGGCTAATTAATTATCCTAACATCGAATTTAAATATTTGCTTAGGCTTACCAACATGGTGGTTGAAGGTGAGGATGTGGTTGCAGTGGGTGCAAATGCAATATGGTTGGGCTATTGAGCAGAATGTGGTGATTTTAGGGGGTGCATGGGAATTGAGGGTGGAGTTTGGAGTGGAAGAGTGAAAGGTGCTACCAAATGAATCAGACATGTTGAGGTTAATTTAGAGTCTATGCTACAAGGTCTTTTGTCATATATTGCACATTGGCTACTAAGGTTTCAGCCTTTTGGGGTTTGAAAATAGGGTTTCTGTGTGAGAAAGACTTAATGGGATGGGGTGAAGTTCAAGGGAGAAACTGTGTATTTATTGGGAGAGGGAACGTTGTAGTAAAAGCTTTAGGTGGAACAGCAACCAACAAAAGAGTTGACCCATATGTGTGTAATAGTATACAATAGTAATAATAGAGAAATCAAGTTAGGTTTTCAAATCATGAGGAGAGAGAGAGGGAGAAAGAGAAAGAGAAAGAGAGAGGTGGGAAATGGAAAGCGTAGAACTGAGAGATTTGGAGAGTGAAGGTGTGTGTGTGTGTGTTTCTTAAAAAGGACACAGCATGAAGATGATGTAGTGTTAATAAAGTTGCTTCTTCACCATGTCTCCTCTTTCATCCTACACAAACACGCTCACATGGTTAATTTTTTTTCCCCTCACAGTGCTTTGTGCCTTTCACTCTTCCTTTCTCCTCATCCAAAGTTTTTTGTTTCTCCTCCTCTTGGTTTAAGACACATAACCTACAAGTACACAAAGGAAACCTGTTTCGTATGGGTACTTCTTTGCTTTGTCTTGTACCTGACAGTTGACACTGTGTATGCACACACTACACTTTTGGACAATCACAACTTTTAAAACCCACTATTGGAAAAAAAGAATTATCTAAATCATGCTAAGCAATTAAGCAACTCCCTACCATATTGTGATCTAAGATAGATGTGATGTTTTCACAAAGGTTCCACTTAAATAGTTAAGAAAACATCTAAACTTAATAACATTTTGTGTGACCCAAGCCATTTAATAAAAAAAATTGCTCATTTTCTTCCAATTCATTCCTAATATATACTCATAAATAGTGAAGAAGGCACCTATAGAACAACTTTGAGCTAACACAGCTCTAGCTGAAGGTAAGTTTGGAGAAACGAATATTTACAAGGCCATAGATCAAAACAGTTTCTAAAGGCAAAATGTTAAGGCCCAATTCTAAAGTCATACGACTTGATATATATTATTGATGTTTATTAACTTGTATCGTTTCCTACCTGCCTTTTTTTGAATGTAACGAATCTTTGAGTTAGAATTTCTTGCACTAAGTTTACAAATGAGAAGCAGGGGCCAGAGAAATAACAAGCACTTTATGCTAACTATACAAACAGGTATGTTTATTTAATTTCAGCCAAAATGTTTTACTTTCACGTAACTGCAGAGTATTTTGGAAGGCTCCTAAAATAAAGTCAAGATTTCTTGACAGCAACTACAAAATAAACCAATCTGTTGCAATTTTTTATGGCTTGCCGGTACAGTTAGATGATACTTGAAATAACACACTTAAAATCGAGATCACAATTTTAGTAACCTGACAAGATCATATGCGGCCTTTTCGATCTTTTAATCTACCTTATCTCGACTGCAATAGGTCTTTGGGGAATAAAATGCTTCCAATAACTTGCTTTTGTATGTATAAAAAGTTTAGAATGGCTAGGGAAGCACTTATCCCCGTGCATATAGTTAGGAAAATACATCAACTTCGATGGAAATTTACAATGAAATTAACAGATATTCCTAAAACTAATCAAGTATTAACTTTGCAAAAATGTTTAATTACACCAGGGGTTCGATCCCGAATTCTTGTACATAAAAAAAAAAACATCTTTTAGAAGAGAGGTATATAAATCTCATAAATGACTATCAATACTCCAACATATTAGTCTCCATAGAAGGATATCTCGGATTTATCCAAATAATCGAATTGTTATCTAATATAATATGCACTTTTTTTTTACCTTTTGTTATTTAATAAGATATCTTTATAGACAAAGATAATACTAATCATAGAGCTGAGAGTAATATATAGTCAGATAAGAAATATTATAATATATATTCACTTTTTCTTTCATATTTTTCACCTCATTTTCTTCTCTCTTTTTTTTATTCACCACATCTATCACTTTTTCTTTTTCCCTCTTCTTTTTATCTCTAGCTTCTTTCTCATAAATTATTAGGCAGTTTTAAACAATCATGTGTCTATCAAAATAATTAATAAATGTCATATAAATATTAGTTAAGACAAAGATAGATTTAGACTAATGATTTCTCCATCTTTCCAGTTTTAGTTTTTATATACTCTAAAATCTCATTTTCCCAGGTAAAAATTACAAGTTTAATCGAGGTTATCACAATTTACTTCTACTATGGTCAATTGCATATGATGTATAAATGGACATTTTATTTCAAAATACATCTAATTAAAAGGATAGTCTGTTGGATTAACATTTTACGCGTACATATATGATCATACTAAGACAACGCGGAAAGAAAAGTTCGATTATTCTTTGTTCATGTATCACCAACCTTTTTTGTCATCCATCATTGTCACAAAATAAGCTTGCGTGTAGAGCATACTCAGATACTGAATGCTTATTGAATGTAAAGCAAAAACTTTATCGTAAACTTAAGGCATGGCTGCGTGTCTCACGTGTAGAATAAATACAAGCTTTGAGCACCCTAAAACCGTAAATAGTGGCTATTCAAACCATATAGCCAACCTCAAACTCAATCTGTTGTCTCAAGTTTGGAAGCTGATTAACTATTGAATGAATAATAGATATATAGGTGCTTGTCCCCCGACCATCTCTTACAAAGTCAATAATAATGTTGCCTTTATATTGTTTGTTGTTAGAGTTATTCATTTATTTATACTTACAAGTTACAACATATTGAATAGTACTGTCACTCTTGAGATATATCCTCGTTAAGATTTTATATAAAATGGTAAAAAATAAGAAGATATGATCTTATACGAAGGTCAATATCCAAGTGCTTTAAATATTTAGATATTCATAAGGATAGTTTTATCACTCACAATATATATATATATATATATATATATATATATATATATATATATAGTCATACCTTAATCAAACAGAATTACCTGTAAAAACACTGTAGTTTAGACCAAAAAATATGGTGCAGAAACACGTTACGAATTTTAGTTTTTAAATTTTTTTCATGTAAATGTAGCATTATGCTATTTAATATTAATTAATTAGCATATATATTTCCTATATCTTTCGCAGTTACAATACAAGTGTTTTGTGTTGCATGTGATTGGGAAAATGGATATACAATCGTTTTAAGAAGAGTGTTCAGAATTTGAGTAAGCTATTAATTAAAACTGTACGATAAGTATTATGTACTTGTTGTCTAGCAAACTAAAGATTGGTCAGAAGTATGAAAATCTTGAATTTTGCTAATAATCTCGTAGTAAAATACCAGTTGACTATTTCATCTTATTCAGGTTGATACCATTACCAGGCTTACCGGGAAAGTGTAGAAGTCAAAGCTTCCCTCTCAATATATTAATTTAACCGCTATTATAGTATAATAATTTATAAGAAAAAGAATTAATGGAAGCTAAGATTAATGTGAAAACAGAATACTGGAATTTGTTCCACTGTTTCATGTTGTTCTGTAATTTTGTTTTTTAGAATAATGCTCTCTCAATATTTTTCCATGCTTGATTTTTGCATATCGTGGTGGTGTTTCAATTAATTAAACTCATTCAGCTTCCAGATTTTTAAAAATATAACTGAAACAAATTAGTATGAAAGATGTATTATAATTGTATATTTGTATGGTCGTCGAGAGAGACTGAAATTAGGAACAATTCTTTTCAGTACACATTTGGATTGGGTCTAGCTCGTTTAAAGTATCAAAAGTGTAGTTATAATTGTTAATTAGAAAATGAACACTTAAGATTATATTTTGATAACTTGGCAGTTTTTTTTATTATACCCGAGTCTAAGTGTGTGTTTTTGTATTTTATCGGCGAAAGCAACACATTCATACATAAATACATGGAATATCATAGATATGTATACTGCTGAAATGTAGGTGAATGCTTAGCAGATTTGCCGTAATGGGTTGGTCTCCCTTGAACCAAATGTCAATATATTTTTGGTTTAATGATAAATAAATAAAAAAAGAATAAATACATGGAAAGATAAGTTATGAATTGACAGTACATGATCAAATTAAAGGCTGATTTTTAAATTAAATACAAATTAAATATTTAATTAGAAAAAAGGGGTAAAAATCAAACAAATTGGGAATTTGGGATTGTCAAACACGCTTAGCTTGGGCGTGTTTAAACACGCCCAACGTGTTTAAACACGCCCAACGTGTTTAAACACGCCCAAGCTAGGCGTGTTTGGCCCCCTTTTTCCCTATAAATAGCCCCACTTTTTACTTTTTACCATTTCACCTTCTCTCTAGAATTTGCTCTGGCTTCTCTCTAGAACTTGGAAGGAAATTATCTGCAGCGAAGCCTTGCCGAATTGTCTGAAGCGAAGTGCTGTCAACAAGTAAGTTTCTCTGCCTTTTTATATTATTTAAGCTGTTATATTCTATAATTAGATAAATGTTAGGATCATATGAAGTTGTTAGCGACATTTATGGTTTAGGTATTGCGGTTTAGTTTTAGGGTTTATGGGGTTAGTGTTTAGAGGGTTAGGGTTTGGGGTGTTTAGGTTTATGATTAATGGTTAATTGTTGTAGTGTGGTAGTGTTTAGTGATTTTAGGGTTTGGGGGGGTTAGGGGTTAATGGTTAATGGTGCTTAGTGTTGGTGGATTAGGGGTTACGGTTTAGGCGTGAGGTGTGTTAGGTTAGGGGTTATGGTTTTAGGGGTTAGTGGGTTAGGGTTTGGGTGTTTAGGTTAATGGTTAATTGTTGGAGTGTGTTAGAGTTTAGTGAGTTTAGGGTTTGGGGAGTTAGGTTAGGGGTTATGGTTTTAGGTGTTAGTGGGTTAGGGTTTTGGGGTTAGGGTTTAGGCGTGAGGTGGGTTAGGGTTTTGGACCAAAATGTTTCCAGTAGTTGGATTCTGCTAACATCTTGAACACGTCTTCATCGGTAATCAACTCTTTAATGTCATATTCGATTGCGGTGTCTGAATATTGGGCATGGGTTGGATGTCGGAAAAACAATTTTCTCACCACCTGTGACTTGTGAATCCCATTTGGGGGAACCCCGACAGGTACAACTTCCTTGATGACATCCTTGAGTCTTTCAGTGGTGCAGCCTAAAGGAATTTCGAATCGTATTGGGTTTGTTCCAGTAAAGGCATACCCAATAAAATCCGCTCCTCGTGGTATTTTCCACTTGCCGTTGTAATATAGCATTGCATCATGTTGGGGGACAATGTTCTCACGAAGCAGGTTGATTATACCATCTGGTGTTCTGTTGATGCTACATAATATTTCTATTGGGCCAGCACCCGACATTTTGTCATTGCACATTAACATTGTGCAAACATCATCATCATTTGTCAGTTGTAAAGAATGAAAAAAATAGTGCTGACCTGCATGTAGGGATGGTTGCCGGTAGTAAATCTCATCAACGACATGGCCATTGGTTAGCAGTAGGGTGTCATGTATCCTACTCTTCAGTGTCTGAAAAGAACAGTCATCAGGAACTCGCATTGGTATCGGTGAAGGACACTGAAAACAAACACCAGTTTCATTGTGTTTCATTGATCCATTTGGAAAAAGGAATGCTAATTTGGAGTTAGCAATTGTCTGACTGCTTGTTTCTCCTAAAAATGTCATGGTATTCAGATTGAATTTAGCTTATGGAGGTGTGATGTGTGGTAGTGGTGTGTTGTGTGGTAGTGTCTGCCTTATATAGGGGTCAATGACGTCCTACTTAGGCGTGTTCCACGACGCCCTTGTTAGGCGTGTTTAGTCACGGCCTTGTTAGGCGTGTTCAATGACGCCGTTGTTAAGCGTGTTCAGTCACGCCCTTGTTAGGCGTGTTAAATGAAGCCGTTGTAAGGCGTGTTCAGTCACGCCATTCTTAGGCGTGTTCAATGACGCCATTCTTAGGCGTGTTTTGTGACGACCAATTTGTTAGGCGTGTTCAGTCACAACCACTTGGGTTTAGGCCTGTTCAAGCATGCTCCTTGTTAGGCGTGTTCAATCACGACCAATTTGTTGGGCGTGTTAAGTGGACATCATGTTGGGAGTGTTCAATGATGCCGCATGTGTTCAATTAATTAAGTGCATTGGATGGAAAAATAAACCCTTAACTAGCACTTCCTCTTTGGGGCCATATGAAATAGCAACAACTACTTTTGCGTTCTTTCTGTAACCCCAAATTGAATATGATAACAATAAGAGGCATAAACACCAACACGTCATAGGCAAAAATGAAAGGTTGACTGGGGCATCAGACACAAGACAACAACAACGGGACTGAGGGACTCTTGTTAGGTGTTTAGTGAAGTACTCGGTCACCGAAAACCACGCCCTTGTTAGGTGTGTTCAACGACGTATTTGTTAGGCGTCTTCATGTATTGTTCGCATTTCCAAGATTTAATTTTTAATATAGTTCACATAACGTTATACGTGTAACGTAAATCATGCTAAATAAAAAATAAATAAAAAAGGAAAAATGATGTCCAACTTTATAAATCAAATACACATAACATACCACTGATCAATCAAACATAATTACAAAATCATGAAACACCACCCCGAGTAGGACAAGCTCTACGAGTATGTCCAACTTGCTTGCACAGACCGCATTTACGAACTCTCTGAGATGTTTCGACTTCGTCCATCTCGTTATGTATTCTACTGGACCTTGGACGACCTTTTGCACGCAACATTGACCTGTCAAGAATGATAACTGGATCTTCACTCGGGGGAATAGCAAGTTCATTACCAATTGGCTGCCAAGGTAATGAATACGCCTGAACTAAGTTGGTTACGAGGAACACATCATCCACATATTGCAACGGATTCTGCCGGATATATAAAGCAGCAGCCGCGGCGTGGCTACAAGGGTATTTGAAGGCCTTAAACTTGCCACACTGACAAAAATGCTCGGTTAAGTTGACTGAATATGCCCTCTCCCAGCCATCGTCAACCTCAAACAAAGTTTCCTGAAGGTTATATGTGCGTACATTATGCCCTGCAGCAACGGTCTGATTATGCCTCAAAGCATCAACGACATTTTTACAATGTCGTTGTGAATGCTGAAGCTGTCCAGTGGCCACTTGACCCCTGCTCACAAAATATTGAACCAAACGACTGTATGTGTGCTTCACCAAAGCAGTGATAGGCATATTCCTTGCTCTCTTGAAGACCTTATTGACTGATTCAGACAAATTTGTTGTCATATGCTCATACCTTCTCCCCTCGACATCATATGCACGACTCCACTTTTCCTTAGGAATGTTGTCAATCCATTCTGCAACCTCAGGACTGGTATCACGGAATCGTGCAAACGCTATGTCGAATTGAAGCTTACAGGGAGTATAACCTGCACAATTAATAAAATAATTTTCATTAGTTCAGCTAACACATTTATGTCAGCTTAATAAATGACAAATAATTGTTAACATACCCAAAGTCATGAGGATCTTCTTCAATCTAGCATTCTTGAATCTTTGATTGAAATTACTGGCAATATGACGAAGGCAAAAAACGTGATGCGCAAAAGGTGGTTGCCAACCAGCATGATTCTGTATTGCAGATATAATACTCTGGTGCCCATCTGAAATTAGGCATATGTTTTGCATCTGGGTTACGTGGAAGCGAATGTTAGCAAGGAAATATTCCCAAGCTTCCAACGTCTCCCCCTCGACAATGGCAAATGCCAGTGGCAGGCATTCATTATTTCCATCCTGACTCGTGGCAATCAGTAATTTTCCTTTATACTTGCCATATAAGTGAGTCCCATCAATTTGAATCACCGGTTTGCAAAATTTAAAAGCATCGCAACACTGTCTAAAAGTCCAAAACATGCGCTGAAACACACGCTTACCTCGTACCAGTCGATGTGCCACATAATAAGCATTGGTTTGAATATCATAAAAAGAACCTGGTGAAAAACGAAGCATGTAGTTGCACCACCTCGGCAAAAATGCATAAGATTCTTCCCAATCCCCATAAATCGTTGTCATTGCTCTCTGCTTCGCATACCATGCCTTAGAATATGAAACTTGAAATCCATAGCTATTGGTGATCCTCTCCTGAACCAATGCAATTGATACGCCGGGTTCCTCCTTAACCATTCCTGAAAATGAAATTGTAACATTCACATTACCAACAAACCTTAACACAAATTAATATTTGACTACTTAAGCAAAAATATTAAGTTCATACCAACTACAAGTGAAGCAATAATATCAACATCAAGTTGTCTGTGATCCTGTGTTATGTGGTCATTTAGGCAATTGTGTTTTCCACCCCATCTTGAAACAACCCACTTCTCACCGTACACTGGTTTAAACACCCTAACCCTCCAAGGGCAACCATCGGTGTGAGCAACACATTTCATGGCAAACTTGTCAGGCTTGCTCTCAACCACAAATGCTTCTTGATGCTCCCTCATCAGGTTACGCTTAATTGCAATTTGTGCCTCCTTTTTGGATGGAAATTCCTGTTCAACAAACAAATCGTCCCCTAATTGCCAGGGACCTTGCACTGAACCCGAACCTGAAGCTGAAGCGGTAAAAGATTCTTCTTCGCTTGGGTGATTCCAATCAATATATGTGTAATGTGGAATTTTGTCCCAAAAAGGAATAACCGCGCCACCTGTAAATACAAAACAGTTTAATAAACATTCCATGCAAACTAAAATACTATAATATACAGATATACAAATATCATACCACTTCATCATTCATTTAGGTCATGTAACATACCTTCAACAGGTTGTTCTGATTGCGTTGATCCAACGTTCGGATGATGACGCATTCTAGACGACCCCACGTCAGGGTGTTGTTGGAATGCAGTTGCATGCACACCAGAATCTTCATCATTATCGGACGCACTTGCATTCTCCTGAAGAAGACGATCTTCCATTGCGATATTTTCATCATCGTCATCATCTTCATCGTCATCCATAACCCAAGTTGGATCATGCGAATCTTCCTCAGACATGTTTACACCTGCAGCACCATATGATGCTGCAATATGTGCAGAATTAAAAGTGGCTGACCTTGTCGGTAAAGCAATATCATCTGCTACGGTATAATCCACATACAATTCCAAAAATTTCTTCCTTGCCTGATTCAAAAATTCTTCAATCACCATTTCCAATTCTTCATCATCCTGTATTGGAAATCCCATGTATTGTTCATTCTCCCATAATCTTGCAGTCAACAAAGTGATACATGACTTGTCATTATGCCCTAATTTTGGACGTATCTTCTCATGCAAATCATCCAATGTTGTTTTTCGCTGGATACGTGTCATCCTTTTCTCCCCTTCAAAGGCAATACCTGTTTGCCCTTCAATTTTCCTTCCATTGAAAAAAAAGACTACACGAACACACTCTTCATGACCTGAACTCATTTCCTGCCCTCAATAAAAACAACAACCTCAAATTTTAAGAAACAATAAAATAAGCTAAAAAACATAAATCCTAAAATTAATGCCTGAACCGCACAAACACCCAAAACCCTAAATTATCAAACATAAACCCTAACCCCTAATCAACCCAAGCCAAACAGCAGACCATTAACCTAATCCCCCAAACCCTAACCAACTAAACACCTACACCATAACCCCTAACCTAAACCGACCGACAATAACCACTTAACCATTAACCTAAACCCCCCAAACCCTAAACCCACTAAACACTAACACCATAATCCCTAAACTAAACTCCATCAAGACTAACCCCTAAACGCTAATACACACACACACACACACTAAAAACCAAACCATTAACCTAAACACCCCAAACCCTACACCCTAACCCCTAATCCACCAACACTAATCACCCAAACCCTAACCCACTAACCCCTAAAACCATAACCTCTAACCTAACCCACCTCACGCCTAAACCCTAACCCCAAAACCCTAACCCACTAACCCCTAAAATCATAACCCCTAACCTAACCCCCTCAAACCCTAAACTCACTAAACACTAACACACTCCAACAATTAACCATTAACCTAAATACCCAAAACCCTAACCCACTAACCCCTAAAACCATAACCCCTAAGCATCATTAACCATTAACCCCTAACCCCCCCCAAACCCTAAAATCACTAAACACTACCACACTACAACAATTAACCATTAATCATAAACCTAAACACCACAAACCCTAACCCTCTAAACACTAACCCCCTAAACCCTAAAACTAAACCGCAATACCTAAACCATAAATGTCGCTAACAACTTCATATGATCCTAACATTTATCTAATTATAGAATATAACAGCTTAAATAATATAAAAAGGCAGAGAAACTTACTTGTTGACAGCGCTTCGCTTCAGACAATTCGGCAGGGCTTCGCTGCAGATAATTTCCTTCCAAGTTCTAGAGAGAAGCCAGAGCAAATTCTAGAGAGAACGTCAAATGCTACGAATGGTTACAAGGTAAGATTGTGGGGCCTTTTATAGGGGAAATGGGGGCCAAACACGCCTGGCTTGGGCGTGTTTGGCAACCCCAAATTCCCAATTTGTTTGATTTTTACCCCTTTTTCCTAATTAAATATTTAATTTGTATTTAATTTAAAAATCAGCCTCAAATTAAAACAATTAAAGGATCAAAACTGATTTTTAAATTTTCATATCAATAAATTTTTTGATACTTCAATATATTTATTAATTGAAGGATCACAACTTATTGATATGAAAAATTTAAAAAAATAATAAGACGGTACACAATCATGCATGCAGGTAGAATAACAAAATATATATACCTTATATAAATATCCAACTCAATTAGTATGCATCCATTTTGAAGTGATGATACTTCTTATAAAAACTGCTTGTTAGATGTCTATAAAGACATCCAATAGAATTTAAACTATCCACAAGTATAATGTGATCGTAAGATGAACTCTTACCTTATATAGATATCCAACTCAATTCGTATGCATCTATTTTGAAGTAATGATACTTCTTATAAAGACTGCTTGTTAGATGTCTATAAAGATATCCAATAGAATTTAAATTATTCAATAGTATAATGTGATCATAAGATGAATTCTTATTAGATGTGTCTATATCTTTATAAAATAATTTTACACTCTGCATACTATTTATTATTTAAACTCTTCAGGTGGTGCATATTATGTAAACTCCAGGTACAGCCTTTTATAGGGTTTTTTAGCTTCTTGTCTTGGGCATAGTCCGGGCCTCCGAAGTATTTTGAATTCCTTTTCTTCTGATTAATATATTATGAGATGACTTTGTTTGGTGTTGTAGAGTTTGAGGTGCCAACATAATTAAAATGTCAAACTTTATTTCACCTAGAACCATTTTCTTTTTGCCTAAAAAAATATTATTTAAACTCGATTTAAAAGATACTATAATTATAAATAATTTTCATCGATACAATTAATTATTTTTCCAAATATGTGTTAACACTTGGTGTAAATTATAAAAACTATCAAATTCTAATTTATTCATATCCCAAAGCCAAGGAGGTGAAATCTAGTGTTCAGTGGCAAGTACATAAACTGGTTTAACATTATTACAACGCTTTAAGCTTGCAAATTAAACATCATTACGTCGTTTTTCTCAATTTGCAAATTTCAGATTAAAAAAAAGAAGTGGTTGATGGTCAGATTACAAAGAGTGGTTCTGGCTCCACTTTTCGTCTGATCCTGAAAGAAAAATTGACAGAAAGAAGAAAGTATTTAGCAAAATCCACCCAGAAGTTGGGACAAATGCCAAGTCAAATTTACATTACAAACTTGTGATATTTGGCAAATTCTACACTTCTCATAAAACAAAAATCTTTTTCGCACTTGCAAGTGTCTATTGTTGGGATTAAGAAAGACTTAGAACTGATGTGGTACAAGCATAAGTCCAAAAATGATGCAAACTTAACAAAACTTGAAGGCAAAGAATACTAAACACAAACAAAACTCAGGCAAAAATTGAAGTGGTTGGTATCCGAGAGATTCAATCAAGGCAGAGGTGAATGGTGTATTATCAATATGTATGATCATATATATCAGAGATATCTTTTAGTAAATAAGACTTTCAATGATAACTAAGTTCCTAAAGGTGGAAAAGTGCAAATAAACAAACTCTTCCCATGATCTGAACTCACCAATTTTCTGGTGCCCATTTGCAGCCAACTGTATCCACCACATGCAAGGTGTAGGCATGTCTTGATTTTTGAGACTGGTTTTCAAAGCTGTGATTAACATAAAAAAGCGGATAAGGATGAATTATGAGGAATCCACCTTCAAAGGAAACTTTCTTTCTTCTATACTTCATGATATTGATACACATTGTCTGAAAAGAATAGTTTTAACAAACCTTTGGTGGATAAGATCCCCATGGATGACAACCAATGACCCCGCTTTTACTTCAATAGGAACAAAATCCTTTTGATCATAAGATGGTGATGGTCGATCGAATTTGACACCATCTTCATCTCTTAATAACCTTCTAACAAGCCCATCTACAGCAAACATAGAATAAAAAAGCAAAGGAAAAAAATTAGATCAGACGAACCAAACAAAGGATAAATGATCCAGGTAAGAAATAAACCAAAAGGTAGGAAAAGGCTACTTTCGTGAGATCCAGGAATTGCCCAAAGGCAACCATTTAATATGTTTGCATCTTCTAGGGCCAGCCACAGCCCGGTGCACGTTTGTGGTTCAGTATAAAGAAACGAGTTATCCTGGTGCGGCACTACTTCACCCCCAATGCTTGGTTGCTGTTAATAAAAATTTCATGATCAGGTAATGATAATGACCGGGCATCAAATACTTCTATACTTAGATACTCCATGTGGCCATATAAAAATTGCATGAAACCATGTGCACAATTTTGTTTTTACACATTTGAATCATCAAATCAAATACATCAAAAAAAAAAAAAAAATTCTTATGTATTGAATATGAATCTACTTATTCATACATATAGATTGAAACCCAAAGGATTCAATATATATAGATTACAATACGTAGTTTAACAGCTAACAGCTAATGAATACAACTCAAATACTCTACAATATTTCACACAATACAACTAATTGAAATACTCTAAAATATTCTATACTCTCCCTCAAGTTGGGAAATATATATTAATAATTCCCAACTTGCTAATCAAATCCTCAAAGATGAGATTGTGTAATTCTTTGGTAAGAATATCTGTCATCTGTACTTTGGTAGGTATATATGACAAACATACACTACCATCCTCCAATTTTTCTTTGATATAATGACAATCAACCTCCACATGTTTAGTTCTGTCATGGTGAACTGGATTTTAAGCAATACTGACAACAATCTTATTATCACAATTCAATCTGACAGGTAGGGAATAAGAGATCTTCAATTCTTCAAGAAATCTTCTTAACCAGATTCCTTCACAAATACCATGGGCTAGAGCCCGAAATTCTGCTTCTGGCAACAACTGTTTGTTTTTTACTTCTCCAAGTCACAAGATTTCCCTAGACATAGGTACAATATCCTGAAGTGGATCTTCGGTCCATTGTTGAGTCATCCCAATCTGCATCTGTATAGATTTCAATCATCCTTTTGTGTCCCCTTTGAAAGAACATTCATCGACCAGGGGTGTTTTGAGGTACTTGAGGATTCTATAAATTGCACTAAGGTGTTTTTCCTTAGGAGAATGCATGAATTGACTAACCATACTAACCGCAAATGAAATATCAGGCCGAGTGTGAGATAAGTAGATCAACTTCCCCACCAACCTCTAGTACTGCTCTCTGTCAACTCCTTTCCCCTATTCAATTCCCAATTTAACATTAGGATCAACTGGAGTCTTTGTTGGCTTGCACCCAAGCATTCCTGTTTCTTGCAATAGGTCTAGAATATATTTCTTATGAGGTAAAAAAATTCCTACCTTACTACGAGTAACCTTCATCCCAAGGAAATATTTGAGAACTCCAAGATCCTTCAGTTCAAACTGGTCAACTAAACACTGCTTCAAAAAGCTTATCTCCTCACAATCATTTCCTGTGACAATTATGTCATCAACATAAACAATGAGAATAATAATTTTGCCACCGTCAGAGTGTTTATAAAATAGAGTGTGATCAGTCTGAACTTGGAGGAATCCTCTTCCCTCCACAACTTGAGTAAACTTCTCAAAACACTCTCTAGGGGATTGTTTAAGCCCATAGAGAGACTTTTTCAACTTGCATACTGAACCGTCTCCGTTTTCAAAACCAGGTGATGGATCTATATAAACTTCTTCATGTAAATCACCATTCAAGAAGGCATTCTTTACATCTAATTATTGCAAGGGCCAATCCAGATTGGCAGTAAATGATAGTAGAACTCGGATAATGTTAAGTTTGGCAACTGGGGAAAATGTCTCTTGATAGTCTATCCCATGAGTTTGAGTGAATCCCTTAGCAACCAATCTCACCTTATACTTGTTGATGCTATTATCTGCATTAAATTTTATTGTGAACACCCACTTGCAACCTACTTTTTTCTTTCCTCTGGGTAATGCTACTGATTCTCAAGTTCCATTTTTTTAAGTGCATCCATTTCTTCAAAGACTACATTCCTCTATTTTGGGTCATCAAGTGCTTCTTGGATGGTTTTTGGTAGTTTTGTATTGTCTTTTCGAAGAGCAATAGGCACATTTAGGTCAGTTGCATTAGTGCATTCTTGTATTGGGTTGCTAGAACTAGGACTCGAGTCAGAATCCTGGCAGTCTAGAGGCTCCTGAGGTGTTTTTCGCCTGCTGTAAATTTTTCCCCATTTACTGGGAGGATCTCCAGTTTCTGGCATAGTAGCTCGCCCTATCTCCTACACAATAACTCCCTTTGTCCCCAAAGGCAAAGGTAAAACAACAGACTCATTTGGTTTCCAAGACTTATCTTCATCTATCCCAATAGACTCCCCTTGAAGAGAAGTCAAAGGAAAAAAGGATCGTGTCTCATAAAATGTGACATTCATAGAAACAAAGACCTTACGGAGAGAAGGTGAGTAACATTTGTAACCTTTTTTTTAGGAGGATATCCTATGAAGACACATCAAATAGACTTAGGATCGAGCTTGGACCTTTGACGGGAAGGAACATGTACAAAAACCACATAGCCAAACAACTTGGGAGGAAGGGAAGAATGAACCCGAAAAAAAGGAAAGGTGTCGGTAAGACAAGATAAAGGAGAATGAAAATTTAGGACACGAGAAGGCATCCAATTGATGAGATATGATGCATGCAAGACAGCTTCCCCCCATAGATATTTAAGGACATGCATGGTAAACAAAAGAGCTCGAGCAACTTCAAGAAGATGTCTATTTTTTCTTTAGCCACCCCATTTTGTTGGGGGGTGTTAGGACAAGAACTTTGATGGAGAATACCATGCTGGGTGAGATAGTTCTCCAAGAACAGAATTAAAATATTCAATACCATTGTCAATTCGAAGAATTTGGATAGAGGTCTGGAACTGAGTTTGAATCATAACATGAAAGTTTTTAAAGGTGGATGCAGCATCAGACTTATCCTTTAAAAGATATACCCAACATACCCTAGAATAATCATCAATAAAAGTAATAAATCAATGAGCACCGGAGATATTTTTCTCACGGGCTGGGCCCCATATATCACTGAATCAAGGTAAATGGAGAAGAATCATGATGAACTCTAGGAGAATAAGAAACACGAGAATGCTTTGCAAACTGACAAATATCACAAGAAAAAGAACTGGGTTTTTTATTGGTAAATAAGCTTGGGAACAACTTCTGAAGATAAAAGAAATTTGGATGTCTTAACCGACGATGCCACAACAAAACATTACAATCATCAAACAAAGATAATGAGTGGTTCGCAAAAAAATTTGTTCCATTAGGATCTTTTTCAAAATAGTAAAGCCCTTCTTCCTCTCTAGCACTACCAATCTTTAGTCCCGAGTCCTCTGCCTTAAAAACACAGCACGGACAGAGAACCTAGCAACACAATTTAACTTATATGTAAGTTTGCTAATAGAGATGAGGTTACAAGTAAGAGAGAGAACATGAAGGACTCAGTTCAAAGTAATTTGTTCAGAGAGTTTAATGGATCCCTTTCCAGCAATAGCAGAGAAGTTGTCATTGGCTGTTGTTATTCGTGACAGTTGATAGTAAGGGGTATAAGAACAAAACAAGGTTGCATTACCTGTCATATGCTCAGAAGCCCCTGAATCAAAAATCCAACAATTACTACGATCAACATGGAATGCCATACCTTGTGAGCAACATGACTAGTTGCTTCAGCAAATTGAGGCATCACCTTCTGAAATTGCTCATACTCAGCCTTAAAGATGAAAACATCATCAGAATTAGGAGAGGCACAAAGCTCTTCACTCGTATTATTAGAAGAGACTTGATAAGCACGGCTCTTGTTCTGCCCCTTTTGTTTCCGGTTTGGTGGTTTGCCATGAATTTCCCAGCATTTTTCACGAGTGTGACCACCTTTATTGCAATGAGTGCACCAACGGTTAGTCTGTTTTGAATCAATAGAGTGATGAGCAGTATTTTTTGCAACAAGGACAGAGACATCAAAGGACTTAGAGTCCTTGTCACCCAACATAACTTTTCGACGAAGCTCCTCCAGTCGCACCTCGGAAAAAAGCAGCAGCAAGAGATGGTAATGGGTTCTGCCCCAATATTCTTCCACAAACATCATCAAAATCACGATTAAGGCCAGCAAGAAAATCATAGAGACGCCTTTTCTCAAAATATTTTTTAAACTTTGAATTAGCTTCTAAACCTTGAAGTTCTGCTGCATCATAAAGGTCCAACTGCTGCCACAGGGGTTTTAAAGCAAGAAAGTATTCAGTAACAGTCATCCCACCTTAACGTAAGTCTCTCACCTTGGTATTGAATTCAAAAGCCTGAGAAGCATTGTGCAAATCAGAATAATACTCTTTAACAGCGTCCCAAATTTCCTTAGCCGTATCAAGAAACAAGTATGTTTGACTGATGTCAGATTCCATGGAATTAGTCAACCATGTCATGAGCAAGGCATTTTCAATCACCCACCATCAGCGGGTTTTTCCTTTCTTCCATCAAGATACCCCATTTTTCTCTTCGCTTGGATAAACAACTTGACAGATTGACACCATTGCACAAAACTTTTACCATTTAAACGGTGATTGGTAATCTGCATAGCAGGATTGTTTCCAGAAGATGAAGAATATTGAAGGGGAGAGGCACCAGAAGAAATGCAGGATGAAAAAGAAGAGTCCATAAGTCACTGCAAAGGAGAGGAACAGGTCCAGCCAAAAAATTTTCAAAAAAAAAAAAATGCAATTTGAACCCTCAAACAGGAAGAGGGAAGGCCGACGAGGTGAACGAGAAAAAGTCACGCCGCAAACGGACACCGGTAGGGCGGCACGTGGCTCACACATGCCCATGGGACAGAAATTCAGTGGTGACGCATGGAGTACTTCCTGGTTATGGGGCTGATTTCAGTCGATTGGTCGGAAAATGGTGTCTGGAGTCAATGGTAACCTTGTTTTCGCGATTGGAGGTGACTAGATAGTGTTTCTGGGAAATGGCAGAAAGAGATGACTTAAGGTTTCTTTAAAAAAATGGGTTTCAGAGTTGCAGAATGATAACAAGGAAACCTGCTCTTGATACCATATTGAATATGAATCTACTTATTCATACATACAGATTGAAACCCAAAGGGTTCAATATATATAGATTACAATAGGTAGTTTAATTGCTAATAGCTAATGAATACAACTAACTCAAATACTCTAGAATATACCACATTATGCATAAAAATAAACAACAATAACAGCTTCCATCAATCAGAAAATTGTATAACTATGCTAGCTAAGGTGAGACCAAAGAAACACAAGGTTTCTGCTCATTCATTTTAATGCACTTCAAAAAGAAAAATCATAGCATATATATGAAACTCTAATAAAATCAGGTTGGAGCCCAAAATACTCGTAGCATGATTATAAATGAGAGGGAGAGAGGGAGAGAGAGAGAATTTCAACCAGCTTTAATATGTCAACTACATATAAAAATGGGTGGGTGTTCAAGTTCAAACCACAGCAATGTTGAAATAACCAACCCAAATATATCCATAGTGTATACAGAAGTCCATAAAATAATATCAAATTCAAAAGTATGCAAATAAAACACGAATGTAAATAAATAAAAATGTATCTTTAACTATGTCCGAATATCAACAAATCCTACATTCAAGAATCATTCAAAATCTAACAAGATATGTGCCATTTTGGAAGAAACATATAAGGTGAATAACTCAATACCATTACGTGCATTAAACCACTATAACAGTACAGTTTTAAAGCATCATTCAGCATACACCAGTTTGATTGCAAAGTAAAGAAGTAACTAACACAAGTAACAATATTAAATTGGGAAACTGCATTTGCCAAATTGGAGTATAAATATAAAGAATCAAATCACACAATCCCCTTGCGCCCACTCTCACTCCCACCCTTGAACCAGGAAAGTAAAAGAACACATCCATGATGATGTCCAACCAATTCACATATCTATTGCTCATACATAATGCTCAACACATTAAAGTATTGAACTTAAGTTATTTCAACTATATGATCAGCAACTGAATGTCACAATGACAGAAGAAAAAATGCACCTTAAATATATACATTGACTGCATGACTACAGGTCTCTTGTAACCTAAGGAGTGCATCAAACTGGAAACTTTCTCAGAAGAAGAAAACTTTTTGAATGCCGGCTCAATCTCATGAAGAGCTGCACAAAATCACAGCACATCCCCAGCCACACAAAAAAAGTTAGATTCAAAGGAAATCGGATTAATTCAGAAGGAATAATGCTACTCTCAAGCTCATGCATTCACCAGTCAGCACCACAGCTCAGGTGGTTCTACTCCATCAAATTTTAAAGGCTAGAAAGTTTACGCTGAGAAAAGTAGCACCCCAACTGTCATAAACTAACTAATTTTACTATATGCTATGCGAACCAAGGTTTTAAAAAACGGTGCACGACCAAAATTTCAACCATAACATCAAGATTTTGGAAGTTTCTGAGACCATATTAACTGCATTTGTTTGCTACTTCCCGCAATATGAAGGATAACAACACAACCGCAATTTAAAACCTTTATATGAACAGAGAGTACCCCATTTTTACTTGCTCAAAACTTACATGCAGTTCCTTAAATATTTTTATTGCAGTTTTCCAATTAGAATTAAAGCTCACTATACTAACCTTTAATACAAACCATTATTACAAGGATTATCAACATGAAACTCTATTTCTGATTGGATGACAACACCAAAAGCATATAAAAAACAGCATCTAAGTTTTATCCTTTACTCCTTTCCACTTCATAGTCAGAGATGAAGTATCAGAATACAAAAAGCTCACCGTGACCGACTTTATTAAGGGACAATTGCTTCGGCTGCTTTAATTTACCATCATCTCCAAATGCATTCTCTGCAAAAAGTGAAACAGACAAAAGATTAAACTAAAAGGAACCCAATTGCTCAAAAACTGGAAAAGATTATTATTTTTTTAAAAATACCCTCAAAGAAGAAAGAAATCCTCTCCACGCTATCTAAAAAGTAATCATCAGTCAACTGTTGCTGAACAAAAAAAAAAAGAGCAAGTGTAAGAGAACAGATAAAAATCCAACTTTAAATAAAATGAAACTTAGAGGAAAAAAAATTAAATATTGGGATTAGGAGTAACCTGGTTCTTGGTGGAGAAAATAGAGGCGATGGAAGAAGGGTCAAACTCATCCACCAACTGCTCCATCCTCTTCCTCATGGACTCAATCTCATCGCTACTTGCGAAAGATTCAATCACAAGAGAACCTGATCATGTAGTTCCAAAGATTTGAGATTTGGTTGGTTGAGTTAGGAATTATGCTAAGATAAAAAAGGGGACCTTGAGAGTTGAAGAATTGGAGCTGTTCTGGACTAAGCATCCCCACTTTGTCTTGTGCTTTGCTTTGCCTCGCAATTGAAAAGAGATTTGGCTTTTTTCCTGGCGTGGGTTATTAATTTTGTATTTACCACTTTGGAGCTTTTTGATAAGTGGCAAAAGATTTTACAACTTCAATCCAGTAACTTTTTTTAAAGTAAAATCGTAAATATTATTACGATTTTTCTGTATTTAGTTATTAAATATTTTTTTTTTAAGTTTTACTTTAGAAGTTGACAATGAAATTACGACTTTAAATCATTAAATATTATATTTAAATTTATATTTTTATAAAAAAACATTTAAAGTCGAATAGGTATTTACAATTTTAAAGTCGTAAATATTCTTTCGACTTTCAAGCTGAGGCAGGAAGTCTGGTTTTATATAGAAAGCTATAATATATATATATATATATATATATATATATAAATTATATAATATACATGCAATATATATATTAGTAATAATATTTACTAATATACTTAAAACTATATATCTAATGTATATACATATATATAAATTATATCTTAATGAATTTATTAAATATTTTAATTACCCATATATATATATATATAATTGATTTATTATATTTATTTATTTAATATTTGTTTTTTTTAAATTATAAGTTTTTGGTAATTTAATTTATTATGTTTTTAATAATTATAAATGATTTTGTGTTAATAATTGTAAAAGTAAAAAAAAAAATAGTTTAATTTTATTATTTAATGAACCAAAAGCAATCATTGAAGTTGCATGAATGATCCGACTTTAAAGTCGTGTATAGCCACATAACTTCTAAGCTTGGGGTGCCATTAAAGTCGTTTAAAGCTACACGACTTCTAAGCTTTGGGTGGCAAATTTGTGGGACTTCAAATTTTAAAAATTGTTGTTACAAAACTGTAAACTAATTATAAAATAATTTATTTAATTGGTAATAAAATCATTAATTATTTTACTAAAACCGTATTTTATATTAAGAATATGTTATGTAAATTTTTTTTTATGTAATTAGTCCAAAACCTACTAATATATAACTAATAAAATCTTTATTCAATTAACTAAAAGCCTACTAATATTTAACAAAGAAAATTCTTATTCAATTAACCAAAAACCTACTAATATATAACTAATAAAATTCTTATTTAATTAACCAAAATCTTATTAATTTTTAAGTAATAAAATCCATATTTAATGAACCAAAACCAACCATTTTGTGAAGCCGTATGAATGGATCCGACTTTAAAGTCGTGTAAAGTCACACGACTTCTAAGCTATATATTCCATATATTAATAACAGTTGAACCTTGTGCATGGTGGGTGTCCTGTACGTGACTGCACCATTTTCGTTTTGGCTTTGCATTGTATTTTAATTGAACTCGTGCAGCTCGTGGTCGAGTTCGTCAATGTGCACCAGAAGAAAATCCTGATAATTAAAGCTTGGATAAGACCACACAGCTTGCACATGAAAAATCTGCTGCTCATAAGTCTGAAACTACATCTACTGCACATGGATATGAATAGTGGTAATTTCAACCCAGTTTGAATGCCTTCAATAAACTCCAAACATGTTCCTGTATCATTATTGCCATCCATTATGAATGCTTTGAATTCAATAAACTCCAAACGTGTTCCTGTATCATTATTGCCATCCATTATGAATGCTTTGAACAAACACCAAACCTATTGCTCATGAGGCTCGTGCTATATGATGATAGTGTATGACATAAGGTTTGGAAATGACCAGACAATGACACCTTCATCAACCTCGTGCCCGTCAATTGAAGACAAGTCCAAATATATTTACTCAAAACTTTGAATTTCACGTGAGTCTACATGACTAACCCTGTTACAAAGTCATTGTGACCTTTGCATGTTAAAGTATTTTATATTAAATGAATAGTATATAATGCTTGGACTGGCACACACAGCTTCATAATTCATATTTTCTACTCATCTTACAACAACACATCTGTCCCCCTCCAAAAGCCTATTTCATATTGTCTAGCTTCCCATCTTTTTCATCCATTTTTCTTAACATTTGTTCCTAAATTCATATAATGGCAAACACACAACCAAGACCTATTGATGGTTCATTGCTGCGGTTCCAAGACAATCATGTTTCCAACTTAATATGGGAAGGAGAGGAGCGACTACTTCGTCCAAGGTTTCATTCTGTCTGGGGTATGACACACTTCAATGAAATAGATGTTTGTGTCAAGAATGTCATAAATCAAGCTGGCTTTGGTCATGTCATGGCGATCGGACAAGTGAAAATTAACAATCATTTGATTAGTGCGTTGGTTGAATGGTGGAGAACTGAAACGCATACATTCCATTTTCCATATGGAGAGGCAACCATCACATTACAAGATGTTGCCCTACAGTTAGGGTTGAAGATTGTAACATCCCAGGCGCTGACGAGGGCGGGGAGTGATCGCCGGTGCAATGAGGCACGGACAAGGAGCGGCTCCTGGCAGGCTTCCAGCGGAAGGGGTACATGAATGAATCAAATACACACCCGAACGAGAGGGATCCAGAGGCTGTGCAGGTATGAGACTGTACAGTTGAGGATAACTTAAAGGATTTAATAGGTACTACCTATACCAACAAGGTACATCTACTTTTCGGTAGCCCATAACTTAAGAACTCCACAGTTAAGCGTGCTTGACTTGGAGCAATTCTGGGATGGGTGACCTCCTGGGAAGTTTCTCAGGAAGTGTGTGAGTGAGGACAAAGCACACTGAAAAGTCTTGTGTTGGTATGTGGGGACAGTCATTGATCCTACAAGTGGCCAGGCGTTACAAAGATAGACGGGATGTCAGTAACTGGATGGAGTATTGGTGATGTACGTGAAGCTTGTCAAAACCTATTAGGGGTCACTCCTCCTGATAAGTATGTTAAGGGCAAAACTATTTATCTAACATGGTTGCGCCAACTAGTTCAAAACCTTCCTAAAGATGTCGATGACTTAGTCATTACACAACATGCCAGAGCTCATATAATGATGGTCATAGGCGGTTGTTTGATGTCGGATACATCTGGAGCACGCGTGCATTTTATGTATCTATTGTTATTAGCCAACTTGACTGAGGCAGGTGCCTATAGTTGGGGTTCAGCAGTTTTAGCTTCCCTATTTCGGTCACTGGATCAAGCTGTTAAGCCTTCACAAACTGAAATAGGTGGTTGTTTGTTGTTGTTGCAATCATGGGCGTGGGAATGCATTACATGCATTGCCCCGCATGTACTTCCCCTGTCGGACGAAGAAGTGCAACAAGGTCTTGGATTTCCACTTGCTAGAAGGTGGTCTCGTCCGATGACACAACCGAACATATCCACCAACTCAGTGACATTGATACACGGGATATTTGATAGGCTACATATAAATGAGGTTCATTCCTTAATATTGCTATTTAGTCTTTTAAAAATTTTGATATTCTTTAATAAATAAGTCATAACAGTAAATATTACTTGCAGTTCTTGTGGACACCATATGACACTCCTGCAAAAAGGCCATTAATTAATAATGTAAACATATCTATGATTGTTCGTGCAATAGTCCCTCTTATATGTTATGCAATTGTGGAATAGCACCCAACAGACAGGGTCATCAGGCAATTTAGAATGAGACAATATATTCCAAACGACCCACCAAACCTAGATGAACTCCACAACATAGATATGAGAGGCCGAACATATGTTTTTTGGCCTTACCATCATCGTCGTTGGATTCACGTTTACAATGATTGGAATGATTTTATTGTTCAAGGTGAGATGGACCACAGTATTTTGCATGAAAATTCAGAATACATGCAATGGTATATACGTCGAACTAGATGATATTTATCGCGTGAAGGAACACTCGTTATTCAGGTTATAACTTTACTCTTGTAATTTGAATAAATTATTTGTTACTTTTAATATTCAACATATATTTCTAAATTCACAACTCTTAATTTACAATCTCATGCTGGCCATCACCACCATCAATCACATGTTCCTCCGATGCATGTTTCTGGATTTATGTCCCACTATCACCAAACACCTAAACAACCTTTTCATCCATCAGTGGGTTTCTCTGGATACATGCCTCAAGGTTGTGAACAACCGTTTGGGTTTTCAACATATGTGCCTCAACAATCATTTCAAGTTCCCTCTATGTCAAATATTTTTCAAAGACCCACGAATATGTTTGGTACCACTTTCAACACTTCGTCATCAGTATATAACCCATCACCATCGACATCTTTTTATCGTCCATCATTACCTACTGAAATGCGTGACATGAGAAATGATGATGATGATAACAATACCACCAATAATGATGATGATGATGATGATAACAATGACGATGATGGCCACGGGGATGATCATGTTCCTCACCAACAACAAAGACAAACATATGATCATCCCAGAACAAGAGGACGAAGAGGTGGTAGAACAAGAAGAACAAATCCATCAACAAATCCAACACAACAAGAGGAAAGACCAAGATGCGTATCTAGAAGACCTCGTTGTGGGATATCATCCTACTATTAAATTTTTTCTTTACTAGCTGTGTAATTTATTTGAATTTTATTTTATAATTCTAAGTCTTTCAAATTATATCTTGTGTTAATATTTAAATTTTATTTTAAAAATTTAATTACCATTATTTTGTTCCTCCATGAAAAATTAACATAATCATATTTATTCTAATTAATTAACAAAATCAATATAATTTTTTTTTCAAACATAACAAGCAAATATTATTACTAAAATATTTTAATTTAACAAAATCAACATAAAAAAATTATTACCAAATTATATAAAATACCAAGTATTTGTAACAGTAATAATTAAAATATTTAATAAATTTATTAAGATATAATTTATATATATATAGTTTTAAGTATATTAGCAAATATTATTACTAATATATATATTGCACGTATATTATATAATTTATATATATGTATGTGCATTATAATATATATATATATATATATATATATATATATGTTAGCTTTCTATATATCGGCTTCCTATATAAAATCATTAACACGTGCTTTAGCTTGAAAGTCTGATGGATATTTAGACTTTAAAGTGGTAAATATCTATTTAAATGTTTTTTTTATAAAAAATATAAATTTAAATATAATATTTTACGATTTTAAAATCATAACTCTACTGTCGACTTCTAAAGTAAAATTTTTAAAAATATATTTAATAGTGAAATACAGAAAAGTTGTAACAACATTTATAACTTTACTTTTAAAAAAATAAATAAATAAAATTATTGGGTTAAAGTCCTAAAAAATTTTAGGACTTATCCCTTACCGGTTAAAACCTGACCAGCCCCAAAATGATAAATACTAAAATTAATAACCCCACGCCACCAGGAAAAAAGTCAAGAGATTCGATGTTTAATATTGTTGTACTTACCTAGGTACCCATTGACCAATTACATATGATTGCAGTCTTCATTCTGAAAAGGTCAAATTTGGATACTTTTATCCCCTTCTCGTATTCAATTAGGTCAGGTTGTTTTGAGGGTAATTAATTTTCTTAATATTTTAAAATTACTTTTATAAAATTTATATATACGGTAACTCACAAGAACTTAATATATATGTACTGTAAACTATAATTCAATTATAAATTATTTATTTTAATTATTTTAAGATAATTATTTTAAAAATTAAAAAATTATTGTTTTAATTACATTAAAAATCATAACTTTTTTCTCAAATCACAAAGCGTCATATATAATGAATTTATTAACTTTTATAAAAACAACATTAAAGGGTATATAAAAAAAAATTAAAATCATCATGCGTTGTATAATTTCAAATGTTTTTAATTTATATCTAACACGGTTTAAAAGCAGTGCTGGCGACAGTGTGTCATGCATGAGGCGAGCCGAGTGCTCTATTTAGTAGTATTTTTTTGAACACGTAAAAGGTATTCAACTTTGTTTTTCTTCCTCTTTTCCTTAAGTGACCTGTTTATTCTTTTCTTACTAAAAATGTAGGATGCTGAAAGCTTTTCTATGGAAGATGCAATTATTGAAATTAAGTATATGAATGAAAATTATGATTGATATAAACATATATTTTTACACTGATAAAAAAATATACATATATTTTTATTATTAAATGTTTTTTTAGTGTCTCTTAATATGTAGTTTTGAAATATCTTTCTGATATACATAATTATTACTTAAAACTAGCTTAGTGCCCGTGTCCTACACGATATTATTTTTTATAATTTTTATATATTATAACTTTTTAAGTTATTTATTAATTATATTTTAATTAATAAAAATACATATTAGCAATTATATATATAATAGTTAATGATATTAATATACAATAAAATATTATAAAAATCACATCAAAATTTTATATAATGTATATTATAATTTCATATATGCATCAAATTTGTATTTTTATAAAATTTAGTACTTCATAAAAAGTGTACACCCATGAATTTTATTTTATATTTAATATATTTTGTATATTTTTATATCAATAATAAATTATATATTTTAATTGAAAAAATTTGAACACTAATCAAATTAAATAAATTAATTTAAAATATTCTTAAAATTTGTTAAGAAAAAAAATGATTTGAACCAAAAACTTGTTCTAAATGGGTGAATTTATTGAAACTTCAAATGATTTGAACATGTTTTTATTTATTAATGTTTAAATATGATTCACGAATTTAATATTTCATTCTTATAATTTTTAATTATATGATATGTAAACATGAGTTTATTATTACTATGCAACACTGATATAACTTAATATATTTTTCAACCAGAAAAAAGATTGACTCAGATTTTTCCTATAAAAGTGAAAGTAACGTGGAAAATAATTAGAAAAAGATATAGATGATTCAAAGTATAAGTTTGCACTTGCAATACAATTTAAGTATTGAAATGGAGTTCATTGTTTATGAGAAATCAATAAAAACTAATTCTATGAGAATTAAAATTCATATACATTGATAATTAATTATTAAGGCAGAAAAATTGTCATAAAAAAACTTTTAAGGTGGAAAAACTAAATCAAATAACATCAAAACCAAGAATCTTCATCTTTATAGCTAACAAAAGTTGGTCTAATTGGTAAGCAACAGATTCATATCCCAAAAGATTGATTTATGATGCCGATTTGAGAACATTATTGGTGCACTTATATATTTTGTGTTTTTTTTTTAAATAATAATCTTCATCTTTACATAAATAAGTCTAAATCTATTGTGCTTTTTGAAATAATGTCACGTCGAAGATGATAATATTTTTGTTCCATACACACCTATTGCATAGATCCAACCATCTGAAAAACCAACAACGACAAAAGAGAAGAGATCAATTTTTAAATTATCATAGAAAACATGCTACATAAAGCATTGTTTTTAACTAATAGGTGACAAATAAAAAGGGAGAGAAATTGTTACCTAAGGAATGCATAAAAACACCCATTGTCATATAGTGAATCTCTTATAATAAAAAAATATTGTTATGAAATAATACAAACAAAAAGTGAAAAAAATGGAAGAGGCAGCATGAAAGGAAAAAAAAAAAAAAGACAAATAGTAGAAAGACAAAAGGAAACCCGATGAAGAGTATGTCATTTTAAAGGAAAATTTCATCAAACAATTTTAATTATGGAACAATCAATTAATGGAATAATCATTTAATACTAATTGATGTAGATTTAAAATTCAAATAATAATAATAATAATAATAATAATAATTATTATTATTATTATTATTATTATTATTATTATTATTTTAGTGATTGATTATAATAGTTAAAAAAATACTATATACATATTGTCTAAAAAAGATATATTATTAACTAAAAAAATACTAAAAAGTAATGAAAAAATTTGATCGATCATTTTTCTAGTATATTAATTATTAAATAATATTAGAGTTGCTATTAAAAATACTAAAAGAGGAATGAAATAATTGATTAAAAATAAATTAAAAATAGAATAAAAATATGTTATTAAGAATAAAAATTCTAAAAATAGAACTATTTACATTTAATAGAATAATAGTTGAAATAGTCCATTAGTCCTAATAAATTGTATAATAAAATAGAATTTGTTTACATAACAAAATAATATTTATTTGAATTAATAATTGAATTGAATCATATCATTTAGTATAATTTGAAGAGAATGAATATGAAATTATCACATGACATCACTTCATACTTTTATATTAAATAAAAGGAAGTTACAAATTACTAGTTATTTAATTTGTGTTTATTTACCAAATATTTTAAATAGTATATTTTCAAATTGAAAATATTTAATTAAACTCATATATTATTGGATTAATCAATTAATTATGAGGTAAAATTTTATTTTGAATTTATTGGAGTCATTGAATCTTTTATAGAGTAAATTACATCTTGTGGACGGACTAATTTTGTATAAAAATATAAAATTATTTCATAATATAAATGAGAAAATAGGTTATACACTAATAGTGTAAAATAATTTTACATCATTACCCAATCACAACCCATAATGTATAATAAATTTGTCGACTTTTACAAAATTATCCATATAATAAATATCGAAATTTTGGAATTTGTCCTATAAAATTTTCAATATGTTTTTTGTCCTCTTAAAATTGAATTGTGTTGTTTTTTTTTACTTGGAGCTAGGCTAGAATGAATCCGAACCTATGAGACCTTTTATTTAATTTATATTTTAAAATGTAATATCGAGGTTAAAAATCACCATAAATTACAAAAAAAAAAATCAAATCACAATTTGTGGCAGTTAAAAGCCACTACAAATTATAGGATTTTTTTTTGGAAAAAAAAAAAACTTTCTCCCAAACTCATAACAACCACCACCAAACAGCACCCTAACACCACTACCATTAAAACCAAACACCACCATCAAAACCTCCCCCAAACACCACCATCAAAACCATCAAACCACCAAACATCATGCGCATTCCTCTCTCTCTCAAATCTGTGACCCTGACGTAGTTGCGTGTCTCCACCACCATATCACCATCTACTCCCCCAATGTTGTCATGCGCGTTATGGTGGTTGGTATGGGTAGTAGCTCACGATTGAGCAGGTGGTGACACAACACAAAGGAGATGGGTAGGGTGATGATGACACGATGATTAGAGTTGTGGTCGAAGGAGAATCAGAGGACGTCAAAGGAAAGATAACCAAGGAAAGAGAAAGAGAAAACATAACTCCACATGTCCAAATTTTTAGTGGACACTTAGGTTCAAATTCGTCCAAACCTAGCTCCAAACAAAAAAAAAGCACATTTCAATTTTATGAGGACGAAAAACATACCGAAAGATTTGCATGGACAGATTTCAAACTTTTCGATATCTATAGGAATGAAAAAAATATTTTAACCTACAGATACTGATTTGTGATTAGATGATCATATAAAACTTTTTATCAATGCATCTTATAAAATTATGGTCCTTAACATTTACTTCTTCAACATGTTGAACACAAAATATTAGAATAGAAACATTAGTAAAGAAATTGATTATGTAATTACAGAGCATTTAAGTTAGGTATATTTTGCAGAATACTATAACCCATTTCTTGTTGATTGGATTTTTTTTAATTTATTAAAGTGATATAATTTGTGATTATATACTAGGGCATTTATGGTGCAGCATTTGTGTGATCTGGTATGAAATATGAATGGTGAACTAATTACATTCACTGGTATCATCGCTAAAACAACGGGGAACCAATGTGAAAGAATAACAAATGCGTACAACCATAAACCTACGTAGCTTACACTGGGCACCTCAATATGAGGGTAAACAAAATACAAAATTGAAAACAGGACCAATAAAAAAAAAAAATCTAAAACAGAACAATAAAATAGTATGGAGGGACACCCTGAATTTTGTAAATGTACACAGAGCTTGCCACAGACTTAACACATGAATATCGTACTCCACCAGGTTAATGTACAGGCAGGGTGTGAAGGAACACGAGTATGTCATTTTGGCTCTTTAATCATCAACTTGTTCGACACAGCAGGTGCTCATTCATATGTGAAACCATCCATCAATGTCCTGGAAGAGATTCCTGCAAAGGAGTACGGTTGCCATTCCGTTCTGAATTGGCATCATGTACAAAAAAAGATGCCACTGCCTTGAAATTCAATCCAAATATATAATCAGATCAATGAGACCTTCAACAAAATTCTTTTCAACCCCCGAAAATTGGAGTGTATGCCCTCCCACCAGATGGAAAGGGGAAAAAATGAAACAATCATAATATCAGAAATACAGTCAGCAGCAAGGCATGCTCACAAAATCATAGGTAACATGAAACACCCATCAAATTCTGTGAGTAGATCAAGTTGCCGATAAAGATCTCAAATCATCAGTTCTGTTGGCACGACACATACAATCTGGGCATGGAAAGCTGTATATAGAATCATTTGGTCTCTTAAGCTCAACTCCCTTGGAATCACTATGCGACCTCATGCTCAGCAGTTGACGTTTAAGACTTTTCCATCTGGAAAGTAATGAAAGTAGAGGAGGGACATTTAGATACTTTCTATTAAGAAAAAAATCTTTGAACTTTTTTACTAACAGCTACCGACCTCTCATTGAACACATCAGAATGATCGAGCTATATGGTTCTACAAAAACAAAACTAGGAACTGAACACATAACATACTATCTCTCAACATTTTTCTTAGATTTAATTGCAGCACAAGTACAGTTGGGCATAGTTGTAAATGCAGGAGTTGCATAAAGTAACATAATTATTAGATAAACTATAAAGTAGCCAAGTCATAGCTTAATAGCTTAATTTAATTGAGTTTTCCAAGTAAATTTCCTCCAGTTCAATATTATAATATGGATATTTTCTTCAAAATAACCTTCTTTTGATATCATTTATCCCAAAATTGTAACTATAATTACTTTCAATGTCAACGAGACATATATGCGAAGGGGAGGGGGGAATTTTTGTGGGGGGGTGTGGGGAACTCATCTAATTCATTCTATCCTCATAAAATTTAACAAAATAAAATATGCCAATATGTAACATACCCAATATTGGGATTATCAAACAGTAATGCCAACTTCCGCTTATCTGGCTTAATTGTTTTAGCATGTCCACCATACAAGAATCTTCTGTGACCCAGCAGAAAATGAGGGAAGTTGCCTCCCTGAGTTGTGACAAACACCTCACTGTGAAGACAAACTGTGTAATCTATAGCAGCCATCCTGGAAGAATAATTCTAGAAAAGTATCTCAAGTCAAAATCATAGCATAAACCAATGATGGAGTGGTTGAATAACATTAGAGTACAAATGTAAACCTTAAATGGAGCAAGCTCCTCTTCAAAAGCTAGGGTCTCCTTAGTATGTAAATTAGGAAACATTTGAAGTAGTGGAGCCATTGTTTTCTCAGCATTATATATTTTTCCAGATGCCAAAAAGATAGATGTGTTCTTCGTGAAACCCATTCCCCTAAGCATGAGGCCAACCTGAAGAGATGGATCAAGGCATTGATTATAAATAAAACAATGAATTAGGTAAAAAACAACAAAACTTGCTGCATAAGGAGAACTTCAATTTTGGAAACTTCTAGCTAGACTAACAACTTCCAAAAAGAAAGCACTCCCTGAATTTTTCTTCCTCTTCATACAGGCTAAAATCACTAGAGCTTTAAGCAGACATTTACCTCTAATGGGGTAAGGGGACACTTCCCGTTGATCCTGATTGCTCCTGGACGTATAACTCGTCCTGGTTTTGTAAATTTCCCTTTCCAACCTCTTTCTCTAGCTGCAATCATGTCTTCTCTCTCCTGTTTTCCACCATCGAAAACACAACAAGAGAAAGCAACCATATCCTGCCCATGGGACATCATGTGCATCAGTTGCAACAACTATTAACACGTCAACGTTCAAAATTATTATAAACATTCATATCTGATAAAAACAAACCTCTTCAAAACGAAGATGTACGGAGACATATTTACCACCATTAATGGCACTATGTTTTCTCATTCTTTCAACCAAAGATTCACCTATGGTCAATATAGGACTTGAAAACCGTAAAGCCTCATAATTTGCTAAGCATCTAAGACGCTGGACAGCTGGAGGAGCATCAAATGATAATCTATTTGCAAAAGGTGAAATCCTTATAACCCTGCATGAATAAAATTAAATTTAATATCTACATAAAAGCTCCCAGCCTCCTTATCTCAAAATAATAAACATATTTGATGATAACAATTTTGCAGTAAAATTATCTGTTGTTTTTTATGTCCCAAATTGAGTAAAGATGGAGCTTCACTATGGTATTCAAGCCATAATATAAGACTCCCTCCCATATAATCCAAATGGATAGATAACAAGCAACAATGAAAATATATCTATATGAGTAGTGCTAGCAACACTCTCTTCTATTGGCTGAAATTTATTAAAAATTACAAATCTTGGTGGGTCCTACTTCTAAATCAAGAAAGAGAATAAATAAGTGGAACCCACCAAAAATTGTGATTTCCAATAAATTTCAGTCAATAGTAGAGTATTAGAAAGAGTGTTGTTAGCATTCCTCTATATTTAATATAAGAGGAACGCTATTGCTAGCGACACTCTTTTTGGCACTCTTTTTAACACTCTATAATAGGGGTGGCAATGGGGAGGGTGGGTTTGACTATCCCCATCCCAGCAAATAGCGGGCAGATTCGGGTTTATAAAAGGAGGGGGCGAAAAAATGAAACCCAACTCCATCCCCATCGGATTTTATTGGATTCGGGGGAATCCACAGGGAACCCATGTCACATTTTTAAAAAAGTAGTCTGTCAGATATACTTTAAATAAATCATAGATTAAATTAATAGTTACAATTTTAATTCAAACAATATGTATAAAAATTAATAAAGAATAAATAACGTAAATATATTTAAGAATTAAATGATAAATTTAGTTAAATGTATAATTTTTAATTTTCTTAATTAATTAGTATTATAATTATAATCTTATTTACTTGGCTATTAAAATAATTCTTATATATTTTAAATAATTATAAAAATAAATAAGAAAATAATTACATAATTATATAGTTCATAATTACATACTATATATAATAATAGACTTATATATATATATATATATATATATATATATATGTAGAATTATATTATTAATAATTATAAATATATACATGGCAAGGCGGGGACGGGGGTAGGGATTGGCATACCCGAACTCGACCTCGACCCTGTTTTCTTATTATGTCGGGGAAAACCCGACCCCAACCCTGGCAAAGCAGGTTGGGTATTGGTTCGATTTTTATTGCCATGACTACTCTATAATAAGCTGAAATCTATTGAAATAACCAATTATGGTGGGTCTCACTTCTAAATAGGGAGAGAGAATCATTAAATGAGAAGTGAGACCCACTATAATTGGTGATTTGCAACAAATTTAGGGCAATCATAAAGCGAGTGATAGAGTGTTAGAGTGAATATCCCAAACATTTCTCTTAATATAAGTTTTTGCTAGCGTTACCCAAACACATGGGCCATGGGCCCTTACCTTCCTTTCCTTAACAGAAAACCATGAAAGAAAATCAGCTCAAAACATTGAGCAGAATCCTAATTCCTAGCCGTGAATGAAGCCAAATATACTATATGACGGAAAAGAGGCCACAAAACTACAGCATTGTGCACTGCTTTCTCCTCCTATATATATATATATATATACACCTTGGACAACTAACAATTACTCCAAACTGTTTAATCGATAACTATTTATGATCAATGAGAATAATTTATACAACAAGAATCATATACTCACTTTTCTTCAAGTAACTTAGGGAGTACCACATCTCTGTAATACTGAATAGATGACCATGCCTTGATCCTGAAATTGTGAACATTTGTCATGTTGCTGCCAAATCTTTCCATTAGGTACTCAGGAATCTTGTCAACCACCCGTACATCATTTTTCAAGGTATTGACAAAAAACTCTTCATCATAAATGTCCCGGAATTTGCTGGACACATGAAACATTCTAGATCAGTTTAGATTGTTTCAAAATGAATACCTTGATCAAAATCATTAAAAACATCAAGAAACTCCCTGCAACCAAGAAATTTATAAAGTACTAATATAAATGCATAATATTCCAGTTGACAAAACAGCTTACCAATGGCAATAGTCATATTCAATACTGTAAAAGGATGTTTCCTCTATTAAAAGACAATGATCAACAAGGAAATTAAGATTTCACTATGTAAATGTTTTAACTATCTAAATTGACATGAAAGAAAATCTTAACAAGTAATTTTAAATGGAAGTCTCAGACATTTTGGTAATCTAATTTTCACAATACAAATTAAGTACATCCTACTTGATTATAATATCTCTTGTTGGATATCAGTTTTCCACTTTCCTTATTTTGGAGGATTTGTTACTAATTGTGCTTTCCCCCTTTCTCTCTATAAATAATTTTATTTTTCAAATAAGTTTTTTAATGACAGCGTGTGAAATATATATATATATATATATATATATATATATATAGATAGATAGATAGATAGATAGATAGATAGATAGATAGTAGATAGATAATAATTGCTTAACAGTCTAAAATGTGTTAATCTTATGCCAACATAAAACACTAGATTTTCCTAGTCCTGAAAAACTAAAATCGACAGCATAACAAACCAACCTAGGATCTTTCCATATGCTATGATAATGAAAGTTGGGGATTACAAGGGTAGCATTGAGATAGCCAGCTACAGCAACTGCATTGCATACCTACGAAAAATTGATATCATTCACAAAATAAATGGGTTGAATGAAAATACATTTAGCACATTTTGAATATATGGAAAAACAGATTGTACACAAAACACTTACCGATGTCCTCTGCTGATTTAAGCCACCGTTAGCCTCCACATATATGTATCCATTTGATTCAGGTAGGCCTATCAGCAACATAAGAAATATAAATTCATAGTTAACAAAACTCAGTACACTGCAGAAGATAAAGATATGATTTTCCAGATTTATCCTAAAAAATGCAAGCATTAAGCTTCAACCAGAGGAACTAAATGAGTATCAACAAGGAATAGACAAATCAATGGGGCCAAAAGCACTAAAATAATTATACAGCAGAATAAAAATCGAGATAAAAAGTAAAATGTCATCATTTAATGTGCATCATCAGTTATATTATACCTTCTGAAGATCTGTTCACACATGGCTTCCACTCACCACCTCTATAGGGATACTTCCATATTGTAGATATCTAAAAGGAAATTTACAAGCCTGTCACTGAAAGTAGCCATCTATACCCCAAAAACAAATGAAATTGGAAAAGTATGAAGATTTGTAAAGTATTACGGAAGAAACCAACAAAAAGATCCAAATTTTGAAAATAAGAAAAATAGATGCATGGTCAGAATAGAATATCTTCCAATAGCTAGTGGATGGTCATAACCAAAATGATATGAAAGATTCTGATTTCTGAAGATATTATCCTTACAAGAGCTGAAAAACATATGTAAAAAACTTATAACTTTAGCTGCCAGCATTCAAGAAAATTTCATACCAATATTACAATCAAACGTTAAATTCTCATCAAACATGCCTTAAGAATATAAACCTCACTCTTCTCCTAGCTTAGTGGTCAGTTGATATCTTCTCAAACCAAAGAAGCATAGGTTTGAACACGACATATACTGCCTCTCATAAAATATTCCCATCAAACATGAAATTTTGTCCCATGTGAAGGCATGAATTCTCTACTTATAAAAAAGACACCACTAGTTCTTAATATACACATACACTATACATAAGCAGTTAATTCCCTTTTCTTTATTTTGGTAATGATTATTATCATCTCAAAGGAATCCCTTGGAAATTAGGTCAAGATTAGTTTTTTTTATTTTAAAAAGAATATGCTAGAAGCTAAACACAGGAGAAAGCAACAAAAAGAAATTTGATGCTTCTGCCAATGGTTTTTTCTTTCTAGTACCACCCAGCTTCCTTACCAAGACCTTGTGTTAGGTTTGACCCCTTGTGAGTCTCAATGTCAAGCTTAGAATATCCTTTCCTATCAAACCATCAGGTCTTATGACCTCCCTTGTAGCTGGGGGAAAAAAGGAGGAACTTTGGTAGCCAATATTAAGTACTAAAAGTAGTACTTTTCTTATACAAATTCGCGATAATATACTTAGCCAATATGTACAACATAAAACATTAACACCTTTTATACTCATATTTATCTAGGTCAAATTCAAATATATGCAGCATAACTATTACAATCTAGGTCAACAAAACTCCCAATACCTAACACAATAACAATCCTAACATTCTCACAGACAATTCATCAATCGCCTTTGACAATCAGAACTAATTTCCTCTATCCAAAATCCGCAATGACGCATTTTTAAAACAACTGCTCAATCAATTACTCACATTACCCTAGCCTCCAGATTCAAACCTGGCGAGCAATCTAACCATAAAAACGCATCACAAAACTCAAAAGCTCTTCCATAAACAAGTTAGTTACACTTGAAATAACAAAATCCATACGCCAACACGCAAAAACTAAACCTACATTTGAAATACAAAACATACAAGAGAAAAACGCAAAGAGTAGAAACTCGATTCCAAACATTCCAAATAAAAAAAAACAAATTTCACCGGAATAACCTGACAAATCACAAATCACCAAAATCCGCCGAAATATATATATACACACACACACACACACACATATATATATATAAGCAAACAAATAATTAAAATATTGAGAGATTTCAGAACGAATCGAACCGCATCGGCGGAGGAATTATCGGAATCCATGTCGAGGCGGAGCTTGGCGAAGACCTGAGGGCTACGGTAGACGGAGCCAGGCGCGGGACGGTGTTTAATTACCGGAACGACGTCGAACGACGCCGTTCCCATGTAGAGGAGCATTCCGGAGATGTAAATGAGAGGAGCGAAGAGGAAAACGCCCTGTCGTCGAAGCAGAACCGAGAGGAACATCCAGCTGAGTCGCTGCGCGGCGGTCCGACCGCTCCCCCGGCTCGGAGAGAACCGCCCGGCCTTGGACCGCCCTGCGTGGCGGAGCCTCGGCGACCGGAGCGGAGACGGCGGAGGTGACGGCGTCGAGTGCCCGCTGCTCGGTAGCCGGTTGTACGGGTGCATTTGGGATCAACGTTTCCGCATCACAACACAACTCTCTCTCTTTTTCTCTCTAAAAATGGTCCCAGAAAACGACACCGTTTTCGGGTGGGTTGGGTGTTTTTCCTGAGAGAAGGGAGAAAAGAAAAGAGAGTGAGCACGTGGGTTGGGTTGGCTATTGGCTAGCCTAGCAGAGGAAGAAGGGAAACGCAATGCAGTGACTTTTGTTTTTGTTTTTGTTTTATGGAGAGGGAAACAAAGAATACTACAAAAAAGCATGCTCTGTGGGTTTCTATTTTTATTTTTGACATGATCTATTCATCTATTTGGATAATATTTAAATTACTATCGTGCTACATTCACATGAATATAAATTATTTATTAAGAGAATTTATGTTAAATTCTCATCATTTAAACTTTTTTAACTAATGATAATCATATATTATAAAGATGAAATTAATCTCTAATCTAGAAAATTTGAAAACATCCATAGTTTTTATCCGGGAAAAAAAAATATTGTCTTTTTTTCTATTATTTTGTGCCTGAGTGCAGGTGCGTGAAGAAAGGTATCACGCAGATCAGAGGAGTGAATGGTTTCCAACGAATTATGCTTTTCTGAAAGTGGTAATGGTAAGGGTAATAAACATCATCTGGGTCTTGGAATTTTTATTTCGAATGACTACAATGTGCCATGATTTTGGATTTTGACTTTGCAATAAAGAAGAAAATTGAGTTTGATGAGTCATCTCCAGTTTGCGATTTTTTTTTCTTTTTTTTTAAGGATGTTGTTCTTTTTTTCTAATCTTATCATATCTTTTTTTAAGTGAAACTAATCTTATCAAATGCACTCCTGTAATTGATATTCTTGAGAAGTCGTGTTGCCGATATGTTTTAGTAAATGTCGTAATCGCGTTATTTAGAAGGATTCTGATTTTTTTTCAAGGCTTTAACTGGATGTTGATATTAAAATTGTTATAAGCTTTACATAATCAGACATTTGATTTAATTTTGTATGATGTCTGTAGTGAAGTTATTAATGACCATTATTTTGAGCACATGTTTTTTTCTTTCTAAATTTAAGAAATTATAGGAAACATAAAAATATATGTATGGTTAGTAAGATTATGTTAAACTTTAAAATCTCTGTTAGTATGATTTTGTTTTTTTTATGGAAATATGAATTTGTTATGTACAGGAAATCATAAAAAAATTAATTAAGTAATTAGATATAAATGGTTAATGTATTGATTTTAAAGTTAAATCGTTTGAATAATATTTGAATTTATTTTTTGATAAAAATACTTCTTAATTAAATTTTATTCATCTCTCAATCAAACTTCATATATTAATAAAATAAAATTCCTGATAAACTGGGGTTAAGAAAAAAAATCATAATAAATAAAAATAACGATAGTTCAATAATTTTCGGCGATAAGCAAGTTTCCACGTAACCGTACCTAAGTGGGCAATTTTAAACATCAATTAACTATGCTACTTTTGACAAAAAGTACTTAAGGATATGCGTTTAGATGTGATTGATCTCCTCATACATTTGTGTCCCAAACGTGTATGAAAAATCCAACAATAATTGTGTTCGAGTGTTGAACCAAAAATTTATAATTTATAATTATAAATTTGAAGTTTCTTACACAATTCATATGCCACGTGATAAAATCAAACAATTTTTTAAGGTTAGGATGATAGTTGTAAAATCCAATTGGATCATCAATTCAATTGAGGTAGAAAATCAATTATCTAACCACTAAATTATTAATTAGTCCGGTTTGAATTGATATATATTAAAAATTTAAATTTAAAATTATATTTATATTTATTATATATAAATATATAACTAACATTATTTGAGTAAATTTTTTTTATCCATAGTCCAAAATAATAATTGATAATAATCTAAAACCAAAATTCAATTTTTTTAAAAAAAATTAATTTAAAATTTTAAAAAAAGTTATAAAACCGGTCGAGTTGGATCGGTCCAACCAGAATTCAGTAACCTACCCTGACCAGGTTTAACTGGGTCATCTTATGTCAACTGCACAACCGATTCAATAAGAAAATTGACTCGGTTAGGTCATTGAGTCTCGATCTAACCTATCAAGCCGAGTCGGACAAAATTTCATTAAGATACAATTTCTTAATGTTAGAATAGCATGTATAACAATCTAAAATCATCCAATAATTATTTAAATAAAAATTATTTAAATATATTATTATTTAATCTTTTAGTAAAAGAAAAAACAAATTGTTATAATATTTTAAAGAGAAAATAGTATAATTATTTGATTTAAAGATAATAATAATAATAGAACAAAATTGGCTTTAGTCAATTTTGCAAATGTGCACGTAAACCATAAAAAAATAGTAAGAAATGTTGCCACATATTATCTTAAATCTTAAATAATAATAATAATAATAATAATAATAATAATAATAATAAGTAAAAATAATAAAAATAAAAGATAAAAAATATTAATTAAACAAATTTTAAATGATCTAATTTCAAATTATATATAACAACACTTATTCTTATATATAGGGATGAATTATTTTCCCCCCAATAATCACACACATAATTTATGTCTCTTGAAATTAGTATATTGTTTGATGAAACAGTTGGAAAAAAAAAGAAAAAAAAAAGAGAAAATTCTATCAACACAATTGATAAAAGAAAAGAAAAATAATAAACAGTACAAATTATTTACTTAGAAGTAAATAAAATACTTATTCTTTAAAATTTTCATGATATAATTTTTTTATGGACATTTATTGTTCTAGGTATAAAATATTCAGTGACAGTGTTTTACAATTCTTTGTGCACAAAATAAAGAATCATTGGGCTTATATTATGGTTAAGGCCTTTCCTTAGAAGTTCCTTTAAAATTGGCAAAAGATATTTTTAACTGTGTATTTAAGCGTTGAAGTTTCTTTCTCTTTTAAATCATTATGCCTTGCGCTTGACGGAATAAATTTGTTGATATTTGTTATATTTGTAAAGCTATTTATTTAATTATAGACAAGTGTTATGCATTCTTAATTAATAATTATGAGACACCTTAACTTAAGGAGATGAGATATATGATAAATATCACCAGGTAAGATAGGGATGAAATATATAATAAATATTTTCATATAAGATGGAAAAAAGATTTTTAATATATACTTTCATCTATGACGGAAAGACACTTAGATATTATTATATGGATATGAACTCATAAATCATTTGAAGAAATTGAAATTATTTTAAGAATCAAAGAATTAAATTTATTTGTGAATGTTATTAGAATAAATTGAGAATATTATAGGAATAAATTGTAATTGTTTTAATTTGACTTTTATTAGAGTATATATTATTTTAAATTTATTGTAAATATCTTATTTGATTTTTTAGATTATCACGATGAGAACAATATTATTTTTTATTCTTTTAAAATTTTTTTATTTATTAAAATTATCGTCTCATTATAAATATTGTTTTTAAAATATGAGAAAGAAGCTGCAAACTTTTGAGATGACTTAAAGACAATTCTTCTTAGTTACATTTACTTAGTTTGAGTTGGTTTAGTTTAAATATTCATATTTGAGGATAAGATTTTTATTTATGTAAAAACTCTTTTATTTGATTTATTTATTATACATGAGATGTTTTTAAATTATTATAATTTTGAGATTTTAATACTTTTTTTAATATATTTTATTATGAGTTGTTATTGTAACTAAAAGTGTTACACCACTTATAAATAAATAAAAAAGAACTTTAGAATAATTTGGTTCATACAAACCAAATTCAAATATATAATTATAAATTATAAATATGAGAATCTTTAGATAGTTTTGAATTAGATATGATGAAATTAGGAAGCTCCTTATAATTATAATTCATGTCACATGTCATCAAAATCAACTTTGAACGAATTCAAATTTAAATTATATACATTTATTTCTTATCAAATAATATATTTGCAAGATAAATTACCCCTAATTGATTTACAATTATTGTTAAACCGTAATATACCACTAATATGTAAATGATCTTAATTTCTATTGCCCCTAATATATTTAACGTAAAAAATTGTTACTGTTCAGCTTTCTCTCTAGCAATCCATAGACTTAATTTCTATAGCCGGTAATTGATTTATGTCAAATTAAAAGACTTAATTTCTATTGCCAACTAAAAATTAATGAGGAATATGGTAATAGAATAAAAGGTGATTGAATAAAAATACTGTTTTTTATTGATAGGAAAATAATATTTAATTTACTTAATTTTTTGACAATCCGTAATAATTAAAAACTATTTTATAACTGAATCAAGATTAAAAAACTATCTTGGATTATGAATTAGTGTAACCCGTCATAAGAAAAATTAAAATTATTCGATTACTGGTTTCAATTGTTTTGTCCACATTAAATAATATATTTGCTACAAAAATTAATCCAAAATTAATTTACCAAAATATAAATTTATTTAACTGATTTCAATTGATTTGTCTCATTAAATAACTTATTTGGTAAGTATATTTGGCCTTATACGTTTACTTGATTTATAAATTTAAAAGTAAATCAATTATTAATATATCAACTGAAATCAGCCTTATACGTTTTAAGGAGGTGCTGAGTTGGTGTTTAATCATCATATACACCTTAAAAATTTCCAAAACCGCATTTTTCTCAATACTAATTATAATTGACTGAAAACATGTTGCGTTTGTGAAGAGGTATTGCACTTTACAAAATCTATCATTTTATTAGTGAAAACACTTCTTTACCCATCAGAAATAATGACTTCCAAAACGAGTTTGTATCACATATGACTCCTTCGAATCAAAACTGCAATCTGCTGGTGAAAATTGTACACATGTGGTATGTTATGGATTCGAAAGATGCTACAAATAAACAATATTTGGAGTTCATACTCATGGATAAAAAGGGTGTATAAAAAATCTCACTTATTTTGTATTTTCATTTTTTTGTTCATGACAAAAACTAAAATTGATTTGTTTGCTTCTACAAAGAGAAAAAAATCGGAGCCACAAGTTGAAAATAACTTCTTTATGTTTTCAAATCTAAGCTCAAAGAGAGTAAAATGTATTCCATATTGAAGTTCAGCATCATCCCAAACAAGGGAGATATCGGACATCTAGGCATGCATAAAAATGCAATTTTGAGTATATAACAACTGTCCGAAAGCAAGGCAAAGCAGCTTTGCCGAAGAACAAATTCAATTTCACCCCCCAAGAATTGTGTTTCGTGAAGGATTTGACTGCAAATACCTAATTGGTATGTTGGTGTCATTTTTAATCTCACGTTTTTTGTGATTAATTTTTATGTAATTGGATTGTATTTTTTTTATCTCAAATCTTATATGATTATTTTGTCTCGTTTAGATATAATGGGAGTCCTTAACGGTGAGATTGTTGAGTGCACATACATGAAAGATGGGGTGAAATCCAAGCTTTCAGTGGTTGACCTCAATAATGAAGGATAAGACAAACCAATATTTGACGGATATTTAATAATAATTCGAATAAGATACATCACATGAAAATAATTAAGTGGTAGTCCTGTTTTCTTTGCTCCACAGTTATTGTTTCAACAACACTCTGTTAGGAGCTTTAGTGGATGAGTTAAAATCTATAACTAGTGTCGATTCAACAAATGTTATAATTATTGTACTCTTCTCAAAAGTCAAAAATTGGAAAGGTAATATTATAGTTATAACAAAATCGAGTTTTTGACATATCAATATGTTGTACATGATGTTTTATTGAAATTTGTATTAGGGGACAAAAACATTAGTAGTACCTTTGATTCATGACTGATGTTGAACCTAAACATTCCTGGTATTACCAAGCATGTCAGTGTAACAAAAAGGTATTCTCAAACATTGGAATGTACTACTGTGGTAGATGTAAGGGGCACATCAAAGTAAAAGATGTTACCCAAAGGTATTTAATTAGAAATTGCAAATGTTCTATGAAATTAATCATTATAAAATTAGTGTTAATATTTTTAAATAACTCATACAATAATGAAGTTTTCTGAAACTATTGTACTTATTTGTGTTTTAAGTTTGTTTTCTCAAACTACGCCTAAAAACGAAACAAACGAGGCCAAGTTTGTAATGTTTAATGGTAAAACAGGACAGAGTCTAGGGTATGAGAGTGAAACAAGGAACTTTGGATTCATTAAAATTTTCATCAAACGGTCCTAATTTTTTTATTTTTTCTTTTTCTTTTTCTCTACCTTTGTTTGCTTTCCCCCATTTGCCCTTTCCTTCTTCTACCTTTACCACCGTCCACCTCCACCATCTCTCCGTCATGCCTTCTCTCTCTATCACCTTTCTCTCCATCATAAAGGCCACGTTGCTACTGATGGAACCATTGCTTCTCCATGACCATCAATGGTGAACAAGAACATAACAACACCATGCTCTCGCTCTCCACCGCATTTGTCGCCTCCGACTGGTGACTTAGCGTCAAATCGTGACTTTGGTCCACTCGCATGCCACTAAACTTGGTTCAATTGAACCCAATTCGGTTTCCTTATTGTTTTTGTTTTCGTTGGTGGTGGATTTGGGCTTGGCGTTGTTGGCGAGGGGTCGCTTCACTCGAGACCGAGTATTGACTTGTTGGTGCTGAGTTTTGTTGGACACGACGACAGAGTTCTCATTTTTGGACACAGAGGGTTGCGCGCTTGAGGTCGTCGAAGCCGGAAGAGGCCAAGTTCCTTAGGTCGGTGATGTTGCTCGGAGTTATGTGGCCGCAAGGTGGAGAAGTGCTGGTGACGAGAGCAACTCTCGAACCTCACTTCGCGCCCTTTGAGGAGGAAGCCACTCTCTTGAAAATCACCAGAGAATCTATCGCCGGTGAAGCCACCATCGGTTTGGTGATGCGGTGCGGTGCGACGGTGGAGTAGGAGGTGCGCTGCGATGCAACAGTGGCAGCAAAACAGCGGTGCGAAGCGGTACTTTTGCTGAGGAAGATGAGGACTTTTTTGTAAATGATAATAAAGAAAGAAAAGAAAAAAATAAAATAAAATAAAATCCAAACGATCTAACGGCTAAAAATTCTTTCGCATAGTACAAGAGATATTTCACTCTCTTACTCTAGACTCCGTCGTAAAACAGAGCTGTGTTTAGGCAAGACCTGCGCGGAATTGGTTAAAGTGGTAAACAATTGTTTATATGTTTTATTTTTTGCACTGATAATTAATATATTATTTCTACTGTCAACTATTCAATTATAATATTATACTTTTTTTCCTACATTTAATATTTACAAAGAATTGATGAATATGTTTTTTTCAAAGAATTGTCTGAGTTGCAAAATCAAATATTTTTATTTAAGGTTGTCAATGACCGAGAATCTGGGTCAAGATATAAGTCGTCTTATAAGGTAAAAAAAGTTATTATTGATCTTGAAATTATTAAAAAATCCAAATATTTGGACATCAAAGAGGTATATATTTAATTTTATTTGTAATTCTTTCAATAAGTCATAAAATATGTATCACATTATATCATATTTAATTTTGAACAGATTAGTCATAATTTTTATTGGTCAATTTTAATTTTGAGAGAATAGAATTCACCCTTCGCTCCTTAATTAATCCTTCGGTCTTTGATTAATAAAAGAGAAAGAATAATTAATTTTACTAATATTAGCCTTCTATATTACTTAAATTATATGAAGAGATGTGATGGAAAAAAAAGTGTTCATAACAAACGCAACAGAATAAAAAAGGATTAAAAATATACTATCACAATAAAAGATTTAAACATGTACTTGAACATATGCTTGAAGCATAAAAGATTCTTCAAATTTGTGAAGAGTCCAACGTATATCCTGTTACGGATAGCCCAATCCAATATTTAAATTATGTATCCACCAAAAGATAGAAGATATAACAGAGGATATATTCACAATTAATGATAATTAGCTACAAAGATATTCTAAATATCTTAACCAAAGATAATGGGCCTCAACAATATCTTCCCGGGACCCAGATATTCTACTATAAATACAACATCATTCATGGTGAAAGGGACACAACAATTCTGACTCTCTCTTTTCCTTTCACACTGCACACACAGCACACCACTTGTGTTGTTTCCAGCAGTGATCATCTTCCTGGGGGTGCTTCATCTCCATAGGCATCTTCAGAGAGGGAGAGTCTGATCCCATAGCAAATCTCAGCAAACCTTGCTGGGTACATTCTGTTTCTCGTAAACGGAACAGTGGCGCCGTCTGTGGGGACGATAAATTTCGAATCCCACCAATTCACAATGGTCAACACTAGAAGCCATCATATCGCTGGAAACGAGGCACCACCACCCCCGAATGCAAATAGGGAGAACGTGGTAGCAGAAGACGCGGCATCTCATACCGCTTCTTCACCGGCGATATCACCAGCTCGTTTACCACCATCAAACGCCGAGATAGAATTAGATACCAATCAACGTTTCATACACAATGCGTTGAACTCTATTTTATCTCGGCTGGAGAATTTGGAGAAACGATACGAGCTTCAGCGACAGGAAGATGCTCGGAATCCGTCTAAACAGCCGGGCAATCCCAACAATGAACAGCCAAATCCGGTAGACACAGCTGCAACTGTTAACAGAGGACCGGTCAGTCAACCCGAACGCGTCAGAACCCATTCACAAAGGGAAGGATCTCGGCTCGTCCCGTCAGTCCGAATCCCAGAGCATAATACTGTCAACAAATCAGCCAAGGAGATTACACGTCGGCCCAAACAAGATGAGACGTATCAAAGGAAATACCGCCGAGGTCATCAGAACAACAGCCCGTTTATTGACGAGATAGTCGAAGCCCAATTCCTAGAGGACTTCGACAGTTCCTTTTTATCCAAATATGACGGAACACAGGATCCCCGAGAGCATATAGACGAATTCGATATGCAGATGTGCGTCCGAGGAATTGACGAGCCTATAATTTCTCGGATTTTTGCTACTACTTTGACTGGAGCCGCTCAAGCCTGGTTTTATACATTGCCGCCGCAATCTATCCGGAATTTCGAGGATTTTGGGGAAAAGTTCTTGTTGAATTTCGCAACAAGCAAGAAACAGCCCAAATCCGAATTCATACTAGGAAAGATACGTCAGAAGCCCGGAGAAACGCTACAGAGCTATCTCGATCGATTCAAAGAAGCCGCTTTGCAAGTAAAAGGCTTGGAAGAAAAGGTCCATGTACATCTCATCTCGGCCGGACTCAATGGATCATCCCGTCTCGCCAAATCTATTTATAAGGATCCCGTAAAAACATTAAACGAATTCATGATCCGATCCAAAAAAATATTTAGAGTTGGAGCAGATGGAAATTGCCAACTCGGCCCCGAGGGAGAATAAGAAGCCTGCATCGCCAAGGAACCGACGTCCCGAAAACCCACCATCCAACCGGCTCACGAGCCGACCACCAAGGAATTTTCAAGATCCAAACCGATCTAGAAAATTCGAATGGAAATTTGACAAGTACGCTCCATTGAACACCTCACGAGCTCGGATATGGAAGGAAGTCGCATTTACAGAAATGAGAAAAGTTGAACGTCCTCGCCCAGTCATAAAAAAGGAGGGGTTAGATTATTCCCGATATTGTGACTTCCACAAAGGGCCAGGTCATACGACTGACCAGTGCCGAGAACTCCGGGACGCAATAGAGCAATTCATTCGTGAAGGCAAGCTTCGCCAATACGTTATCCAGACTCAGGGGCACCAAGGAAAAAGGAAAAGCCAGCAGGAGAACAAAGATCGAGATGAGAAGAAAACAAAGAAGGATGAATTCCCAGAACCCGAGTTCGAATGTAATGTGATCTCGGGAGGAATGGGAGGTGGAGGTGACACTGCCGGTCAACGAAAGAAATATCTTAAGGAAGTTATGTCTGTAAGAGATCAGCCCAAATTCAAAGAAAATAAGAAGTCTGCACCACCTTTAATCTATTTCACAGACGAAGATATGAAAGGCGTAGTCCCCGGACACGAAGATGGATTGGTCATAACCGGGACTGTGGCAAATTTCCGGGTGAAAAGAATATTTGTCGATAATGGCAGCTCAGCTGATATCCTCAATTTAAGTGCATTCAAAAAAATGAACTTAAATGAAGACGATTTAAAACCGTGCCAAACTATGTTAATCGGTTTTAATGGAGGAGGCACCGGTCTGAAAGGCGCAATCGATCTCCAACTCACGCTGGGGACGAAGGATGGGTTCAGAACAGGCCGAGTCACATTTACAGTAGGCGAGTTCTCCTCGCCATACAACATCATATTAGGCAGGCCGACACTTCACAAATGGGATATATTAATGTCCACCAAACATCAAAAGATGAAGATGATCGGGCACCTTGGCCGAGTTATCACAATTTGTGGTGATCAGAAGGAGTCCAGGCAATGCTATTTCAATTCAGTCCGAGAATTTGAGGGCGGCCCATCTTCTCCACCTCGAATCCGACAAGGGGATCCCTCGGAACAACAAATGGAGAAATCGGCATTACGCAAGCCGGTCAATCTTGTAGAATTGGATATACGAGAAGTTGAAGAATGGCGACCGGAACCAGTAGATGAATTGGAAGGTGTTCAAATCGGAGAATCCCCGGAGCAAATTACGAAAATAGGTGCACAAAATAATTCAGAAACCAGAGGCAAGTTAATTCAATGCCTTACAAAGAACCAGGACGTATTCGCTTGGAAAGCATCAGAGATCCCTGGAATTGATCCCACGTTCTGCTGTCATAAACTAGCCATGTACCCTGATTCCAAACCAGTGGCACAGAAAAATAGGAAGCTCGGCCCGGAGAGGAAACAGGCATTAGAGAAACACATCAAAGAATTGTTAGAGGCCGGGTTCATAAAAGAAATTCAATACACCACTTGGCTCTCTAATGTTGTTATGGTGAAGAAGCCTAATGGGAAATGGCGAGTTTGCGTTGATTACACGGATCTGAATAAGTTCTGCCCAAAGGATTCCTACCCAATGCCGAGCATTGACCAGCTAGTAGATAATTCCGCCGGCTTCCAGTCGTTATCTTTCATGGATGCTTACTCCGGATATAATCAGATACCGATGTACCCGGGAGATCGAGAAAAAACAGCTTTCCGAGGTACTGAAGCGAACTACTATTATGAGGTAATGCCATTCGGATTAAAAAAATGCAGGAGCCACCTATCAAAGAATGATGAATAAAGTCTTCACCGACCAACTCGGACGCAATATCGAAGTGTACATCGATGACATGATTGTTAAAACAGGTGAAGGAGACCACATCCAAGACCTGGAGGAAACGTTTTGCAAATTAAGACAGCATAATATTCGTCTAAATCCCCTAAAATGTGCTTTTGGGGTGAAGGCCGGAAAATTTTTGGGGTTCATGTTAACGCACCGAGGGATAGAGGCGAACCCGGATAAATGCAAAGCCGTACTTGACATGCAATTTCCTACTGACAAACGAGAAGTGCAGCAATTAACGGGAAGGATGGCGGCTTTAACACGGTTTCTCCCAAAGGCCGCAGAAAAGGCCCTCCCATTCTTCAAACTGTTAAAGAAGGAAGCCGAGATAGGATGGAATCAAGCATGCGAAGAAGCATTCCAGGAGATAAAGAGATGTCTGGCATCACCCCCAGTTCTTTCAAAACCAGAGCATGGAGAAACTCTCATTCTCTACCTTGCAGTGGGGGGACGAAGCCATAAGTGCGGTTCTAGTTCGAGAAGTGGATAAGCGTCAGTTGCCAATATATTTCGTAAGCCGAGCTCTCAAGAACTCGGAGCTACGATATCAAAAGCTTGAGAAAGTGGCTTTTGCTTTACTTACCACGGCTAAAAGACTGCGCCCATATTTCCAAAGCCACACCATAGTGGTGAGAACCAATCAGCCTATTCGACAGGTATTGCATAAGCCGGATTTAGCAGGAAGGATGATGAACTGGGCTATTCAGTTGTCCGAGTTCGACATCAAATATGAAGCGCGCAATGCAATCAAATCTCAAGCTTTGGCCGATTTCATAGTGGAACTCACCCCGGCATTCTCCACACAATCAACAGACGTGTGGAAAGTGTATGTTGATGGGTCATCCAATTCCAAAGGGAGTGGAGCCGGGATCATCGTTGAAAATCCCGAAGGAGTATCACTTGAGCATTCATTACAGCTCAATTTTCCGACGTCTAATAATCAAGCAGAGTATGAAGCACTGATTGCTGGACTAAACCAGGCTAAAGAACAGGGGGCATTGAAAGTCAAGGTCTTCACTGATTCACAACTGGTTTCAGCACAAATCGAAGGGCGATATCAAACCAAGGGCCCCCTGCTAACAAAATACCTCACTAAAGTTAAGGAGATAATAGCCGAATTTGACGAATTTGCTATAGCCCACATTCCAAGGGAGGAGAATGCCCGAGCCGACATCCTATCAAAATTGGCGAGTACGAAGGGAACAGGAAATCACAGAACAGTCATCCAACAGGAGCTCGCACAACCTGCATGCATCATGGTGGTCCTAATAGCCGAAGATTGGCGTAAATCGATCATCAACTACCTGGAACAAGGGATAGTGCCGGATGACAAGATAGAAGCAAGAAGGCTGATTCGAGATGCATCCATGTATACAATTATTGATGGTGAGCTATATCGCAGAGGTCTCCATACCCCGTTATTATTATGTTTAAGCTCCGACCAAACAGAGTATATCCTCACCGAGATACATGAAGGCATCAACGGCCAGCATATGGGAGCAAAGGCTCTAGCGTTAAAAGCCCTTCGTGCCGGATACTTTTGGCCGACGATGCAAGCAGATGCCGCAGAACATGTGAAGAAGTGTGATACCTGTCAAAGGCATGCACGGATATTGTGGATTCCCCCATCTGAGTTGAAGTTAATTACAGCACCATGGCCTTTTTTCAAATGGGGAATGGACCTGTTGGGACCATTTAAACCCACGGAAGGCCAGATGAAGTGGCTAATAGTAGCTGTGGACTACTTCACTAAGTGGATCGAGGCCGAGCCTTTGGCTACCATTACCTCGGCTCGCGTTCAAAAATTCTTCTAACGTAGTATTATAGCCAGGTTCGGAATTCCGGCCGAGATAGTCACTGATAACGGAACACAATTCACAGATAAGAAATTCCAGGAAATGATGGTTGGACTCCACATAAAACACCATTTCGCGTCAGTGGAACACCCACAGTCCAACGGACAGGCAGAAGCAGCAAACAAAGTCATTCTGGACGGGTTGAAGAAACGAATGCAAGAGGCTGGCCCGAATTGGGTTGAGCAATTGTACTATGTCTTGTGGGCATATAGAACCACGGCCCAAACATCTACCCGGGAGACTCCTTTCAGAATGACTTATGGATGCGAAGCCATGATACCTGTAGAGATCAGTCAACCATCTTGGAGGAGACAAATGTCACACACAAATAACAGTAAGGCATTAGCCGCCGAGCTAGATATGGTAGAAGAAGTTCGGATAGCAGCACATTCCCGAGATCTGCATACGAAGAATATCTCGGCTCAAAAGTTTAATAAAAGGGTAAAACCAAGATCCTTTGAGGAAAATGATCTCGTACTACGACGTGCGGATATCGGCAATAAAAATGCCCGAGATGGAAAATTAGCACCCAATTGGGAAGGACCATATCGGGTCACCCAAAACTTGGGGCAAGGAGCTTACATTTTAGAAACTCTGGAAGGCGAGGAGATCAAGCGTACATGGAATGCCGACAAGTTAAAAAGATACTATAGCTAGAAACCCACTTATCCATCGACAATTAACCCGAGATAGTGGAATTGTTTATCTTATTGCAAGCACGATATTATTATTTTCACGTGAATCGTGATCCATGTATTCAAAAGTTTCTCATTGGATGAATAAGCCGAACTTGGCATAAATTTTCCATTGATACTACGAATTTCAATAAATTCAAGCGTTTCTCATTGGTTGTGAGCCGAGGAATATAAACCCGGTATAAACTTTCCATTGATACCACGAATTTTCTATGTATTCACGAGTTTCTCATTGGTTAAATAAGCCGAGGAATATAAACCCGGCATCAATTTTCCATTGATACCACGAATTTCAATAATCTTCGAAGAAATAAATAAAATCTTACCAAGGATATTATCCATTGTGCACAATCTAAAGGGCCTAGTTGCTATTATGTATTAATTCGGTCTTGATCAAACCGGCGTATTTAATCACGGATAAATCATCGAGTTCATCGAAAGAATTATATCCTTAAATTATTACGAAATACATTAATAGTTGATAGGACAGGAACTCGGTTCCAAAAACAATATTCGAATTAATATTTCGAGTAAAATATTTGGCTGATTGAAGCCAAAGAAATAAACAAATCAAGTGATGAAGAATATCATACGAGAAAAACGAGAGGCGATCTATTAAACAAATTGTTCGGAGTACGAAATATATTGCCTAGAACACGGAGGGAAGAAGCAGAAATCAAAAGAAGAAATAAAAAATTGTTCTAAACATTTACAAAGAAAACCGGCATTCCGGCCCTTCAAGAATCACCCTGGTCACCATCCTCGTCAGGAGTGCTCGACTCTTCTTCACTATCCGAGATAGTTAAAAGTTTGTCACCGCCGACATAGGCTTTAAAGTGCATACCTGAGGTGTTCAATTCAAGACCAGGGTTCAAGAAACGAATTTGTTCTAAGGCATTGTTAAAAGAAGCCTCAGTGGATTGACGTAATTGCGACCTAACAAAGATGAGCTCGTCCAATGCTTCATCTAATTCTTTGGCCTTCTTAGCTTCAAGAGCAATTAATTGCTTACCTCGAGCATGAGCAGTTTCGACCTTTTTATGACAAGAGAGCTCGAACTCCACTCGACGAGATTCAGCTTCAACCTGAAAAGCCTTGAACTCAGCTCGAGAAACCTCAAGCTCAGAGGTTACCTTGGCCAATGACTCTTGAGCCTCCTTTGCAGCAGCTTGAGAGGACTCAAGATCATAGGTCGCCTTAGCCAAAGCCTCTTGAGCCTCCGTAGCAGCAGCTCGAGAATCTTTCAAATCGGATCGAAGGGCTTCTAATTCCCTGACTGAAGCCTCTAAGGCAATCATCTTCGTATTGGCTTGGTCAAGCTTCTGTTGAAGTTGCAAATTATCCTTCCGGGAAGCATCGAGGTCAGCATTTACTCGGCAAGCTTTCTTATTCAAAGTAAATAAGCTCTCGACCAACGTACCACCCTTCAGAGATGCTAATTCAATCATACTCAACTCCTCCATCTCCGCCGCATTAAAAGGAATCAGTTCAGAATACCTTCTCGGTGCTCGCGCCACCTTAAAAAATTCCTGCGTGACACCTTTGTCCCAAAGAGTCTGGGGTGCCATCTTAACAAGTTCCTCGGCAACATCAGGAAGAGGAACGGGAACATCGGCAGTCAGAGGCTCAGATACCCCGACAGTATTGGGAAGAGGAGCAGAAACTTCGGCAGTCTGAGGCTCCGGTACTTCGGCAACAGGGGGTTCAGGAACCACCCCGATCGGAGATGTTTCAAGATCAACGATCGACACCTCTGATGCGGGAGGAGCTGGAGTAGGAGCATCCAAAGTGATCGTCACCTCGGTTGACTTGGCTTTACCTTTCCCCGTAACCTTCCGTTTCTTACGAGAATGGAAGGCTACGAGGTGGCTAGGCTTCTTGATGGGGGCGGGGTCCATTTCAACAGCTACAAAGAATGTTTATAAACAAAGTCAGATGAGACGATAATTATGCATATAATATTCAAAAGAAATCCAAACTAACCACGTTGGATATAATCAGTTATTGAAAGAAGTTTCTTCGACTCTTTAAGAGACATTATACGAGCCGCAGAAGACAAGTCAGAATCCGACATCTGGGCTTCGTCGGTTCGGTAGTAAGAAGGAGGAAAATCATAATGGACGGAAGACCAATAAGGAGGAAATTTCCAACTAAATGGATCAGAGTTGTGAAGGAAAAAGGGGTGATGACCGGGATCAGCAATGACTTTAAAAAACTTGTTTTTAAAGCCCTTGAATGACTCGGCAAATAAAGAAAAAAGCCTACGGTCAGCATGACCTCGGTCATTACGACCTCGGAAAGAAACCCATCCCTTCCTGTTGGCAGGTTCCTTACCGGATCGGCTAATTTGAACGGTAAAGAAGTAAAAAAATAAAGGATGAGAACACTGTATTTCTAGTTCTCGACACAAAAATTCAAAAGACTGCATAAATGCCCAACTATTAGGGTGAAGTTGAGAAGGGGCAACACGGAGATAATCTAATATTTGCATTTGAAAATCGGTGAGAGGAAACCGAACTCCTAAACGGGTTATTACATCTGCATGGAAGTAAAAGAAATCAAAACCATTCCCCTCACGAGAGGAGCAAATGGGCTCGTCTGGATGGGGAGCACAAATGGTAAATCCTTCCTGAAGTCCGATAGGAATGCAGGCGACACTCTCAGAATCTAAGATTGAGGTAGTACGTAACACCTCATGGGTCACCCAAGGATACTTATCGGATAAAGTAAGAGGGATGGTTTGAGATTGAGATCTGGCCGAAGGTTCCTCAACAACTTCCAATGAAGACGAGTTCATGGTTACCTACGAAAATAAAAAAGAAAAGATTAGTAAAGATACCTGGATGAGTGGGCGGAAGACGAAGAGGAGAAGAAACGGCCAAGGCAGAACTGGCACAAGAGGTCGGCCTAGCAACCTCAGTGCTCGGTAAAGAGGTCTTGAGAACTCTAGTCGAGATAAACACTCGGATAGGATTATGCCGACACGCGTCAAGTATGTCTTCGGCTCGTCTATCTTGGTTAACACTCGCATAATGTATAAACTCACTCACACACTTGGAACAATGTTCAAATCGAGTCTCAAAATGACCAAGTTCACTATTTTCTTTAACCTGGTCAGAAGGGACAACAGTAACAATGTTTGAAGATGGAGGAAAGTCAGACGACATTTGGGGTTTGACTAAAGATGCCCTGTTTTTCTGGGATGAGGAGGAACTTACTTTGGGAAAATTGTGAGGTTTTGGATGGTTGGCTTTACCAGAACCTGGTTTTTCTCGTAACAAATCTTTTTTCTTTTCCTCATCAGAAACTGGGATACCCCAAAGCCAAAATGCGGTTTTGGGAGGAACATGGGTACGTGCAAAAGCCTCCTCTTCAGGAGTAATTCCCATTGTCAGAAAAAGTAGAAGGAAACCTCTAAAGACAATGGAAGAAAAGAAAAAGAGACACCCTAATGGCAAAAAAAAACCTAGACAAATAACTAAAGGAATGACACTACAGAGGGATTACAAAGATATAAAGGAAAAAGAGAAGAAGGCAATCACAAAGAAAGTACGTAGTAAATACCTGGGAAAACCTCAAGAGGACGAAACTTCAAAGAAATGCAACTCCGGAGATTGTCGATACTGGGAGAATGGTAGCAAAAGGAAATGTCGAAGGAACAGAGGTACAAGAAAATAAAAAGGTGAAATAGTAGTAACCGCCAAAACCAAGAAAAAACCTCTCGCGAAACGTCTCAAAAAACGTGGTCTGCAAGATATGATTAGACACAGGGGCATTAATGAAATTTCCCGACTTATACCAGGGGCAAATAGGGAAAACATTTCCAAGCCCATGATGAAAGCATAATAAACAGAAACGGCGCATTAAATGTTTGGTCAGAAATGTCGCCAAAAGGAAAGTGAAAAGACAATTCGCCTTTCAAATAAAAGCTTTAGAACAGACTAGAAAGCCGAGCTTATGATCACGATCATAACTTCATAAGAGAACTCGGGATGAATAAAGCTCGGATTGCATAAATAAATAGTTCGGATAAAGGTCGAAAAGATCGAATTACATTAATAGACCCCGGCAAAGGAACACGCGACAATATTTCGACAAAAGATCGGCTTGGGGCAGCAATAATTACCTATGACGGTATGGAAATCTTGGTAACCCATCCTCCTCCCATGAAAAGGCTTTAGAATGGACTAGAAAGCCGAGTTTGAATCTCGGTCACTGCTACAAAATGAATATATCTCAGCTCCATCAAGGAATTGGAAGGAAATGTACGAGTTCGGATGATTAGGAGATCGGACCTAACACCGAAAAGATTATTACAAAGAAGAAAAACAAAACCAAACTCGGCAGTCGGTCGAAAACGTCTTATTAAATTCTCAGTATCTGAGGACAAGTTACCTACGACGGTACGAAGATCTTAAATTTAACATAGCTCGGACCCATCCATTTGATACATCCCAGTCACCCAGATTGCTGGATGACCGGGCTGTGGGGCATCTGTTACGGATAGGCCCAATCCAATATTTAAATTATGCAACCACCAAAAGATAGAAGATATAACAGAGGATATATTCACAATTAATGATAATTAGCTACAAAGATATTCTAAATATCTTAACCAAAGATAATGGGCCTCAACAATATCTTCCCGGGACCCAGATATTCTACTATAAATACAACATCATTCATGGTGAAAGAGACACAACAATTCTGACTCTCTCTTTTCCTTTCACACTGCACACACAGCACACCACTTGTGTTGTTTCCAGCAGTGATCATCTTCCTGGGGGTGCTTCATCTCCATAGGCATCTTCAGAGAGGGAGAGTCTGATCCCATAGCAAATCTCAGCAAACCTTGCTGGGTACATTCTGTTTCTCGTAAACGGAACTTATGAATCAATCATCAAGAGTCAATCTCTGCTTCAAACTCTTGAGAGTGGAACACTATATAATGTGAACTAAAACATCTCGTTAATAATTTTCAGTTTGTGTCAACAGAGAAGAGAAGACTCCTTTTTATAAGCGTACAAGGATGCCATCTTATAGCCCACGAGACGAGATGCAATTTCTAATCTTATACTTTTATTTCCGGTAGAAATCTTATCTAATAAAATAAATTGTTGCAAAATTAATTCTCAAATATTCTTTATCAAAAAGATATTATCTATTATTAATTATTTCAAATCAGATTTGACATTGTTTCGATTAGCTAGTAGATAACAGCCGTCTTTTATCTTTTTCATTCCCATTTCAAATAGTATTTGAAATCATGAAAAAATTGCATCGTAAATTCCTAGTGTACCGGTTTATCTCTTTTAATCGTGTACAACTTCCACACTAATAAGGAAATATTTTTAAAGTATATGGTATGGGTCAGGGTCAACTCATAAAGGTTGAGCTATGTGAAGATTAGAGTTCTATAAATAGAATCAAATGTTTTCTGTTTTAGGTTATCAAATTTATTCATCTTTTCAAAAAAACACATCATTAAGTGTTTGAGTGAGTGAAAATATGGAAAGTTAAAATTCTGAAGGTTTAAGAAAGATTGATAATAATGATTGGAGGTAGGTACGTCTGAAATTTATTTTTCTTTTCTACTTTCGCTATTTGATCTAAATATGTTGTTTATGTTTATTAACATGTTAAGACTAATATAATTATTTTACATTTGGTATCAAAACTACTTATTTTTGTTTTTGTTTGACACTCATATTTTCTAAATTTTGTTTTATTGAAATATGAATATTCTATTTTAAACATTTTAATTATTGAGAAGATATAGAATCATATGAAAATTGAGTTTAAACTTTATGTGAATTAAAGTATGAAATTCAGTGTTAAAAATGGTTGAAAATTATTAGGTTTTTAATTTGGATTTATGGATCACAATCGGGTAAAAGTGACCCATTGAAGATTGCACACAACGTGAAAATTTTGTTGCTACTTTTAATCTTTTTAGCCCACCGTGCATTAGTGTCTTAATTAATTAATAACACGTTTCATGCCATTGTCTTAATTAATTAAAAAAAGTTTAGTTTTTATTAAGAATTAATTAATGTTAAGTGATTAATATAATTTAATTGATTAGAAAATAGTAACAACGTCTTTAATTAATTAGTCATATATATTAAGTGTCACAATCACATTTAAAACATGTAATAAAATCAACCAGAGGAATTTTATTATATTTGTATGACTAATTATGATAAAATATCAAATTATATTTCTTAATTTATCCATGGGAATTAAGAATATTAATAATAATAATTTAATAGTTTTTATCATAAGTTAAAATTTAATTGAGTAGGACTTTAACCCATAGGTAAGTTTTATGACACTAAGTTCATAAACTAATACATGTTTTACATTGGTAAAAACATAATATTTATTTAGTCTCAAATTATAAATAATGAGAATGTATGTTTGAACTTTCAGTTAATCAATATGCAAACATTTTCGATATTAGGTGTGAAATTTCCGAATTGAAAAGGGACAATTATAAGGTTTGGAGGGAGAAAATTCCCCTTCATAGATTGGATGGATATTAATTATGCCATTAGAAAAACGAACCATCGAGATATTAATGAAATTAGCACTCTAGATGTTGTTGATCTTTATGAAAAATGGGAGAGAACTAATCGTCTCTCTGTGATGTTCATAAAGTATAATATATTTGCTAGTATCCGTAGTTCTGTTGATCAGCATGAAAAGGTCAAGGATCTTTTGAAGGCCATTGATGATCAAATTGTTACTTATGATAAGGCACTTGCCAACACCCTTATAATGTAGTTCTCATCCTTAAAACTCCATAGGATAAAAGGAGTGTGAGATCACATCATGCGCATGAGGGATATAATGGCTTAGTTGAAAGGTTTGAAAGTTATCATGTTAGATTCTTTCCTAGTATACTGCATTTTATGTACTTTATCTATGCAGTATGTCCCTTTCAATATCTCTTATAACACATAAGGATAAATAGTCAATTAATGAGCTATTGACTATGTGTGTTCAAAAAGAAAAAAAGTTGTTAATGGAAGAGGGTGAAAAGGTATACATGAATACTCAAGGGAAAAAAGAAAGGAGATCAAGCCTAGAACAAGGTCAAGAATCCTACTTAGTCAGTCATTAAGAAAGAGTCAAAGTGTTTCTTATGTAAGTAGAAGGGACACATGAAGAAAGACTGCTCAAAGTTTAAGAATTGGCTTGACAATAAAGGTACTCTATTTACTTTTGTTTGTTATGAATCTAATATGGCTATTGTTAATCAATACATCTATACCAACAACAATCCATCATGTGTTATGATTAACATAATCATATCAGATTCATGACAGACAAAAGTAAATGGAGTACCTTTATTGTCAAGCCAGTTCTTAATCTTTGAGCAGTTTTTCTTATGTGTCCCTTCTACTTAAAGAAGAAAGACTTTGACTCTTTCTTAATGACTATTTGAGTAGGAATCTTGACCTTGTTCGTGACTTGATCTCCTTTCTTCTTTCCCTAAGTAGTCATGTATACCTTTTCACCCTCTTTCATTAGCAACATTTTTTCTTTTTGAACACACATAGTCAATGACACATTAATTGACCATTTATCCTTATGTGTTATAAGAGATTTTGAAATGGACATATTGCATATGTAAAGTACATAAAATGTAGTATATTAGGAAAGAATTTGACATGGTAACTTTCAAACCTTTCAACTGAGCCACTATATCTCTCATGCGCATGATGTGATCACACACTCCTTTTATCCAAGGGAGCTTTAAGGATGAGAACTACATTATAAGAGTACTGACAAGGGCCTTATCATAAGTAACAATTTGATCATCAATGGCCTTCAAAAGATCATTGACCTTTTCATGTTGATCAACAAAACTACGGATACTAGCAGACATATTAGTCTTTATGAACATCACAGAGAGACGATTATATCTCTCCCATTTTTCATAAAGATCAACAACATCTGGAGTGCTAGTTTCATTATTATCCCGATGGTTCAATTTTCCTAATGGCATAGTCGATATCCATCCAGCCTAAATGAAGGAGAATTCTCTCCCTCCAAACCTTATAATTGTTCATTTTCAATTCGGAAATTTCCCACCAAATGTCGAAAATGTTTGCAGATTGATTAACTGAAAGTTCAAACATACATTCTCATTATTTATAATTTGAGACTAAATAAATATTATGTTTTTACCAATGTAAAACATGTATTAGTTTATGAACCTAGTAACATAAAACTTACATGTGGGCTAAAATCCTACTCAATTAAACTTAAACTTATGATAAAAACTATTAAATTATTATTATTATTAATATTCTTAATTCTCATGAATAAATTAAGAAATATAACCTGATATATTATCATAATTAGTCATACAAATATAATAAAATTCCTCTGGGTAGATTTTGTTACATGTTTTAAATGTGATTGTAACACTTAATATATATGCCTAATTAATTAAAGATGTTGTGACTATTCTATAATCAATTAAATTATATTAATTAATTCTTAATAAAAACTAAATATTTGCATAACTTTTCTCAATAATGCAAATAAATTGAAATAACGTTGCATAAAAAAAATATTTATTATAACTTTGTATGTATAATAATCATAAAATTATACACAAAATTTCAAGAAATAAATAATATATGCATACAATTATCCAATAAGCTCATTAATATTAATGTGTATAAATTATTTAACATAATATTGCATGCTTAAACAAATATCATAAATATACAATTAAATTAAATAAATAATTTATACACATAACTCATAATTAAAATAATTTAATACATAAATTAATTAATTATGAGCAACATATTAATTAAAACTATTAAAGCATTTTATAAAACGTAAATAGGAAAATATGCACATAAGCTTTCAAAAGGAAAAAAAAGTTAGTCTCATATTCATAAACTTTCAATATGTCGTTACGTGTTTCAAAATGATAGTAAAAAGGTTATTGGGATTTCAATATGTAGAGACAAAGGCTTGCAACATGTTATTAATTAATCAAGACACTCATGCACGATGGGCCAAAAAGACAAAAAAACAACAACAAATTTTTCTCGCACTGCACAAGGATGACACTATTCATTGTCTTCAACCTTTAGTCGAGTCGCTTTGATCTTATTCCGACCCACGGACCCGAATTAAAAATCTAATGATTTTTAGTCATTTTCAACACTAAATTTCATATTTTAATTCACATAAATCTTCGAAACTCAATTTCCATATGATTTCATATCTCCTTAATAATTAAAACGTTCAAAATAGAATACCCATATTTCAATAAAACAACATTTTAAAAATATGAATGTTAGACAAAAACAAGACAAAGGCAAAAATAATGGCTCTGATACCAAATGTAAAACAAGTATATTGGTCTGAACATGTTAGCAAACATAAACAACACTTTTCTATAGTAGTGCATCCAAACATGCTCATACTAGCTTAATATTATTTTATTAATTACTCGTTTGTGTGTGATCATGTAGGTTTAATATTAAGCTAGTAATTAATTTATCGAATTAATTATACTAATCAAGATATGCATCTAGCACTCTTTAACGTCCTGATAGCATGAAATTATATTTTTACTTTCAAGAACCAATAGAAGAATATAATAGTTTCTTCTATCATTTACAACTTTAGATTAATTCTACAATATAGTATTTATGTCAAATTCAAATAAGTTAATCAATAAATTTATTCATTGAATGACTTAAGAAACTCATTTATTCATTCATTCAATTGTCCTAAGCATGGTCTTAATTTCACTATATAGTTCAAACTCATAACCTATAGTTGATGAATTCCTTTTTGAATAATCATTAATTTTACATATATTTAATCATATTCAATATCCTTTCAATTAGTGCTCTAAAGCATTAGGTGTCCAAAAATAAATATAACAAATAACTTGTTAATTATTATGATAATCACAAGTCAATTTTTTTTTTACATTTCTTCTTGAGAATATCCTATTGACATTTTAAGGTAAAATTATCCATTAGAAAACCTCAATATGAGTTAGTTCAATAATCACATTAATAAATGTATCAGGATTATTAATGTTCTCCTATTCATAATAATCCTATGATAAAAAACAATTTAGATAAAAATTATAAGAGACTTGTTTTTTTTTTTTATTTCATAATCTTTATATATTATAATAACAAGCCTTTAATTTTAAGCAAGAACCTTATCAAATCAAAACGACATGAATATGATAAAAAAAGAAAATAATACTTTATTATTGATTTACATACATTTATTCCAAACAATATGTTCCAAAGATTGTAACTACATAATAAAGTAGTAAAATCTTAGGTACTCATAGTTTCAAAGAATAATTAATTTTCACTTTGTTACAATCTTTGGTTGACTTTGCTTATCCTAACCTATTACAAAACATTAACATGGCAAATTATTTTCAAGAGCAGGGAATTCTAGCACCAACACTGATTCAATTCGAGATGTTAATGAATTTGTCTTCTTTACATTTCTGAAAATGAATATTTAAGTTGTGTTTTTGTTGGTCAATCATATGAAAACGAGGTAGAAGGTGAATGGTTTACCACTTAGTTCCTGAATGAAATCAAATATTCTGGAATTCCAAATCATATATTGAAACTAAAGGTGGGAGTGCTTGTCAATTAGCATTGGTCAGACAACTAGTTTGTGTAACGAAACTAGGCTAATTATCAATGAGTTGGGCAAGAATGTTATAGGTGCAACAATTTTAACCGAAACTAATGTAAGGGACAAAATTTTCATTCCCAGGATGAACCTTATTCCAACTGACAGTTTCCACTAGCTTTGTGTTTTGCTGTGGCAATAAATAAAAGACAAAGATAATCCCTTTCCCATGTGAGGATTTATCTTCCAAATCCCATTTTCACTCACGAGTAATTGTATGTTGCAATATCTAGATTCACATCAAGAAAAGGTCTAAAGATTTTGATTTTAGATGAAAAAAAAAACTATGCACATCAACAAACCAATGTGGTTTATCAAGAAGTATTTCAAAATGTTTAGATATTGTTTAACTTAATTCTTTATTATGATTTACTACTTATTATAATCTTATTGATTGACTTTCAAAATATATTAAATTAGTTACAAACCAATTTTTTGAATAAGTTTCTCACTCTATGGATTGAAAAATTTTGTGCACAACTTGAAAGTATGAGCAAAAGAGTAAGTCAACCTTATATTCACGTACTAAACTTTTTTTTCTTTACAGATTTTCACATGAAATGCATATAAATATTTAAAGTTTTCATATTATTACATATTTTAATTCCTCTTAAAATTATACTACTTAGATGTATTGATGATGTATTGAACCGTATAATTTTATTTCAATAACCAAATTGTTCAATCAATAACCAAATTGTTCAAACAATCCATTTGATATTTAAAAAGAGAAACTTAACTAAATAATAAACTACTAAATTTTAGTTCATTGATTTGGAATAATTTAAATTTAGTCAACTCTTGATTTCTTTCAGACAAGTAGTTCTTATATTCAATAGTAAATTTAAAATGTAAAAATAGATACTAAATTTGATAATTAAGGGGATTACAACAAAACATATTTCCCGTGCATGACATAATTAAGTTATTATACAAGTGTGTATAAACCGTAAAATGGTTCTAATTCCTAGTTTAAGTTGCGTATGATTTTTTGAATTTAATTAAAATATTTTATAAATACAAAAACATTATATTGTTATTTAATCACAAGTTGTCATCTATAAAAAGTATTTTAACATGTACTAGTATAATCACTACAAAAAAAAGCGCTGATTTCCGATGCAGTTTACAAACAAAAAAAAAAGTTAGCAACTAGAATGATTTTTTATCAATAATTTTTTTTATACTAATTGTAGATGCAAATTAAACTCTAATCCCTATATATATTTGTATCCGACCAGTTGAACTTCTTCATGTTAATGCACTCAAGGTTGAAGGATTCTGTACTATTTATTTCAACCATCGACCAGCTCAAGACTTTGAGCCCTTTCTTTGTGGTCAGTTGTCAATCATAGGATATTTCTACCATTAGAAGACTCCTATAACCCTCCTCTAAGGTCATAATTATCATTAAAGAAATATCGTGCCAAGACACCTTTAATAGCAAATGAATAAGTAATAAAGGATAGAGGTGACTGTTATCACTGGGGAGGAAAGACCATATTTATAAGAATCCCTCCATCTAAGCTATAGGGACATATTACACTTGTCTCAGTTAAATAATTTTGGGTTAGGTCTCGTAAATCTTAGATGAGACTTAATTACAAGAGCAATATTATTTCAAAATTCAAATATATTACCAATATGCATACGGAATATTATCTTATATTTTTTTATATCAACTAAACAATGTAAATCTTATAGCTAAATATCATAAACTAATTTTAGATATATATATATATATATATATATATATATATATTTATCTTTAAATTTAAATATTTTCATGCATATATATCCTATTAAGCTTGTTGACAACCAGGTGTTGAAAAGATTGTTTAATTTTTACCTTTTGTGTTTTGATTTTTCATTTAAATATGCCAAACATGTATGAATGTGGCATTGTATTTAGTGTTTTAGAATTAGGCATGTGTGTGATTAAGTATTAGAATCTGTTTAGATCATGCGTCAAGCTAACCAGTGTGTTTCAAGACCTATTAGCTTCGATTTTTTGAAAGGTGTGATTATGTAATTGGTTATATATTGTGTGTAACATATTACAATGTTTTGATGTAAGGTTCAACAAGGTTTTGTGTTCACTTGTAGGGTTCAAGTTGATTTTAAGAAAATCTTGTTATAAAAGGAAAAAAGTTTTGGGACTTAATAAAGAGTTGGTAAATTTAAAGAATCTATGCAACCCTTTTTTTTAATTATCTGTTTAGTCCAACAAAGCTTTTAATATCATCTAAATAATTTAACTTAATTTATTATTTCTTTTCATCTACCATTTAGTTCTAACTTAAATTTCAATATATTTTTAAAAAATATCAATAATTAAAATAAAAATATATCATAATATAAATTATTTATCATAAATCCAAAATATAATTTATATATTTATCATAGATTTTAATTTTATAAAATAAATATTTATTCTATATAATGAACGGTAAAATTATTAGTTTTTTCAAAGAAAAACTGTTGAATCAATAAGCGAGGTAATGAAAATTAAACAGATAAATTAATCTGAATAATATATTAAAGAAATCAATCATTAAAATGATAATCAAATCAAAATATAATTTAACAATATAAAAAAATAAACGTGTTATATTTATAATATTAGTATCACAAAGTTGATGTAACAAAAAATGTATCACAAAGTTTTGATGATGAGATAAATTTAATAGTTTAAACACTCTTATTCTATTTAAAATAAAATAATATCTTCATTTTATTTCTTAAAATATATAAAAGTTATTACTTAAAAGTAATATACACAAGCCAAAATTCTTCTTCACTCCTCTCCCCAAAAAAAACTTTCAAGTACAAGACAGTAATTTCACATACCTCAAAAAAGTTTCTAAAAATTTAATTTTTAAATAAATAGAGTAATTTTTTTATGATAATAGTTATTGACGAAAATATTTTTTATTAATAATCAATTATAAGTCTTCAATTATTTTTTATGTATCTTAAATTTATTTTGATTTTATATAATATGAGAAAATTCACAAAAATATTTTATAATTATGGTAACTTTTTATTTACTATCACAATTTATATTTATTTATTGCAAATTATTATTATTATTATTATTTTAGTATATAATGCAATGTGATTATTCTATTAGTATATAATTTTGTTAAATATTTAATGTATAAACTTATAAACATGTATTAGAACACGTAATAGAATAATGTAGAATAAAAATATAATTGCTTAAATTGATGATTAATTGCGTGCTAATAAACATTATGTTTCTTTAAATATTACCTTAAATGCTTTAAACAAAAATTCATTCTATAAATACCTATTTATACTTTGTTGTGTTTTCACTTTCTATGTTTCTTTCTGAATCATTTGCTAATTTTTCTTATTTATATTATTTAGTTTCAATGTAGGAACAAAAGCAAGAATGCCAATTTTTTTCATTTCAGCTATTTAGTTTCAATAGAGGATTACAAGCAATGTCAATTATTTTATTATTTTTAAAATATCATTTCAATTTTTGCTAAAGGTTTGTTTACTGACATTGAATTTTATAGTATCTTTCTTTTCAACTATTGAAATAACACAAAATATTTGCCCTATTGTTGATTTTAATTTTCTCCAAAGGTTCACCATTGATGATGCAAATAAAAAAGAAATTATAGGTAAGTCATTGATTTTTTTATTCTATCTTTGTTATTTCTTCAATTCATTGATAATTGTATTATTAAATTATTTCATTTCCCTTTTTTATTTCTTTCACACCTTACATACCATTATTTTATTTTTTCTAACCTCATGTTTTTTTTTTCTTTCTAACTTTTGCATTATCCTCAAATATTTGTTTTAATATCTAAATTTGCTTTAACGTTAGACATTCCAAGAAATTAGATAAATTGTTGTTTCTCCACGATCATGGCATTGGAATATGTATTAATGATTACACAAAAGAACCTTAAGATGACATAAATGGTTCAAAAGAGGAGATTCATAAAATAAAAAGCATTATCCTCAATTTTTTGTTTTGTTTTAGAATTTAATTTTATATATCTTTTTTCTAGCTCTTTCTTTTTTGCTAACTCTTTTTATTATAGTAGTAAACTAATTCCATCGTCTTTTCTTTTTCTTATAATACTTTTTCAAAGTATTTTTAATATTTATCATTTTTAGTTTGAATATTGACATTGTTTTGGAAGTTTTCATTTGTAATAATTAAGATGAAACAAAATGCTTAAAAGAAAGAGTTCTATAAATAAATAAAAAAGTCTTAATAATGCGTAAAAAAAATGTGTCGATAAATGTATTAAAATTTGTAATTTTTAACCCCTCATATGTCTAAGAAATAAATAAATTAAAACAACAATAATTATAAGAATATTAAATAGATTTCATATAGATAAAAAATAATTAATAAATTAAAATAACAGTAGATTATAAAAAAAATCCAAAAGTTACTAATTTTTGTCAAATTTAAATTTTAATTAACTTAAACAATACAAAATATAATATATAATTTAAACTAATTCATTCAAATGTATAAATTAGTAACATGTTATTATATATTAATTTTTTTCTCAAATTAAAAGATATATGCTACAAGTACTACATTGGAGGCAAAATTAATTTTTTTAATTAAGGTATTACAAAACACAATTTATATTTTTATTTCAATACATTGAATTTATAATTCGATTAGTAGATAAATTGGCTGGGAGCCTAAGGAGTTGTTATTAGATAATAATAAAAAGTCAAAATGAAAGTATAACAAAAAAAAAACAAAGAAAAATCAATCTAAGCATTTAAATTCAGGTGCCTAATGTATCGTTTTTATGAGAGTATTCGTACTCGATAATTATGTTAAAATATCAAAGTATTTTTATCATTAATGATTCCTCGATAAATATATTGAATTATTGAAAATAATAATCATGTTAATTGTACGATATTTTTAAGTATTCTACGTGCGATGCATTTAAATAAAAAGAATACTTAAAAATATCTTATTATTATTATTTAAAATTTTAAAAAAAGAATAATAAGTAAATATATTTTTATAAAACTTAATTTGACATTATAACATATTTATTTTAGTTTGTCATGTTCAAGTAACCTCTAATTATAATTACTCATGTTACAATTATTATTAATTAGATTATTTTGTTTGCTTAATTTTATTTACAATCATTCTATACTTTATGCATATTCCTATGATATTTTTTATATAAATTATAAATATGTTACTGAAGTAATCTTATTTGATAGTTATAATATGAATTTATGTTTTCTTGAACTACTTAAATAATTTCTTAAAACATTATCAATAAACCTTTTTTCTAACAAAAGGAATCTTCATTTTATTGAAAATAACATAGTGAATATAGTTTGGAATATGATCAAAGTTATGGACACTAGCAAAAGACAATGACGCTCTAGTTAACTTGTGAGTAACATTGTTGACTTGTCTCCTTACAAAACTCACCAATGAGTTAGGAAAAGCTTGCAATATGTCTCTACACTTAGAAAAATTAATTTGAACATCTATTCTCATGCTATTACAACACATTAAGTCATCCGCAATAGATTTACAATCAACTTCAATGTTTATATTCCAAGCTCCTTAATCCATGTTAGACCTTGTAACAAAGCCCATGCTTCTGCCTTTTTTGGACTTGGTTCACTATATCACCATTGAGTTCTCGCCTTAACAATTCTGCCATGCTCTTTGTAACATTGTGTTTTTGTAATTGTTTGTTCAAGTGATTTAATTAAATTATAAGAGAAATTAAATTTAAGTGCTTGAATTAATTAATTAATTAATTGATGAGTAGTGATGTTGAACATGTATTCTATGTGTATTAGTAACTTTGGGTCCACAGATGGGCTTTTGATTTAAGAGAGAGGTAGGTGTGCTTAGTAGAAGCCAAGGTGCAAAGAGAGAGAAGCTAGAGAGCCACCAAAAGTATCTCATAAACCCCCATATTTAGAAACTTCTCACAAATAAAAACTTTCATTTCACTCACTTCCTCTCCTTCAAGAAAACCACCATTGGAGAAGTTTAGAGCTTTGGTGTTGTGCAAAAAGAAGCTCATTTCCTCCCCTTTTAGTGTTTGTTGGTTATCCCTAGATGAGGTAAATCCCATTCTTCCTCTCTTTGTGTTCATTCTTGTTTTCTCTCACGAACACCATTCAAAACTCCATAAAAGTGTTCATTTGCAAGATTTTAATGTGTTTTTTGTTGGTTTTGGGGTTTGGGATGATATGGATGATGTAGAACTAATGTAGAAGTGAAGGAAAACTTTCATTTTGGACTCAAAGTCTCTCCCTTTATTCCTCTTTTTTTTTATCCCAAAGCTAACTCATTGAGTTGAAAGATAAGGGAAGCTCACCTCTTTCTTATTTTTGGATGTTTTGAAAAGTTAGAAAATGTTTTTATTGAAGTTTAAATATGTTTTTGAATATATTGGATTGAAAGGAATGATTTTGTTTTGATGAAGATGATGTCTTGGATTAAAAATTGTAACTTTCTGCAGTTTTTAATGATTATAACTGATTAGATCATGTGGTAATCGATTAAAAATGAGCTTTAGAGGTTGATTTTGAATTTTGGACTAATTGTAATCGATTACATAGGTTCATAATTGGTTAATTCAATCCTAGGGACTATTTTGCTTACTCGATCTCTGTTGCAATCGATTACAATGAGTTATAATCAATTACAATGGCCAAAACTTGGTTATACAGTTCAATTTTGGAAATGTGATCTTCATGAAAGTTATAGCTCAGGAAAACTAATGACTTTGGTTTCATTTGAAAATGTTGTATATAACTTTAGAAATGATTAAATTAGTGAAAAATGGTCAAGTTGTTAGTAATAAGTAAAAGTTTCATATAGATTATAATTTTAGGCATATGCTTCTAAACTAGGCTTTTGGGAAAACATAAAAGTTGGATATAATCCTTGTAGCTTTCAAATGAGACAATTACCAACTTGATTGAATTAATATATCTTTATTTATCATTTTGTTGAAAATATTATATTGATGAAGAGATAACTATGTTAATTGATGAATGTCTTGGGTTGTGTTGGTTGATTTCTTGATGATGATTTGAGATGATGTTGTTTTATAATTAGAGATTTGCATGCATATGAGTTTTGGTGAGTTGTTTGCAAGAATTCAAGGTGTTGAAATTTCTTGCTATGCATATTGAACTATTGGTGAGTTAATGAGTATGATGAGCATATGAATGATGAATATGTGATATTATAACTTCTTATGGTGTTGAGATTGATGAATGAATGTGTGATGACATATGATATTGATTTGAATGATGATAACATACCTCCATTGATGAATGACATTGCGTGTGAGTAAGCACTAAGTTGCGGGTGCTTGATGTGCCCTCAACCTAGTGCTGGAGGTTTTCGTGGTGACCAATGTAACACTTTAAATTCTTTTTCCAAAATTTTACTTCAAAAATTATTTAAATAATAGATATTGCAGAATACGTATAATTAACTTTTAATTTCTATTTCTAAGTTGGCAAAATATGTCATCATTTTTTTTTGTATAAATAAGATAAAATAAAATAAGGTAAAATAAGCACATTGCTTGGAAAACATTAAGTTTTCACATTGTAATTATATCTGTAAATAAATGAACCACAAATTTATAATATGAAGCCTTTGTAGGTAAATAAAGCAAATAAATAATGTCAAGATAGTAGAAATTTGGATACAACCCAAAGTGTAAAAGTAGTGAAATGATCGATATATGTTTGTTTCATCAAAAAAACATTTTCAGTGATGATCTATCCCCTCAAAATACATCAAAGTATCAAAAAGGATCTAGGATCAGAGCAGATCACTACCTAACTAAAAGTACTGAACTACGCCTAAGGTATAAACACAGGAAGGTAATCAATCCTCCTCCTCAGATGAAGGCTCGAAATCTCATAGAAACTCATGATACACTTCCTCCTCCTCAGGCATCATGTGGTGTGATCTCCTTGATCCTTTACGACCTACACGGGACGTACTAACTCAAATATCCAACATTACCTCTCACATCAAACCTCACTGAGGTCACTTTGAATTCTTGAGCATCGTGAGACACTTCCATAGCCAGATAAAAATTGATGTCTTCAAACCATTCCAGTTGCCGACAAGACGTAAATCCCTAAGGATGTAGTAGTACCAATGGTGATCAGTAGTGATAGGCGTGGCATCTGGTCTATCTGCTGGAACCATGTGCACCAGAGTGTGACACATGCAAATTGACGTGCGTGTTTCCTGGCATGGCCACACTCTTTCTATCCGCCTTTATGCCAAGCTCGCAAGGAGCACGACTCCCTTGACATCTCTTGACCCTAAAGTTTGTTGGTTGTAAGGATGAGCCCTCTGCTCCTTAAACACTACAAATAACACACAAAGCATACAACTTACATAACCATGACGTGTGTTTTTTTTAGGCAAACAACACTCTTGATGCCCTAGAGCGCATAACTATCACATTTGAAATTAATGACTATAGTACTTAACATTGTTGAGTATCACTCTTGACACAGTTAAATACTACACTTGACATCATTGACAATCACACTGGATACAACTAGCTGTCACACTCGACATAAAATAGGGTCCAACAATGCCACTAAGCTTCTCAAGTATTGGTGTCTTATACAACCACATGTATGATAGTTGGGAGTGATCACCACATACGGATACAACATATACAATCCCCAAGCTCCCAACTCCAAAAAGTATAGTCTTAGAGCCTGTCATGAGTAGCAAAGTGAGGCATGTGAGATTCTTGTGCCAAATGAGTGCACCAAATGTCAGGTAGTCACCACTCACTAATTCCCCTAGGTTCTTCGAACCTCTCTGTCCACTATACCCCAGTGTATCATGTAAATCATCCATTTCTCAACATAAACCTCACAATCAAACATATGAAACATAATCATATACCTTACCATCTTATAGATGGAACATAACCACATGCCTCACCATCTCACAGATGGACCATAATATTATACATCACCATCTTATAGATGGAATTTAACCATAACCACATAATCTCAGATATGAATCCTAATAACAAAACACGTCATCTCATATATGAGATAGAACTAATGGTTCCTTACTCTTCCTTTAATCTTCTTGCATCTTTCCACCGCATTGCGTGCGTAGCCCTCATGTCGTGTACATCATACAAAACAAACACTCATACACACACAAAGAGAGGCGAGACTCAAGCCTATGTACTACTCTCAAGGCACCATTCTAGGCCCCTCAAGTGATAGAAATCACTTTTCACCCAATTCTATTGAAAATTCAACAACATAACAACTATATTTTCAACATCTCAAAGTTTATAACAAGCAATTTGCCAAGGGTCGGACACCCTTAGACCCAAACCCAATGCATACAAATAAAATGACAATATATATATATATATATATATATATATATATATATATATATATATATATATAATTTGGCACGCCACAAATATAATTGCCAAAGTTCACACACTTCCAATCTTATCATTCAACAACAACAACAATAATATAAAAATGTATCAGTAGAAAATCATCACAATTTCAGAGCATGCAGCAGTCATCAGACTTTACTGTTTATCTCAAAAATCATATAAAAATTAAATCAACAGTTTCAAAAATAAATAATTCTCAGATAACTTTATCCAAATGCATGATTTTCAATGTTAAGTGGTCTATTGTCTCAAATCACTTTGTTGCTCAGTTTTACAAAATTTTTCTCTTAACTTATTCTCAGTGCTCCAGGAATCATTTTTTCACAAATCTTACATGCTACCCTAAATTTTCAAACCAAATCGTTACACTCATCATGTAAACACATACCAACACCAAAATGAAGGCTGTTGTGAAATATAGCAGCATCAATGTTTAATTTCAATTAACTTGGGTTAGGGGGAGACCAACTGTTGTTTGTGTTTAATTGGGTTGCATTGGGTGATTGAAACAATCTCTTATAGAAAGCTTCCACATTTGCGAAAGAATTGAGAAGAATTTGAAATGGATATTTGAGGAGGAACTTGTGTAGCTTCCCATATTTGTTGGTTTCTTCGAGTCTAAAGGGTCCATAAAGTAATAGCTAGTTGCTCTTTGTCATCGTGTGATAAAGAGGAAAAATATGAAATAATAGTTTTTTGATACCATTTGATCTTAGGACCTTAAGCTGAATTTTAGGCCAACAACTTGAAATTTGCCAAATTGAATTTGCATGATCACAACCAAAAAAACAAGTGTCAATCATTCCCAAGACTTGTTTCATAGAAAGGGCACTCATTAAGGCATGTGACTTCTTTTATTTGCAATCTCATTCTTATGGGCAAGCAACCTCTTAAGATCCTCCAAAGAAAATTTTTAACTTTGGGAGGAAGTTTAAGGTTCTAGATTTGTATCCATTCACCTATTTCTTTGAGATGGTTAGTTTGGATAATGAAATCCATAATACAATGATATGTTGTCTGAATTAAGTATGGTCCATTTTTTTGTTAAATTTCTTCAAGAGTTGGTCATCATATGACACATTCAGCAAAGGCATTCTTTGAATTTCAACAATATCACATTGGCTGAAAAATGGTGAAGATCCATACGCCAAACATCGGATTGATGATCAATTAGAGAACTTACATTGAGATTGCTTTCGGGTTCAATATGAGGTAAGGAAGAAGTGTAGGGACTATCACTTGCCTTTAGCCAAGGTTGATCCTAAATGCAAATGTTATTACCATTGCCACTTATCCATCTTCTACCTTTATTCACCACTACCTGTGAAGCATGGATAATACACCAAACAAAACTTTGATTGTGCCCTAATTGAGCATTCAAACAAATTCCCATTTGGATTTTTTTTTGCTTTAAATACCTTATAAACTATAGTATCTTGGTTGGTAAGGAGATGCCAACCTTGTTGCCCTAGCATGGCCATACTGAATGCATGAAGATGGCTGAATCCCATTCCCCCATCCTTTTTCTTCATTGTCAGTTTCTTTGAATTGAGCTAATTGATTCCTTTTGAAACTCCCTTTATTTTTCCTTACCATAATGAATTCATCATTATCTAAAGATCAACCTGCAAAGATGATGATAGCAAATACATGTTCATGTAGTAAGTAGGAATGAATTGGGCGACATATTTGATCACTACCAAAAAATAAGCTTTTAACGTCATCATTTTAACATCGATTTTATAAAAATTGATGTTGAAAATAATGGGGTGGCATAGTTGTAAATAAGTTGAGTTCGTTAGCAACAACTTTTAAAAATCGATGTGTGTCAATATTAATATTGGTTTTTAAAAATTCGATGTTGTTTTATCAAGTGTTAACATAGGTTTTTTAAAAATCAATGTTAACATATACACACAACATCGATTTTTAAGAAACTGATGTTAACAATTGATTAAAAACATCGGTTTTTATAAACACCGATATTGTTTGGTGACAATTATACTCTTTATTTTCCTTCCTTTGTTTTCAATTTTGCAAATGTAGGGTTTCTTATTCCAAGGGTGAATTGAAAGGGTTTCGCGTCCAGTGAGACTAAGAGGTAATAGTTTCTCACCAAAAAAGAGGCTATGATTGAGAGAGCAACTACACGCACTATAACTCTGTCACCGTTTCTTCTACTCGTGTTGTAACTTCGCAAATCCTCTTATTCCACTTGTGATTGTTGCAACTCAGTGAGCTTTTTCGATGGAACATGTTAGTAAAATGCAATATGTTTTGAACCTTCCATTCCATTTTAGTTTCGATTTTTTATTATTTTCCCTTTACTCTGCGTATCTGTGCATTTTGTGAATTTCTGCAGTACTAGATGGTTGAGAAGATAGACGAGGGAATATACAACATTGTTTACAAGGGTCGTGACCGCTTCACCAACGAGACCATCGTGTTGAAGAAGATTTTCCTGGAGGAGGAAGATGAGGGGATTACCAGCACCGCCATTTATAAGATTCCTGCTAAGTGTTTCTGAAGAATGTGTTGGTCTTCAATTGTGTAATTCATGTGTTGAGCAAGAAAATTCTATGGGCGTAGAGATAGAAATTAGAAAAAATAGGAAAATTTAATGTTTTGTGTGAACCTCGATGCTCAAAGTACATTGTTTTATTGTGTTAGGAAGTTTTTTGAATTATGCATTTCATTTAGATCTGCATGTCCTTAACGTTTTAGAAATTTAGGTGGCTTCCGTTAAGCTTAACTCATCTTAATTAGTTGTACTTTTGTTGAGTATTTATTTGTCCAATGTTACTATAGAGGAAGTCAATGATTCGAATTACTACTAGAAGCCAAGCGCTTGATGAATTTCTAGGAGGTACCTTAACGCCAAGAATTTCTTTCTTATTGTCTTGAAATTTGACTGTGTAATATGCTATAAATATTTTTGTCTATGAAATTTTCTTTTTTAAAAGTCAGGGTCGAGACATTGGCAATTACAGAGGCATTTGGAGAATTTTTGCGAGAACACAACTTATATTTGGATTCAGATAGATTCGAATCATTTTCAATTTCATAAGTTCATTTTGAGGATATTGATTAATTATGTTTCAGATTTGGGAAAACACAACTTTCTCACACTCTTTGTGTTTCCACTTAGGTTTTCTTCTATCTTGCATCCTTGATCATGACATGTTAAGTCTTAATTGCTATAAACGACTGTTTATAAATGAAATTGTTCTCTCATGTTTTCTTGTAACCTATAGCCTTAGGATGGGTGAACACATTGTTGAACTTAGTTGAATTACGACTATTTTTCTTTTTATCTAGCACATTTTTCTATTTATTGTATGCATATTGTAGCTTCTTCAACATCGAATTTGGTATGCATACGGTGGTACTCTTATTTTCACGCACACTGAAATATTTGGTGTATACTACTGACCTTTCTTGACCCCTCCCAGCTACCAACTAATATGCATGGAGGCAACAAAAAAGTTGTTTACATTGACACAGATGGAAATTTGTATGTTTTTCTCTCTTTGCATTAATTAAATATTTAAAAACTTATAGCCACCTCTACATCGATAACTTGTGAATTGTGATTGTTTTTTCAACTGATATCGTCCAAATTTACCAATGTTTCTCGTTCATTCACAAATAATTGTAGTCAACCAGGCTGAACTGTTCCCATAGCCAAGAGATTTGGCATGGATCCTGGGGTTGTATTGGACAATGTAAGTTTACTTTGTTTCATATATATCATAATAGGTTATGAAGGGAAGTAGTTTGGTTTTGACAACTAAACATATTTTGTTTGTGATTGGACAAGATTATATATGCTCGTGCCTACACTTATGAACATTACAGTACAACCTCCTCCTTGGTTTGGGTGCTAAAATGTCCGAAGAACCATTTAGACTTCTGGTGAGGTCTTACTAACTGAGTAACAAAGTTATCTTCCTATGCACTATGGAGTTTGCAATATCATGGGATATGGACAGTTGATCAAATTGATTTTTGGCAGATTGTGGATTCGGTGATTGCTCTATTTCAAGTGGAATTCTCAGGAAGGAGAGATTGCAGATCGCCAGGTCTGTCATTTACATGCACTTAAAATAAAAGCCCTTTCTCCCTATATACAATTTTAAGAGAATTTTAACAATAGTACTATATGAAAATACAAAATTATTTAATATTTACATTTTGAGTATTCAACTTCAATAAAATGTATCAGTTATGCTTTAACATTTTTTTTTACAGAAATCAGTTACACTTTAATAAGTGCACTATAAATCGTCAAAATTATATTATCCAAAACTTTCATGCTTTTAAAAATAGGATAATCTCTCTGTACTCTAATTATTATGCAACAATTTATTTTTCTCAAATAGGATAATCTCTATATGCATGTCAAATGAATTTTTATATCACCATAAATAAAAAACTATTTTCCTTTCTAATTAATCAATGATGTTTATTTTTATTTTTTAATTGCTATGTAAATATCTTTAATCAACATTAAGTATAATACAATATTTGAAAAGTCACCTTTAATAACATATTTGTCTAATTAATCTAATTTGGAAGAATATATTTAAAGATTAAAAGATATTATTTAACAAAGAAAAAAGACTTTCACTAAAATATAAACAAAATAGTAGGTGATACAATTGCATCCGACAATTCGACCTCAATGACATATACAACACACACTGTTGCAACATAAAATACTAGTTAGAAAGATTAATTTTTTTTTAAGTATTAATATATATCTTTTCAGCTTCTATTTAGTTTTCTTTGAAACTAGTTATCCAACTTAAATGATTTTTTTTTGGCTGACTATTATGGGGCTTGTGTGTATAATATATGTCCAAATTAGGAAAGAGAGAAAATATTGAGATTGTTTAATTGATTGTGTGAAGAATGAAAGACTTAACCTCAGTTTTGTATTTTAATTAGTAAATATGTGGAATACAATATCTTTAGCTTCCATTTAATTATGCATAAGAAATTTGTCTAATGTAAAATCAATGTTAGATTTAGTTTCATAATCTTGCAATTAAGTTTGATAGGTTGGTCCAAAAAGATGCAATCACTTTATTAACTAGGGCAGTCTGGTAAAAATCTTTTTTTAAAGGGGACATGTTTTCTTTTTTACAATCTAGTGCATAGGATGACACCATTTTCTGTTAAGTAAGTAACTACTCTTAGGTCAACCCAAGCCTTGCCTTTGCGTGCCTTAGGGTTTTGAAGCACTTGAAAAATTAAAGGTAGAAGGAAAAGAAAGGGTAGACCAAAGGTGCTAATATAGCTAGAAATCTCTCTCTTAAGCTTGATTGCTTAGTTACAACTTGCTAGTGGGACTCTTTTTTTCTTTTTTAATTTAATTCTTGGTTTAATTTTATGGGTCAAACATTGTGTTAAGAAATATGTGATTGATGTCTTATTTACTCTTGTGCCAAGGTCTAATATTTTGTTCTGAAAGATTATATATGGCAAGAATCTTTTCAGTTATGTTCTTTTGACTATTACAAAATGATGATCAAGCCTTTATATGCTTATTACAATTAAATTTAACAGAATAATGATGAATATAAGGATAGCTTACTTAATAGCACCAAATAAAATTTGTCTAATCAGAAATTGCAATGTTGAAATTGTTAAATTTGTTTGATTTTTGCTTTTTCATTTTCTAGGTGTTTTTGTAATTCTAATTCTATAACTAGTACATTTGTTTACTGGATCATCTTTAATGAAGATTGGAACAACTATTGTTACTCGAAGTGATGGAAGATAAGCATTAGGCAGAATTAGAGCTCTCTGTGAGTAGTTATAAAAAAAATTCATAAATATATATTGATATGCTTCTAGCATATAGTGTTTTTCAAGTTAAAAGAATCAAGAAATTAATAATAATTGAGAAATACATGCTAATATAAGTGAAAGTTTTCATTATTTTATCTTTATCACTTATTCTTTGAATTTTTATAACAGGAAACCAAGAAAAGAAAGCAAAATCAAGAAGCATCTGGATTTCAAGATTTTGATTAAAGATTTCACAAAGATAGAAGATAAGAGAAGATT
>CM023945.1:8747811-8857483 GCA_013407115.1 Glycine latifolia | reverse complement strand
TGTCAATAAAATCATGTGGATCTTCATCATCTTCTCCACCAAACTGACTTCGTTCCACCAAATTGATTAAGGACGGATGAATGTCGAAATGATTGGCTTCAATGGGTGGCCTGACAATACTAGATGTTGATCTGGTGAATAATGGAGCAAGGATATCCTCCATTAATTCATCCTCTGGTCGTGGAGGATTGTTTCTATCAGCCATCTTTGATTCTAATTCAAGTGGTGAATTAGAATTTTCTGCTTTCCGTCTTTGTTTGGCTAGCTTCCTATTCCTCTTTGCAGTATTCTTTATTTCTGGATCGTACTGTAAATTCACAGGATTAACTATACCTCGCATAAACTAAAAAAAACAGATTAGTAACACAAAGAATTCCAATATTAAAGATTAAAAGTTACTAATAAATTAGCGTATTCAATCCCTGGCAACGGCGCCAAAAAACTTGTTGCGTATTCGGCAAGTGTACCGACCGTTCCAAGTAATAATTTGATAAGTAGAGTATCATATCCACAGGGATTGAAGATAAGCATTATACATGAATTAACCAATCGATTGGAACAACTATTGTTACTCGAAGTGATGGAAGATAAGCATTAGGCAGAATTAGAGCTCTCTGTGAGTAGTTATAAAAAAAATCATAAATATATATCTTTTATAATCCTTATATATAATATCTTGTGTGTGTATGTGATTAATTTCCAATGAAATTGTTGCAGCTTAAAGAACTTAGCAGTCAAGGCTATGAAGTCATATTGGTAACTTCAGGTGTTGTTGGTCTTGACAAGCAAAGGCTTAGATATTGTAAATTGGCCAATAGCAGATTCTTATAATATATCTTTTGCTATGCTAATTGTATATCTTTTCCAATGACATGAATAAAATTTCAAATCCTGTTGTTAGACTTTTGGCAAGCGTACCAATTGTCCTTATAAGTTACAAAATTTATAAAAGATCATCTCCACAGGGACTTGAGTTACTCAGTTAATCCAAATAAAATTTAACAGTTCAATAGTTATGTACAATGAGTATGGTCGAAGTTTTGATGGTTTTACGTAAATAATGGAAATAATCGTAAACTTAAATAAATGAAATTAATTGAAGAGAACGTAGGATTGAGTTTCATCATTCATACCCTCAGTATTAAATTAATATTTTCATGTATAAATCATTTTCCATCATTACTGATGCACACATTAATTAATCCTGAATCGATCCCTCGCAATTAAGAATTCTAAGGATATTTACCAAATATCGATCCCTCGCATACAAAGTAAATAACCCAGTATTACAATCATAAATCGCGTGCTATTTGTAATCTAAACGTTATGCTCTATTCCTAGCAACGTAATGTAAAGAGTAAAATCATTCAGTTCAAATCCTAAGAGTACTTTCCAGTTAAACTTAGAATCCAATTTCATGAAACTAGTGATCGAGTAGAATCAAACATTAAGAACAAAATGAAATCACCAGAATGAGTAGAAAAGATTCATACATATATCAAATATCAAAAGAAATACATAAAGGTAAGAAGATTACATCCAATTCTTAAAAGAAACTAACCAATCATGGTGTAGAGCAAGAGATCAACAGAAAACATGACGAATGTAGCGATCCTTGGCCCGTTCCTGCAGAGTTTCCACTCTTTTTCTCTTTTCTTTCACCTCTCTCTAAGCCTCTTAGGCTGTTCCTCTCATTCTCTCCCTCCAAAATCATACTTCCATCTTCACCTTGCATGCCTATTTATAGGATTTGGTCACCTGCTTAAGCTCACTCGCCCAAGCGAGTGTTTTTGCCTGTTTTTACTCGCCTGGGTGAGCTAATCATATCTCCTTGGAACTTGAAGCTCGCCTGGGCGAGCAAATTACATTGAGGATGCTCGCCTGGGTGAGTTAAAAGCTTAATGGTGAAGAAAGGTCATGGGCCTGGACGAGTTCTGGGCCATTTTACTTCTGACACCTCCCAAATTTGATTCTTATGTCCCTTTCGCTTGCTTTGTTTGCTTGGATGATTCAGATACCATTAGAACCTATCAAAATACAAAATATGATTGGACTAATCTTCCAAAATGTGAAAAAAACATTTATATAAGTACTAAATACAAATTAACTAGGTTTTAGGGCAATTTTATAAACAATTTTACTGAAATCAAAAGATAAGTGCCATCATTGTAAGCCTGATTTTACTAAAATAGGGCACTTATCACCTATGAGACTTAAAATTGTATATCTTTTCCAATGACATGCATTAATCTTGTCAAAACCGATTTCATTTACAATTTAAGGAGTGAGGGTTTGAGAGAGGATGGGGAAATACTGCAGGAAGATTGAAGGAGACAATGAGAAAACCCTATTAGAAGTACTTCAAGCACCAGACCTAGTGAACTTGGAGAAATTTTTAAGCTGCTTACCAATAATATTCAATGTAGTCATTTTTTCTGTTCATGGTTATTTTTGACAAGCAGATGTCCATGGCTTGCTAGACACAAGTGGCCAGGTAAAATTCTTACCATTAGGAACAATTAATTTGACTATAAGGATAAGTTTATGGAGATTATTCACCTTGGAGCAAGGTCAACAAAAGTCTTATGATAAAACAATGATTGGAAATACACTCTTAAATACAATAAATTATTTGAATGTTTTGGGGAAACAAGTACTTTATTGAATATATCAATCCCAAGGAATTTTACAATTGTAGAGTTATGTTTAATTAGCTTATGTTATAGATGATTTTATGTATTGAGATTATTGTTTCATTAATTTAAGTATTTCTTTTATTTGATAGTAATTATTCAATAATAATTTGAATATAATATTTTGTACTGCTTGAATTAGTTATGTTTTCAATTTGTAGGTTTGAGTTAATTAACAAAACAGATAGAATATTTAAAAAAAAATGCAAAAACAACATCGGTTTTGGCCAAAACCAATGTTGTATAGTAGCAAAACAACATCGGTTTTTTCAAAACCGATGTTGTAATGTAACTTATAACATCGGTTTTGGTCGAAACTGATGTTGTAAGGTTCAATACAACATCAATTTTTTGTATATTTCTTATTATACAGCATCGATAATCATAAAAACTGATGTTGTAAAGAGGATTTCAACATCAATTTTAATAACCGATGTTAAAATTGATACTTTTAATGATGACAGTTTCAACATTGGTTCATAATCAATGTTGAAAGTCCAAAGACTGATGTTCAAAGCCTATTTTCTAGAGGTGGATGATAATTTATTTTCCTGGTTTTGAAAGATGTTGACTTGACTAATGATTGATACGCTTCCATAATCAATCCTTCAAAAAAGCAAAGGTTTGTTTCTTCTTCCTTCTTATGAGAGATGAGACCCAAGTATTTTTTTCGTGCTTAGAGTCTCTTGAACATTAAGAAGGGATGAAATCTAATTTCTTGTGGAATGTTGAGTGTTGGCACTGTAGAAAATTTCAAACTTCTAGTAATTGATTATTTGGCTTGAAGCTTTGCCATAGATGTGAAGGACCTCCTTAAGGGAATTAGCTTCCTGCTCATCAATCCTGCAAAATAAAAACAATCGTCAACAAATAAAAGGTGTAAAAGGATTGGAGCCCCTCTACACACCTTAATACCATGAATCTCTCATCTAGGCTCTATTTTTTTTAGAAGTGTGGATAGTTCCCTCAATGAAGCGGATGAAAAGATAAAGTGATAAAGGAAATCTCAAAAATATTTTTGTTTTTTTATTGGTATCTCAAAAAGAAAGATTTTATTGCTCAAAACTGGGTCATTTTTGTATATATTTTTTTATCTCAATTTTGTAAAAAAAATGATTCCATGGAAATCTAAAGAAAAAATTACCCTAGTCTATCTTTCAAGAGAATTAAAGAAGAGGAAGGAATTTCCCAAATACATAAGGGTTGCTCTTGATAGACCCCATGTCACCTCCCTATCTATGTGATTAACTTTTTTTCCCAATCTCTTTGTATCTTCTCACGAGCCTCTAGCAGAAGAGTTGCGTGCAAATGAGTTTCAAAACATTCTTTTGGATTTAGAATATGAACAAAGTTCAAATTATCTATCTCACATAGAACTTTCCTAAATTATTTATCCCAAGCCAAATTCAAGCCATGATTCAGAGCTAGATCTCAAACATATCAATATTGCCAACCCCATCCAAAGAAGATAAGCCAACCATCCTTGTGTAGTTTAGATCTCTAACAACACCTCTAGATCCTATTTTTTTGTTTGATGGAATGAAGCTACCATCCATATTCATCTTGTTGAATCCCTTTATGGGAAGACACCATCTCGGGATAAAAAGTGGCGAGGGAACCTCTTTACCTTGTTCCTTCAGATCCCGCATCAAATCATCATAAAGGAGATGGATATTACAGATTACCCGTATGATACCCCATATTTCTTGATAAGAAAATCCTGTTATTGTACCAACACCACAACCACCAAAGCACACTCGCAAACAAGACGCCCGTACTAGCTTTGAGTTGGTTTCTCATCCAACAGGAAGCATCTGTTTCAAGAAACCTTTGTTTATTGAGAAATCCCAACCTTAACCAAACTTATCTCGCATGAGGGGAATGTTGAAGATAATGAAAGTATCTTTTGTGATTGAAAGCATAAATTACAAGTCACACTTTCAACAAGGTCCCTTGATGTACGAAGAAAATAGATTGAAAGCATTTTGCAGCAAAAAAAATAAAATGACCAACTTTATCTTCTCAAGAATATTCAAGCATGCACGAAGTCCATAGAATTTTTCCCGTCTTGGACCGTAGGAGGCAAAACACAAAGTCCATTGATATGTCGAGTCTAAGGGGAGATAGGGTAATGAGGTATACAATCCATGAAGATGGGACTTTAGACTTAACTTTATGACACATAATGTCGTTAGCATAATATTTACTTACACTTATGTTTCATTTTAGACCAAAAGAATTGATAATACAAACTGTTTAAAGTTTTTTAAAACACCAAAATGTCCAAATTTTTCATAAGCTTCTCTAATCATGAGTTCATGCGTGCAACTTTGAGACAAACATAATGTTTTATTCTTGAATAAGTATCCATCATACGTAAAGAACCTATTGTGATTACTTTTTTCACACAAATCAAACAAGTTAAAGAAATCATGATGTTCGACATACAAATGCTTCATGTGATCAAAATCAAGTATCTTTGTCTCAAGCACAAAGAGTAATGTATACCTTCTAGAAAAGGCATAAATTGTCACATTGGCCTTGTCTTGCTTATGTTTAATAACATAAGGGAATTGTTCGAAGCATTACACCCATAATCTTTTCTTGACATTTCAAATGTTTTAGAGACCCATGATCACTATGGATCACGAACTCCTTAGGAAGAAGGTAACATTGTCAAATTTGAAATGTTGTAATAAGTGCATAAAGCTCCTTATCATAAATGGAGTAGTTCAAGACCCTCTAGATTTTAATTTGCAAAGTTAAATAATATATATATATATATATATATATATATATATATATAAATGTAATATAAGTTACTAAGTTAAATGTTAAATTATCTTCTACAATATTTTGCTACTTTAACTTGGAACGATTCAAACATGCTAAGGCGGAATCAAAACTCACAAAGTGGATTTGAACTCCAAAGAAATTGTCTCTCTTGTAGGTGATGGGCCCTATCTAGGAGGAGAATAATACTAATAATAATGAGAGAGAGTTTTGGTTGTCCCCTCTATGTGTGATTTACTCCTCACCCATGGCACAGGTACACAAGAGAGAGTGATTAGAAAAGGATAATGCATGAAAAATAAGTATTGCCATAAACATTATTTCAAACAATAATTGTAGGTAAAGTCCAACTCCAACTTGTGGACCAATTTCATTATAGAGACCCACAAATCTAATGCCTTAAGTTTAAACTTGTGAACTTTTGTTAAATTGTCTCAATGAGATTTTATAATAATAATATTATTCATTATTGCACAAAGGCTATTATGGACAAAATCTTAATTACTACCTTTAGTTAGATGCTTAGGAGTTAAGGAGACTTAGTTAACACTTTGGTTTATCCATTTGTTTTTGGATGACAAGTGTGGAGGAAAAAAAGTTTTGTAGTGGACTGTGTTGTTACTTAAACAAGTTTGGCATAAGTTGGAAGTGTTGAGTAGAAACTTTGTGTGAGGAGGTTCTGAATGACAACGTAGGTGCCATAACTAATGTTTTTAGTAGGGATTATGGCTTGAGCAATCATGGGTTTTTCCCTTTATGCCAGATTGAGTAGGAGACCCAACTTCATGTGTTGCATGATTTCTACATAGTAAAGGAAGTTTGGTTTCATGTTAATCCTGATATTCCAAACTCCTTCCACTACTACAAATGGTGCATTTTATGACGACCAATTAAAGTTAGTTGTTGCGAAACCGTCGTCATTAGTGGGGCGATGATAATTTTGTAAATAGTTTGCCAAGTTCAAAGACGGTTGTCAAATAATTGTCTTTGAAATGTCAGTACAATGTCGTTTTTGCAAACAACAGTCGTGGTTTCTCAGTGCTACATGATGACATGTTTTTTTCCTTTAAAACAGCGACGAGTATCATATAAAATCGTCTTCATTTTGTAAGAACAAGACTCAAAACAATGCCGGTCCACTTGAAAAACCATCTTCATTTTGGTTGTGTCTAAAACATGACCTTTGTTCCCCAAATTCCGTGGTAGCCCTAACAAAGCACACTTCTTCTACTGTTGTGAACCTCCATCACTAACCCACATTCCGTCATATGTCGTCAACTCAGGTATAGTCGTCTTCGCGAGCGTCACTTGTGCTAGGTCGTAGTCTTGTCTCTGTCCATATAGGTAATGCCTTATGCTTGTGGTGTTTGTACTCATTGCACCTTTTCGTTCTGCGCGAATCTTATTTCCATACATGGTTGCACACACATTACAACCTTTGAAGACTTCCCTTTTAGGTTGTCTACTTTCGCAAAGTGTGGGATTTTATTTATAAATTTAGGGTTTTTAATTTAGGATTCGTATGTTGTTTTGGGATTTTATTCTTTCCTATAATTGTTCTATCTTAACTTTGGTTTAGGATTATCTAGTAAGCCTGTTTAGCTTAGCTAGGGTCCTGGTCTTGTAATATTGTCGATTAAAGTAATGGGTTATATGTTTCACCTTATGGTATAAGGCCATGTTTGGATAATTTTCTCCGATAAGACCTATAAGATAAGAAAATAAGAACCAAAAATGAAAAAAAAAGACAGCTCCTATAAGCAAAAATTAGATTTTTTTAGTTCCAATAACTATGTATGCCTATGCCAAATGTGTCGTCCTTTCTATTGGCTTGATTTTGTGAGGAATTATAAATTTAAATATATTAAAAACTGTGTTTTTTTTTGTAGGTAGGAAATTTCTAGTCCAATTTGATTACTGTGATATTGTTACCTCTGCAACCCACAAGAGTCTTCAAAGTTCTATTGGTATCGTCTTTTACTAAAGACGGACAAAACCCAGGAAGTAAAGCAAGGTCTGGTGCATTTCATTCTACACTCTAGTATTTGTTTGTATGTTTTTTTTGTTTCTCATATATGATTTCCTTGTGTCTTGTAGAGTAATTATCAGGCAATTATGTAAGAACAGTTCAAAGTGAGTACTCTGAATCACGTCAAAGGACTTTAGATAGAGGTATGTCTTTCTTAAGTCTCATGACTGATTTCACACTCGGGCTGTATACAAGACAAATTTGGATCATTTTTTTTAGCACTTACCCATAATATAATGATCAGTTTCTCAAACCATTAGGGTGTGTGCAGATATGGTCTGTGTACAAGTTGAAACATGAGGACACATTGGCATACCTTAGTTCTTAAGTTGATCTTCAATGGATGCTTTAGTGTCTAATTTCAATTTATGAATGCATTTCCAATTGAATAATAAGTTATTTAAGGACAGACGTGTGAGTATGCTTTTCTTTTGTTACTAGAGTCTAACATTGGTTATATTCCCCCGATATTTTAGTTGATTTAATCTCAATGTACCCATTTTTTACGTGTTTTTGAATGTTGCTTTGTTCCTGTTCATGAAACTGTTGTACAATTATGTGATAGAAGAAGTTTTCTTACAGCTTAGTCAAGTGTTAAGGCTTGGAGAGTGCCCAATTGTTCAAAAGCCTATTGATCCTACTATTTTTATTCATAGATATACCAAGAGTGAGTGTTTTCTTTTCATAGCTCAGTTTGTGTAAGAAAAGAACTAAAATGTTTGGTGTAATTGGATAATCTCATGTGTGCATGCCATGATTAAGAACTCACTATTAAGTGATTAATGTTTATTTGAAAATGAATCTAAATTACTGTGATTTTACTGCATTAAAGAAACATGGAAGAATGAAGTTAGGGGTCTTTTCACTACCCTTGCTGGCATAAGAAATTTTTAATTTTTTAATTAAAAAAAAAAACCGCTGAGTCTAGCTTTTGTGACCTATGTCGTCACTATTCCAATATTGAGTCTCCACAAATCAAAGACAGGTCTTTAATGCAACCTTCACTGGAGCATATGCATACACTAGACTAAAGTATAGGTGGTTTTGCACTTATATGAACGAAAATGAAATAATGGGACAAATTTTATGAGGTTTCATATGGTGTAAAATCATTTTCCTTCTTCATATTAATTCTTTGTGCACTTGCAACAAATTGTTAAGGTAGTAAAACTAAATCACGAATAGACCTTATCATCAATATATATACTCAATAAATTAGGTGAATTTAACTAAATGCATAACTAATATTGTCTTCAATATATATGGTCACTAATTTGTTGTTGTATCTTATGACATAATATATGTTGTGCTTCTTACATAATCATTACTCATATTTGGATGGGTTGTGTTAAAATTCATTGATACAGGTTCAGGCAATTAAAAATTTGCAGTTGGCGAAGCATAGTCAACACCAAATGTTGTTGCTGAATTTCTCAAAAGGAGGTATCATTTTTAAAGTGACACAGGTGTGGTTTATGCTCATAAAAAACCTTGGAATTGGTAAATTTGTGTATAGTTGTTACTCTTGTAGCAATCAATTGACTATCGGATTCATGGATAAGCAAAGGGTTCAAAAGATTTAATTCAAAATTAAATGAATTTTTGATGTCATTGTTGTCTTACTTTTGTACATTGTAAAAAACATTGGAACAAGGGTATAAACTAGGACGATTGTTTTAATGAAGTTACATTCTCTAATACAAAGACAGTTGTTCCCCAAGAACCGTCTTTAAATGTATTATTCAAAATTTTTTTTTTTTTAGAAAAAAGGGGATACAAAGACGGTTTTGAGCAAAAACTGTCTTTGTATGTACACATACAAAGACGATTTTTACCCAAGAACCGTCTTTGTTTGTATGTAAATTTTTTTTTAATGAGATATAAAGACGGTTCTTGGAAAGAACCGTCTTTGTATGTGTACATACAAAGATGGTTGTTCTCCAAGAACCGTCTTTGTATGTATTATTCTATTTTTTTTTTTAGAAAAAAGGAGATACAAAGACGGTTTTGAGCAATAACCGTCTTTGTATGTACACATACAAAGACCTTTTTTACCCAAAAACCGTCTTTGTTTGTATTTAATTTTTTTTTTAAATGAGATACAAAGACGGTTCATCTTTGTATGTGTACATACAAAGACGGTCTTTCCCCAAGAACCGTCTTTGAATGTACTATTCAATTTTTTTTAAAAAAAAAGGGGATACAAAGACGGTTTTGAGCAAGAATCGTCTTTGTTTCTCGTGTCTATTTTTTTTTTTGCATTCCTACGAAGACGGTTTTATACTCAATGGACTTAGGTGAATTTACACTAACAATAAAACATCACATAGAAGAATTTATATTCTATAAATTAAATAAGAAACCAATTAACAAATTATGTCAAATACAATGGCACTAAAAGAAATATTATTACTTTATAACCAATTAACAACCCATGATTTTATATAACATCATTAAAACAAATCTCTTACTCTATAGCCTACAACATTCTAGTGATCACACACTGAAAGTAATGCGTATGGCTAATATTATTGCTTCACAAGGTTGAATCATCATCAACCAAACCATGTGGTTCTGTTGAAGTTAAATATATCCTCAATATATTTACCTGCATGAACAACAAGTAGAACAAAAGAAAGAAATATAGTCATAATGGGTTTCATCAACATCCTACTAAATAGTATAGGAAATTTATATTGACAATGTTTTGTGTTGGACCATACAACCAAATACAACTATTTAAATATACAAATATTAAAAAACTATTCTCATGCATGACACAAGTATTCCTCATGCATAAATAATAATAACATAATGAAAATGAACCTTTATCGATATTCTCTAGGTTTTCGGTTTCACATTCAGATGCTAAGCAAGCCTGCTTCTTCAATATATATGCTATTACATTATTGGTTTTCTCCATGGTTTTCCTCATCTGAGCACATATTAATATAGCTCAAATTAACCAAATGTCCTAATCACTTAAAATTAGAATTAGAATTTTAAGATCAAAAATTGGTCCCACTAATACAGCTGGTTAGAACCACAAGTGACAATCACATCGACCAGATTACGTGATTTAGGAGAAGGTTAATTGAAGAACCATGAAGCAAGTTCATGTCATATCCTACTTGAGCTTCTTCAACTGGCTTAGCTTAAAAACCTTTCAGCCCATGTTTCATGTCACCCCATAGGTTAGCTTAAAATGTGAATCGGTCTTCCCTATGGTTTGTGTTGTGATCGGTCTTCCTTTATATCCCAAATCCCCATCTAGCTAGCAGTATTTAGGTTGTGGTAATCATCAAAGCTTACTTTAAGTAAGAGCTGATAACTTAATCATCAATCCTACCCGAAATGTATAATGAAAAAAAGGAAGAAAAAAAACTTGAAGAAGCAAAAGCTGCAAATAAATAATCTCATGTAGGAGGTGAAAAGATCTAAAATACCTGGATTGTTGATGGAACTAAATAATCACAGGCACCTTTTAGTGTGGATCTTGACAGAATTGGAGTTTCAATCTATCAAACACAAGACAAAAAAAGGAAAGATCAACACAGTATATCAAAAACCAACCCCCAAAGTGAGTAATAACAGTGGAAGGCAAGCAACACAATTACTTATATAAAATTTATTATAAACATTGAAATAAGATGCTTTAAATTATATATAAGAGCTAAAAGGAATTTTTTTTTACAATTACAACAATGGAATCATTAATTAAACCTAAATTCAATTTGATTCGAATTAGTGTGAGAAATGATGTAGGCATGAGGTAGCTGGTGTAGTGATAGTGGTGGTAAGCAAAGTAAGGTTTCATTGTACGCCTCATGGCATTATGTACAATAAAACTAGAACCTGAAATGGCAAACTAGCAAGCTAACACAAAAATTAAAATGAAACCAAGAAATGCCACAAGAGCTTCAGTATGACCTGACATCTTAGTAATAAGTGTATGTCTCCAAAATGTCATTGCCAGAATGGATGAATAGCTTTTGAAAAAGGACTCGACAACAACATCTTCATCTTCAAATGAAGGCTCTAAAATTGAAATTGGACTGGGCTGATCCTGGTTTTCGGTTGAAATCCCAGGCACCATAGGCTTTAACAGAGTCAATCCAGGCTGTAAAAAAAAATTATCTCAGAATCATCCAGTCTATTTAATTCGAATTTTCAGTAATGATATAAGATTTTACATGTATGATCCTAGAACATTCCATAATCAGCAATAACAAGAAACCAAAGAGATTGTATTGTGCGGTACTACTAATGCTGACTGAGGGCAAGGTCAGTGGAGATGAAGAGACACTAAGATAACATGTTCTTAGTTTGCTTGGCCAGAACTTCAGTGGACCCCACAGACCAAGGTGGGGCTGACCTTCTTTTTGGGACCCATTTTCAGGATGCTTGTGATGATCTTGTCCAAGAGGTAATTATGATAATCACAAACATTTTTATGCATGCTTGCTTGTGTCAACAGTGGCACATAACCTCTATTTCCCATTGGCTGACCAAAAAGAAGTTTGAGACACTGTAGAGATTAAAATTAAGACAAATATGCTCAAGTGTTGTAGGCATCACCACAACTTATCATAAGTTTTCTCTGGCCATGTAAAAAAAAAAAATTTGGTCCCAAAGCAAAAGAAACTATTTTTCTTACAACATTACATCAATATAATTTATCACTCTCAAAGCAAAAGAAACTATTAGAGGACTTGCATAATAGCAAAGCATAAATCTTCCACTTACTTCTTTCACTGCTTTTTGTAGGAGAAGCAACTACGATGCCTACAAGTGACTCTAAACAGTAATAAAAGAAATGATTGAGTTAAATAAAATCCCCAAATTATAAAGGTTATAATCTGTAAGGAGCTCATTTACTAACACCCACCACCAGAATAATAACATATATTCAATTCACATAAAATACTGTAAGCTTTGTTGTTAGGAGGATTTGTTTTTAAATTTCCTGTAAGTACTGTCAAGGTACCAAACCTATGTACACTTCATGAAAAATATATAACTGATGATACCAAACACTAGAATGCTATCAAAACTCAATGCCACTATTTATCTGTTAATGGAACACACCTTGTTTTCAGGGTTCATAGATGATCTATACCAAGTTGGCCTGTTTTGGAGGTCAATGGGAACCAGTTTGATCTTGTCTTGTAGTTCCTGTAGTACAACCAAATCGATCATTAATCATGAAACAGAATGACCTATGTCTCATAGAATACCATAAACTAAGGATTAAATTTCAAAATGACATTAATGGGTCAGTTGGTTTGATTGGAAAATTTGTGAATGAGTAGGTCAAGAATTGAAATAACTAGGAATAAGGAGCTGCAACAATGGCCATTCCTGCAGCCACGAAAAGAAAAAAAGAACAAAAATTCTTTATGGATAGATAAGTTAAATCGACAAACCAATCCCACAAATGAGGGGCATGTTTGTTCATGTCAGACCAATTTTCCAACCTCAAATGTTACAAGACAACTATTCAATACCAGCAAGAAGCAAAAGTACATCCCAAAAGTCATTCCAAATACCACAAATTATGTAAAGTATATCCTTAGCAGTGGTTAAGGGTGAGATGTCATGGTTTGAAGTACTCCTTAGCAGTTTGGTTATCATATCCAACTGCATGCCTTGGAGTAACTTTTGACTAAGATATCGAAGGAACTCATACACAACTGGGAAGACTAGAGTAGGTCACATTATGATTTTTGTGTTGACAGTGAAGCTGATATGTTGTAGACAGAGATCTTATAATTCAAATTATAGCAGTTGGTCTCATTGTAACATTATTGACGATGTGGCAGCTAAAACAAACAGAAAGAGAAGAACCTTTGCCAAGACCAAATAGTAACATACAACATTTTGAGTATATTTTGAATCAGAGTACACCCCAAAGACCCAGCAGGAAAAAGGAATGAAAAGGATGAATTTTCTTCCTTTAATTCCTTATTACAACTCATCTGCTGCACCAAGTGCACTTCAATATGCTTTTCTAATTTCAATCTCAATACTAATTAAAAATTATAGTTTTCATTTCTGAGAAATAAATTCACTTAGGATATTCCTCGTATATAACATAACACAATATTGGTGCAAAAACTTCAAGCTGAAAATTAAATGCAATATTTAAGCTGAACACAAATATGTATACATAATATATATTTAAGCAAGAGAGTTTGAGGACTTAAATAATGACAGTGGGAAAAAAAAACCTCTGCTGGTAAAGGGTATTCCTCTGACTGCAGCATTCATCCGTACTTGGCCCATCTTTGTAGCATAGAAATCCAAAGTGACTTTCGAAACTCCAATTAATTGAAAAATCCTCATAAGACTTCCATCAATGTTCTGTAGTGTGAGAACATCCTCTTAATAAGATAAATCACTTCAACTGTTCACATGTGTTGCATGGAACTTGTATTTGAACATCTTCTCATTAAAGAGTTATTATATGGGGACATCTGAAAATTCATTTAACAGGAAAATATCACAAGAAAATGGAGTGAATCAATAGCATGGGCATGACATTCCAAAAGGGGAGAAAAAAATGTACAAAACAAAGTATCAAAGTAATTGATTGGCAAAGAAAAAGGTCTTTACTAAAACAACATATTCATCTTCAAGGGTATTCTTAACAGCCCTCAAACCATCACGTACAACATCTTTAATTTGAGCTATTGTATGATCATTAGGACCTGCATCATCATGACATCATTGCAAATCCTCTCATCTAATATCCATCAGTGGCAACAAAAAGACAAAGTTTTGTTCCAAGGTAAAGCAAATATTCAGGAGTCAAATCATCTCAAATATTCTGGCTCAGTGAGCCAACGTTACCTTTAATGAAGAGTTTACATTTAAATGGTAACAAGCAACATAAGACTAATGAGCCAAGGAAAAATAGCCAAGGCTAAGTCAAAATACAGTTGTAGTTTGCAAGAAATGTGCTTTTCGGTGCCTCTCACTTCAAAGTTTATGGGCTCCCAATACCTTAAGGGCACTCATTTCACCTGGGACTACCTTGGGTAGAAATAGGGAAATACAACTCATAGTTTTCTTCAATCTGCCATCCAACAACACTGCATGACCATAACAAAGTACACAAAAAAACCACACAAATTATCTAAGAACCCTCCACCGAATACATGACACACAGATAATAATACCCATAACAGCATGATTCTGATTCTGAATCTTATTAAGTTAGTTATTTGGATTGATTTTTATCTACGTACCAAGAAAGATTGGATTAGAGAGTGTGAGCTAAGACACGAGCATAGCTATCCACATCAACTGCATATTGGAGATTAGGTGGTTATTTAATTATGACAGTGTGAAATAGAATAGAAATCCAAATTAAAAGAATTGGAGATGGGAAGGGTGAGGGTGTCGTACACGAGTCTGAGGGACATCATGGGATTGGAAGCTAGCAGCGACAATGAGATGTGGAACATCAAGATTCCCCTTCTCAAACATGCTGCTCTCGCTTATCTTCAGCCAATGTCCACCACCCCTTCCCATCATCAACAAAACTGCTTCTGCCTCAACGCTGCCACCCTTTTCCACGCTTTTCTTGCCTTCTTTTCTCTAACAAAATCCACTCATCAGCAACAGAAACAACAAGAAGATTAGTTTCACTCACAACAAGAAAACACATTTCTGCTTAATTTCACCAGTAGATACCAGATCATTAGTTCAGTTTTTACTTTATTCAATCTGTTGTAAATTGTAAATGCTTTTTTTAATAAATAGTCAAATTAATTCAGAAGCATATATACAAGTTAATTAGCTCATATCATCAATCTTTGAATTTATGATGATTCTTTACTTTATGACTAAGTTTAGTGAAATTAGTCCCATAATCTGTAACATGAAGGCAAAACTTACAGACAAGTACTCATGTTTATACAAACGCAGAAATTCGTTCCATGGTGGTTGTTGATGGTTCCCGTTACATTCTGGCATTTGAGTAGACCAAGAAGCAAACCACTTGTGCTGGCCTGTTCAACACCTACATCTGACTGCTTGATTTTTTCCATGAAACATTAAATAAAATATTATTACAGTAATCTCAGAGAGACAACAAAACTACTATGTCTTCCAGCAATATCATTCCCAAGAGATAATGGTAATGTATGTGGGAATATTTACAGCTTTTAGTAACAAAACTTTAAAGAGAAAAACAAGCTTTTTCATTGTCTTAAAATAGAAATTGCATAAGGCAAAAGGCTAAGTCTAAATGATCCATGTCAAGCAGATACATTGACAATTTCATAGCAACTAAAAGACACCAATATCCATGGTAGGTGGCACAATGTTCATAATGTAAGACAATGTTTAAAATTATGTCAATAACCAACAAATACAACTTAAGCATTTATATGTGGTGACATGGTCCACAAATCAGAATCTTGACTTCTTTTAACTTCCAACAAAAATGATGCTCATTGCTTGTGAAGTTTATTTATTTGTTCAATGTCCAACGGTGTTGCATCACAAAAGCACTGCAACATAAATATGGATGAAAATCAATTTAGTTTAATTTAATTGACAAATATACATGACCCAATAATTTAAGGAATTTTATCAAATTACGCTAATTATACCTTGCTCCAGTCACTCTTCTTCCCCCCAGTTACTATGTTCCACATCCAATACATTAAATAATACCCACACTTATATCCTTCGGGTTGAACATTGCTCTAAATTCAAGAACAAACATATCCAAAAGTTTACATCCAAACATTGTTAAATAGAAGCAATGCATGTATTGGGTTGTTTGAAAGACTAACCTTTAACTCAATCCAGGTGGGTGGAGGTGGATTAGGTTTACCGCCTCTAGTGGTCTTCAATGTCTTCATTGCACTGATTTAGTTAAAACACATGATCACTGTGCTTAATGTGTAAATGAGTTGTGTTCGTAACTGTGTAATTGGCCAATTTATGATGTTGTGACAACTTACTTTTTAATTACGGCTTTTATGTGAACATCAGCCTTCTTACGCAAGGAACAAAGCCATACAACGGTATCGTTGTTAGGAAAAAGAATAAAAAGCTGCCAATGGGCCCTGTATAGGGTTAAAAAATTTTAAGCATTAGCAGTTACATTTTCATTTACAATGATTTAGTGTAGATTTATCTTACTGATTTAAGTATGCTCCTAGGTACAACTGTCTTTGTGAATCCTTCATCCATGTTTCAATGTATTCCTGGCATTGTGCACGTCTATCCTTTGCGTTGTGTATTGATTGAGGCTCAAAAAATGCATACACTTCGGTGAAACCCAATGTTGCAGTCCACTCCACCATAAACTTATTTATAAATTTGAATTGAAACATATTTATTTGTAAGGACTATGAAAAATAACCAAATTTAACAAACTATTCACTGCACATTTACTTACATGATCCACAACTGTAGTATAGATATGTTCAAACACCTGTCCCCTGCTATAATTTCATTCACATCAGAAAATGTTATGAACAATGAGAATTGAACATTTGCATGTCCAAATTTAGCCCCATCCCACGGCACCACAACATGTTTGTAGTAAATTTCAAGTAGGATCTTAATCACATCAACCAATGCATCAAGTTCATCTGGACTTTGTGTAGGACTTGAAACAGTTTCAACTACCTGTTTTTGACACTTTTCTAAATCCTAAATGTGGTAAACATATGATTGTCAATCTTCAAATAAATTTGTCATTCAGTTGCATTATAAGAAACCAAATTTGTGTGACTTTCAACATTAATAAAAGGTACCTTTTGTGACACTAGCCCAAACTTGCGGGCCATGCAACAAATGTGTTTACAGTGTCTTTGACGTACTTAATCTCTTGAGTGGGGAATGACACTTGTGCGTCACCGTCATAAATTGTTTCAGTACTTACCCTAACGACATCATCTGCAAAATCTATGTTGTGAATGGTGGAGTTCCCGGGATAAACTTTTCCCAGTGCCACTAGGCGTGTAGAATCATTACATTGAACGTACAACCCCATAGGCGGCACAACATCATTACCATGTTCTTCAGTAGATGGATTCACTGGGTTTTCCGCACAACTCCCTTTTGTGCTCACCGTTGCAACTAAATTTTCTTTTTCTGGCTCAATTGGGTTTTTTATTGGTGTCGTCATTTGAGATAACTCAACTTTGATTTCTTCCTTCAACTATTGCTTGCATTCTTCCTTCAACTATCGCTTGCATTCTTCCTTCAACTATCGCTTCCAAATTCTTCCTTAAGATTTTGGATTAATTCAGCCAACTGTTCTGGTCTGATGGAAGAAGACATACTACTAGAGCCAATTGCGTCTAAAGTATTGGCTGATAGTGACACCTGCCCCTTTTCCGCGAACACGACCAGAGTGATCCGGTTTTCCTATGGTAGCATTTAGTATGTCATTTTGACCTTGGGGAACAAATCCGCCTTGTGTAGCTTGTTCTTCTAAAGAGTCCTGCAAGCATTACATCATTAGGTAACATAATTAAAAAACTAATGCAACTAAATGTAACAGATTAAGGATTTTTTTCAACTGACAATTTTATCCGCTATTTGTTGTGCCTTCATAGATGTCATCTGCCCATATTTCTTTGTTCGTGCCATCTTCCACTTCACCTGTCTTCGAATTGGAGAAGGAGGATAAACGATAGATGACGAATCTTCAGTATTCCTTGCATCTTGCTTTTGTCTCTTAATCTTTTCCTCCATCAACTTCTTTTCAAGCAAATCATAGCCCCCACGAGACAAAACATGTGGGCAATCATTCAATTTTTGAGTTTCTTGGGCCTTTTTCCTAATTCCCTGTCAACAAAAATATCGATTAGGTAATGTGACATTTGAATCCCATATCATTGACAAGGTCATTTCACATATCAAATATTGTTATTTTATATTATAACCTACCAGTTTAGGGATTTTCAGCTTGCAACAAATTCCTCCTATGTGTGCGTGTCCAGCCCATACACAACCGACGGATCATCTTTACGTTGCCTATTTGGGTCAGCATAGATGTATTTAGTAGTTAGGCTAGACTTGAATTGTCTCCATCTAGTTGCCACCAATGCCATAACCTTCTTCTTTGCTGTTGGACCTTCGGGGATATTAAATTTTGCCTGCAACAACAAATGAAGCATAAAAATAAGGGAAACCAAAACAATTGATCAAATTGTTTAACCACATCAAACAAAGCGTTACTAAGCACGCATACCAAAATGTCATCCCATACTAGATCCTTTAGGGAGTCCGGTACATCATTCCAATTGCAATGCGTGATAGCAATCTTCTCTCTTGCAACGACACTAAGATAACTATGGAACTTGTCTTTGTTGTTGCCTGATGCTCTCCCAGTGTTAGGGTTCACATTTACCGTTGGCCTAGCCGAATCCAAGCTTCTCAAAGTCAATTTTCTTAGCTTGGTGGATTGTCTACTCCTCCTAGATGTGCAATCTGAAGCGTCGTTTGAATTGGGAGGGGACAAAGGAGGTGTTGCCATCAATCTGAAAAACAATAGTAAAACCAATAAAATACATAAATGATAACATTGAAAAATTTGTTAACTCATGTAATTAATGATGAAAAAGGTTGTTATTTTAAATTACATATTTCTGTAATTAAAACCATTACTTGAATATCAGGCAGTTAAGTATGAATGTTCTCCCGTAAACCTTCATCATGATCAACACGATTTGCATGTTCATCGTCAACTTCTTAGTCTTCAACAATGGAAGGCATTCGTGTTGAGAAAGCAGGTATGTCACTAATATCAACTGTATTTTCACCGCCTTGATTAGTTACGCCTGATGTTCTGCCACGTAAGACCATAGAAAATCTTGAATCACACGGATCCTACACATAAAAGACCTGTCTGGCTTGTTCTGCCAATATAAAAGGCTCGTCTTTATAATCGACCTTATCGAGTTCAACTAACGTAAATCCATATTGATCTTGATGCACACCAGTGTTACCATTTACCCATTGACACTTGAACACATGCACTCTGAATGTCGTATAATCCAGCTCCCATATTTCTTGAATAACTCCAAAGTAAGGCATGGAAGCTCAAATCGGGTTGTTATCAGATGCACCACAAAAGTGCTCAGAAGCCGCGTCAACACTGACCCCACTGTTCTGGACATTACTATGATCATCTAGTGATTTTGTGTAGAAGGAATAGTTATTGATATCGTATCTCTTCCAGGTGGGGACATTGAGATTTGGGCCAACAGCTAACAGTCGTAATGTCTTTGAGGCATTGTCGTCACGAAGAATTTGGTCTTTAAACCAGGTAACAAAAGTTCTATTATGTTCTTGCAACACCTTCATCAAGTTCATTCTTGGGTGACGGTCTTTCAAATATTGTTTGTGCCTTTCAATGTAAGGCAAAGCATCTTTTGTGTTATTCAAAACATACAAATATGCTTGTGAAACCTGATGTCGACTAAATGTCACTACATTGTATCCCCATGTACCGTTACCTCCCGCAGACAGTTCATGACAGGTTTGTGGAATCCCAATAGGTTTAAGTGCATCGATGTACTCAGAACAAAACTCAATACTTTCTTCGGTAACATATCTTTCAACAATGGAAGCCTCTGGACGGTATTGATTCTTGGTATAACCTTTTAACACTTTCATGTAGCGCTCAACAGGATACATCCATCGTAGAAAAACTGACCACATAACCTGATCTTCCTGACTATGTGAACAATTAAGTGGACCATTATGTCAAAAAAAGATGGAGGAAAAAACATCTCCAATTGACAAAGCACAACGACAGCCTCGTTCTCCAAATCATCCAATTGTTTTGGGTCCATGACTTTGTTACAAAAAGCATTAAACAAGAAGCACAAACGAGTAATTGCAACCCTAAGTTTTTCAGGCAATATACCACGAATTGCAATAGGCAATATATGTTGCATCAACACGTGACAATCATGAGACTTCAACCCTACCAATTTCAAGTCATTGACGGATACAAGGCTCTTGATATTAGAAGAGTATCCTTGTAGGACTTTTATTGTCCGCAAACACTGACAATTTTTTTTTCCTCTTGTCGACAAAGTGTGGCTTGCAGGGGGTAAATACGTTTGTTGACCTTGCTCAATAGGATGAAATTGGTGTCGTATACCCATGTCAACCAAATCTTGGCGAGATTTCAAATTATCCTTTGTCTTCCCTTGAATGTTAAGGAGGGTGCCAATCAAACTATCACAAACATTTTTCTCAACATGCATTAGGTCTATACAGTGTCTTACATCCAAATCGGACCAATATGGAAGATAAAAAAAAATGAATCTTTTCTTCCAAATTTGCTTGTTAGATGCATCCTTTTTTTGGCCTTTCCCAAAAATAGTCATGATGCCCTTCACACGATCATAAACTTGTTTTCCTGCTAATGGTGTTGGTGCCATTTCATTCTCTTGACAACCATCAAAAGCCTTCTTCAATCGTTGATATAGGTGATAGGGTTGGAGGAATCTCCGATGCCTTGTATATATTGTCTTCTTTCCATGTTTAAGTTGGACAAAGCTTGTATGTTTTTCACATATAGGACATGTGTGATGTCCTTTGACACTATATCCACTCAAATTCTCATATGCTGGAAAGTCATTAATTGTACAAAAAATCATAGCATGCAACCTGAAAGTTTCCTGCTGATACCCATCAAAGACATCAATGCCATCAACCCACAATTGTTTCAAGTCTTTAATCAATGGCGCCAGATACACATCAATATCATTTCCTGGTTGTCTTGGACCCACTATCATCATACACAACATAATGTATTTTCGCTTCATGCACAACAAAGGATGCAGGTTGTAAATCATAAGCAATACAGGCCATGAACTGTGGTTAGTGGATAGGCTACCAAAAGGATTCATATCGTCAGAAGCCAGGGCAAGCCTTAGGTTTCTTGGGTCATTGGCCAAATGTGGATACATACGGTCAATTGCCTTCCATTGAGGAGAATCGACGGGATGCCAAAGATTTCCATCATTATTCCTCCCATATGCATGCCAAGTAAGGTTTTTTGCATCATTGGCATTAGCAAACAACCGCTTAAACCTTGGAATTATTGGAAGATACCAACAGACTTTTGCAGGACGACCGGTGAAAGAGTTTTTTTCATTACTTCCCTCATCGTCTGTGAATTTGTATCTAGGGGATCCACAAGTGGGGAAGCTGCGCAATTCACCAAATTGATTTCGGTACAATATGCAATCATTAGGGCATGCATGTATTTTCTGGTACTGCATCCCCATTGGGCATAAAATCTTCTTTGCTTCGTAATGAGTGTTGGGCAACGTGTTGTCCTCAGGAAGCATTTTCTTTAATAGTACAAGCAATTCTATGAAACTTTTGTTACTCCATCCAAACCTGGCCTTCAAGTTAACCAAAGATAACACTGCGGACAACCATGTGAAGGATGTGCACTTAGCATACAAAGGAATCTTTGAATCAGTCTCTAGTTTAGAATACGTTAGTGTATGTGCTTGGCGAAAACTTTCTTCTCCCAGGTCGCGTATCATGTCTTCTATACGGTCGACATTGTGCACATCAACAGATGAAGGTTGTGTCGCTGTTTCACTGCCTGTCAATTCATCAAGCCATATCCACAAAGTGTAACTCGGAATGATACCGTCACATATTAGATGAGTTCTGATTTCATCTATGGTTGGCGTCTCCCATTCCCACATTTGACACAAGGGCAAAAATATTTTCCCCGCAAAGATGGGGCATTTCGGGTTGTAAATTCAAGAAATTGTTCAACCCCAAATTTGTACTGATCCGTAATGCGTGGTGCTTTCATCCAACTACGATCCATGTTTTCTATCTGCTGTCAAACCTTTTCTATAAAACACTTATATGGATGCAAATGTATGTCATCTATCCTATGAGGTGTGGCCCTATCCCATTCAAGAAGTAATGTATTTGTCACAATATTCATACATTTACATTACATAAGGTTTCTTAAATTTAATAAAATTTCGGTAGCATTTCGCATTGGTCTCCGAGTACACGATATGAAAGCGGAGGTTTTATTCAACTGCAATTAGTATGGACCCGGAGAACAACGCAAAATGCAGTGCACCGAAATTTCATTAAATTAAATAAACCGTATGTAATGTAAATGTATGAATATTGTGACAAATACATTACTTCCCGAACTGTCCAAACGGACAATTCAAGATTCAATTCAATGATTAATCCAAACTATCCGTATTAATCATTGTATTGAACCTTAAACGGGAAACTAAGGTTGTAAAATGTTATGCATGTTAAGAAAAATAGGCAATGGAAAAGTTGACACAAAGAAAAAAAGTAGGACATTAAATTAACAATCATTGGACATACCTGAAAATATGGAGTATATGATAGATTGAGTTTTTGTTGCTTCCAATATAAGCCTTTACAAGCTAACAGAGTGAATAAGTTGGACCTAAAACAAGACACAACATTTCTTTAAAACAATGTTTAACACACACACACACACACACACATACTCATGTAATTAATGGTTCAACTACTAGACCTTAGAATACCATAGTACATTTTAAAACCAGTACAGAAATAATCCATTCAATCAAATATATCTAACAATGTTCAAGTAAAAAAATCAAATTTGTTGCTTCATACTTTTTGCAGATTTGTGAAACTGGGTCATATGGTGTCCATCAAGCAATTCGGTAAAATAAAATTTCATTAAGACAGGAAAACAAATAGAAATTGTGATAAGGAACTTGGTTATATTTTAACAGCTGATACAGTGTCCATGCTATGCAAATATGACCACCCATGGTGGAAAACACAAACATCACCCCTACAACCAACTCATTATTCTGCAAGCAGCCCTACTAGTGTTCATTAGATATTGATTTTGCTGCTTTAATTTGGTCCTGCTATGCAACTAAAATCTGTTAAAATCAGACTTGTAATTTGATAGGAGTAGAAGGTGGGGTCAAGCATATTGCAGGGGGTTTACATAGCAATAAAACAGTTAGTATAACTAACTCAGTTGGAGGGAATGTAAAAATAGTCAGACAAGTGAAACGACACTCGCAATTGATTAGACCTAAGTGCAAAAATTATACCACTTGTTTCAAGTAGGTGGTGTTGATGTGGTGCTAGGGGTGGAGTGGTTGGGTGGTTTGGGAGAAGTCAAAGCCTATTTTGACAAGCTGACTTTGGCTATTAAAGTCCAGAATAAAAGGATTATACTGAAGGGTAAACAGGAGTTGATTAAATCTGCTATTAGCTTAAAGCTGATGAAAGCGAGCAAGGGAGAGTGTCATAAGAGATATTGGGTGGAAGTTAACACATTAGAGGTCCCATACCGGTAACTTTTAAACTCATGGCTTGTAGTTTGCTTCTCCTCACAAAGAAAATGCAGAGAAAAGGGAACTTGTGAGTCTTATTATTCATTCTGGTGTCCCTCTTTCACTCTCTTAAAAACCAAAAACACAAAAGAGCACACCAAAAAGGTTAGAGTACCCACCACTTCATATGTTCCACACAAAAAAACTCCCTCAAAAAGGTTGTGTGTGCAATAGAATTTACATTATGAAACTCAGTATTGAAGAATCATAGACTCAAAGAAAGACAGTAGAAATTATATTTGCAGTAATCTGATCACAAGGTTGATTGGACTAACACGAGCAGAATAACAAATAATAAACATAAAGAAACGCATTGTCACCATGCAATGCCTCACTCCCCGTCCCCAGCTTGACAAAGCCAAAAGAAGGAGAAAATACAACACTTAATTAAAACCACTCAACACATCACATCATAATTCTTATGACAAACCAATATTCATTTTAAGACGAATATTTTTTTCTTCCCCAAATCATCATTTCTTGTCATTCACCAACGTTTATTTCGGAGAGACAATCTCGTACAACGCACCTAAAGCGTGCAAGACACATATCAGAATACATAGAAACAAAGAAAAGCAAAAGGGTTGGTTGATTGGGATCGAAGATCAACCATAGGAATGCCATCTAACCAGTTCAAAGAAGCATCGTGCGAATTTCATCAACACATTAATTAGACCCCCTCAAAAAAATGGTGAAAGTCAACCAAATGTCACGTGGGGGAAATAAATAATGTCACGTGATGAATTAAACATTAGGAGAGAGCTAACTAACATCATAACGTGGCCCATGGAACCAAATTAGTAGAGCCTCACTCCCACAATAAAGTAATAGGACTTAAAACTGCTGAAAAGGCTGAGGCTGGCTACAGAAATGCATTTTAAATTTATAATCAACAAGTCTCCAAGACAACATATTAGAGCAATAAAATTTAGTAGAGCTACAATCTCAGCACAAATTGCATATGGTACATTTTTGGGTCCACATATATTTATGTAACAAATACCACTGGAAAACCAGCCAGCTGAGTTCTTACTCTATCAATTGATTTCGTAACACAGCTAGGCTTCTATTAAGCTCTGATATTCAATATCCACCCTAGACCACCCATACCCTAATATAGACAAAATGCAACATAAAATTAAAGGCTGTAGAATTCATTAAAGAAAAAATAGGACTTTCAGAATGACTAGTAAAGAAAAGTCAATATTACTATTGACTAAAACAAACAAAAACTACAAAGTAATAACAAACGAATTATCAAGATTTAGAACGGTTCATCGTATTATTATTGTCTCATTATTCTCATAGCTCCTTGTATATTGTGCTAGGCAAAAACTTGTCCACAACCCATGTTAAATGAGCCACTTAAACTATAAATTTGTAGTCTACCTAACTTGATATCAAACTCAGTACTAATCGCAAGCCTGAAATTTCTCAATGATTTGAAGGAAGCAATTCAAGGAAAAGTAACATTAAACCCATATTCCAAGTGCAACTCAAGGTTTCAGGAGGGTTTGGCTCCTGTTGTTGGTAATTGCTAATATATAATAACAATATCCCAACATGGTGGCATGCTTAAGAGAACGAGTTAATTAACTCATAATTTACATAAAAGAAAACCATGAAGCACCAGAGGCAACTCTATTCACTACAAGATGCATCATTAAACTTGAACAGCTCACCATAGTTCCCAATTATCAAGCAATATATCCATTAAACAACATCATGGGTTTGTACTATATCTACATGTCTCTAAGTGAAAACACAAGTACGAATGAAAACCCAGATGCACAAAAATGAAAAGTTCAATGGGGAAGTAATCTGAACTTCATGAAGAAACAATAAAATAAAAATAAACGAATGGATCTAGAGAGAGAGAGGACTGACATCTGCCATGCTGAGAGGATGAAGAGGGAAGCAAAAAGGACGTGACCCAGAAAGGAGGAGAACCCCATATTTTTCTCACTGTGTTTTGGTGTAACAACAAGAGAAGAAGCAGAAGCTGAAGATGAAGGGAAGAAGAAAAGTGTGAAGAGTCGCAGTGATTCGTCAAAGTGTTAAACAATTTAAGGTTGGACATTTGGAATAAAATGTTTTGCAAGAAAAATACATATTCTGCTTAAGCTTAACACTTTTATTATTGTCATAATCACATATTTAAGGTTAGAGTACCCACCAATTCATATGCTAGGTAGCCTCTCAGATCAACAGAGATTGTTGCATGAAGAATAATAACATATTACCATTTCACAAGTATTATGGATTTCCCTTTTATATACAGAATATTAGACTAGACTAGAAGGTTTTTGTACTAATGACAAAATCCTGAGAAACCAAAATGGGTTAGGTAGGCCAATTCTATTTAAATAAAAAAAAACAATGTTGAGGGGATCTAATCTTAAGACAAAGAATAGATGCTAGAGACTAGAGCTTGCCTATTAGCAGCACTTATTCAAGGAAAGGCTTTAATAGAAATTTCATGAAAAAAATAATAAAAATATTACATAAAAGATTGAATGATTTAATGGAAAAGATAGTACAAATGCCAAAAGTGCTGAATTAAATTAGGATTTAAATTAGACTAGAATTCAAAACATGTTCTATTTTGGACTTCAAAGTTTAAATTACTAAATGTGATGTGGATTAAAATGAAATTTCAAGACCAATATAAATGCACCTAGAGTGAATTAATAAAAGAATTACGAGTAGCTTTTATACTCTGAACCAACAGAAATACTCATAGATGACCCAAAAAAGACAAAGATAATAGAAAAGGTATTTAGAAGAATCCCTCTGCGCTCAAAGATGACCTGGGAGATTGACCTTAATCAAAATGAACGTTGTGAAAGACCACGCCAGATTGTTGAGGTGGCCAACCATTGTAAGACAAATAATAGATGCTAGAGACTAGAGGTATGCCAACCATTGTTTCTGAAGTAAAAAAAATTAAAAATAAAATCAAACGCTAGGAAATTAAAATTAAAATAGAAAACAAAAACAATGTATGGAAACCAAACAGATACTGAGTCATCATCTCATCTCTATTTGGGATACCCATGTAATTGAGTTTTGCCCTCTATGCAACTAATGTTTACTATGAAGATATTAACAACACTATGCTGACCTAACTAAAGCTAACAAGACCCAAACAGCATGAGGTAGAAAGTCAAGCCCAAAAATAAATACAAGCCACAATAAAATACAGACGCTGTAAAGGCAACATGGAATTCCAGGAGCAGAATCTCTTATTGTTGCTGTCACTCAGTCATTGTTTGCATCTATTTGAAAATTACAGCTTAGAAATGCAAACGATACCCACACTAATTTTCATTTCTTTTTAATGGAAACTATGCCTAGTAAGAACTTAATCACTAAAATCTCAAAAGCATAGAAATAAGAATAAGCTTGTAGCCCTGCAACATCATCTAGATTCCTAGTTCGTCCAACTAGCTTAGCTTATAATTATGCCTCTTTTCTTAAAGCACAAATACACTGATACTCCACATTATCCTTGGCATTGTGCTCATATTTGAAAAGGAAAAAAACATTAAGATATTTATGATGTCGAAAATTTAATCATTCCATCACATTATATTCAACCCATAAAACCTTGAAAACACCAAGAAATTGAATAAGGCCACATATGCAGATGTCAGACACACATGGCACACCAATGAAGCCCAATATCAATTTAGTAATTAAGATAATAAAATCTAACAAACCTAACATCAATCCCTAACTTGGCAAGGCCAAATAATCAGCTCCCTTAAGTTTAACCCATGAATCCAATGGAAATTCAACTCCATCTACATGGCATCACAATAGCCCCACTAAGGAAATCTGATTTCAGAAGTTGACACAGATAATCTAACTCCTATACTGAATGCATTAAATACTCGGAACATACCTTTTGGAGATCAAAGCAGAGTCAATGGGATCAGGAACCAGGGCACATGCAAAGTGAGGTTAGGAGACTAGGGCACAGGGCACAGGCAAAGAGAGGGAGTATGGAAGACGATGAGAAGGCGCGACAAAGAGAGGTAGGAGACTAGGGCACATGCACTTTTTTTAATTAAAAAGAAGGTTGAAATTATAAAATGAAATAAAACAAAGATGGTCATTACAAAAACTGTCTTTGAATGAGGCAAAAACGACGACGGTCTTTGTATAACCGTCTTCTTGATGATAAGTCGTCCTTGTAAACATCCATGTAATTGCAAAATTGCCACCACGTGACATACAAAGACGGTTATGAAACAATCGTCGTCGATTCTGTGTCGTAAAAAGACCTATTTGTAGTAGTGAATGCAAAAGGTTTTAACGTGAATGATATTACTTATATGTTTGTCAAGAAAGCAAAGGAGGTTCTTGATGCTGCGTCACATGCTGATGCTCTCCATAATGGTTATCAACATGTGGACGTGAAATGGATGCTCCGCCTGATGGGTGGGTTAAGGCCAATGTTGATGGTTCGGTGAAGGAGCAAGGGACTTCAGTTGCGTGCCCTGGGGTTTTTAGAGATATGCATGGTAAGTGGATGTTTGAGTTTATTCAAAAGCTTGGATCAACCAATGCTATTATGTCTGAGTTATGGGGAGTTATGTCTTGCATGCAAGCTGCGTGGAATAGTGGTATTCGGAAGTTGATTGTTGAATCTGATTTAAAAGTTGTGTTGAATTTAGTTAATGTTAGAGTGCATCTGTCTCATCCCTATTAGCCCATGGTGGAGTTTGTTTGTAAGTGGGTAGCAAAGAAGTGGAAAGTTATGGTTGTGCATGCTTATTGAGAAGCAAACGTTATTGCCTAACCTCTTTGGCTCAATTGATGATATCAGGTATCATTTACTTATTGTTCTCCTAGGTGTGTTAGTTTGTTGCTTAAATATGTAATGAGTCTCTCTTTGACTCAGAATTCCTGTGTAGTCTTTGCTCTTTTGGCTTCCTGAATAAATAAATAAATAAAGAAAAGAAAAGGGAGTACTCACTCTTTATACACTAAAAAATCCGAAGCTCAATATATACTAAAGAAGTTTTTTAAGAGAAATGTATAATTTTGTTATTATTTATTTTAGAACATCCTCTAACTTTACTTTATACTATTTTTTATCATTTGCATATAAATTAAAATTAATATTCTAAAAAATATTAAAATAAATATGTTATTTCCGCAAATTGGAATAACGTTGTTCCATTCCATATATTATTATAAAATCTTATAAAAATTAAACTCAAATATAAATAAATAAAGATAAAAGTCCTTCAACAAAACAAAATATATGTAAAAAAAGATATTTCCATTACACAACCATGTTAATAAAGTGCCATAGATTGCGAAATCAGAGACAGCCCTAGAACATAAGAGAAGAGAAGGAAGAGCCATGGGAACTCCAGAGACGTCAAGGGAACCGTGTCCAGACCGCATCCTTGACGACATAGGCGGCGCGTTCGGCATGGGCGCGGTGGGCGGGTCCGCCTTCCACTTCCTCAAGGGCCTCTACAACGCGCCCAGGGGCGCACGTGTCGTCGCCGCGTCGCAGGCGGTGCGCCTCAACGCGCCGCGCGTGGGCGGAAGCTTCGCCGTGTGGGGCGGTCTCTTCTCCAGCTTCGACTGCACCATGGTCTACCTCCGCCAGAAGGAGGACCCGTGGAACTCCATCTTAGCCGGCGCCGCCACCGGCGGCTTCCTCTCCATGCGCCAGGGCCTCCCCGCCGCCACTCGCTCCGCCGCGTTCGGCGGCGTCCTCCTGGCGCTCATCGAGGGCGCCGGGATCATGCTCAACAAGTTCCTCAGCGCGCAGCAGCAGATGCCTATGATAATTGACGAGCCTCTTCCGCCTAACGGGCTACCGGGCCAGCCGGTTGATTCGGCGTCTGACGCTGCCGCCTCGCAGTCGTGGTTCGGCGGGTGGTTCGGCGATGGGAAGAAGGACGAGACTTCGGCGGCTACCGGAGGAAGCGAGACCAAGGTTTTGGAGAGCTTTGATGCGCCTCCTGTGCCCAATTTCGAGTACAAGTGAAATTGGTTTTGGTTAGTGAGGGTTTAAGAATTAAAGATTTTTTTTTTATGCTTAGGGTTTTAGCTTCTTTTGTTTTTCCAGGGTTGCGAGGTTCTTGTTGAATCTTTCTTCTCAGTGATTGACTATTATTGTATCAGCAAGTATAGTTTCGATTTGCCTGGTTTTCTGTTTTCTTATGATATATTATATATGCTAATGCAAGAGAATAACAGGTGCGGTTAAATGCTTTTGATTTCAAATTCTTGATATCGCTGATGGATATATGTGATGACCTTGTTTTCGTGGAATTGGAATATGATGAGATTGTGGTCGAGCTTCATTCGCTGTTAATATGATTGATAGAAATTGAATTATTGAGTAATGGTAGATTTAGATGCTGAAAGAACAAAATTATTGGAGGGGTTTACTTGTGTGGTGTATGTCACAAGGGCACTGTTGATTATTATTATTTCTTTTTAAATTCTGTTTCATTTTATTTTCGTTTAGCATCTTAAGCTATGCATTAATTAGGCTTTAGGATGATAATGTCTTGAAAAAACTAGCAAATTATATGATGATAATTCATGGAGGCAAGTGTAATATATTATTTGTGTTCGCTGTTGTGCAGGGTGAAAGATTATACTTGCGTAAATACTGAAAGCACCTGATGTATGAATGATGCCTTTGTTTCTTTTATGGAGGTAAAGTAAGAAGGGTATTGTTTCATAATGTTTTTCCAAATCTAATATGTGCATAAATTATCCTATGTCATACTTATATTTTGTTTTCTGCATTCCTTTCAGTTTCACGTGTTTATGCTATATAATGTATTTGGAGCACAGTTGTGTATTGGGGATTTTTATCATGGATTTCAGTTTTGTAGGGAGTATCAGTTATTCCTTTTTTTTTTTTTTGGTTAATGGGAAGACCTGCTGCTCCTCATGATTTTCCTTTTTTATGAACCAGTGACCACTTCTGCAGCAAAAACAATTCTGTTGCTCTTTCCAGCCACCATGTCGGCCGTGGAGTGCCCGCCCGCCGGAGAAGTGGTCGTGGACGTAATACGAGGTTCGTTTGCTTTGGTTGGAGCCCGTGGAAGGTGTAGGCCACATAAAGGATGGTCAAGTTGAAGATGAAGATGTTGGATGTGAGGTTCAACGGATTGCCCATTACCCTCATCTGTCTCGTATCCCTTGTTTTTCTACCAGGCATTAATTTAATTGTGACCGCTCATGACGTTTCTGTGTTGATTAATCGGGATTCGTACTGGTTATTAATTTAATTCGTACCTAGCCCTTCTGAATAAAGATTTATGTTAATGTGCCAAATTTATCCTAAAATTATAAAGACCAACTGAATATCTGTTATATTAATCCTTAATATATTGAATATCTGTTATATTAATCCTTCATATTACAATTTTTAGGACTATCGTATGCTAAAGTTACAGAACTAAAACTGATAAATACTAACAAATCTTAGATTAACTTGATATTAGTGTAAAAAACATTTGAATAAAATGGTTAGTAAAACCAAAGCTTTAAATTCGTCACGCACCCAGGTTTTGGTACTCGACAACAAAAAGAAAGAAAGGCAAGCACACACACAGCACAAAGAAACAAGTTCCATGTTATTTACGTTATCGTTGTTGTCGTGACCCCCCAGAGGAGCCTTTAGTATTCGAACCCGTGATTCATGACCATTTTGACGGTTACTAATTCCCAAGGCCAAGATCCACATTGCTACCTAGCTAGCTTCCGGTTTTAAGAAATTATTGAAACAGCCAGCTATCAAAAAGGATCCAAATATTTAAATTATTGGATCCTGTTTTATACTATATCATTCTTTTACGTGACACTACTGCTAATATTGTTTTAAGAGTTTCGGGCCTATGTCAATGAATTTTTTAAGTTTAAACATATTTGGTAGTAGGAGACCTAATTTTTTAAACATACTGAAGAGTTTGATTTTTTTTTATCGTACATATGAATTATTAGAATTGATAAAATCTATATCTTAAAAATTAATTTCATGACTTTTAGTTTAAAAAGATTATCTTGCTTTTAGAAGAGAAAATAATATTATTTTCTTTTTAATTTTTAATATGCATAAGGTTATTAATTTTAATATTCAAGTGATGAAATTTGTAGTCTAGGATAAACATATGAAAATTTTGGACTTTTGAACTACTTTAATTTAGTCATTTGTTGTTTTAATAATAAAAACAAATATGATTGAATTGATCCGGTGTATGGTGATATTTTTTATTTTTGAAAAATCTAAAATAACTTAAAAATATGTTTAGATAAAGTATTTTAAAATTTCAAAAAATTTAAAATTCAGAAAAATTAAAATATGTCAATTAAAATTCTTTTATTTTTAAAATTATATTTTTAAATAAAAAAATTAAATTTCTTCATTTTTTCAAATTATGTTTGAATAAAAAAATTGAATTAATTCCTTTTTAAAATTTTAAACATCATACAAAAAGACATTTGAAGTAAATATTATAAAAATAATTTAAATTTTATATTTTTAATTATTTAAAATTCTATTTTAAAATTTCAAAAATTTAAATTCTTCGTATAAAAAAATTCAAACAATAAATTTTAAATAAAAAAATTTTAAATTCTCTCATAAATTACTTCCTCCAACCTGAATGAGCAACCTCCAATCACACGCATAAATTAAAACAAACATATTTGACTTTGCCATTAACTTAATATAAAAAAATGCATCTCATTTATTGGTTTTGCCATTATCTCCCTGCATCCTTAATTCCAAATCCATTTCTCCATACTTCCTTCACACAAGCCTTTCTCTTATCATTTTTTGTTTTCCTTCTCCACCCACCATTTCATCTTTCTATTCATCATGCCTTCTTCAAAAGGTAAGTGCCCCAGTCTTGTTCCTTCATCCAAGAAATTGCAGAAAGCAAAATACAACAACAAAGAAGACTGGAAAAAGAACCATTCCCATTGTCATTTTCAGAATACAAAACAGGATATAAATTCTTAAAAAGAAATCCCTCTCAAATGTTTATAACAAGTTACATTCTTAAACTAAGACAAATAATTTTTCAGGTAAATCACAACTTGCATGTTTTAGGAGGCATCACATTCACAACATCAATCATGCAGAATACCCAAGATGTCCTCATCCCTAAACAAATGGAACCTGCAAAAAAAAAAGTAAAATTTCAATCTAATGATCTTTCACAAACAAAACACAATCTCGAAATCATACTCTTTGTCATCGAGCTTGATCTGCGTGCCACCGTACTCCGGCAAGAGCACGTGATCACCTTCCTTCACGGACACCGGAATCAGGTTCCCTACCTGGTCACGTGATCCAGGTCCAACCGCTATTACCTTACCGGAATTAAGCTGTTCAAAAACCACAAACAAAAACTTTGTTTAACTGATAAATTTATCGAAACAATTTGATACACAGAGAAACGAATAAAATTCACATAAAACGGTGAGAATTAAAAACCTGGGAGGACTTCTCAGGGAGGAGAATGCCGGCGCTTGTCTTGGAGGGAGGGACGATTTTCTCAATGAGAATGCGATTGAAGCAAGGAATCAAGCGCTTCGCCATCTCCTTCTTCTACTATCCTATGCAGAAAAAAAAAAAGAATACTGTGATGTTAGGGCTTAGAGAGTGTCACGTTATTTTTAAAATGGCAGAAGCAGGGTTCTGGATGAGGGTAGAAGGTTCTAGGGACTGGGCTTAAGGAAGTAGGATTTTGGAGAAATTCTATTAACGTTTAGATGGGCTTACAAATCATAATAACAATAGAGATGGCCTTCAGTTTAAAACGTGTATTTAGAATTTGCTACTATATCTCTCAGTTTGCTTTTCACACCCACGTGTGTGTTAAAAAAGATTTTATTTCAAAAATACTCTTTTAATGGAAATACATTTCCGTTGTATCAATTATACAATAAAAACATATTGTGTTAAAAAGCGTGCAAAAAATATACAACAAAATATATTTTAGTTGTATACAAAATCATATAAAAGTTAAAATTATCTAATTCTATATTTTAAAAAAAAATTAGAATATTTTTATATTATTATTATGTTTGATTTATAAAAAATCTATATTTTTTAAAACCATATATTCTTATATTAAACAAAATTAATATTATTTTATTTAGTATATTTTTTTAAATCTATATTCTTAAATTAAAAAATATATACTATTTAAAAAACAAAAAAATTCAATTTTAAAAAAAATATATATTTTTTAAAAAAAATTAAAAAATTAATTTTTTTAAATAAAATTTAAAAAATTAAAAAATGGAAATTCACGACTTCAAAGTTGTAAACAAGTTTACGACTTTGAAGTCGTATATATATATTAAAAAAATAAAGTAAATTACACTCGTACCTCTTGTATTTTGCTTAAACTTCACCTTATATTCCTCTATTTTTGCACCCTACAAAAAACTCCTTAATTGTTTATTTCACATTACACCTAGACTTCTTCCTTCCTAAAAACTGTTTAATAATCTAACAAAAATTAGGCACATGCTGGTCACATGACTTTTAATGAAAATTTATGTTTAAAATACCCTTATCTTCTTTCTCTCAACATGAAAATATTTTAATAGTCTTGCTTCTTTTTTGTTTTTTGTGTAATTGGACGTAAACTTAACATGTTGTTGGACATGAACCCACTTTGTTGGTACACAGTGTTAACAACTTTCTTCTCATCTCTTGTTCTACTAATATACATATGAACTGACTTTTGATTCTCAACAAACATTTTCAGCACATCATGATGAATCTTAAGGAGGAGAATTTTACCACTAGCAGTAGAACAAAATCATAAAATAAAAGGGTGACATGGTGACAAGTCTAAATCATTAGCAATATTGTTCACACAGTCATGTATTCTATGTATTTCAGTTTATCCATTATGTTCCTATGGTCCCAAACATCAATACTATTTTAATCAACAATAATAAACAAATGATTTTTAGTTCATCAATTGTGTTTCATGTGATCCCAAACATCAACACTATTTGAATCAACAATAATAAACAAATGATTTCCAGTTTATCCATTGTGTTTCTTGTTGTCTCAAACATCAACACTATTTTAATCAACAATAATAAACAAATGATTTTTAAAATCATAAGTGGTCCCAAACTAGTCCTCCATTGAAACCCATTCAGAAATAGGTAAAAATAAACAATCAAAATTAACTAAATAATCTTAAAAAGTAACATATATACAAGGTCCAATAGTCACTTACAAGCATAACCCTAGCGTGAACAGAAATCGTGGAACAAGAAGGGAAACAGAGTGTTTGTGAACATCAAAGAGGAAGATAAATGATGACGCTCATGAACGTCGCGAACTAGAAGAGAAACAATGGAGAATTCGTGAACTGGAACAGGAACGGTGAAGAACTCACGAACGGTGAAGAGGAATGGAACGTGAACATCGTGAGAGAAAGAGGAACTCGCACCTCCTAGACGCTGAAGAAGAACTCGCCAACAAGAGGAAGATAAACAGTATTCACGAATGGTGAGGATGAATATAACGTGAAACTAATTAATTATACTAACAAACAACTTTTAAACGCAACTAACTATCATATAATTTTATTTTATTTTTACCTCTAAACCTTAACTTATTCATCTATTAATTAATTTTCAACTAAAAAAAATGTTTCAGATGAACAACTACATATATTCAATCAAATAATGCAAGCTATTAACGAGGAAAAAGGTGGTATGTTTTTCCTATGGATACTGTCGCACCGAAAAAACATATATGTGGAGAACTTTGGATTCATCACCTAGAGCAAAGAAAAAAATTGTTTTGACAGTTGCATCAAGCGAAATTGCATCTTTATTACTACTTATTGGAAGAACAACACATTCAAAGTTTAGGATTCTTGTGCCAACTTTAGATGACTCGGTTTGTAATATAACCCAAGGAAGTGACTTAGCTGAGTTGCTTAAACTTACAAGTTTAATTATATGGGATGAAGCACCAATGATACACAAATTCTATTTTGAAGCACTAGACAAAACCTTAAATGATATCATGAAAATAAGTGATGATAGTAACACTGTTTTCGAAGGAAAAGTAGCTATTTTTTATGGCAACTTTAGGCAAATTTTACCTGTAATTCCAAGGGGAACCCGTTCAGACATAGTACATGCAACTATAAATTCATCTTACCTATGGAGTCACTGCCATGTCTTCAAACTTACTAAGAATTTACGCTTGCAGCCATATTCAGACATTGCACATGCAACTGAAATTACAAACTTTGCAAAATGGATCCTTGAAATTAGAGATGGGTCTTTAGGTCAGCCACATGATGGATATAGTTCAATAGAGATACAAAAAGAATTGCTTATCCTGAATTACACTGATCCAATTGATGCCATAGTTAAATCAACATACCCTAATCTAAAACAACATTACAAGGATTCAGAGTTTTTACAATCTAGGGCTATTTTAGCATCAACTAACGAAACTGTCGACCACATCAATGAATATGTATTATCTTTGATCCCAGTATATTCACTTACTTTCCCATTGCCATACTAAGCATACCAACTAACTCACACTCAATTAGGACTACAAAAACTATAATTCAAGAAATTCAACTTTATAGTTATTATTCATTTTAATTTTGTCTATATTATTTTTCCAAATTTCCCCTATTCTTCTCTTCTTCTTTTTTTATTCTTTTAGGTGAAGAGAAAGAATACTTAAGCTTAGATTCAATTGAAAAATCTGAAACAATAGAAAGTGAAGGGTTCAGCACAATAACTATGGAATTTCTAAACTCTTTATCAGCCTTTGGTCTTCCCAATCATAAGATCAAGGTTAAGGTTGACTCACCAATAATGTTGTTAAGAAACTTAGATCAAAATGAAGGCCTATGTAATGGTACTAGACTAATTATCACAAGGTTTGTCAACCATATAATTGAAGCTAAAATCAAGCCAGGCAAAGGCCAAGGCAACAGAGTGTACATTCCTAGAATGTCAATGTCTCCATCACAGTCAACTTGGCCTTTCAAACTCGTAAGAAGGCAATTCCCAATAATTGTCTCTTATACAATGACCATAAATAAATCATAAGGACAATCATTAGCAAGTGTTGGGCTATATCTCCCTAAACCAGTATTTAGTCATGGTCAACTGTATGTTGCACTTTCTAGGGTGCAAAGCAAAAATGGACTAAAAGTAATAATACATGATAAAGATAAAAAAAACCCTAAGTACAACAACTAATGTAGTTTTCAAGGAAGTGTTCTAGAACTTATAACAAGTATTGTTTTCTTATAATATCTTACAAAAAACATAATCTATCTATAGTACACGTTTTCTTAACTTCAATTACATTGCAGGTTTTTTAACTTCATAGTACATAAATTCCCTTATATTTTGACTACTACAAAACTACTCCTACTTTTAAGGTCAGTTTATCTAAATGTTATATACTCTGTTCAATGTGTGAATTAATTTTTTCCCCATTTATCAATGCAATATATATTCTGCCTACCAGCAAATGGTGTCATTTTGAAGTTTTACCTTTTTTGGTCAAAGTTATGCTACCAACAAATTCAAGCCTACTTTTAAGGTTAGTTTATCTAAATGCTATATACTCTGTTCAGTGTGAGAATTAATTTTTTAATTTATTTGTCAATGCAATATATATTCTATCTAGCAACAAACGATGTCATTTAGAAGTCCTACCTTTTTTTGGTCAAAGTTATGCTACCAACAAATTCAACAACCTACGCAAATTGCATATATACCAAATTCATTTTCAACTAATTATGACATACATGACAAGTTTTTTAAATTATGGTACACAAATTCTCTTATATTATGACTGCTACATAATTTTTCTTGCTTTTAGGATCACTTCACCTATATACTATCTACTCTATTAACAAAAACAATCTCATTTATCATGTTTTCTGAGTTTAGGTTTGACAAGCTTATCCAGCATGATGGTCTAGAGTATACCAGTGTTGTGCATTTCCTAATCATGGTTATAGGTGCCATGAGAGAAATTGAAATGACCAACATACATGCCTGCGTAAAGAAGCTTCCCAATCATTTCAACATTTTCTTATTAGAGGTTCCTCTACTTAGGTTGCTCAACTTTATGGTATGACCATACTAAACTACTTATAAAAATAACTTTATGTTATCATTCCAATATATATTTTCTTATCAACAACTTTCTTTACTTTTGCAACTCAACATAATTCTAACAGCATGTCCAATCATCACATCACATTCTTTAGAGTTGCATTATCCTTTAATTATTTACAATTCCAAAATAATAGCTATTCATACAAATATGTTGGGTTTAACGTATTTATATGTAAAAATTTGTAACAATATAATTAACATAAGACACTAGAATAATTTTTTAAAATTTTTTATTAACATTTTCAATCATTATTTACATAAATCTACATTATTTAATATACTTTGTTATTAAACTCAAACAACACACACTCTTCACTTGTGCGTAGGCACGGGTACCGTACTAGTTTAGATAAAAAGTCATCCTAATCAAATATAAAATAAAGATACGATTCAGTTTTTATATAATACCAAATTTGAACTAAATTAAACTAATATTCTGTGCTTTGATTCGATTCGATTTAGCTATTTTGGTATATAAATTCATTAAAAAAATCGTATGCTATTTTTTGTTGTTTTAGTAAGGTTAAGGGCCCATTGTGGGTCAGGTGGTGGGGGTCGTAGTGAGACCAAAGAAACTGTTGGGCCTGTGAAGCCCAATAAGCCATTATTTCCAGCATTAGTTAAATGGTGTGCTTTTGGTTTTAGTTGCAGATATATAAGGCCTTTTATTTTCCAAAAGGTGTAGCACGTTTTTCTTATTTGGCTTTTACGCTTCTTTATTCTCTTACATTCCAGCAGCTTCTTTTTCTCCTTTTTTCATATTCTCTTTGGTTCAGCCATGACCTAGCTCTGCTAGGGTTTTATTCTTTTGCTTAAAACCTTGAGTCTTGGTTGTTGAAATTAGATAGAGTGATGATGGAGTAGTGTGCGTATTCTTTGTTATTGCTATTTAGTGTTACAGGTGAAGGTTCCTTCTCACAGCTGTGGTCTGGTTTTGTGTTCTTGGAAAGGAACCAAAGGAGAAGGACATAGAAGGTTGAGTACTGTCTGGATGTGACAGTGGTGAAGAGTGGTTATCTCTTGTACTTTGTAACCTTCTTTATTTCTTGTTTACCTGTGATATTGATGCCTTGTTCTTGTTGAAAGCTTGGTTGTGTAATCTTGAGAACGTTGTTGTAATATTCTTGTAATGTTAGTGTGAGTAAAAAGGTCTACAGGTTCTTTGCCCTTGGATGTAGGTAATAAGGAGTTTCTCCTAGTTACTGAACCAAGTAAAATACTCTTGTGTTTTTCTTTCTCTTTTAATTTTTGCTTCCGCATTAATTTTCAGTTTGATTGGGCGCTTAAAACTCTAACAACTGGTATCAAGAGCTTTGGTTGGTTCTTGTGTTCCTGTCTTCTTTGTTTGTTTCAGGCTTTGGTGCTTAGGTCTACCTCTGACCCTCGATCACTCAAGAATGGGATCAGCCAGAGTGGAGGTGGAGAGGTTTAACGGGAAATGAGACTTCAACATGTGGCGCAAGAAGATGAGAGTTGTTCTTGTACATCAAAAGTGCTCTAAAGCACTTGGTGGTGAGAAAGATCTACCCTCAACTTTATTTGAAATTGATAAAAATGATATTCTTGAAACTACCTTTAGTTAGTTAATTCTGCATTTGAGTGATAATGTTCTTAGACAAGTTAATGATGAAACTACTGTTGCTGGTATTTGGTTAAAATTGGAATCTATGTACATAACTAAGTCTCTCTTAAACAAAATATATCTAAAAGAAAAACTATTTGGTTTCAGTATGGAATCTAGTAAATCTTTGGATGATAATTTGGATGAGTTTAAGAGAATAACTATTAGTCTTGCTAATATTGATGAAAACATTACTGATGAAAACCAAGCTATTATTCTTCCAAATGCTTTGCCTGATTCCTACAAGGATGTGAAATCTGCTATTAAGTATGGAAGAGAGTCTCTGTCATTAGAAGATGTAATAGGAGCCTTAAAGTCTAAAGAACTAGAAATGGTAATAAATAAGAAAGTGAATGCAGAGGGACTGATTATTAAAAAGAAGTTTAATAAAAGGAGTCAGTTTCATGGAAAAGAAAAAGGAAAGAACAATACTGAGTATAAGAACAAGTCACTTGTTAAAGAAAAGGTGACTTGCTGGCTGTGTCATAAGGAAAGTCACATTAGGAAGAATTGTCCAGAAAAAAGGAAAAGGTCAAAATAATGGAAATAGGACAGATTATGCTAATCTGACTAGTGATTTTGAGGATAGTGAGGTCTTAGCTGTGTCTAATGCTTCTTGTGAGAAAGAGTGGGTGATGGACTCTGGTAGTACATATCAAGGATGTGAGATGGGTCCCTAACCTTAGGAGAAACCTAATATCTCTAGGAATGTTAGACAAGAGTGGATACAATTTTAGGAGTGTTCAAGGAACTCTAGAAGTGGTTAAAGGATCCACAGTTCTTATGAAAGGAATGTTAGATAATGGTCTCTATTTTCTAGATGGAGAAGCTTTAGGACCCGAGTCTTGTAGTGTCAATAGAAAGCCTAGTGAGACTTCTCTTTGGCATAAAAGACTTTGCAATATTAGTAATCAAGGATTACAAGAGTTATATAAACAAGGTATTTTAAGCTTTAAAACATTTGCTCCTATTGGTTTCTATGAAACTTGTGTTTTGGGAAAATCTCACAGATTAAAGTTTCAAATAGGAAAGAATGAAACTAAAAATATCTTGGATTATATACACTCTGACTTGTAGGGGTCAACTAACATTCCTAATTCACTTTCTGGTTGTCATTACTTTCTTTCTATGATAGATTCTCATTCCAGACATGTGTGGACTTATTTTTTAAAACAAAAGGATCAAACTTTTGATTGTTTTAAAGACTGAAAAGTCCAAGTGGAAACTTAGACAGAAAAGAAGGTTAAAGCATTAAGAACTGATAATGGATTAGAATTCTGTAATAAACAATTTAATGATTTCCGCAAACAATGTGGCATTTTAAGACATAGAACTTGTTTTGAAACACCTCATCAAAATGGCATTGCTGAAAGAATGAATAGAACTATTTTAAATAAATTTATATGAATGCTTGCTGATTTTGGTCTTAAGAAATCTTTTTGGGTAGAAGTTGTTTCTACTGCTTGTCATATTATAAACAGGTCACCTTCATCTGCTATCAATTTCGAAACTCCCATGGAAATGTGGTATGATATTGTGCAGGATATGCGACAGGTTAAAGAACCTGGAAATGTCCAGTTGGAGGTGGAGAAGACCACTGGTATTGATAATTTTGAACTTGTTCAGAATCATGATGAAACTGAAGATCAAGGATACACACTTGATCAACTTGCAAATGATCAACAAACTAGTAAAGAAAATCAAGAAGACTCCAACCTCAATGATTATCTTCTGACTAGAGATAGAGTTAGGAGGAATATTAGGCCTCTTAGCAGATTTGCTCATGCTAATATTGTTATTTTTGCATTGCAGGTTGCAGAGATGGTTGAACAAGAAGAACCAGTAACTTACAAAGAAGAAATCAACATGAAATCTCAAGAGAGATGGCTGAGAGCAAATGGAGGAAGAGATCTCCTCATTAAAGAAGAATTTGACTTGGGTTCTAGTGGACAGACCCAAAGGCAAAAAGATCATTGGATGCAAGTAGGTCTTCAAGCTGAAGCCTGAAGTCTCAGGTTGGTAGCCAAAGGCTACTCACAGGTAGAAGGAATAGATTACAATGAAATTTTCTCTCCTGTAGCAAAACATACTTCTATTAGCCTTATTTTATTCGTTGTTGCTATTCTTGATTTAGAATTAGAACAACTTGATTTTACAACTGCTTTTTTGCATGGAAGTTTAGAGGAACATATCTATAAGGAGCAGCCAGAAGGCTTCATACAGAAAGGTTCTGAGGACAAAGTCTGCCTACTGAAAGGTCTCTGTATGGTTTAAAACAGGCACCTAGGCAATGGTATAAAAGGTTTGATGATTTTTTTCTTTCACATGGATTTATTAGATGTAAGTATGATCACAATGTCTATTATAAGAAAGATAATGGAAATAAATATACTTATATATTGATCTATGTGAATGATATGATAATTGCTTCTCATGATATTAAATGCATTAACAAATTGAAAGAGATGTTGCTGAAGGAATTTGATATGAAAATTCTTGGTCCTGCTAAGAGAATCCTAGGCATGGATATAGTAAGAAATAGAAAAGAAAGAACCTTATCTTTATCTCAAGCTGTGTATGTTAGGAAGGTTGTTAAACTCTTTTCTGTGCATCTCTGTAAATCTGTTAGTTTGCCATTAGCTGCTCATTTTCGTTTAAAATCTGTATGTGGTGTTTTAAATAAAGATGAATATGCTTATATGGAAAATGTGCCGTATTGTAATGCAATTGGAAACCTAATGTATGCAATGATTAGCAATAGACTTGATATTGCATATGCTGTTAGTGTTGTGAGTAGATTCATGAGTAAACCTTCAAAAGAACACTGAAATGCTGTGAAATGGATTTTGAGATATCTTAATGACACTTCTGATTTCTGTTTGAATTTTACTAGAAATGAATCTAATGATTTTTCTGTGAAAGACTATTGTGATTCTGATTATGCTGCAGATTTAGACAAAAGGAGATCCTTAACATGTATTGTTTTCACTATTGGTGGAAATGTTGTTAGTTGGAAGTCAAATCTTCAGCATGTAGTAGCTTTGTCTACTACTGAAGCTGAGTATATAGCCTTGTCAGAAACTATAAAAGAGGCACTATGGTTGAAAGGAATACTTTCTAAACTTGGTTTAGGAGATGGAATTCCACAAATCATGTATGATTCTCAAAGTGCTATTCATTTATCTAAGAATAGCGCTTATCATGAAAGAACTAAACATATTGATGTCGGATTACATTTTATTAGAGACATTATTGCAGGTGATAAGGTAAAGGTGGAGAAAATATCCACTATGTGCAATCTAGCAAATATTTTGACTGAAGTTGTACCTATTACCAAATTCAAGGATGCCCTGAAATTGTTAAAAGTCCAATAGTAGTGATTTCTTTCTCTTATCTCTGTTATTTCTGTTTTTAATTTGTTTTGAAAATGCTAATGCAATTTCTTGTTTTGTAAGTTCTGTTCTTGTTTCTTTGTATATGTTTGTTCTGTTTTTCTGTGTCCTAGTGTCTTTTGTTCTAGCATTGAACTTGTAGTCCCTAGTGTCTTCTGTTTGTGCTTCAAGGTGGAGTTTGTTGGGCCTGTGAAGCCCAATAAGCCATTCTTTCCAGCATTAGTTAAATGGTGTGCTTTTGGTTTTAGTTGTTGATATATAAGGCCTTTCATTTTCCAAAAGATGCAGCACATTTTTCCTTATTTGGCTTTTACACTTCCTTGTTCTCTTACATTCCAGCAGCTTCTTTTTCTCCTTTTTTCATATTCTCTTTGGTTCAGCCGTGACCTAGCTCTACTAGGTTTTATTCTTTTGCTTAAAACCTTGAGTCTTGGTTGCTGAAATTAGATAGAGTGATGATGGAGTAGTGTGCATTCTGTGTGTTCTTTGTTATTGTTGTTTAGTGTTGCAGGTGAAGGTTCTTTCTCATAGTTGTGGTCTGGTTTTATGTTCTTGGGGTTTTTCTCTGAAAGGAACCAAAGGAGAAAGACATAGAAGGTTGAGTACTGTCTGGATGTGACAGTGGTGAATAGTGGTTATCTCTTGTACTCTGTAACCTTATTTATTTCTTGCTTACCTGTGATATTGATGTCTTGTTCTTGTTGAAAGCTTGACTATGTAATCTTGAGAACATTGTTGTAATATTCTTGTAATATTAGTATGAGCAAAAGGGTCTACAGATTTTTTGCCCTTGAATGTAGGTAATAAGAAGTTTCTCCTAGTTACTGAACCAAGTAAAATATTATTGTGTTTTTCTTTCTCTTTTAATTTCTACTTCCACGTTAATTTTCAGTTTGATTGTGTGCTTAAAACTCTAACATAAACGAATGAGAGAAAGAAGGAAAATATGTTGGAATAGCGAATATGCATGTGCGAGGATCAAATCTTGTTACTTTTGTTAGATGTTCTCAACTTCTATAAACGGATTTGGGACTACAGAAAAAGAAATTTAAGATTCGTGGTAAAATGAAATTAATTGGAATGAAATTGAATTGAGATTAAAATTCTGAAATAGAGTAGAGTGTTAAAGTGTGGATCCTATATATTTCACTGTTTTTCAACTCTATTTTAATCTTTAGACTCAATTTATTGAAGAACTGCAGACAAATCTGTTTTCCAGAAAACTAAGCAAAGCCTAATCCAACTACCTAACGAATGATTAGGTCAAACCGAACCATTTTTATAAAGTTTGATTTGTTTTTTGTTTTCAAAAGATTTTTTTATATAGTTTAATCCAATTAATTGTTTTACACACATCCATGGTTTATTTTTCAAAAAATCGAACTGAACTGCTTTATAAAAACAACCGAAATATTGACAAAATAATTCGATTCAATTTTTTCCTCAAACGATTCAGTTTTTTAAATATGATTTGGTTCAGTTTGTTCTTTTTTACACCTATTTACCAAGGTGAAAGGAAACTTTTGGGAACATCTAAGATGGTACAAAATCTAAAATTTCACACTTTATGCTCCATATGACTAGTTTTGAGTTGGGCAATTGTGATCGAGTCCAGTAAGAGGTGACCCTAAACCACCCAGTTTAACTTAGCTCAAGAGCCACAAAGACCATGAAATGGACAACCACGATAAGAAGATTCACTTTTAACTAGATAGACATTATCCCACCAGGTTTTTCTTACTAAATCCAAAAACAAAATCCAATGTACGTTTTGGGCAGACCACGCATGATGTTAAGATGTGGTTGGACCTTAGGTTAAGCATGCATGAATGACCGATAGTATATGCTTCAAATCTCTTACCAGCTATATATTATTGTTATGTAGCACAAGCAAGATACTTCAACACTTATTTTTTTAGCAGCTATGTTTTAGAGGCATGGGTTGACATTAATTCTGAGGACCACAATTCCCCCGCATTACACCGAACACACTTTGGCACTACAACAGCTTTTCGGCCAATATTTGAGGCCCAAAACTACACTGAAGGAAAGAAAAAAGAAGCACGTCCTTCATTTGCGTGTTATCTTCTGAAGGGTGCTGTGACTTTTACGAAATGTGGTTCTGGTTCCTAGACGTTGCCTTCTACATTGTACCTCTTTCTAGACAAGGAATCTCTCTAGAATCTTGTGATGATTTAGTTCCACGAAATGACAATTTAGTTTATTTTTTTATTTTTTATAATTGTGATATTAATGTGAAATATTTAATAATTTTTATTGAAAAATTTGAATGACTTTTTTTTTATGATAAATCTTTTTTTTAATTACATTTTTTTATTCAAAACACTCGAACCAAAACCTTTTTTTTAATAAAATTGAATTCAATTTTATCAACTATTTATTGTATGACATTTTGACTGTTTAAGCTATAAATATTGCTTTAAGAAAGTGAAGAGGCTAAACCATGATTACATATGGGAATTCGAGGATTTATGTGGGCCAATTACGCTGATAAGTACAAATTAATCATTCCAATTATTCAATTAACCGATCGACATTCACATTATATAAAACAAGAGAACATGATGAGCTTTATTGGGCAAACTTTAGTGCATCGTGACCGATTCATTTAGCCTTTCTACAAAAAAGGTGTTTCAACCAAATGTGTAGTACGACTTGCGAGACTCTTATTGCTCCCATAACTTTCCTTTGAGGGTATATCTGTGGGGTCGTATATAGATACTGGAATCTAACTGGTCCACTAGCTATTGATACTAATTGTATGGTTAAATGGTTAACGCTAGTAGTACTAATGAATTAGAGAAAAGGGACACCCACTACAATATTTGGCACAATATGAATGTATATGCAAAATTCTCAAATTTTAATGTTAGGTAAGACATTTTTTCTGGTGATAGATTAATTTTTCTCCTCCATTATGGCGTGAACAAATGCTCTTAAAATTAGGTGATAGCTTGCAACTCAAGCCTCTCAAGGACAAGGTTGGTCAGTTTCAACAACGTGGGGTAATGAATAATTGAATTCGTAGGTTATTGTTAGTTTCGGTGGATATGATGGTATGCGGATATACTTTCATTTGTGTTATGTAAATCTATTGCATTTTGATTTACCTATATTTTGTAACTTAAAAGAAAATGTTATTAATAGAAGTGATAACTCCATTAAACAAGAGTGGCTGTGCCGGAGTGGTTATCGGGCGTGACTAGAAATTATGTGGGCTCTACCGCGCAGGTTTGAATCCTTCTGCTTACGAATTTTTAAGCAAATATTTTTTTTTCAATGTTTTATTTTTTCCTTCATTCATCTTAACATAGGCAAGAATTGCTACTTACTCTGGCCAATTAATTTGTACTATGTAGAGTGATAGTCTAAACAAATTTTAATTGAAATGTCATACTTTGAATTCTGAAATTGTCATTCTATTATCTTGTTTTAAGTGTTAGGGATGATAATAATCTAATGATACCAAATTCCAATTTGTTTTTTATCCTCAACAGTTATTTTTTCTTGTCTCAAAATATAAGGAAAAAAATCATTTTTTATATTTTAAATATAAGAAAATTTTAAATAACTTTATCTTAGTATAGCCAATCTAAAAAGTATTGTTAGAAATTTCATAAGTCATAAAATATGTGAATATTTTAGGTCGATTGTAAGAGGAATTAATACACAAAGGTGTTATTAAGATTGCTTCTTTATACATTTGATCTAGGAAATCTTATAAGTAGTTTTTATAAGTTTGCAAAGGATGTAAATATTTTAGATTGGCTAGCTGTAGGAAAAATTAATCTAAAAAGTATTTTCGATCTTGATCAATTCTTTGTACAATGGGTCTATAAAACTGTCAGGAATTTCAAAGTTTGCAAAAAGGCATCCACATTCTAGATTGATTGATAAAAAATGATTTAGGAAGTACATTTTACATATGTTCTTAATGTAACCAATCCATAAAGTGTTTTCTAGATTGGTTCTATAGCAATTGATGTAAAATGTTCATAAAATAAATTTTAAAAAAAATGTCATTTCAATGATTTCATCATATACTATGTTAATTTTCCGAGTATGAATGTAAACTTTTAAGTAAAAAGTATTTTTTGTTCCAGTGATATTATGTTCTATGCAACTAAAATGTTGGTAATGCATATGCTTTTAAGTGTGAAATATAGATGTTGTGTGAGTTAATTTCTCAAATAAAAGTATAAACATGAATCAATCTGAAATGAGTATTAAGAAAGTTTAGTTCAATTGGTTAAAAATGTATGTGAATAGTTGTGAATCTTCTGATAATTATCTTTTATGCTTATGGAAGAAATGAAAAGTGAAAAAATGGAGAAGATCTTGACCCAAACAATATCTTTAGAGAAGAAAAATCATTAAAAATATCCATGAAAGATGAAGAAAAAACACGTAAAAGCTTTTGCACAAAATGATATGTATTGTATGTTGTCTTCTCTGATTGACCTCGTCATTTCTTGCTCATAGTGGGAAATTATAACCAAGTAAATGCACTAACTCTCCCATTCAGTTTAATATTAGTACCTGGAGTTCCTTCGTCATTGGACTTGCATGAGAAGGTCAACTGTCCAAAAAATTTAATGAAATTGTGGCACTTGCAAGAGACAAGACCAATTAATGTCAATACCAATTGAATCATATATGTTTTCTACCACCTTTAATATTGTAGTTACATCCAACTGAAAAGTGAAGCTTTATTAAAGCTTCACTTTTGGTTATTGGGTCCCGTTAAAACTCTTTGCCTTTGATCCCTCATATTCATAATTCTCTCTTTAAGATCACCTTGGGGATTCCTCATTTTATAGGCCACGACAAAGGCAATTATTAGTGCTAATTGTACATTTCTCAGTAATATCACTAGTCCACTGCAAAGTAGTTTTATCCAAAACACACGATAAATATATAATGTGTCCCTACTTTGAAAGTCATGCACTAGGTTAGAAACGTCATAATCAATTTTTTTATTTATAAATCACAGATATCTCCTAAAAAATAATTTTGTTTAAGAGTTTTATAAGATCATTGAAAGTGATAAATTTTTCTTTTGAGTTATCAAGATTTTTAATTAAACTGAAATAATTTTGTATTACTTGATTTAGCCGTCAGTCATAATAAAATGGGATTTGCTGACTTATAAAGTTGATTTATACAGTATACCACATAAAGCTGATTGCAAGTTGACTTCAATTAATTTTCTCAATTGGTCCTTCTATCTCGTGGATTCCTTTTACATATGATTAAATCATTCTTATCTTTTGTTGCTGCCACAGTGCCACCCTAGCTTCTGTCTTTTCTCTTGTTAGAAAAAATCTAGATTGACAATAGCAAAATAATCATTCGCGTGTTGTCTTCCTATGTGCAAATTGAACTTAGTAAACCGCTAATTAAGAACACATACATCATATAATATTTCACCTACCCCCTTCTTATTATAATCTTGTAACTAGAGCTTGAAAAGATAATCATTTATACAAATTATAGTCAACTACTTATGTTATGTGATGATGATACAAAAAGTCCTATATATCATATCCCCGGCCCTCCACTTGAGAACCAAATAAACACAATTTTCATGTGTATCCATAAAGCTTTGAAGGTCTAGTTTGTTTTGGAAGTTAAAACAAAATAAGATTAGATAAAACAAAGATGGAAAAAAAAAATGTGCATGTTCTTTATATAAAACCATGTATTTAATTTCTTTTCTTATCCTTCATCATTTTCCTATAGAAGAATCGAAACCGATGGAACTTCATTATGTTTTATGATTTCTACATATATGGATGTAATAGATGCAAGGTGTGTCAATCGCAAATAGGTGCAACGAATGCTTAATAACCTGTACAAGTTACAACCACATTTTTTGAGGTTGGGCGAAAGGAACATTGGATGGTTACCGTTTAACGTACAGAATCTGGGCGGCTAAGAGAGAAAAGCATCTTATGCCCCACAAATTTTAATCATCTCGTCTTCCATTATCACTTTACATCTCACTCTTCAGTCTTCACTATGATTGATCAACATATATATCTTATCCAACACTTTTCCTTATTTAATATAACTTTTTACTTTTCCTAATAATTTAAAAAAATTATGTATGGCCTTATCCAATTAGAGAAGTATATATTAATGTACTATATATAAATACCAACATGCAACATATTTTGAAAACATAAGTACAGATTATAACTCGTAAAGGCCTCATCTAGTTGATTTGAACTTTTTAGTGTCCTGACAATGATCATCGACAATAACGTTGAACAAATTATTAACAAGAAACAAAGCGAAACAATTAATGTTCCTCCATTAGAGAAATATTTATTCTAATTATTTAGTCACAGAAGATAATTGCTAGTAAGCAAGGACAAATTTCTAATCACATGCTCATCCTATATACATGTTAGCATGTGAATCACGGTGACAGCTGATGGTAGCCGTCTATCTTAAACTATTTATTCTCTATATATAGTCAATTTTAGTTATAACAACAAAAATATGCAAACCTGGATGTCAGTTCTCTGTTTTAATTGATTTTTTGCTACACGTCCATCTTTATTATCATTGAACTTAGTTTTTGTTCTGTCCTTGGAGACAGGAATGTCTAGCTAGACAACTAATAAGTTAATTTTAGATTAAGGACTTTCTCCAAGATATCTATGGAAGAGATATCCCTGGATTACGTAGATCATTGCGCAGTTTGATGGTGATATGGCGTTTAGCCAATGGGAGTGGTGTATGTACACAGTGACAATATATAATAGGGTTGAGAGAAAATCCCTATACCTGTAAGCGTACATTTTATTTATAAGGGTGTTACCTCTAGGTTAATTGCTGCCACATCTTGATTAGATAAACTAGAATCCCTAATTGTTGGGATTAGAATACCTGTTTGTTGGGATCTCCTCCGATGACTGTTATGCGCGTTGTTGGGATCTCCCCAATTATTGTTGAGAGTTTGAGCTAATGGGCCCTTTATGGGCCTCACTGTAATGAGACACCTTATTAGGTACATATGCTGGATCCATAACAGTTGCTTCCCAGCCCAACTGTCTAAGCTTCTAGGCAACTGGGGTGTATTAGTTGATACAATCTCATCTGCCAGTTCTGTCGGGTTCTGATTTACGCACACCATTTCCGCCAACTGCAAGATCGGATTCGTGTTCTTGAGGTGAGGTTGTTCATTTGTTTGGTAAGTACTCTCAGATGCATATCCGAGTTTTACTTCACGAGATCATTCAAATTGGTTTGTCGACTTGCTTCTTTTCTTGACATTGATTTATATGACCATCCCTAGTAGGGATGGTTGATCCCGATTTTTCGTATATTCTGGGTTGTTTCTTTATTTCTACCCTGACTGTCCATATCCGAGTACTGCATGCGTTTTGGTCTCCCTGGATTTGGACAGCCACCAGGGCTTCACGTATCTTAAAACTGGAATGGTGAACGTCTTTTTTCGAAGTTGCTTTTTGCAGCTGTCTTATCATTAGTCGTAGCACACTGTAGGCGTTCTTTTTTACCCCTTCGATATTCGTGCACATTTAATGCTACGTCACTTCATAATGTGCGCTAATTATGAAATTTTGAATTGATTTATCTTTTTTGCCCTCAGACGTGACGCTTCGCAACTGTTTGAAGGTTTACACTTGCGTCCCCTTTATGTCTATATATATATATATATATATATCCTTTCATTTTCTTTTGCATTTTCCTCCTCCTTTGCTTCTTCTTTTTGTATATCTTTTTGCATTTTCTGAGCCCTCATTTCTGCCATTCTCAGCGTTTCGTCACCTAAGCTTTAGGCAATCCTCGCAAAAACAAGTACCCCCACTACCATTAAACTTCTTGATTTCGCTTTTACTTCGATTGTAGTTTGTTGGTTCCTCTTGGGGTGATTTCAATCTTTGGTCACTTTCTAGGTTTTGTTCTTTTGCTGCAAATATTTCGATTCTTCAGATAGTTTTCTTGCAAAGTTTCTATTTTCACCGTTTATAATGAACATTTCTCCCGAAAAAGAGGCAATATTACGCCAAACCATACCCCCTAGGGTTGGTATTGGTTATTTGGTTTTCTCCTTCCTGAAGAAGAAAGGGGAAAGGCTTTGCTTCGCTCAAATACTGGTGGGGTTGACAGAAAAAAGAAAATTAACATTCCTGAAAACAAAATTCCTTTAGACAAGACTAAGGTTGGGGTTGACACTAGGGCTTCCCCTATACGTCCTTCCCTTTTTTCTCCGGGTTCTGAACTGAAGAGCTCGGATTCTTCGTTGTTCCAAGGTAGTGTTATCCTTACTTTAGAACCTGTCTTGGAAACCCGGTTTGACCCGTGTTTCGACTGGATTTATGAAGCACCAAACTTTTAGAATCTGGTTGTGATTCCATGGTTGAATCACTGCTTGGGTCTTGTCGTCACAACCCGGTCCTTGTCCTTAAATTGAGTCTCGCCAGACCATGTAGCGCCATTTTTGTGCCGGGTAGTCCTCCTGATTCTACCAAGAATTTTGACGGATCTAAAGACATCGTCCTTATCTCAGATGATTCCTCTAGTCCAACAAACTCTTCTCCCACCAAAAACTATTCTTCTTCAGTTATGTCATTGTTTTACTAATTTTTATTTCTTTGACATAGGTATTTATGGACCTGTCGTCATTGGAACGAGTTGCCGAGTCCCAATCTGTTGGATTGTATTCTGGTTCCCCTTCCGCTTCCATGATTTCCAAGTTCCCATGGGTAACCCATGAAGTACTGCACACGTTGTCCAAGCTGGATTCGGAGGACGTTACTGCACTCCTTGTCGGGAATCAGGAGAATTTTAACGTGTGCCCCCCTGACGAGGACGAGCCTATCTGTTCTTTTAGGGAGGGGAATAACCTTTTTTTTTCTTTTTCTACAAAGATTTAATAACCCGGATAGGGATCTGATTTCCCTTATCTGAGTTTCAAATGAGTATTTTAAATCACCTTCATTTGGCTCCCTTACAACTTCATCCGAACAACTAGGGTTTCATAAAAGCTTTCGAACATTTTTGTCAGCCCTTGGAAATCCCCAATACCGTTCCTCTTTTCTTCTATTATTTTACTGTCCAAACTGGTAGGACAGGTAGGGAACCCCCGAATAGGAAAGGATGGACATCCATCTGGGGTCATACTGAGCGTAAGCTCTTTCATGTATATATGGACTCTTTTAAAAATTTTAAAAATAAGTATTTCAAAGTTATTGTTGAACCCGACAAGCAACCTTTTTTCCTTTGTTCCGCTGAGTCTAAGGATGTAGAGTGGAAATTTCCACTCTATTGGTCCCAACCCACCATGAGTTTTCTCCTTCCACCTACCATTTCGATGAAACAGATTTTTCAAATTTTGATGCTTTCTCGATTACCCAGATAGCTGCTTATAAGGAAGCTCACGGCCATCCCAACGTTGCTTTCTTTATTCGCAAGTATCGATCCGGGTTTCCCGCACAGTCGAGTATGATCATATCCTTTTTTATTTGTTATACATGACTTTACTTGTTTTAACTGTTCCTTTGCTTTTATTTTGCAGTTTTCAATATGGGAAAGCAACCAGTCTCTACTTCGACCCCGGCTTCCGGTATGGGAAAGCCAACACCTCCCCTCTCGACCTCTAGCAACCTAACCACATCAAAGCAGTGACGGCGACCTCAACCCCTTCCTTTTCTTGTCGTTCTGAAATCTGGGAAAGGTTCCGCGGCCACTGACTCTAGGTCAAAGAAGAGGAAGCTTTCAGAGTCCCAGAAGGAAAAGGCTTCGATTGCTCCAACGACACCGGTTCAAACGGGAAGCGCACACCAGGCACCTTCTGCTCAGGGGGAACAACAAGCTCCCAATACCTCTTCTTCTGTTGCAACCGGGTTATTACCCGGGTCCCTTTGGGGGAAGGGTATTACCGAAGAACTCTTCCATGTTGTTCAAGCGCCCAAGCATTCCTGGATCTGGTTCCCTTCTCTGATGCTGAAATACAAGAACTTGGCCTCATAGAGCTTAGAGGCATGAAATGCTCATCCCTGGTTCAGTCTTTGGCGACTATGAAGATCAGATATATCAAAACATTTAATGAGCTTCAAGCATCTCGGGAGGAAACTAAAAAGACTTGTGAGGAACTGCTTTTGGCTCAAAACACTACTGTGAAGGCGAAGTTTGACATTGATTCTCTACGAAAATTAAATGTCGTCAACGTTAAAAATTTTAAGGATTTGAATGGGTTGTATGAGAAGTTAGAGAAGACACATAAGCAGATTGAGGTAGAGCTGGAATATGCCAAGACTGATTCTGCTAATGTGAAGACTCAGCTATCAGCAGCCGTGGAGGGGTCTTTCAACAATACGCTGGATCAGAGTCGTTGTTTGAACCCTGGAATTGAGTTTAATACTGCTGGTATGCACTTTAGAGCTTTTGTTAACGATGGTAGGTTGATCTCTCCCCCTTCTCTTCGCGAAGATTCAGTGACTCAAGTAGATGAATATCAAATTCGAGAAGAGGAAGAGGTGATCCCTGTCAATCAAGCTGATGACCAAGCTCAGTCCCAGGCAGCTTAAGCATTAAAGGGCCGGGATGCCGATTTTAACTTGTAATCATTTTCGTTCCTTTTGGGGCTTTTTGAGCCCTTTTGAATTTGTATTGAATATTGCCGGGTTTGTTCCGGGTTTCATTTTGCTGAACATTTTGCTTATCTTTCCTTGCTTACTGTGTGAATTCAACCCTTCTTAGAGTTCCGATCACACGCATGAATCCATACTTTTCGGATTTTGTTAAATGATTTGACCAAAATCAAAAATATTTTTCACAGTCTACATAAATATCCATCTGGTTTCAACGACCAGACACTATATTGTGCAAAGATTCCTTTCGTTTTATCTTTGTAACGTGTTCTGGGTTATCATCCCTGAACTTAATCCCGACAAAGATTAGTTTGCTACAAGTAGAAGTTTGATTTTTTAACCAAATATTCCTACATTTCAACCTGATCAGGGTTTAAATAGCATATTTATCTTTGCCAAGATAATAATTTTGATGCATCATGCTCACAAAAGTTTTTACTATGTCAACGCGTCTTTTAACAACATGGCCATGATGACCAGTTTCCTTTATTATCATTTTTTTTGTATATGCAAAGTCATTACATAGACAAAAATGCTTTATTTATTTGCAACTTTGCCATAAACAGCTCATAATCCTAATGAAGGAGAAACAACATTGTTGCCAAATTACAGCTTACGAATCCTGACAAAGGAAAAATAGTAATTTGGGATGAAACTTTGGAACCAGATCTAACTATAATATACTTTCAGTTTATCCACGTTCCAGGTTCGTTTAATTGCCTTCCCATCCAGTGTTTCCAACATGTAAGTTCCATTGTTGAGTTTCTCTATAACCTGGTAAAGCCCTTCCCAGTTGGCTGCTAGTTTTCCATCTCTGGCATTTTTGTTTCCAAAATCCGCTCGTCGGAGCACTAGATCCCCCTTGTCGAAAGTCCGGGGCTTCACTTTCTTGTTATACTTGGCAGCTGCAAGTTGTTTTGCCGCTAAATTTGGGATATGTGCTATGACCCGGACTTCGTCCACCAAGTCTAACTGTATAGCCAGAGCTTCATTGTTCTTTTTTCCACAGACGGCGCCAATTGTTCTGTCCTTGGAGACAGGAATATCTAGCTGGATAGCTAATAAGTTAATCTTAGATCAAAGACTCTCTCCAAGGTATCTATGGAAGAGATAACCCTGGATTAAGAAGATCACTGCGCACTTTGATGTTGATACAGTGTTTAGCCAATGGGGGTGGTGTGTGTGCACAGTGACGATATATAATAGGGTTGAGAGAGAATCCCTATACCTATGAGCGTACCTGTTATTTATAAGGGTGTTACCTCTAGGTTAGTTGATGCCACATCTTGATTAGATAAACTAGAATCCCTGATTGTTGGGATTAGAATACCTATTTGTTGGGATCTTCTCTGATGGCTGTTATGCACGTTGTTGGAATCTTTCCAGTTATTATTGAGATTTTGAGCTAATGGATCCTTAATGAATCTCACTGTAATGGGAAACCTTATTAGACCAATATGCAGGGTCCGTAATAGTTTCATATCACGATCATGATTTCCATTTAATTTATAACAACAAAATGTGCAAACCTAGATGTCAGTTTTCTGTTTTAATTGATTTTTGGAGCTCTAGGCTACACCTTCGCATCTTTATTATCTCTAAAATTTGTTTGATATCACGTTTATGATTTCCATTTAGATAAAAAGAATCTTTAGTCCTTTGCATTGTTGCATGTGATATTATAATTCAGATCTTGGTCGCTTAAATGAAAAAAAAAAAAAAACCAAGTTTTTTTAATCTCAAAATGGTTGATAATTAATAGATACTTTTATTTGGCCATTTAGGTATATATGATGCTACGCTATACCTTTTCTTTTCACATTCGTGCATTTAAAAAATACTCATCCTTAAATCCGTTTCATATATACACTATGATTAAACAAAAAGTATTATATAAAATCTAATTACAAAGATGAAAATGTTATAAGCAATAATTAGCGATGTGAACTTGAAGAGATAAGGAGTAGTTTGGAATTTTGACGTAAGGCGATTAAGTAATTAAAATAGAATTCATAAGTTATGAGTGTGCTATTAGCCTTTTATTTTAAATTTAAGTTTAACTACATTTTTAGTTAATTTGAACTTTTAAATTCTCATTTTCTACACAATTTTTGTTTTTTACAAATTGAATCAATTAAATTCTTTAAACTTCTTTTACTATATTAACCAAATTAACTTATTTTACTATATTAACCAAATCATTAACATTCATCTAAAGTAAAAACATCATATTTACTCTCTTCAAATCCTAATTCCATATCATTCAAATCCTTTAAATTTTATCAAAAAATTTACTAGATTAATTTCTAACTACTAAACTTTTAAAATTATTTTATATCTCAAATCCATCATCATAAAATTGCAAACAATATTTGGCTCGAAATGATAAAAAATTGATAATTATAAAAGAAATTGACAGCAGCTACAAGACCAAATTTGTTTAGTTTTTAAAAATAGAATTAGCTATGAACTAAAAAAAGTTGAGAAAATAAAATCGTATATATACAATAAAAACTAAAGAAACTAAAAATATAATTAAGTTTCAAATTTAATATATTAATTAAATAATGTAAGAATATACAGTGGGATGGGTAATTAATAAAATACAGTAATACGCTACTCACACTTATTTCCATAAATTATTCTTAGTTCATGAAACATCTTATGTGGAGGATTTTGAAATAGAACTGTCGACTTAAAGAAGATGAATTGCAACTACTTAAAAGTATAAAATAAATGACCAAGTAAGTAAATTCGTCCTTAAAAAAAGTGTGAAATTCACCAACCAAAAACCTATACCCCTATGGTAAGAATCTCTTGCACATTCCTTCAATCTGTTCAATGTGGTTTGTGCTTGCATGAGAAGAGTGAATAGCATTGGTCACCATTCACCAAAGACAAGGACAATTCCAAAGAAAAATTTTAAAAATGTGTTTTGGCTCTGCACGCCTCTTATGCTGTCAAGTAAGAAGATGCGCGGGCTCTCACTGTACAAGAGTATAATAGACACAGAATTCTGCGCAAATCTCCATACTTTAGTGGAAGAAAATTAATATTTATCTTATCAATATTCTATCCGTTTCTTTTTAATTGTCATATTTTTAAGGATTTTTGTTTCTATTTAGCGGATGCTCGTAAAATTTAAGATCATATTAATATAATAATATTTTTTAAAATAATTTTTTGCCAATTCACACACCCATTTTTTAAGCATGAAAGAACAAACATCACATTTTGTAAAAGATAAAATAAAAATAAAATTAAACATCACATGATTTTCCGGGGGAATGTTAGCACATAGGTATAGGTTTCTTCCGATAGAAACAAGAGACTGGTGTAGATTTTGGGGTGTTAACCCTTAAAAAGTGAAATAAGCAAAAGGATCACGAGACAGTGCCTGGGAGGTGATCTTCAATTCTTTCTTTTGCTTACAAAAAGTTTCATTTATTCTTTCTCTATGTACCATAATTTATAAGCAAAAATGAAGAACCTAATGCAATAATGTATGGAAAATTTGATTGCCATAGCTAGGAAAATTTGTAGTCTGGCACGTTGGTGCTTTCTGCCATATGCTGTCATATGTTTGGTCGCATTACACTTAGAAAGATGTATACCGTTGCTTACCTTAGCAGAAAGGTACCGACCTTTTTTTTATCACACACTTAACCGAACTTATTTTCCTTTCTTTATTCTATCTAATTGTAGGCTGTGATTACCAGATAATTATTTTCCTCTTTTCAAATATGCATCGAGAGGAAATTTTTTCTTCTCAATAAATTTTTTGAAATTATCATTTTGTGAGTGACCAATTTTTGTTGAAGAGTTCAATTGACCACTTCTAATGAAGTCTTTTATCTTAATTATTAATTATTTCAACATGAATGAGATATAAGGTCTGTTGAGTGTGGCCAAGAAAGAAGCGAATGAGAAAAGATCCAAGGTTAAATTTTCTTCTAAAAAATTAATAAACTAATAATTAATATTTACTTAACATGAATAATAGAAATTAAGTTTAGTGAAAAATTTAGGTTTTTGTATTCTCACAAAGTCACAAACCGTTATTTGAATCTTGATTGAAAGAGACACTGTCGTTCAGTTTTCAATGTTGTATTCAAGTAAGATTAACTCTATATAATATACTTGTGGGATAAAATGGTATGTACGTATTTCTGTTTGTAGTATTACTGAGTGGGTGTGTGACGGTCTATTACATCGTTTGTGAAGCATTTACGTACATCATTTCGTGAGATATAATACTGCTGTTGGGATATATAAATTAATGTTGCGACACAGTTTATTATCTATACGTTATCACTATAAAGATTTGTATATTATTAATGTAATAGAAGTTTTAAAATAGTTATTTTTTTATTGCAAGTTTTAAAATTATTATTAAAAATTCAATGATCTTACAAAGATGACTATAAAAAAATATTACACACTATCATAGTATTTTAATTAAATTATATTATGTTTCTAAAAAAATAAAATTACATTAAGTACATTTTATGAATTATTTTAATATTTTAATTAATTACAGTATAATTTTAATATACTATTATTATAAGTATTTTTATATTAATAAATAACTAGAAATTAAATGACATTTAAATTATATATAATTTATAAAATAATTATTGCAAACACTAACAATTTTTAACTACATTATTGGATGATAATATATAAAAGTATTTACATGGTTAGTGTATTTTAATTAATTTCTTTTAATTATTCTACATTGAATCAAATAAAACAAATAGAAATACATTAGTTAAAGATAATTTAAAAAATATAGTTAACTAACGAAGAATAACTAAAACTAAACAAGAATTATAATAGCCACATGGTCGTGACGGTCCACACCCATATTGTTTTCGAAAAAACAGTGAGAAGGAAGAGTATATATAGTAAGAGTCAGAAAAAAAAATGTATGTATAGTAAGGAAAATACTATTTAGTATTTAGTACTCATGTAGTAAATGAGTTAGTTAATAGAATGGTTAAAACAGATAAAAACAGGAATTCTGGGGTTACATCGACAAATTAAGCACATATACGAGTGTGCCACGGACTTGGCTACATGGCATTGCATAGTCACATACTCGCATTGCAGTTAGAAGGAAAAAAAATCTTGGAAAAATATTCTCCGAAATATTTTCGTAAATGACATACAATAAACGATTCAAATTAATTATTCTAGTTAAATTATTATTGGTATATTTCGATCATGTTGGGAAAACTTACACGCGCAACACAAATACTCGTGTGCATATACAATAGATATTTACGTCAGAAAAAAAAACATCAGCAAAAAAAATAAAAAGATATTTCTGGTCATTAGAATAGGGCCAAATAACGTATTTAATCATTGATTTTTTTTTTGTTTAAATTGATCTGTTATATATCAAAATATTTATTTTGATCTTTCATTTATTTAAATCAATCCAATTTGGTTTTTATCATCATTGTGTCGTGATTATCGTTGATAGATAACATAAATAATTTTTAATGACTAAAAATCGTTGCAAAACACAATTATTTTTAAACGTCTCCATTATGCAAAAGTAAGAACAACTCCTAGAACACAGATGAAGAGCATAATGCATAAACCATATGAGAACATAACCCAAAATAGGAATAGAGCCCATAAAAAATCAAGAATCTCAAATCATAACCCTAAATCAAGAATCTCAAATCCCAAATCAAAAACCCACAAATCACAACCCCAAATCCTACATCAAGAACCAACGAATTAAGAACCCCAAATCACATATTATAACCCCAAATCATGAATCCATCTCAGGTCATGATGGTTTTGAAAAGGAGAGGTTCCATGGAGGAGGCTGAGGGCCTAGAGGCGGGACTCGTTGACAATCTTCCAGGTGTTTGCAGTGACAAAGATTGGAGTCGATGGTGGCTAAGGGTGGGTAAGCGAGCTGACCCATCCTGTGTAAGGCCCGCCCATGTAAGTTCTTACACGGACTTAATACATTGATCCGTCGTCGCCCCACGGCCCAAACAGACTGGTTCGCGAGCTTAATTTTTTAATAAAATTGCAATTTCAAAATATTATTTTCTCTTAAAAAAAATAGTCAATTACACTCAATTATATATATATATGTATATATATATATATATATAAGTGTTAATAAATCTCTAACAAATACTCAATTACAAAAGTTTTACACACAATCAAATAAATTTTCAACATAAATGCAAAGAAATTTTGGATTAGGCTTTTAAGATTTATTGGGTTTGGGTTGGGCTTGGCTCGTGATTGTGGGCCAACTTGCAATCCAAACCTGCACAGCCCGTGAATTATGCGTGGAGGACCCAAAATCCTATATAGTCATGAATTTTTTAAAAAAAATTGGTATGTGGCCCACAAGTCCATGGACCTAAGCCTGTTTACCCACCCATAATGGTGGTGGAGGGAGGTTGAGCATCTCGCTGTGGAACTTGTTGGTGTTGGTGACGATGAGAACAAGATTGTCAGTAAGATCCTAGGTTAGGATGGTTTATGTGATGGTCCTTTCCACGTTGTTGACTTGGACCTAAACAGAGATTGCGTCAACATGTCCTGGGTGTTTGATTTGAGGTTGAGTGGCAAAGGAGAAGTGTGAGAATTCTAGGGAGAGTGAGATTGGGGAAGTGTGGGGGTGGGGGGTTTCACAGTACCAACATGTTCTTGATGGTTTGATATGATGTTAGGGAAGCGTTAGACCGACATTCTCGCTTCCGCTTCGTTCAGCAGTGCTTGCGCAGGTCCTTCTCTCTAAGGCGGAATGCTCATATACAGATTCATTTTTACATCCCACACCTTTAGTATATCGCTTAGTCCCATTCATCTTCAATGCAAGAGCACTCGATCAGTGAACTATTACGCACTCTTTTAAGGGTGGCTGCTTCTAGGCAAATCTCCTTGTTGTCTTTGCATCCCTACCTCCTTTATCACTGAGCGGTTTGGGTGGACAAAGAGAACGAATAAGAGATTATAACGATGTTAATGTTAAACCTAACCGAAATACTACTTTGAATCTTTTAATTAAGATAAATGATAAAAATAAAAATATAAAACCAAATAGGTAATTTGATGTTAGAATATTTGAATAACTTAATAAAGTTAAAGAATATTTGATTGTTGATAAATTCATATATTCATGCGCAACTTATCAAATGAGAGGGTTTTTTACTATCATAAACTCAAAATAAATTTAGATTTTTTTTATAGAAAAATATAGATAATTAGATTATATTGAAAAGGTTAATATTAAAAGAAAAATACACGTAACTTTCTTAATCAGTAATTTTTAATTTTATTATATAATTGTATGATCCAAATTTATAATTATAATACTCTTAAAATAATAATTATTCTCGTCTGATATGCCACTATATTGATTATAATAACTAGAAATTCCAAACAATTGTTTATCATATATGAGTTTGTCTATTTTATTTTTTACTTCATATGTGACTTTATCTAAATAAAAGATATTTATACAAACTGAAGAAAATTCATTGAGTGAGTAAATCAAGTGTTGCATAATTATTCCAACTTAATAATTGATTGAGTTTGAATCATCAATATATAAATTGTTGAACACTTGAACTTTGTACTTATAAAAATCTTATCCAATTTGAAAAAAAGTAAGTTGCATTCATTCATTTGTTCTATAAAAATATTCTCCAGAATATGGAATTGATCTTTTTTTATTTTGGTGAAATATGAATTGGTTTTAATACATACTATTTTTTTGATAATTATTCATTATTAATTTTTTTAGGAAAGAGATTTGAACCCACCACTTCTTTCTCTCTCTTTTTTTTTTTTTATTCATCATTACTAAATCAATTTTATATCTTCTAATCTTAATACATATATATAAAAAATCAGTCGAGGTAAGAAAAAATTGAACCAAACAGACGACTGATTAATTATATGTGGCTTTATCTGAATAAATGGTATTTATATGATTGAAGAAAACCCCCAAATCAAGGATATGGAATTTGGTCTTAATAATAATACAGACATTTGAAAGAGAAAAAAAAAAAAAGAAAACAGAGAGCTTAATTTGTTTGGTCGTATTGTGCTAAGATGTTGATAAATACGAAGTAAAATTCCTTCTTAAATACGGCAATCGTTGAGACCAAAACTCTGTCTAAGCAATGATGCCACGTAAACTCATCAACGAACTACGTCATGTTTGTACGAATTTGTGAGCCAAAATCATTTAGCTAATGATGTTCCTGATGTCAGTAATGTTTGAGTGGAGGTTGAATGTTGTAGTAAGTGATGATTTCCCTCATCAACTTATGCAGAGTCACTTAGAAGTGATATGGAATTTTAGCATGACTTTTTGAGTAAACATGATATTGGTGGAGGGGACTAATTTCCACTGAAGAAGAATCTGACTATCACATTTAATAGAGTCTTTTCTTCTAATCATTTTTGTTTTTATTTATAAGATTTGAATCCAAAACCTTACTTAATCAGGTTTTGTTTTTATTTATAAGATTTGAATCCAAAATCTTACTTAAAAAGATTGTGATTGTACTGAGTTCCACTTGGACCCATGACTTATTGGTGAATTTTAACTTGACTTGAACAAATACTGTGGGACCTGATTTCTCTGATTGAAAAAAATTAAGTGTCCAAATTTGTGAGGAGAATGTGCATATATTTAGCAGAACCGTATAGTATGGCCACTACAGGCACAGCTCCCGCTAGCTATCCCTTCTCGTGTTTTGATTTTCTGAAATTACATCCCAAAATTTGTTGTTATCCTCTTGTACTTTAGCTGACATAGGTGCGATCTTGTTTTATAGCGGTTTTGCAGACGTGTTGATTACAGGGGTAGGTCAGGGAGAGTGCCTCACATAAAAGGCATCGTTGCTCAAACCACAATAAGAAGCCTAATAATAAGTAACACCACACCATTTCTCATATAGTTCTGTTCTCTTCAAATGGAGCCTAATAATGCATGCACTATGCATTCTCATTGTATAGAGATGTCCATGGAAGTGCACCAAGTTGTGCCACCACCCCACAAGAGCACCCTTCAGAAGCTCCAGGGTAGGCTCAAGGAAACTTTCTTCCCTGATGATCCTCTGCGCCAATTCAAGGGACAACCTCTTAAGAGAAAACTGATCCTTGGAGCACAATATGTGTTCCCTATTCTTCAATGGGGTCCTAAGTACAACCTCAAACTCTTCAAATCTGACCTTGTTTCTGGCCTCACTATTGCTAGCTTGGCCATCCCACAGGTTTTCTCAAGTTCTCTCTCTGCCTCTTTTCTTTCTTGATACAAAAAACCGTACGTGTTCTTCACAGGAGATAATCCTGCTCGAGCTTGTTCTCGCCTTGCCTCTTAGTCATCATGAAAATGTTCACTCATATTTCTAACTTGCTTCTCTTGTTCAATTATGTATTTTATCATTCAGGGAATAAGTTATGCCAAGCTTGCAAGTCTTCCTCCAATTGTGGGACTTTGTAAGTGTATTGATTTATGTCCATAGTTTGTTATGTGCTAATTTATGTTACATCACATGCTTATGAATTGTGATCGGTCTTGTTGCATATTTCAGATTCTAGTTTTGTTCCACCACTAGTATATGCTGTTCTTGGAAGCTCAAAGGACCTTGCAGTTGGACCTGTTTCTATTGCTTCTCTTGTGATGGGATCCATGCTGAGGCAGGAAGTGTCTCCCACAGCAGACCCAATTCTGTTTCTTCAGTTAGCTTTCACTTCAACATTATTTGCTGGTCTCTTTCAAGCTTCTCTTGGAATCCTAAGGTAATTAGAATTATTAGTCTCTTCCATATCATGCAATTTTTAATTGTTATTATTGTCAATCTGAAAAAGTACAAGAATGAAGAATCATTCTGATATACTATAAGACAATATAAGACAAGGTATTATATGTTGTTAATGGTTTCAGGCTAGGCTTCATAATTGATTTTCTATCTAAGGCCATTCTTATTGGGTTCATGGCTGGTGCTGCTATTATTGTCTCACTGCAACAGCTCAAGAGCCTGCTTGGAATCGCACATTTCACTAATCAGATGGGTCTGATTCCTGTCATGACTTCTGTTTTTCACAATATACATGAGGTAAACTCCTTTAAATTTTACGCACAAACACGCAAGCACACAGAATTTGACTGCTGTTACAGTTCTTTCTTTGTCTCTAGGTTAAAATGGACTCTACCTCTATATTCTCTGTACTCTTTCTTACAAAAATAAGTTTTCTATGGTTTTTATGCAGTGGTCATGGCAAACAATATTGATGGGGATTTGCTTCATGGTGCTACTACTATTAGCGAGACATGTTGTATGTTGTTCGCTTCAGTATTTTTTTTTTTTGTCTTACTAGATTTCTCACACACTAATAACCACTAAAGTCAGCCGTAACAAGCCCTTAACTTCCAAGAAATACGACAAAGTCATTAACATAGTATTTTATATTTTATTTTCTCTATATATATAAATAATATAGTTTCACATGCACCAATCATCACACACATGGATCAGGGCTCAGGACCACTGACACGGGATTCATAATGATGGTGTGGTGAACTCTAAGTTCATCTCTTACTATCTTGAACTCGTACAGTACGGCTTTTTATTTTTAATAAAAATTAATTATTGCATAATAATTTTTTACAAAATTATTTAATAAAAATAAATGCATTTAATAGTACTCAAATCTAAAAAATATTAAATATGTTTTTTACACGAAAAATAAGAAATTAGAGTATTATATCTGGGAGGGATTAATTATCTGACAATAATTTTTCATTGATTGTTTTAATATTTTATAAAAATATTAAAAATAAATGCTTTTAAAAGTAGTAAAATTAAAAAAAAAACATTTAATGTGTTCTTCACTTAACAAATAAGAAATATTATATCTTTGAGAGATTATTTATCCCATAATATTTTTTTCCATTAATTTTATAAAATATTAAATATGAAATAAAGGTTTTAACAGTATTAAATCTAAAATATTTAATCTGTTCTTCACTGAAAATAAGAAATTTTATATCTTATAGACATTAATTATCCGACAATAGTTTTTCATTAATTTTATAAAAGTATTAAATAAAAAATAAATGTTTTTATTAGTATTAAAATTTAAAAAAAGGATTTAAATTTTCTTCATTTGAAAAATAAGAAATATCATGTCATACAGAGATTAATTATCCCACAATAATTTTCATATATTATTTTAATATTCTATAAAAATATTAAATAAAAATAAAATGCATCCATTAGTACTAAAATCTGAAAAATATTTAAGATGTTCTTCACTTAACAAATTGTTATATCTTAGAAGGATTAACTATCCCAAAATAATTTTTCATCAATTATTTTAATATTTTTAAAATTATTAAATATAAAATAAATTAATTTCATAGTATCAAAATCTTTAAAAAAATATATTTAATGTGTTTTTCAGTGACAAATAAGAAATATTATAAAAAAAATTGACAGCTATCTTAACCAAAGTTAACAATTTTCTTAAAAATATTAATTACTCCACATTATTTTTTATTAATTATTTTCATATTTTATAAAATCTAAAAAAAGCACAAAATTAATATTTTCATAATTTTTTGTTTATGTGTCTTTGCACATGTGAGCATGCGTGCGTGTTCATAAATCAATATTTATAACATAAATTTGGAAAGTTATACTTCAAAGATATATAATATAAAATGAGAAAGTTACACTATAAAAGATAAAATTAGTTATAGTTTACAATTAAAAAAATTAATTATTTAAATTCTTACAACTTAATAATTTATTTTATATATGTGAATGTGTCTACATGTATAAATGAATAGTTATAACAACATTTTATCATCTAAGGTGCATGAGTATTCTCGTTTTAGAAAATCTAAATCTCTATTATATCTTTTTTCCTTTCACGGTTTCACCACCAAATTAATCTCATATCATCCACAACATTTCTCAGTTAGCAAACTTAAAGATAAACTCGTAACAGAGATACATCAACCACAATCTAGATTGATAATCACCCCTTTAAAATCTATAGTACATTTGAACACTTAAATAATAAAAAGGATCTCATTAGTGTATTCTTCAATACTTTATATTATTTGTTAACTTTCACATGAATTTTGTAAGAGAAAAGTTATAATTCTCTGAGTAAGATTCTCGTAAAATTCATTCAAACCGAGCAACAATATTATAAAAATTACGTTAAAGGGTGTATTATTTTCTCTCGGTAATATTATATAATTAGTATTGCTCTAAGTTTTTTTTAATTAAAAATCAAACCTACTTTTTTTAATGTTTGTGTAAAGGCATGTTTGAATTTGAATAATAGCCGACAATCTTTTGGAAAGTACCCATTAGTTAATGACTATGTAATTGAAAATGAGATCTATAAAATTCAAGATATTTTCATGCTCAAATCTGTTTAAAATGTTAGATAAATTTTAAAAAAATTAAAATGACATAACCATGTTTCTGATGTATAGCCGGATAGGTAACTTCTCTCGAAATGAATGCAGGGTAGTATTGACTAACTCATATGGAAATAAATGCATGCAGAGCATAAGGAAACCAAAGCTATTCTGGGTCTCAGCCGGAGCTCCTCTTATGTCTGTCATCATCTCTACCCTCTTGGTTTTTGCAATTAAGGCTCAAAATCATGGCATCAGTGTGGTAAGTCATCCCATCCCAACTCTTACTATTTGCTTCTGAAATTGTCATTAGTCTAGCATTAGAGTTTTTTAGCTACAAATTATTATCAGCATAATTACTAAATAAAGGTTTTGCTGTCTGATGATGTCGTTGTTAGATTGGAAAATTGCAACAAGGAATAAATCCTCCATCAGGGAATATGTTGCTCTTTCATGGAAGTCATCTAGGCCTAGTTATGAAAACAGGGCTTATCACTGGGATTTTGTCCCTGACTGTAAGTTTAATTTTTTTCTTTCCCCTATTTCTTTTTCTTTTTTTTTCAAACTTTTTTTTATAATTTTATTTATTTCCGTCCTGGAGTAAACATACAAGCATCTAAAATAAAATTTTGATAAAAAAAAATAGTAACATACTTTTTAATTTACTATGTACCGAGAGGACATCTAGTTCAGTTGGATTGAATAAAGTGCGTGAGTTATTGTAAACTCTCCATTATAGCAATTATGTCTTCGATTCCTATGAATATAAAAAAAAACACTGTGAAATTCATGTCGAGCCCATTAAGTAATGCTGACCCTCATCCTCTAATTAATGATGAGTCTCATTCATATTTAGTGGGGCACACCTAAATTTCAGCTCATAATAGATCATGTGTCAGAAAGAAAGAACGTGTTAGTCGTGTTACAAAGTATATTATTAACATTCCTCGTGTTAGTATATATGATATTTACACACACATAATTGGTTTCATTAGTGTCAATGAATAAGTGTTTTTTTTTTTTTTTCTTTTTGACAGGAAGGTATTGCAGTAGGAAGGACATTTGCAGCTCTCAAAAACTACAAAGTGGATGGAAATAAGGAAATGATGGCAATTGGGTTTATGAATGTGGTTGGCTCCTTCACATCCTGCTATGTTACAACAGGTTTTTGTTTGTGACCTAAAAACCTTTTTCAAAAGGCTTTCTTGAAGGCTAATGAAGCATAAGACTTACGCATTTAAACTATGAAATTCAGGTGCTTTCTCTCGATCAGCTGTTAACAATAACGCAGGAGCAAAAACAGCTGTATCAAATGTAGTGATGTCTGTGACAGTCATGGTAACACTCCTTTTTCTCATGCCATTGTTTCAATACACACCTAATGTCGTGTTGGGCGCAATCATAGTCACAGCAGTAATTGGGCTCATTGATCTCCCCGCTGCTTGTAACATTTGGAAGATAGACAAATTCGATTTTGTTGTGATGCTGACTGCTTTCTTAGGTGTTCTTTTCATCTCTGTCCAGGGAGGCCTTGCTCTTGCTGTAAGTTTATTTATTTCTTCAACTTTTGCTAACATTGTGAATATCATTGTCATGGAATTGCCTTTATGTACAATACCTACAAGACTATAAATGTATTTTAGTTTTTATAGATGAAGGTTTTAATTCCCTTGACACTTGTAGCTACTCATCAGCATTTTGTAGTCCTTGCCCAACAAGATCAAGTGCTTTTGTATAAACTATAAATCATATTCCTACAATTTAAACAAGGGACTGAGTACCAAGGAATCTAGTTTAGTTAGTTGAGGAATCTAGTTTAGTTAGTTGAGTAGGGTAGGTGAGTTATTATAAATCCTTTGATACTGTCTTCGATTTCTACAGATAAAAAAAAAAAAAAGGTATTGAGTGACTAGAATGCAGAGAAAATATAGTGTGGATGCTTTTAGCACCCTTTTATGCAAATCGAACAAAATATAGCTCTTTTTAATTTACAACGGATGGCAATGCTATTGATCAGGTCGGGTTATCAACTTTCAAGATACTCTTGCAAATTACGAGGCCGAAAACAGTAATGTTGGGGAAGATACCAGGAACAGACGTATATAGAAATCTTGATCAATACAGGGAAGCTGTGAGAATACCTGGATTTCTTATTTTAAGCATTGAGGCTCCCATCAATTTTGCTAACATCACATATCTCAACGAGAGGTTAGTTTCACCTTTGTAAATTTCATGATGTAAATTTCATTTTGGTGCATAGATGTTACTCCTGTTACTCAACTATTGACATGTTATGTTAGAACGTTGCGATGGATTGAAGAAGAAGAAGCAGACAACCTAAAGGAACAATTAAGCCTTCGATTCTTAGTATTGGAAATGTCAGGTAACTTCATTAGATAGAACAAAGATGAATCATATAGTTTACACATTATAACATTCAGTTCATAATTTTGGGGATCATTTTTGTAATGATAATTTTTTTTCCAGAGTTCTTAGTTACTTATTGGATTATTGAACCTATAAAATGAAGTGGTAATAAAATAATCTAAATACCAAGTCCTACTATAATCTGTGGATGTTCCCACCTCCCATTTTTCAACTTACACCTCCATCCAAGTTCCATGTGTGCACCTAGCTTGCTTAACTAGTAGGCTGAGGAGTAAATAGTCATTTGTAAGACTGCATTTTAATACAATGAGGCAATTGAGCTAATAGAAATTCACTAACTATTCAAGCACATCACTGAACATATTTCATCTACCTACTTATCCTTCAAAATAGTACTAATCCAATCAGAAAAATAATGAGTATCACTGAAATTTTCAGCTGTGAGTGCTGTTGACACAAGTGGAATCTCATTTATCAAGGAGTTGAAAGCAACACTGGAAAAGAAGGATGTTGAGGCAAGAATGCTAAACTCTGGCATACTTTTACTTTACACACCTTTGTATGTGTGTTTCAAATCTCAACTGTGACTAATTCATGTGTGTTGTGTTGTGACAGCTTGTGTTAGTCAATCCTCTCGCTGAGGTCATAGAAAAGCTTAAAAAAGCAGATGAAGTTAATGATTTCATACGAGCAGATAACCTTTTCTTGACAGTTGGAGAGGCTGTAGCTTCACTTTCATCAGCAATGAAAGGCCAATCATCAACCATTACAGAAGGGACACATACAATTGTGTTACATAATTGATAAATTAAGACTGCAAAATATATAAGAAAAAGTATAAAAAAAAAAAGAAATAGAAGCAGCAACAACTACAAGACTAGCATAGAATTTGCCAAATACCAATCATTGTAAAATCCTACAATATAAACAATTAAAGTGAAATGTACCCTTTTCATTTGTGCTTGTGCTTAATAGATTTGCCTCACAAGCCATAACTTATATGGGAACTACTTGTTGCTTGTTAATTCAATCGTTGAAGTTGATTTCCAAGCACTTTTCAGCACATCCAGTTCAACAAACTACTTGCAAAGTTCATAAGTTTGTAAATATTTCTTATCATTGTAGCAAGAAGCTTATCCCATGCTCATCTCATCGCCTTTCATTAACATATTATCATTCCTTATATGATTTATAAATTGTTCAAAGTGATATTATTATAATTTGTTTTAAATCCATTTAAAATAAATTTATCTGTATGAATTTTGAATTAAGCTTACAATACACAGAAAACTATATCATATAAATTTTATTATTAAATTGAAAAACATGCATGAAAATATTTTATTTGTCTAAATTTCAGTAAAATGTAAATTAGATAATATCAATTTTCATTTGAATTTTGATTGAAACACGCGAGTAAAATAATATTAAATCATTTGAAACTTGTCCTAAACATGCAAGCAAATTTGTAGTTTGTATGATATAAATTAATATAATAAACAATGTGTTAGTTACATATTTATCTGAATCTATGGGAAATCTATATCTGAAATCTTTTTGAGATGAAATTTGTGACAAATGGAAATATTTGTAGTACGAATTTTTCAAACAAGAAATAATTTATATAATTTTTTTTCCAAAGTTAGTTTTTCGTTTGAAATTTATAAGAAATTTGTCCAAATTTCTCTTTGAAAAATAACTATTTTAGTAAAGTGATTTATTAACCATATCACATGCGAGGTCTTTCATGAGGGTGATTCAACGACATTATACATCCAAGGCTTCATCTCTGTCTTTATGTCCTCTTCTTCATGAATCAACTTATGAATTTATATTTGTCTAGGAGGAATATCGTTACAAATTTAAGCTTCGAAAGTTCAATTGAGGGAGCAATCATCTAGAAATTACAATCAATCTTAACAACAAAGTAGATCAAACAAATTAAGCTCGGATGAATCACAAAACTTGCTTCAAAATTTGCAATTTGCAAAACAAAAATAAGAAATGGATAACATAGAGTAATGAAAAAAATACATTCAATTTACAATTAAATAAAAAGGAAATAATAATTTGATCTCCCTTAAAATTCTCTCTCCCTTAGATTCTCCTTCTCACCTCCGCCCTTCAATTTAAAATATCAAAATACTCAATATAAAAAAAGAGAAGATGATGTGTGGTAAAAAACTTGGTCAAAGACATCTTCATGTTCAGCCAAATAAAATTGTAAAGTATTAAGGACATTTGTGTGGTGCAACCTCGAATAAAACATGTACGACATGCAATCACTCTCAAGAAAATGTTGCAGGAAATCTCCTTCTCTCTGACTCTCAAAGTAATTTTTTTGGCCCTCATTCTCTTACTCGCCATTTCTCCCCTCCTTTCATTATGTTCTAATTCCATCATTCTCCCACCTTCGCTCTAGCTTCCACCCCTTCCCTTATCCATCACTTACCTAAATATTAAAAATCTAACAAGGAGAACAATTTGAAAATTGTGATTGTCAATGACCTGTTCTATTATAGTATAACTAATTGGGTGATGAAGCAATGCTTCCTCTGGTGATTTAGAAGAAGACAAGAATGAGGATATGCAATTAAAAAAGGTGAGTTGCAAACCCCAATCATGTTTCTATGATTGTATCCATAAATTTTATAAACAATTTTAATTTTTCTGTCACCTCAATGTACGTATATATATCTGCATAGTTTAATTTTATAAGTATCAACAAGTTTTACATTCTCATATAATATCACATCATTTGAAGAGAATTCATGATCATAATTTTATTAAATGATGTGTTAACAAATATAATTAAGTACTAGTTAATTTATTTATTTTTACTTTATGTCCATGAGTATATTCACTTAAAATACTAATTAATTGGGTACAATTTAACACTAAAGATAGGAGCTCTTTTAGTGATGATAATTTCTTCTCATATATATAAATCCCTAAATCAATTCCAGGTTGCCATGCTTAAGGAACCAGGTTCCTTTTCATTCAGACGAATATATGATACTTTGTTATTCTAACATGTATACACATTAAATTATATTTATATTCTTCAAAATGTTCACAGCATATTTAGTTTAAAGTATAACGCTTAACTAAACTATACTTCATAGTATATAAATTTCTTAACTGAGGTCAAATTGCTTTTCAATATCCTATCTAGTTTATTGTGAAAAGCAGGCATAAGCATTATAATAGGAAAAACTATTCAAACTAGGTTGACACCGTATAACCTATCCATCATTTCCAGCACACTAAAATATTAATTAGAATAAAGGAAATTAATACAAAAAAATCATGGGATTACTAGACCAAAATCCGTGACCAAATCAATGACATCTATAAGACGAAAGTTTAAACTTGTTTTGAAAGAAGTCTTCCCAGCGAAAAGCAGGCACTATATCCCACCAAAAAAAAAAAAAAAACTCAGTTGTTAATAGCATGGTTAGCAAGTTTGTTTTCATACACATTATCTTCTCTGAAAATATGAGCCACTCTGAAATGAATAGGGAGAGTTTTAAGCATACATTGATGCCACCTATTCTTTAATTTCCAAGGGACCAATTCTAGATAATTGAATGCCTTGGAAACTATAACACCTTCAATTTCGTGTAAAAATAAGTCACAAGCATATATCCCTACTTGAAATAATACTCTTGATGCAATTCTGTAATTTGAACCAAATTCCCGTAACAGAGTCAGGGTTGATCCAATACTAAATGAGATTTTAAACGAAATTTAAGAAACTTCTTTTTTAAACTTCAAATAGGAGACTTACATTGTCTTGAGGCTTTTTCCTGTGCAAATGTAAGAGAGTGATATTATATGCAATCTTATTTTTGTATATGCAAAAATGTTATTTTCGAATTCGAACTTATGATCAACAAATCACCAAGACACAACTTTACCCATACATCTGTCACCAAATAAAAGTAGACATGTGTTACTCCTTGTTTTGCTCATCATAGTATTGATGCTAAATATTCATTGAGAATTATATTATATGGTAATGAGTATTGGATTTTAAAAGACAACATGAGAGAAAAGTGAGAGCAGTAAAAATGAGAATATAAAGATACATGTATGGTCATATAAAAAAGAATATAATGACTATATATGAGAAAAGATAGATGTAACATCCACCGAAAAAAATGACAAAAAATTTGTTAAAATGGTTTAGGTATATACAAAGAAACTCACAAAAAACTCTGGTTAGAAAAGTAATTTTCATGACTTTTAGTTAGGTGAAAAGAAGAAGAGAATACCAAAATAGGACCTTGAAGAAAATCATTAAGGAGGATCTCAAACTTTTATTTTTGAAACTTCAATTTTTAATTATATCAAAGAACATGGTGTGATCCATGTAGCTTATTTTACTTAATGAGGTAAGGTTTTGTCATTGTTATTGACTAAACTTTGCCGAACAAGTAGATGTGGGTGACTCCTTTGAATTAATTTATAGTTACTCATCAATAAGCATTTAACTAAATTACCTTAAGAATCCCTTCTACTCTTAATAATATTTCACTTACATAGAAAAAAGGTCTTGCTATAGAACATTAGTTAAAAAAACTAAATGAGAAAAACATTTATTGTGTAAATCATATAAGAGAGTAAAAAAGATTATGGGCAGTGCAATTTTTTGTCTCCCAATAAAAATATTTCTACTTTTAAGTTCCTTAACTAATGTTCTTAGGACATTGATTAACAGTTTTTTAAAAAGAAACAGTAAATAGTATAAAACAAAAAAATGTAAAGAAAAAAAATGAAATGAAACAAATATTCTGTGAAATCTTCTTTTATATTTATAATTTATTTACTTAAGATTTATATATAAAAAAATTGGTGTACATTTTCACAGGGCTATATATACAAATTTTGATGTTTTGTGAAAATGTTATACTTGACTTAATGTTTTTTTTATTTATCACAAATATCCTACATTGGACACAATTCGAATTTGAAACCTCTAATTAATTAAGTTATAGTATTTTTACAGGGCTATGTTAAATTAATACTCTCTAAAACTTAAACTTATTTCAAGATTAATACAATAATTTTTCAATTCATTTTTTCAAATAATGAAATTCAAATAAAAAAGTAAAAAGTTATTTCATATTTTAAAATTTTTCAAATAAGTTATAAATAAAAGCAAATAAATATATTTGATATATATAATAAATAATTAAATTTTGGGTTTGTGCAAATGTTACAACCAGGCTCAAAATTTTAGTTTAAGAGCAAATAGAAAAAAAAATCATAATCAAGCTAAAATTAAAATTATTCTGCCAAACACTAATAAGTAATAACTAGTCAGTAAAAAATAGAAGTAAAACGCGAAGATTAGAAATTAAAGCAATATTTTATCTATCCTTGAGCTGAAAATTAATCTCATGGTTATAATAATAATAATAATAATAACAATAATAATAATAACTCCGAGACAATATAAAAATATTAAAGTAAGGTATTGCTTACATTAGTTGATTCTTTGTCAATAAAATATCTTGTATGTATTAACACCGTTTATACTTTTGGCATGCTTCTAACTTTTTACTTTTTTTGTCAAAAAAAAATTAATTTAAATTTTTTATTTTTTGAAAGGAAACTTTTAAATTTTTAAATAAGACTAGTTTTTTCTTTCCAAAAGAGTTGAATTCTAACTTAATTAAATAAGCCTATGGCGTTGACATTACCTAGGTAATAGGTGTTATGGGTGTTAAAACTTCCTTTGGATTGACCTCCAATGTTCTTCAATGAGTGTATTTGTTTCCTGTATCATTTAACAATACTTTGGATTGTGCTTTTCATAATCTTTTTACTCTCTCTTATAATTTATACAATAAATATTTTTTTTAAAATTTCTTAACCAATAATATAAAAACACTGATTAGTAAGATCCTTCTTTTAAGAAGGAAAGTCAAATTTTGACATTTATATGTATATTTATTAATTATTAGTTTAATAACTAATCAAATTATGTATATCATAAAAGAAAAGAAAAGAAAAAATATCTAAGTAAGAAAAATGCTATTTATAATGAAATTAATGTTTTCCAAATTACAAGCTAATTTCCCTCACATTACTTCTTACATGTTTTTTAAAAATTTAATCAACATTTAGTTAAAAGAATGAGAAAATGGATTATACACCAATATGCAATCATAAATCATTATGTTTGATAAATTTATTGGTAAAAAATATTTAATAAATTTATTAATTTTTACAATAACTTGAAGTCATATTAATGATGATTTTTATTTATTAATCTTTAATATAAGTTTTCTTATATAGTCATTAAACTCTAAAGATTAGCACTGCCCAATTCAAATGTTGCACATGTCTAATGTCATAATAAATAGACTTAATAACTGTTTTAGTTTTTGAAATTGGGGTGTGTTCATCTTTTAGGCCTTGAACTTTATAAATGCCATATTTAGTCCCTTGCACAGTAAATTTACATTTGTGACAGATTTTAGTCATCATAAATATTTCTTTTATTTATTTTTAGTGGTTAGAATTTGCATTTTAAAATTACCACAAAGTATGAATTTATCAAGTGATAGACTAAAAAGAACAATTTGTTAAAATTTAGAAATTAAAAAAAAATTATTTTAAAATTTTAGGAACTAAAAAAAGTGCACATTTCAAATTTAGAGACTAAAATGTTAACTAAACCTAATAAATAACACGACTCTATGAGTAGTAAAAAATATAAGAGCATAAGAAGTTTAGCCTTTTAGGTCCAGTCGGTTTGTGAGAAAAGAATGAGAAATGAGTGGAAGGTTTAAAAAATTTGGTATGAATCCCACACTTACATATATTGTTTTGATTTAAATGATTCTTCTCAATTCTATTTCTTTCTTTTCCTCTATCAAATGGTACCATAGAGTCATTGAATGAGGAGTGAATAATCTTTCATTTTCAAATTCAAGACAGTTTATAAAGTTGTCCCAGTGACTGGAAAAGGATAAAAGGAGAAGGGAGGGAGGAGAATTCTCCTAACTAATAAAATTAACAAATTAATATTTTTCGAAAAAAAAAAAAAAATAAATGTACGAACGGGAATCCTGGGATATCAACCGCAGCATCGAAAGGCTTACTGTGTGAGCTAACTGCCTCAAATACTAAATGAGAAGCACATAAAACAAAAATCGTAGTACATAATGATAAATAACATTTATACTGCATAGGATTTTTTTTTTCATTTCTAAAACTATTTTAATTTATTTATTGTTTCTACCCTCTTGCAAATTTGTTTGATATATAATGGTGCGATCTTGTTTGGTGTAGTGTGGGTGTAAATTAATGGGGTAAGGAGACTCGAAAGCATTGCTCAAATCAAAAGGTAAAGCTATGTTTAGCACATAACTTTCCATAGTTTAGTTCTCTTTCATGGAACGTAATTCTGATTCTGTGGAAGTAGCATTGGACAAAGTGAGAATGGACCAAGTACCCAATGAAGTGCACCAAGTTCTTCCACCACCCTACAAGAGCTCCTTACAGAAGTTCACCACCAAGGTTAAGGAAACTTTTTTCCCTGATGATCCTCTGCGCCAATTTAAGGGACAACCATTCAAGAGAAAACTAATCCTTGGAGCTCAATATGTATTCCCTGTGCTTCAATGGGCTCCTAGTTACAGCTTCAAACTTTTTAAATCTGACCTTATTTCTGGTCTCACCATTGCTAGTTTGGCCATCCCCCAGGTTAGTCATCAACAAGGTTTTAAATTAACAGTTACTCAGTTTTGTCGCCACTCTTGATGTTAAAATGTAGGTTTAAATATGTTTTCAATCCTTTAAAGTCAGTTCTATCCTATTTAGTCTTGACAATTTTACTCTGCAAGAGGAACTAAAAAACACATTTTACAAATTTGAAGAACTAAAACAATCAAAATTTAATTTGGAGACTAAAAATGACATATTTTCAAATTTGAGGGAGTAAAAACATATTTAAGTTTAAAAAATATTGCATACAAGTGTAGTTGTGATACAATCACATTAACCTAAAAAAATGTTTGACATTGCTGCCACAATTATGGTTACAAGTTGCGGTTTGATTGCAACTCTTGATGTTATGGAATACTGTAGACAAATGTGACTAATACAACTGCAGTTGTGATTGCAACATAATTATGGAATCCTACAAACTGACATTGTCACATTAATTGTGGTTGTGTACTCTTTTTTAAAATCTTGCCTCAGGTTCAATTTGTTTCCTAGACAAGAAAAAATATTAATGTCCTCTCCACTTGGTTTTCTTCTTCAATAATGTATCTTGTCATTCAGGGAATCAGTTATGCTAACCTTGCAAATCTTCCTGCAATTCTGGGACTCTGTGAGTATGTTGATTTTGCCAGCAGTGTGACCTATGTGCTTATTTTGTTTTACGAATCAGAACCCATGCTATATCTAGTGTTACTCTTATAATTTTCTTTGATACATATTTCAGATTCTAGTTTTGTTCCCCCCCTTGTGTATGTTGCTCTTGGAAGCTCAATGGATCTTGCTGTAGGACCTGTTTCTATTGCTTCCCTAGTGCTGGGATCCATGCTCACAGAGGAAGTGTCTCCCAGTGAACAGCCTGATCTTTTTCTTCAATTAGCTTTAACTTCAACATTCTTTGCTGGGATCTTTCAAGCCGCTCTTGGAATTCTAAGGTAATTAATTCCTTATTAGCATTTCCATTTTTAGTTAAACTATTTACTTACTCTCTATAGTTATTTTCATTTTAAGGTTTAGTCTAGATACTAGAAAATGATAAGTTTTAGTCTTTACATATTTATGTTTACCTAAGTTTTGGTCCTTGTCACTAATATCAGACTAGAAAATTGAAAGTTTTTTACTTTACACATTTATGTTTACCTAAGTTTGGTCCCTCCCACTAATATGAATTTTGTTTGCAGTATAAAACTGCTCCAAGAACTTTCTACCACTGATAAACTGGAAAAAAAATTGTATAGAGACTAAACCTTACAGTTACTTTAAGATAATTTGTTTAAACTTATATTTGTTGAGAAAAACATTTCTTTAATAAAATAAACAGTTTTTTACTTTTTCAGTATGTTAGCTGAATCTGTTTTTGCATAAAAAGTAAATTTTTAATTTTAAACAAACTGACTCTTATGCATAGAAAGACTAAGAAACTTAAAATTGAGACAACCATAGAAATTAAATGAATAGTTTAAGAGGTTAACTTTCATTTTTCATTTGGAAAATGACAAGAAAATGGGTCTCAAGTGAAATATGAGGTAAAGTTTCAAATTGATTGCAGGCTAGGATTTATCATTGATTTTCTATCAAAGGCAATCCTTATTGGGTTTATGGCTGGATCAGCTGTAATTGTAGCTTTGCAACAGCTCAAGGGCCTTCTCGGAATCAAACATTTCACCAAAAGGATGACCCTGGTTCCAGTTTTGAATTCTGTTTTTCAAAATAAACACGAGGTTGCTCCTTTTTTTTATATTATTTTCCTTTTTTTTCTCAATATAGTATACTTTATTCTATAAAAAAAAATGTTATGTGTGGCTTTTTTTTGCAGTGGTCGTGGCAAACAATATTGATGGGGGTTTGTTTCTTGGTGTTTTTACTGGTTTCAAGACACATTGTACGTTTTTATTTGTCATTTTTACTAATTAAGTTATACGTATTTTCTTACCGTTTTTTGTTTGAAATATATAACTCAAAGCTTATATGAATTTAACTTTGATAATTTACTAGTATAAAAATTTATTGCATATATTTTAATAATAATTTTTCAGATTATATGATAAATTTGTTAAATTATGTGAATTGTCTTATACTAATATATATAATTAAATTATCAAATGAGATGCGAACTTTGACTAAATATTGGCACAAAAAATTTACATAAATAATACATTAAAATTAAACTAATTTTATTCTCATTTTCTATATACTTTCTTTATTTTCTCGATCAGTCAAATTCATACAAATTAAAAAATATAATTAAATTATTGAATGAGATGTGAACTAAGATTTTTTTTTGTTTTGCAAAAGATGTAGACTAAAACTAAGTATTAGTATAAAAAAATTCACATAAATAACACTTATTAAAAACTAACTGAAAAATTAGTTATAAGTTTATAAGTTAGCTTATAACTAAAAATTGAAAATTTTGTTTATTAAATTATAAATGTTCTTTCTAAAATTAGTTATTGAAGTAGTTAAAAAATATAAAATGAAAAAAATGATAAAATTGTAATTTATTTAAAAAGGATAATTAAAAATTAGATAAATATATTTAAGATAAAAATATAAGAAAGTATAAAAAGTTAGATGTCAGAAACTAATGTTTTAAACAATAATACTTCGATTAAATTTTAAAAATTACTAAAAGTTATTAAGAAGTTAGTAAAATGAGTTTCAAACTAATTGAAATTACTTGTTCAACATAACATAAAACTGTGACTGTTTTTTTTTCTTAGATTAGGACACCATTCCTTTCTAATTTTTTTAAAAAATATATAAAAAATTAAACTATTTGTATTCTCATTTTCTATTATTTCTTTGTTTTCTTAGTTAAATTCTTGCAAATTAAATAAAATTAATAATTAACTAGGAAATTATAACTACTTACTTCAAAATCAATTTTAACCAAAATCAATTTTATCAACATTCATCCAAACACACTAAATTATTCAACTTTTTCTTTTCAGGATGATGATACTTTTTTTAATCATTTATCAGTTATTACTAAATTCTCTTTTTCTCTCTCTCTTTTCGTTCAACTATTTTAAATTTCTAAAAGAGTCTCACATTAATGGTTGCCGACGAAGATTGGTCATTGTTTTGGATGGGAACTACTTTATACCAATACCATGATCAGAAAAAAAAAATGTAATGGTAACATAGCAACTCTCTAATAAGATCTCTGTGTGATCTTTTCGTTACCTCATATGGATAAAAGAACAACATCACTTCAGTACCTGACTGAGCAACTTGTTTGGAACAATAGAGGGTATAGTATTATTGAGCATTCACTAACTAACTTTTACTAAGGGAGATATAAGGTGGGTTGAATGATTAAGAGAGAAGGGAAGGTCACGGGTTTCGATTTTCCTGTTAACAAAAATTAACATTTTAACAACTAACAACTATAATATTTGTCGATAAAAAAAATAACTTGTACCAAAATAAATATGTGCAGAGCATAAGGAAACCAAAGTTATTCTGGGTCTCAGCTGGAGCTCCTCTTGTGTCTGTCATCATCTCTACTGTCCTCGCTTTTGTAATCAAGGCTCAACGTCATGGCATCAGTGTGGTAACTCTCTCCCTTCCAACATTGCTTCTGTAATCATTATCACTGAATTTTAAGAACCCCATGTTACTATGACTCTAAACCAATGTACTGCTACTTGTTGGTGTGGTTGCTAGATTGGAAAATTGCCACAAGGAGTAAATCCTCCTTCAGTGGATAAGCTACTCTTTCAAGGAAATCATCTCGGTCTAGCCATCAAAACTGGCCTTGTCACTGGCATTTTATCCCTCACGGTACGTGAAATCCTTCTCATCTAAACTATTATTCATTGAAACTTGATATAAAAATAAAAGAAAAAGGTCATTAAAAATACATGTCAATTAAATGAAGGATATTTTGGAATGGTAACATTAAATGCATGAAATTAGTTAAGATTTACTTATATTTTTTTATGAGTGAGTAAACAACTTCATTTTTTATGTCTATTGCTTTTCATCGTAATCGTATCTTTCATTACATTTCGTACTTCTCTTCTTTTTCTCTCTCTCTCTTTCTTAGTTATAAAATATGTTATACAATGTCTACTACAAATAACGTTTCTCTTATTTATATAACTAAACTGAGCATAGATTAGGATTTTTTTTTCTTCTTGTTGTTTACTTAGTTAGAAGAACTTTGAAGTATGAAACGATAGTTGAGCATTGGTATTTTGAAACAGGAAGGAATTGCAGTGGGAAGGACATTTGCTTGTATCAGAAACTACAAAGTGGATGGAAACAAGGAAATGATGGCAATCGGGTTCATGAATATGGTTGGCTCCACCACATCCTGCTATGTTACAACAGGTTCATGCCCGTAGCCTAAAAGCCTTGTAAATTAATGAAGCCTAAGTATGAAAGTTTCAAAAACAATTATTAACCCATTTAAAGGATGAATTTCTTTCAGGATCTTTCTCTCGCTCGGCTATCAATCATAATGCAGGTGCTAAAACAGCAATGTCAAACTTAGTAATGTCTGTGACAGTCTTGGTGACACTACTGTTTCTTATGCCATTATTTCAATACACACCAAATGTTATATTGGGTGCTATCATAATAGCAGCAGTGATTGGCCTCATTGATCTCCCTTCTGCCTATCTCATTTGGAAGTTAGACAAATTCGATTTTGTTGTGATGTTGACTGCATTCTTTGGTGTGATTTTTATCTCTGTCCAGCTTGGCCTTGCTATTGCAGTAAGTTCATGCTTTCTGCAATTTGTCTTGCAATGCTTACCTATCAATCACATTATCTATGGAATCGCCATTATGTTTGATGGCTGCTTTTTAAATTTTACTTTTCTAGACAGTGGTCTTTAGAAAACTGCTAGCAGCCTAGCAACACACTCTTTCAAATATATTCTTTATTAACTGAAAATTTATTCGGATTCATAGGGCAATGTGAGCCTCACTCCCTATTATTATTGTAATGATTTCATGATACTCAACAAATTTCAATCAATTGTAAAGAGTATGCTGGAATGAGTGTATTAGAGGTTGTGTTGCCGACACTCCTCAGTTCTTGGTAATCTATGACAACTAAGACCCATTTTATTTTGCATAAATCATATTTCTGCATTTTAGAATCTAGTCATTTAAACAATGAAATGATAAAATCCGGAGAATAAGTGATCTGTGGAAGCTTGGGAAAAAAAGTTTAAGAGCTCTTCTTTTTTGGTTTAACATTCTAATAGCTCTTTTGATTAATCATTTTGATTGACCACTGAGATGCCAATCTTGTTGATCAGGTCGGATTATCGGTTTTCAGGATACTCCTGCAAGTTACAAGGCCTAAAACAGTAATGTTGGGGAACATACCTGCCACAACCATATATAGAAATATTCATCATTATAAGGAAGCTACAAGAGTACCTGGTTTTCTTATTTTAAGTATAGAGGCTCCCATCAATTTTGCAAACATCAGATATCTCAACGAGAGGTTTGATTTCATTTTTACAGATTTTATGATGTTTGTGAAACTTTTCTAGCTACATTGGTTATTGTTTTCACTGTTATTTAAACATTTGCATTTATTATCAGAATATTACGATGGGTAGATGAAGAAGAAGCTACTATAAACGATAACTTATGCCTTCAATTTGTGATTCTGGAAATGTCAGGTAATTACATCAGTATTTGAAACTGTAAAATTGGACTTTGGTAAATATATTGTCTTGATTTCTTGTGAATCATTTAATCTCTATTTCTACTAAATTAAAACTTACATGATTTACTTCAGGTTCACAATAGCTGGATTATTTTTTTCTAAAGATAAATCTTTTCTGTTTATATATTTATTACTTATTATTGGATTGTTGAACCTGGAAAATATAAACACTACTAAAACCATATAGATGACTGAATTTCTGGTGTAATATGGGGGAGTTCTCACCTCTCTTCAACATTCAATCCACTAAGTTCCATGAGGGTAACTATATGAAAGACTTAACATTTTCATCCATTGAGAGAGGTTTGAGTTGAATATATTTTAGAGATCTTTGTTCGAGTATATTACAGGACATGTTTCTTCTACTTTCTTATGTATGCAAAATGGGATACACATTCAATAATAATAAAAAATATATCAATGATATGATCTTTGAGATTTTCAGCTGTGAGTGCCATAGACACAAGTGGAGTCTCACTTTTCAAGGACTTGAAAACAACATTGACAATGAAGGGTGTTCAGGCAAGAATACTAAACTCTGACAAACTTGATTTATTTACACACCTTGACAGATAAGAATTAAGTCTCTCAACTGCGACTAACTAGAATGAGTTGTGACAGCTTGTGTTGGTGAATCCTCTAGCTGATGTTATAGAAAAGCTGCAAAAAGCAGATGAAGTTGATGATTTCGTTCGAGAAGATTACCTTTTCTTGACAGTTGGTGAGGCTGTAACTTCACTTTCGTCACTAATGAAGGACCAATCACCAGCTATGGAAGAAGAGGAGGCACAGACAATTGTGACTGAGTACTAATTTGTTACTTAAGATAGCAGAAAGGAAAACACATTAAAAAGAAGAAGCAGCGGCAGAGTAGAATAGAGTTGATATGGACTGATTAATGCAACCAGTTTAGAAAACTAGGTTCCACCAGGCATCTCCTTGTGGAATTGAAACTGTCTCCTAGAATATAGAATGGCCTCACAACTCGCAAGCGATCCTTGGCCGTGACTTGAAGTGGTAACAAGTTGTTGGTTGTGAATTGAGGCTTGATAAGTACTAGTAACACACTTATTTGTGTTGCTAGCACTCCTCATTTAGGCATCCATGTTGATTTCCATGTGCTTTGAGCACCTCTGGCTCAACAGAACCTCTTGTGAATATCTGTTGTATACTATAGAATAAAAACCTCAGAAAAATTGACTAGTCAAAGTAATCCATAGTGCTACTCAATGAGTGTACATAACATTTGCGTGTAACTAGCATTGAACTCTGGAGGATAAATCCTCTTTATAGCATCATTATCTTCTTGGTTCTTATTTTCTCTTGTGGTTTAGTTCGTGTCCTGATTATTTTCTTGGGGGTTGGGATGTCTGTACTACTAGTTTTACTATTTAAACAAAAATTGCAGCACTGCACATTATCTATAGTGAGAAAATGCAGTATCAATCTAGTTTGTCACTTTATGGCCGTCTAAACATTATTGAGGAAAGCTAGATTGAACTGCATACAAGATAATTGAGTTTTAGATATCTGTTCGTACCGCTGGTTCCATAAAAAACAATACAAAGGTATATAATCAGATACATATGTAACAGATTAGATTAGATTACACGATTTACTATACGGGTGTGTGTTTTGGAGGAGAAGAGAGAGTTAGTAATAAAAACTAAGATTGAATTAAATCAAATCCATTTGTGTTTTTTAAGGTGACAAGTATCCTATACTAAAAGGCACAATCTTGTTTGAATCAAATCTTGTTTGGATAGGATTAAAACTTAACATCATTTGTGTTATATTGTTACATTCTATTCTAATTTAATAAATACAACTAATTAAATATATTAAAAATCAAGACTTAAATGTAATTTTGCTCCTCTTAGTTTTTAAAATTCACAATTTTGGTATTTATATTTTAAAATAGAGACATTTAATCTCCTTATTTTTAAAAATCCGCAATTTTAGTCCTCTTATATAAAAATAGAGACATTCTGTCACCTACTTATCTAAAAATTGTTATTTTGATCCTTTTTCCATGAAATTGAAAACATCGATGGCTAAGAGATTAACGCTGACTATAACACATATTAAACATATAATTTCGTGCACCTTACTAAATTTGTGTCACAATAGATTAATTTTTTATCAATTAATATTTTTTGAATTTGATGAAAGGACAAAAATTACAGATTTTACAAAATTGGAGGACTAAATGTCTTTATTTTAAAATAGGGGATTAAAATTCCATATTTTTTTAAAAATATATTTTGACTAAATGCTCTATTTTAAAATAAGATGACCAAAATTGCATTTAATCCAAAAATCAATTAATGGTATCCTTTACTAATTTTTCTTCAAATTTTTTTATTTTCTTATAATATATATATATATATATATATATATTAAATAATAAATAAATATATTTAATTTAATATCTTGGAAAAATGAAACGTATTTAAAGAAGATTTATAACTATTTATTAAAAGATTAAATTACTCAACCATCCCTAAACTATTTGAGAAATTCAATGTAAGTCCTTAAACTAATATTTTGTAATTAGACTTTTAAGCAAATGAGTTGGTCATGCCGTCTTGGTATTAGTTTATAGCACCATGAAAATTGAAGCAGTTAGTAAATGATTTTTTTTTTTTACAATTTTAAGAACCCTAAAAATTCAATTAAAAAAATTACATGATTTAATATCCAATTCAAATGATTTCTAGTTTAAGAATGTACTTCATCATTCCCAAATAAATCAACCTTATTCTAAAACAACTTATTAAAAATGTAATTTTTTATACTATATTATTGGTACAAAATATTTATCAACTTTGCATATGACTAATCTTCGTTAAAGAATATAATTGGTCACATTTAGAAGGATCTTCCCATCCAAGCATATTTTTTCTATCCAAAATACTTAAATGAAGATCTTGCTTAAGGAAATTAGTACCACTTAGACTAATGACCTATTGGTCCAATGAGTAGAATTTGAACAACCCATTTTGAGTTCCTTATCTCTTATTAATTGGTCTCCACAATGTTATGTCAAATTTAAGCAAGTCATATACATATGTTACTCTAATAATATAGTTTTACACATGGTTACCAAACTCTCGAATTAACTACTAACTCTTACGAGTTTACAAGTTCACTTACCCTCTGTGAATTGACTTGTGTGCAAACTGTCTTTTTAGTAGACTAGTTAGACTTTATGCAAACTCGATAGACTTTCGAGATTACCACTAAGCCAATGAGTTAAAAAAATTAGACTAAAATGTAGGTCGTTTTGGGTTATTTTCTGTGCATTTAAGGTTCAATATACCTTATTTTGATGTGTTGTTTTTGAATCGAAGAATCATCACCTCTAACAACATCAAACTCTTGTTCTCCAATAACATCAAATACTCGATGAGAATACTCTACCACTACTATCACCTTCGCAAGTTATTATCTAGTAGTGATGCATTACTAGACTTGGTTATTTAAGTATTGTGGAATTTATTGTTTACTATTTTGCTTTATTATTTTGTTGAAATATTTAATTGATATGTTATTTATATGTATTTTGTTATTATTTTTAGGTTAAATTAGTTTATTGTTTCTCTAATTTATTTTTAAGCTTGATTTGATCATCTAATTTTTTTTGGATTCAATTTGGTCCTTTAATTTTTAAAATCGATTCAATTTGATTCAATCATCTAAATTGGACTAACAATGTTAAGAAACTGCACTTTGTGCCAGCTTAAAACCACTTAGTAATGGTTTTAAACTGCCACAAAACACACATTTAGACGGTAAGACCAAATTTAGATGGCATGACCACTAAATTAATTCAAATGCTGAGACAAAATTGAACTGATTTAAAAATTAGAAAATCAAATTAAACCCAAAATAAATTAAAGGATTAAATCTAATAAATTTTTAAAATTATAGAACCAAATTGAACCCGAAAAAAATAGAGGACCAAATCGAATATAAAAAATAAATTAGAGGACTGAAAATTTAATTTAACCTTATTTTTAAATGAAGTATACTCTTACAAGTGTACAAATCAAATCTATAGAGCTCCCATGAACTACGTAGACTCTCGGGTTTGATAGCCTTGGTTTTAAGCACCCCTTAACCTTATTAAAATTCCATACATCTCTCTATTTCATAACATGGAAATGTGCACTTGGTCTCTTAAATAAGGTTCAAAGATTGATCGTGACTCACACATGGAGTCACAAGAGGTACATTTTATTCCAAATGGACGACTTAATTCATGTTTGGATTAAAGTTTGTAAACTTAAATTTGGATCAATTTAAGTTTGCAAAAGTACTAAGTCTTGCTTCTTCAAAATTGTGTTTCAAGAAAAAAAATTTAACTTTCAAACGTAATTTTGGAGAATAACCAAACATGATCTCAAATCCATTTACATACTTTATATCCTCTACAAAAAAAATTCAAAAATACCCTTAGGGTGTGTTTAGTAGGGGAGAACTTTTTTCATACCCTGGAATCATGATTCATGAGAATCATGAATCCTGGAAATGAATAAAATTTATTTATTTTAGGAATAAAAAAGTTACACATATTTTTACCAATTATTTACCACATTATATAATTGAATAAAGAATAACATGATGTTTTTAGTGTAGTAAAAAAAATTAAACTCAACCTCCCCCATGAGAAAGTTTTATTGGGAAAATGATTAAAAACACATTCCCGGGAAACTTCATTTCCTAGGAATGTTATTATTTTTTAAAATACGCATTAAACATTGGAAACTAATGTGACACTTAATTTGAGTGTTTATTTACGGTTTTCATTTTCTATTTCATTTTCAAATTTTCAAGATTTATAAAATATGTATCGAGAAAAAAGTACTATAAGGTGCCACTGCGTTTTCAATTCTTCATAAAAAAGATGAAAACGTTGATATGTTATTTCAATTTTGAGCCTGTTTTGAAAATATTTTCAAAGAAAATGTTTTTGAATTTTAAATAAACCTATTTTTACTCTTATTTTCTATTTTCATTTACACTCAAACCAAGTGCCACCTAAATTTCACAACCTATAATTCCCAAGAAATCAAAAACTTCCCTCATACCAAAAGGTCGTTGGCAGAAAGGGATTAGTTGGGCCTAGAAGTAGCATTGTTTTGGCAATTGGCAAGACATATCTAAGTAGCGTTGCCTGAACGAAGTGTATTTTTAAGTGTAAATGGGTTGATAGTAATATCGTTGTGCAAAACGATGATTTTATATTTACTTTCATAGATATGAAGAAGCTAGCTTATAAGAATGAGCCTTTCATCATGGCAGAACAAGCTAAACAAGTGTTTTATGTCCAAGATCCTTGTGATGAGACATGGTCAGTGGTTCTACATGGAAAAACCATTGGTTTTAATCTTGAAGATGATGATTCAACCCTTTATATTTGTCACACTCCTTTCTCCACACACATGCCTACCATCAACGGAGAAGATGAAGTTGATGACATACATGTAAATCATAATGATCATGATGAAGGAGAATTAATTAACATCGTATAATGTAATCATTATATATATATATATATATATATATATATATATATATTTGTTTTCCTAATTTACAATTACATAACTTACAATACTTTTGAGTTGATTTTAATTAATGTTGTTTTTAACAGGTACATGAATACACCACCGAGCTCCCCTCCTCTTGAGTCAACACTTTCACCGTCTACGTTGAAGAGGACTAGATCCGCCACACGGCTCAGATCATTATCTACCAGATCCGTGGGGGTGAAGAGACCATTGTTCATGTGGATCCTACCACTGGGAAAGCTGATGGTCCATATAAAAAGAAATTAAGGACCTATTTGGGGGTCATCACTTGAGACAAGGTGGATGTTACATATGTTAACTAGAAACATGTTCCTACATCTCATAAGTATAATAACCAAGGTTAAATAAATAAAAGAAAAAATTTAAATTTACTATATTCCGTCACAAAAAGCGTTAGCGATGAATTTTGCGACGGCTGGAGCCACGCTGGTAGTGTGGGAGCCACGCTGGTAGCGTGGGAGCCACGCTGATAGCATGGGATTCCAGCAGAAAATCATTTTTCTACTGGATTGCCACGCTGGTAGCGTGGGAGTGGCGCTGATAGCGTGAGATTCCAACAGGAAACCATTTTCCCACTGGTATGTCACGCTGGTAGCGTGGGAGCACGGACTGGGGGCCTATAAAAGGCCATTTTTACGAAATTTAGGCAAACAAATCAGTTTCCTCTTCTTCCTTGAGCCATTCCACCATTATTGAGCTTGGGAAGCTCCATACCTTTGCTAAACTTCATCAAAACACTTCCCTTTCAACATGAAACTTGTAGGGAATCATCCTATGAGCTAGAATCTTTCATCACTTTTTCCTAAAAACCATCAAACGGAGAGATCGTTTTCTCTAGAGAACTTCACAAAACTCGAGCTCGGCGAGGAAAGGAGGCGATTCTCGGACACCCAAGCTTGGGGAAGTGGTCCATTAGCCTTCCTTGTCATTTTTGAGGTAAGAAACTCTAGTTTTACCTTTTGATTTGTGATTTTGTTCTTGGGATGAATAGTGACCCTTTTGAGCTAGAGCTGGAATTAGGCTTGGGTCCTTTAGAAAAATATGTTTAGAATGTTGTTGTGATGAAGGATTAGCTTTCAAATATTAGTTTCATGGACTTTGATTATTGGCTCTGAGAAATGCATGTCTAGCTAGTATGTTGGTTTATTAATGATTGTAGAACATGCATGAGCCTTGATACTTAATCTTTATGTGCTAGAGAGGCTTTAGGAATGGTGTTATTGTGTGAAAGAAACCATTCAAGCCATGTTGTATAATCTTGAGTATTGGCCTGTATAGAGCTTTGAGCTCTTTGTTTTGATTTATACCGAGTCTCGGGGAGACTCTAGGGCCATGGTTAGGCCGAGATAGACCACTGAGGGTCTGTGAGTTGTCTATTGAATGGGTTAGTCTTGATAACCTTAAGTTAGATGACTTAGAGGTTTTGGAAAGGAAGGACGTTCCTTTCATTATAACGGTTGAGGACCGTTGATGTGTTTATGCCTTGTATGATTGGATTGGTGTCTGATTGAACTTATATGCCTTGTATAAGGCGTGACACCGAGGGTGTCAGTGGCGTAGACCACCGTTCAGGGATTGAACCGCAGAGCACGGCTTTGCCAGGTAAGTTCTTGGTTTCTTGGGAGTGTTTCCCACTGCTGTGTTCCACCATACTCTGAAGGAGTGATGGTTGCATTCATGATGCATGTGTATTGAATGGTTGTTGCATTCCTCATGATGATATGTATGCATAACTCTATTCTTTGTATGTATGGATACCTGTTTATTAGATCTTCTGGCCAGTTAGATAGATATGGATCTCCCTAGGAGTAGAGTGCACCTCCTAGTTTGGTTTGCTCACGTAAAGGGTGATGATAATCCCTAAAGACCAAGAGATAGGTGGTCCCGTTGCGGTTGAAGCCTATTCTCGGAGGTGCCATATACGTGCATCCATGCGTAAGGGGTAGCTCCCGATGGAAAATCCTAATTCCTTAGCGATTCCTATTAAGCTAAGCATTTAAAAGAATATATCATAAAGTTCTGCAATCATACATACCTATTCCTAGGCAATGTAAAAACTGTTATTTTACTCATGTCAAAAATTAGAATCCCAACATCCCTATTGCGAACCCTAACCCTCAGAACTTAAATAGAATGGCCAATTCTAAGAAAGAATATAATAATGAAGAACAGAGTAAAACAAAGCAATCATGATAATCTCATATTAATACCAATCAAATTTTAGAGGAGTTCACATTGGTTCTTGGCCCTAACCATAATAAAGAAAATTAGCCAGACATATTCATGTCTAACCTCAAAGAATACAAAGAGAGCAGAAGCATTAATCCTCTTCAATCTCTAGTCTTGATCTTCTCTCCACTGTGTTTCTATGTGTAATTCTCTGTCCAAGGGTACTTTTTCTGTGCAAAAGTGCCTCCTATTTATTCCCACACGTCCATCTATTAATTAAGGTAACTAACCCCTTTTTCCCAAGCTATTTTAGTGCCAAATCTTTTTAAATCAGGTAACAGTGCAACTGTGGCGCGACTCGTGCGGATTCCCGCGCTAATCGCGTGAGATATTCGAACTGAATAGGCTGCTTTGAAAGTCTGGCGTGGGATTTGGCGCGGATCGCGTGGCATGTTCGAAAAGCCATATTGCTTCTTTTGGCTTTTTTTCCTCTTTTGTTGGTTCTAATTAAAAAAATAATAATAAAATGAGATAATAACAGATGAATGATTAAACTTAACTAACTCTAGCCTATATTACTAATTATTGAATGAATTATTGATTAATTAATCTTATAAACTAATATATGCTAGCAGCATATCAGCTGACTGACGACTATCAATAATGAGTGGCAGTACCTTCTTCAACCTAGAGGATAACGCCTTAGAAACTATCTTGTAGGTACAGCCTATGAGTGAAATAGGTCTGTATTCGTTGAGGCCCTGAGGATCGGGTACTTTAGGGATTAGAGCTAAGAAGGAGGCGTTACCACCATTCAGATAAAACTCGTCCAAGAAGCACATAAAATCAGGTTTAATAGTCTCCCAAAATTCCTTGATGAATTTGAAGTTTAAACCATTCGGACCAGGGTTTTTGTCACTCACGCATTCCCAAACAGTATCTCGCACTTCCTAGGCTTCGAACCGAGCCTCCAGTAAATTGTTTTGTTGCTGATCCAATACCGAAAATTGCACCCCATCTAGCTTAGGCCTTTCCACCACCGGCTCGTCAAAACATTTTTTAAAATAGGTTCTGATTGCCTCTTTAACCCTGCAAGGGTCTTCCAGCCAGCAGCCATCAGCCACAACCCTTTTTATCAAGTTACTCCTGCGTTTCCAGTTGACCATCCTATGAAAGAATTTAGAGTTACAGTCACCTTCTTTGAGCCACCTCAGCCTAGCTTTTTGCCTAAGGAGTGAGGCAGCCCACAATTCTTGCTGCAATTCTTTCCTCCTTTTTAGCTCTGCATCATTCAATAGTCTGGCTTTACTTTCCAGTTCCAAGCTATTCATCTCACACTCAAGTCTCTTGATGTTTTGTTGGATGACGCCAAAGTTGTTCTTATTCCAAGCTTTGAGGTTCAGCTTCAAGGCTTTGATTTTTTCTTTGAGTGCAAACCCACCCCAGCCCTGTACGACAGAGGAGTGCCAGCTATCTATAACAAACTTCCTGAAGGTCTTATCACCAAACCAGCAATCCAAAACCTGAAAAGGTTTCGGGCCCCAATCAATAGAAGACGTTTTAAGCAAGATGGGGCAGTGATCACAGTAGTTGCTATCCAAAACCACCTGAACAGTACCCTGCCATTTATCAGTCCAATCAGCAGAGACAAGGGCTCTGTCTAGCCTGCTTTTAGCTGAACCGTTCGGTCTAAACCACGTGAATTTGCGGCCGATGCATGGCACGTCGTCAACCTCCAGGTTTGCAATCCATTCATTAAAATCTCTAATAATTCCCTCATCTTGGCTTCGATGGCAGCCGCCAACTCTTTCTGATGTCCGCCTTACGTTATTAAAATCGCCTATAATACACCATAATCCTCTGCAACATGAAGACCAAAGCTGCCTGATCTCATCCCATACGTTTTTCTTTTGTATTGACTCACAAGGTGAGTAGACATTAACAACTACAAATTTTGCATTGTCTTCAAGCCAAGTGCCTTCCAGATAAATGAATCCACTACCAATCACCTTCTTCTCAACTGTAATCTTTTCCTTATTCCATAGACACAGGAGGCCTCCCACCCTATGGCAAGCTAGCTTAAATTCCCAAATAACGTCAGAATCACCCCAAATTGCTTGGTAGATCTTTTTATCAATAACTTCCTTTTTTGTCTCCTGAATGTAGAGCATATCCACCCCTTCCTTGCTGATAATTTTTCTGACAGAGGCCTACTTAACTTCCCTTCCCAGCCCCTAATGTTGTAGGAGAAAATCTTCATGGATCACCATCACTATTTCCCATCCTGAGGATCTCCTTTCCATCCCTGATTTCCATGTCCAACATACTTCCCACCATGTCCTCTTTATTATTGCATTTAAGGCCCAGCATCTCAGCTAGTGCCCAGTCCTGGGAGGCCTCATATAGCCAGTCATGTTTTGTATTGCTTAATGAAGCCTCATGCCTATGATGGTTGTTTATGGGCCAGTCACCCCATTCAGCAACCTCATTCAGCCCACTATCCCCCCCACTGGTGTTGACTCCCAATTGGGATTAGAGACTTCCTTTCCTTTGGAATTATTCTGCATTTTATTTAAGCCACATCCCTGGTCCTGCACCTTAACAGGCTGAATTTTCCTCTTGCACCACCTATTTCTAGAGTATACCTTCCAATTCAAAGCAGGCCCATATTTATTAAGGCCCAATAAACTATCTTTACCTCCTGTGGCTTGCATGTCATCACTAAAGGGTGACCCCACTTAGACCATGCCCTCATGCTTTTTTGAACCAGCTGCTCCTACTTTCGTCTCCAATGATTCATTTAAGTGTGGGTCCCTCCACTGCCCACACCCTCCTGCAGGAGTATTACTAACCCTTTGTGTACAAGGGTCATCGTCAAAGGCAGAATCACCTTCCTCCCTGCCAATATCCTTGCTTTCTGAAACAACCTCCCCTTCTGTCGTGTCCTCATGGTTACCCCAAAAAAGGTTTGTGGCATGACTGCCAAAGCCACCTGATTCAGAGACAGGTTCCTTGGATAGGTTCCTGTCAGGGGGTTGGTCAATACCTGCCGAGACCATCATCGTCTTCGCCGGCCATTGTCACACCCATCAACGGTGCCGTAGTGGCCGTCATAGCTTCCACCATGTCGCTGAGCCCCATGTAGCTGCCATCAGAAGCAATCTCTTCCGATGACCCATCGAAGCTATCTCTGCAACGCTGAGCCAACAATGGTGCCAACACAACTCCTCCACTATATGGACATTGAACTTGTCACCATTGGTAGAAGCCAGAACATTGTGGTTGACCATGGGGTGCCACGAAGTTTTCATAAGGACACGAGCCCTATCCATATGGAGGGAGCCATCGTCGTCGACGTCGACGTCCACCACCTCCCCCACTCCGGCCACGATCTTTTTGATATTTTCCTTGTCCCATGCATGTAAAGGTATCCCCCAGCACGTCACCCAAACCAGTCTGGACCCGCACCGCATCACTGGATTCCACTTCTCCAGGGAGTAGAACATGGACATACCATTCTCCTCTGCGTTCCTGCTGATTTCCTCCGCTTGCGCGTCCTTGAGGCCCAACAATAGGACCATATCATCTCCCAAGTACTTAGGTACAATGTCCTCACCGCCATCCCACATAAAGTTATCCTCCAGCCCATCAATCTCCGTTAAACATTTCAGCCTGCCTACCCAGATGTCAGAGCACCACAGGCCATCCGTCGAAATTGACAGCTGAACAGACGAAACGGAAGGCTTCATCACCATTGGCAGGTGCGGCCGTGACCGCCTCCTCTGGTTGGCCATAGAGACCACTTGTGCGTATGATAGTTTATGGTTCTGGCAGTGGACAGGATAATTGCGATGAGGCTTATATCTGTTCGGTACCTTGGGTATTATACCATCGTTCATCAGATGCTTCCTCTGTGCCCCGTAGTCTTGACCTGTTGCCTTATATCGTCCATGTTTGGGAACATTCACATGTAGTTTCAGGCCTCCGATAACCAGATTATCGAGCTGTCGTTCCAGACTTCTCAAGTCTCGAACACCTTTGAACCTGACGAAGCCGTAGCGCCTCCCGCTCTGATTTCTGTTTCTGGCAATGAAGATCTCCTTTACGTCGCCCCACTTTTTAAACTCCGGCCAAAGATCCTTAGCACCGAGGTTATCTGGGAAGCGGGTGAAGTAAAAGGATGAGACATCAGCATTCTCCCTCCAATTCCGCCTCCGGACTGGTTCCGACTGTGACGCCGCTGACTGACCAGCCTGATGGTACCCATCATCACTGTAGCGTTCCCATCTATATTTCCTATTTTCCACTTGGACCCACCCTCTCTCACTATCTCTCAAACTCTCTCTCTCATATCTCGGAAAAGGCATCAATGAAAAACACATAATACTTATATCCAGCAAAGGAGGTTAAATGAGAAGGTCCCCACAAATCAGTAAATATAAGTTCTAAAGGAGAATAAGTGGTAATGGAGGGAGAGGAGGGTAACCTATGAGATTTACCCATACAACAGGATGCACAAAATCTGAGACATTTTTATTAGAGTATGAAATATTACAATGGTTGAGAACAAGTCTCATTACATGACTATTGGGATGGCCTAACCTATTGTGCCAAACATTGCTGTTACAGGGAAAGGAAAAATCAGAATTTGTATGTTTTGAGGAATCAGCAGAAGTGGATAAAAGCTGAGGAGAAATATCCTAAAGCTTGAGATTATGAAAGAAATAGAGACCATCAACTCCAACTGAACCTTGGAGCAGGATTTCACTTGTTTCCTGAGATTTTACAAGACAAACATGAGGATGAAATTCAAAGAAAACAGAATTATCCTTGCCAAATTTACTGACATTTAACAATTTTTTTGAGATGGAAGGAACATGAAGTAATTTTTGTAATTTAAAGGTGAAGTGACTATTATTAGGAGAAATAAAAGAAGAGGTACCAACACCATGGATACCTAATCCTTCACCATTACCAATGAAAATTTGATTAGGCCCATCAAAGTGATTAAACTGTTTGATATGCTGAGATTCTCCAATGACATGGAAGCTGGCTCCAGAATCTGGAATCCAGGAGGAGTGATCAGCACCAGACCTAGGAGAGACAGTGTTTGTAAGCATAACACTGGACTGATTAGGAACAGAGGTTGCAGATTTCAAATTAGGATTAACCCAAGTGTTAGAAGGCCTTGTATGATCAAATCTGGATGAGCCAAGATTATAAGGAATTGGTTGAGAAGTGGCAGGATCAAAAAACACTAAAGATTCATGAGGCTGAAAGTGTGTATCAGTCCTGAAATGACACACATTTGCAGTGTGTCCATATTTAAGAAAAATTTGGCACTGAAAGTTGGCAAATTTGGCACTGCCACGTCCTCTACCAGCTCCTGTACTGCCACGGCCATGATTGTTTGTTCCTCTGAAATTCCCAGAATTACCACCCTTATATGAATTGGAAGGTGAGTATCATTGAGTATAGTTCAAGGAAGGAGAACCCAACAACTGAGTTTCTTTATTGTAACGATTTATGCGTGTCTCATGGCCATATAACAAGGCTTCAATTTCAGCAATTGATGGAGTTCTTTTCTTGCCTTCAATAACAGCAATAACAGATGCATAGTCTGAAGGAGGTCCTTCCAAAATAGCATCAACATACTCCTCATGACGAACTGGAACACCTACACCAGCAAGCTCATCCACAAATCCTTCAATTTTTCTCAGATACTCATCCATAGACCTGTCAGAAAGTGATACTGCACGCATGGCAGTTCTCAATTGTCTAGCTCTGGATTTAGTATGAGGACTGAAGTGTTCATGGATCTTTTCCCAAACTTGATAGGAATGAGTGGATCCAAGAACGCGAGAAAGAACAGACTTGGAAAGTGTAGATTGAAGCCAAACAAGTAAGGTTTCATCCTGTACTTCCCAAGCCTCATATTGAGGATTGACTCGATCAGTAGCACTGTCTTCCTCAGTGAGATATCTAGGAGGAATAACTGGATTAACCACAAAACGCTGAAGCTTATAAGCTTTCAACACAGGTTCCACATGTTGACGCCAATGGAGATAGTTGGAGTCATCAAGCTTTTCAGCAATTGTATTTGGAAAGGAATGTGAACCCAAACCTATCAGAGCAGAAGTGGAAGCCATAGAAAGACAAGTAACACAAACAGAAATACAAGGAGAAACCAGAGGTCAGCGAACACAACTAAGCCAAACAGGTTCAGCAAAACACGATTCTGGACAGCAAACCAACTAAAATCAACTGCAAACTACATAGACAGCTGCGAAAAGAGAAGCCCAAGCCCAATCGAGACCAAAAACAAGCCCAAGCATGAACAGGAACATTCACGATGCAGGTATTGCCGCGAATAGGAAGAAAACGATGATGAACAGTACCGAACAGGAAACAGCGCCAAAACCAACACCAACCAGCACACAAACAACTGAAAAAGGAAACCCAAGCAAGAACAGGAGCAATCGCAGGCTCTCAAGTGAACAAGAGCAACCACGATAAAGAAGCAATCGCGAAACAACGATTATGAAGAAAGCATAATCCAAACAGGAACAGAATTGAATGAAGGATCAAAATGCACTGCACGATCAGTGCAAAAATTTTGCTCTTGATACCATGTTAGAGAAAATAAACGAGAGAGAGAGAGATGAACAGTAACTGAATTTCTTTTATTTTGAAAGAATGAAAAAGATTGTTACAAAGCTCTGCATGTGAGGTATTTATAACCTCTTCCACTAACTAGATGAAAGTAACTGACAACTGTACATTGTAGCTATTCAGTGTACATACAGGTGGGCAAAGTTACATAAAGGGCTAACTACTAACTACAGCCTTGCTAATTACTAATTACAGCTTATTTACAAAGGAGTGCTGTTAGCAAAAGCTAACAACACTAACATGCTCTAATAGTTTGAGAAGTTTACTCAAGCTGTGAAGGGAAGAGGATTCCTCCAAGCTCAGACTGATCACACTCTATTTTATAAACACTCTAACAGTGGCAAAATTGTAATTCTCATTGTTTATGTTGATGACATAATTGTCACAGGAAATGATTGTGAGGAGCTAAACTCTTTGAAGCAGTGTTTAGTTGACCAGTTTGAATTGAAGGATCTTGGAGTTCTCAAATATTTCCTTGGCATGGAGGTTGCTCGTAATAAGGCAGGAATTTCTTTAACTCAGAAGAAATATATTCTAGACCTGTATCAAGAAACAGGAATGCTTGGGTGCAAGCCAACAGAGACTCCAGTTGATCCTAATATTAAATTGGGAATTGAAGATGGGAAAGAAGTTGACAAAGAGCAATACCAGATGTTGGTGGGGAAGTTGATCTACTTATCTCACATTCGGCCTGATATTGCATTTGCGGTTAGCATGGTTAGTCAATTCATGCATTCTCCTAAAGAAAAGCACTTTAGTGCAGTTTATAGAATCCTCAAGTACCTCAAAAACACCCCTGATCGAGGAATGTTCTTTCAAAAGGGACACAAGTGGATGATTGAAATCTATACAGATGCAGATTGGGCTGGCTCGGCAATGGACCGAAGATCCACTTCAGGATATTGTACCTATGTTTGGGGAAATCTTGTGACCTGGAGAAGTAAGAAACAAACAGTTGTTGCCAGAAGCAGTGCAGAAGCAGAATTTCTGGCTCTAGCCCATGGTATTTGTGAAGGAATCTGGTTAAGAAGACTTCTTGAGGAATTTAAGATCTCTCATTCCCTACCCGTCAGATTGTATTGTGATAATAAGGCTGCTGTCAGTATTGTTCAAAATCCAGTTCAACATTACAGAACTAAACATGTGGAGGTTGATCGTCATTTTATCAAAGAAAAATTGGAGGATGGTAGTGTATGTTTGTCATATATACCTACCAAAGAGCAGACGATGGATATGCTTACCAAAGGATTACACAAGTCCACACTTGAGGATTTGATTAGCAAGTTGGGAATGATTAATATATATCTCCCAACTTGAGCGGGAGTGTGTAATATTCTAGAGTATTTGAATTAGTTGTATTGTGTGGAATATTCTAGAGTATTTGAGTTTGTAATCTATATATATAATTTACCCTTTGGGTTTCACTCATATGAATGAGAAAGAGTATTCATATTCCAATACTTTAACTGTTTTACAATCCTTCCAAGATTTGCATATCAAAACAACCAAGACTTTTTGACTGCCTCAGTTTATTTATACTGGAGTTGAACCATGCTACAAAGTTTCTTCAAAAGGCCTGATAGGTGACACCCATTCAATCATAAATTTTATACTAGCCAAATTTTATGCAATAGATAGCTTTATCTAGACTGTTTTCAATAGATAAGTAAATCTCATGAAGAAAAGAGGATGAAAAGAAATACCCATCCCTAACCTCTCTCAGTACAAAGACATGGTTTAAAACACATATAGGCTCCATATCATTTAAAACCGAGCACAAATTGGTCAACCTTTGCATTGCAACTTCTAACCTATCATTAGAAAAAGTGGACAAATTAAAATGATATATTTATGTGGTTACTCATACATATTTAGGATGGGATTATTATGACATACATTTTGATAGAACCATTATTTTCAGGAAATCTCTCATGACCAGGTAAAGGAAAACCTGCAGTTCCTTTTGGAGATTTATATGATGGAATAGAAACTCTTTATGTCTGATTCAGATATGAAGCTGCTTGCTTTGGAAGATGCTGATGAAATACAAATGTTAGTTTTCAGAAATGGAGCTAACATGTTAACCAAAAGTATTTACCTGATTCTCTAGGGCACCAAATCCTCCTTCAGAGTCAAGAATATTTATTAATCCTTCCAATCCTCCCATGATAGATTCAATCAGAGATTCAACATAAAGAACAACATCCCTGCTGATTTTTGTAACCTGCTTGCAACAAAATTTACAGTGACCACCTATATTCTACATTTCCAGATCTTGCTGTCATCACACATAACACCCAATTATCAATCAGGCAGTAGGAAATGGAATTTTACATAACTGTTAAGTCAATATGAGGTTTCATTTTTCAAAGGTAAATGCAATTATTTATACTTTTGAGTTTCGACCAATTATGTGATAAGAGAAGTTTGGATTTGCAGTGACATCAGAACCCACAATGACTATGTAACTTTAAACAACACATTTCAGAATTCCTTCTCGTTGAAATTGAAATTAAAAAAAAAAAATCTAGGTGCAGAAGTTGTACGAAGCCTTTAAAGAATTTTAACAGATCCATAAGTACCATTAATTCTATATTTATTTTTGTAATAACAAGTTTCTTCATCTTCATTCAACAAAATTATTAACAAAAATGGAAGATAGAATTGCACTAAACATCCTGAATATATGCAGATCAAGTCTTCATGTAAGCAAAACAAAGCAACAAAGTAACACCATGAAAAAAGCAGCACAATGTATCTCCATGCTTCCATCAAAATGTGCAGTTAGCGTTTTACAAATTTTGGTCAATACTTGACTATTCAAAGTATAAAACTTCTGGCAAGTATTTGTTTTTACCTCTTCTGGAACAATCGGAGATGCACACTCTGAAAAACTACTAGCGATCCCAAGCCATGCACAGCAATGTTGAGGACGCCCTTCTGGACCAAACATGGTGTTTCTAAAAACCTTATATAGGAATATGAATATAGTGTGGGTTAAAATGAAATAAACTAAAGTGACTAGTAATTTCAAAATTTATACCCTAAGGTTAAAGTCATAGCATATATACTAGGCATCATTCTAGATAAATTAAAGAATTTAATTGGGTGGGATGGAATATGGACACTCACAGCTGTGAGGTGTTGGTGGTAGAAATACAGCTTCCTAAGACTACCATGCTTTGAAAGCACAGATTCCAACTCATCTATACATCTACATAAAAAAAGAACCACTATGCTATACTTATCTCTTCAAGTTTTCTTACATTTTTTTAAAATTATTATGTAGAGAGAAAATTGTCCGGAAGCTCTAACTCAGCTGTTACACTAAGGTAAATGTTTTTACACACATGTGGCACATGTGTAATTGCATAATACAAGCCATAATTCAAAAAAAATAATACTACACAAAGGCCCTCTAGTAGTAATATATAAAAATTATAAAGCATTTTATAAAAGAGAAGGGAGTACAAGACAGAAGATCAAGATATCCTCTTAGTACAACAAAAGGACAGGAATCAGTCCCTAGGAATATATGGGTTACTAACAGTCAAAGAAACCATATGATTCACACAATGAGGATACAAAATCAACTTAATCAACCATAGGGCAGACAGAAAGAAATCTCTAGCAAAAAGATCTAGCATTATCCTCCTCAATTGAATATACTAATTTATAAAAAATTAATGAAAACTGATAGAGGAGAAGAACTAGGCAGCAGTCCAGTGATAGGTGTTTCAGGTGTCAAGAAGACTGGCAAAAAATGGGGTCAGGTTTGACTGATTGGGTCACAGGTCAGAACATTAAAACCGGATTGTTAGGCGCAGTGACATCGCTCAATCCCATGATCTTACACAGCGATGTCACAAAATTGCAATTCTGATTGAGATTATGATTGAAGCACAACCAACACTCAAGATTGTAAAATCATACAATCTTACACAAAAGATTACGATTTTGACTATACCATGGTAAATCTTTTTGTTTTATTCTCTCTCTCTTTTTTATGCTTTTTATAAATGGTGTGTGTGTGTGTGCGGGGTAGAGAAAGGGATTAAATATCAGAATAGCATAGGTAAACAAATCAAAATTGGGGATAAAAACCTGGACCACTTGTAAGCAGCATTCCCTTCTGATAATAATCCTTCTTTGCCAGTGGAAACTGTAGCTTTCTCCAAGTGCCTAATGTTTATAGATGAACGTGAAGACGTGACTATCAATAAAATTGATAGCCAATCCTTTTGAAAATCCTAAGTGTTAAGTGCACTAAAACATATTAGGTTGGCCATAACTAGAAAAGAACAAAACAAAAATGACAAATAAAAAGTATAAACTTAGGTTCTGACAAAAAAAAGCTATACAAACATACAATCTTTGCTGCATTAGCACACTAGCATGACTTTTAACTTTTTTCTTCTTTACCATACCAATGACTTCATTAATAAGCAAATGATATGCATGAGCTATATTGTATGAAACAAATTCTGCACAAAGGTGGCAAGTGGCGACTTAGTTATCGTTATTAGGTCAATGCAAGTATATTCATATCAAACATCATAATGAACTGTAATCCAAAAGGCATATATGTCCCACATTCAAGATATTAAAAAAAGGCCAGTACAGATATCCCACATACCGACAGATCGCAAGTCATAGCAGATATATTTTCACCCTGTGGTTTTGGCAAGTTTTCAAGGTGGTGAACAATCTGCTGAAAAAGTCCTTTCAAGCTACCATCAATATCAAGAGCCACCATTCCAGGGGTTCCTATTAAAAATCGGATTCTTCTAGCACAGGATGTAAGATATGACAATGAGTAACCTCGAATTGCTGCACTCAAATGAAACAACATTTAACAACCAAAACATCCATGCAAAAAATAAACTAAAGGGAAAAAAAATGCTAGTTTAGCAACTGACTCTTGCACATAAAGCATCAACTAAAATCAGAATAAAAAAATAAAACATTTTTAATTTGAAGTAGGGATCATTTATTAATTCAAAGCTGGGATCATATATTAGTAATAGTCAAGCTCTCGGGAAGTATATGTAAAGCTAATCTAACCTGCAATGTATTTGCGTTCCAAGCAACATAAATGATCCATTCCATCTAACAGAAATCCAATTGTTGGGTCATTTGGATCCTGAAAACTGATAAACTTTGATAATTTGATATCACACGAATTATGATATCACAGGTCCTCTCTCACACACTGGTGCACTCACACAATAACACAAACACACGCACAAATTTTCTGGGGGCAAAATCTCTCTTTCTATTGATAATAGTCTGCCAAAGCCTCTCAGACCCTTTTACATAATATGCTATTTATAAGCAATGAAATTAAACCTAAACCTAAACAATTCAAATTCAAATTGAAACAAAATCTCTCCTAATATCTTTCTACAATATCTCTCTTATCTTTCCTCATATCTTTTCTATCTATATCTTTTTCACATATCTTTCCACATAATACTCCTTTTAAATTTAAACTACGTAAACAATATTTATTTAAACGTTTATTCCAACAAAATCCCCCTATAAACTTTAAATACTTCTTCCATCTTTCATTCTCATCATCTTCTTGCAATTCTCCAGCAGCAATGTCGGTAATGGCTTTGTGAATATATCTCCGACTTGTTCTTGACTCGTCACATAACTCAACTCCACCTTCTTCTCTTTTACTTGATCTCGGATGAAGTGGAACCTAACATCAATATGCTTGCTTCTCTCGTGATTAACCGAGTTCTTTGCTAACTCAATTGCCGACTTGTTATCTACCTGGATCTTGGTTGCACCGACCTGAACTTGCTCCAGTTTCTCCAACAAATTCCTCAACCACACTGCATGGCAGACACACCAGGATGCCGCAACGTACTCGGCTTCACATGTTGATAGAGTCACAATTGGTTCCTTCTTTGACATCCAGGCAAAAGTTGTGTTTCCCATGAAGAATACATAGCCAGTCGTGCTCTTCCTATCGTCCACGTCTCTACACCAATCACTGTCCGAGTAGCCTTTTAACTTGTAATTCTCCGACTTCAAATACAAAAGTCCTTGTGAGACCGTTCCTTGAATGTACCTTAGAATCCTTTTAGCCGCTTTCCAATGAGAGTAACTCGGCTCTTCCATAAACCGACTTATAATTCCAACACTTAAACACAAATTTGGCCTCGTGCATGTTAAGTATCTTAAGCATCCCACCAAGCTTCTATAGTTTCTCGGATCAACACGTTCTCCTTCATCATACTTTGAAAGTTTTGAACCGGGTTCCATTGGTGTTGAAATCGGGTTACAATCTACCATCTTAAATCTTTCAGTATTCCCTTCGCATAAGTCTCCTGAGAGACAAAAATTCCAACTTCGTCCTGTCTACCTTCCAAACCGAGAAAATATCTCATCAAGCCAAGATCAGTCATCTCAAATTCTCTTGACATCTTCTTCCTGAACTCTCGTGCCATCTCTTCACTATTTCCCATAAAAATCAGATCGTCAACATATAAAGCTACAAGCAATAAATCATCACCTTTTTTCTTAACATATAGGGCATGCTCATAGGGACACTGTTCAAAACCATCCTCGTTGAAATATGCATCAATGCAAGTATTCTAGGCTCTCGGTGCTTGCTTCAGTCCGTACAAAGCTTTCTTCAGTCTTAACACTTTCTTTTCTTCTCCTCCCTTCAAGTATCCCGGTGGTTGTTCGAGATACACCTCTTCTTTAAGTACACCATTCAGAAATGCCGACTTGACATCCATTTGGTAAATCGGCCACCCAAACTGAGCTGCTTGCGAGATCAACAATATGATTGTCTCTATTCTAGCAACAGGTGCGAACACCTCATCATAGTCTACTCCTGCCTTTTGCGCATACCCCTTAGCTACCAGTCGGGCTTTATATTGTTTTATCTCTCTATCAGCATTCATTTTCTTCTTATAAACCCATTTAACTCCAATGGGTTGACTTCCTTTTGGCAACTCGGCCAACTCCCAAGTATCATTCCGCTCAATAGCCTTGATTTCTTCGTCCATGGCGCTTTGTCATTTCTCATCTCGGATTGCTTCTTCAAACCTTATTTCCTCAGAATCTGTCAACAAACAAACAAGATGGGCTTCGTTAGTTGACTCATACAAATCCTGCAAACTCCTCATCCGGGGTTGTTTCATCTCATCTTCATCAGCTGTCTCGCTCCTTGCCGGGATCCAACTCGTTGATCCGCCTTCCTTCTCGTCTTGAATAACCATCTTTCCGGGATCTGATTTGATCTCGAATGACACACTCCAATTCCATTCATCATCTTCATTTACTTTCACATCTCGGCTTATCATTACTGTCTTGGTGCCGGGATCTAACATTTTGTATCCCTTTGTCTTTTCGTCATATCCAATGAAAATATACTTCTTGCTCTTGTCTTCTAACTTGGTTCTTTGCTGATCAGGGACGTGTGCATAGGCCACACTCCCGAAGACTCTTAAATGACCCACTGACGGCTTTTGACCCGTCCATAATTCCTGTGGGGTCCTTTCATTTAATATGGAATGCGAACAACGGTTCTGTACATATACAGCACACAGAACAGCTTCCCCCCAAAACTCCTTACGCATTCTCTTCGTTTTCAACATTGATCTCACCATGTCAAGGATGGTTCGATTCTTCCTCTCTGCTACTCCATTTTGTTGTGGTGAGTATGGTGCAGTCAGGAACCTTCTGATGCCGTACTCCTCGCAATATCTTCTAAATGCATTTGATGTGTACTCTCCACCTCGGTCAAAACGTATCGACTTGATCCTCCTTCTAGTCGCGTTTTCAATCATCATTTTGAAATTCTTGAACATTTCAAACACCTTGGATTTTTCTTCCAGCAAATACACCCAAGTTTTACAACTGAAATTATCTATGAATGTAACAAAATACCTCTTTCCACTGAAAGACCCTGGAGAAATAGGTCCACACACATCGGTATGAATTAGTTCCAGTGGTTGCCATGCTCGGTATTTGGCCGACCTCTAAAATGGACTCCTCGCGTGTTTGCTCAGTACATAATCTTCATAAGGATGCTTCATCATTCATCTTGGCTTGCAAACAGCCGACCTCCACACTTCTCAAGGTTAGTTTGAACATTCTATTTTTCTCCATCTGTACTCGAGCTATCAATCGTCCTTGTTTCTCCTTCAAGAGAAGAACTCGGTCTGTCATGATAACCGAGTAGCCTTTCTCCATCAATTGTCCCACACTAAGAATATTACTTTTGAGTTCAGGCACGTAATACACATCTTGAATACGCCCAACTCGTCCATCTTTCTGCAAGAATCTAATCATACCTCGGCCTTTTACACCGACCTTTGAAGCGTCTCCAAAAGAAACATCTTCAGCTTCTATTTGTTTCAGATTACTGAACAAATGCTTATACCCACATATATGATTGCTCGCACCAGTGTCTATATACCATTCCATCTCGGATGTCTGGTTGACTTCACCTCCAGCCATCATCAGAACTCCTCCATCTCTTACTTCTTCTGCAGCAAAATTTGCAGTTTCATTCGTTCTTCTTTCACCTCGGCAGTCCTTCGCAAAATGACCAACTTGGCCACAATTGTAACATTTGTCCGAGTTGCAATCTCTCGAATAGTGTCCGTACTTTCCACATTTAAAACATTCTACATTTGAATGTCGACCTCTTCCACGTCCTCGGCCTCGCCAATTCTGCTGACTTGATTCAGCCTGCTCCTTGTTCCATCCTTCTTGATCACGACCTCTACTACCTCGATCATATCCACGTCCACCTCGGCCGCGTCTTCTACCTCGGAAATTCTGAGAATAGAGCACTTTCTCGTCCTTGACTGAAACTTTTGTCTGGAGTGCTTGCTCCAGTGTCTCTTCTTTCTTCTTTTTATTTCTTTGTTCATGCGCCTCCAATGAACCAGCAAGTTCGTCAACAATGAGCGTTGCTAGGTCCTTTGACTCCTCAATCCCACATACTACATTCTCGAAGTCATCAGTGAGAGACCTCAGAATTTTCTCCACCACTCTGGTATCGGGCAGCACCTCTCCGTTTCTCTTTAGTTGATTCACTACGGTCTGGACCCGAGTAATGAAATTGGATACCCTTTCTTCTCCTTTCATCTTCATTCCTTCCAACTCTCCACGGAGAGTTTGAAGTCTGACCTGCCTGACTCGATCAACTCCCTTGTAGACATTTGCAAGAATGTCCCACGCCTCTTTTGACGTTGTTGTGCCAGTGATCTTCTCAAATCCGAAATCATCAACAGCCCGGAGCATCATATACAACGCCCCTTTGTCTTTCAACCGCATCTCTTTCAATGTCTTGTTCTGCGCCGCCGTGTATCCTGTCGTGGATGGTGGATCTTCGAAACCATCATGGACAACCTCCCAACTATCATTAGCTCCCAACAGAGCTTTCATCTGGATACTCCAGTTCTCATAATTAGTCTTTGTAAGACGGGGTAATGGCAGACTACTATTTGGACCACTCTCCATTCTCTCAAGCTCTGATACCAATTTGATAAACTTTGATAATTTGATATCACACGAATTATGATATCACAGGTCCTCTCTCACACACTGGTGCACTCATACAATAACACAAACACACGCACAAATTTTCTGGGGGCAAAAACTCTCTTTCTATTGATAATAGTCTGCCAAAGCCTCTCAAATCCCTTTACATAATATGTTATTTATAAGCAATGAAATTAAACCTAAACCTAAACAATTCAAATTCAAATTGAAACAAAATCTCTCCTAATATCTTTCTACAATATTTCTCTTATCTTTCCTCATATCTTTTCTATCTATATCTTTTTCACATATCTTTCCACATAATACTCCTTTTAAATTTAAACTACGTAAACAATATTTATTTAAATGTTTATTCCAACAAAAACATGATCATGAAATTTTAAGTCAACCACCTTATCAATAGATTCAAACTATATGGTTAAAGAAAATTAGAGAACATGTAATAAGAGTTTTTCACCAAACGACAGCCCTTTATCAAACTGGTTATCAAATTAGGGCATTTTTCAAACCGTTTACCAACAAGTCTATCACTAGTAAATGACTTTTGTTCTTTTTTTTTTTTCACATGATACTGTCCCTATATCAAATATGAATCTTTCCCCTTTCTCTTCCCTTTCAAACCACACACGGACTATTATTTGAAAAACAGGGGAAATTGTCGATGCATGCTATGTAGGGTTTGTTGTTGATAACAGATCTACCTGAGGTATTGTATGTTTCAGGATGGTAAATTGGTAACATGGAAGAGTGAGAAGAAAAATATGGTTGTAAGGTCTAGTGCAAAGGTAGAATTTCATTTATGGATCAAGGGACTTGCGAACTATTATGGATGAAAATTATACTTGATCACAAGATTAAGTATGAAGCTCTTTTGTGACAATAAGTCTACCACCATTATGGCACACAATACAACTCAACATGATGGGATGAAATATATTGTGATAGGCTAGCATTTCATCAAGGAAAAATTAGATACTAGTCTCAGTGACTACTACATAGGTCTCTTCAGCTTTAGTTGGCAAATGAATTGACCAAAAGACTTCCCACATAGCACTTCCAGGATCTTGTGTATAAGTTGAGTTGAGAATAGTAAATATCCATTCACCAGCTGAAAAGTGTTATAATTCAATATCCCTTATTTTTATAGATTTAGTTTCCATAGTTCTTGCAATTAGGATTAATTCTCATAGCTTCTTTCCTATAATATGTCTATATTTGTAGTCTAAAATTACTAGGGATAGCATTTATTTTTAAGGCAGTATACATTGTACCCTAACATTGTAAAATTATCAACAAAAAAATGATATTCACTTTTACTCATAATTCAAGATTTCAATAGGCAGGCCATTTCATTTCTAATATGTTACGAGTCTTGATGTTGGCCACCAACATATGTTCACCCCAAAAAACTTCACATTCTAGATGTCTACCATATGGTCATGGACAAGAGGAGTGTGTTAATCATTTAATGTATCCCACATCAGCAATAAATATGGCCAAAATAATCCTCATTAGGTTAGGGTAATATTCGACCCTTATGCTAGCTTTTGGGGTAGAGTTAAACAAAGTCCAATTCTAATAGTTTTAGAAAGCCCTAATTTTGTAATTTGCTTATAAAAGAGCATTAGTTTGATTAAAAGGCAACAAAAGAATAATAAATAAAAGCTTACTATGTCCACTGCTACCACTCGAGTAGTTTTAGATCTTGATGATGCAATTCCTACATGTTGAAAATACCATATCACTTCACATTGGGCTAATGCCAAGGCAGAAAACACCATCTGCGACAAAGATTAAATCCTCTCAAACAAATTATTTTAAAAAGGTGAAGATACATGAAATACAAAAAGAAAATTAACTAGCTAATTACAAAGCTAAAAACAAGAATAGTACTATGCTCAAATTCCCAATACAGAGAAATATAATCTGAATTTGGCATACCACACTGAGTCCACAGAAGAAAAGAGAAAGCAATAAGTATAGAAATGTATATGAAGCCTGTTTAGCTTAACATGCTAACAGCCTAACAGTAACACTAACTTAAGTATCTACATATGCACGCCAACCAGTAAAAAGTGTACTGTATATAAACAGAACCATCACAAACTATTTGGGCTCATTTTCGTTCAGTTCAGTTATTAAATTGATAAGGTTGAGTATTTGTCACAAAGTGTCACGAATAATAATAGTGAGAGGCCTATGATTTGGAGAGTATACTCGTAGAAATAAGTAGGCTATTAGTTAGTTATGAGTGGTTGTTAATAGTTAGTTAGTGGTGTGGCAGGCCCTTCTATAAATAGCCTGTGCTAGGTATGTAGAGGGTAGTCTGGAAGATAGTAGTGAGAAGGGGCTATTCCCTTGTGAAGAGAGTGATCTCTTGTAATTGTGAACTCATTCTTTAGAAATAAACAGAGAAGTGTTATTCAATACTTTTGTTTTGAAGCTTGTATCTGCTATTTTGTTGTGTGGGGTGGAGTAGTTTTGGAAACAACTCCAACACAAAGTATGATAGGTGTAGAGTGAGGAACTGCAAGTTCCTAGAGGAGAGTCTGAATCAGAGGATATCAGCTGTGGTAGCAGCTAAACTTCTATATTCTGCTTCAGTGCTGGACCTGGAAACCACTTTTTGCTTTCTAGACCACCAAGATACCAAGTTAGGACCAACATATACAGCTGCACCAGAGGTAGACCTTCTGTCCTCTGGGTCTGAAACCCAGTCAGAGTCACAAAAGCCTCTAATGGAAAGGTGTTGATTAAGAGAGGCCGGATACAGAAGACGACCAGAATGAAGAGAACCTTTAAGGTACCTTTAATGTCTTTATTGAATTCAAAACGTACATATATATAGGCTGAAAAAATAACTAACTACTGAAAATATAACTTACCACTAAGATTTTGCCCTTTAATCAAGGCATTATCCATAACAAACTGAACAACCTCCTAAAACTATGCAAAACAGACTTTAACTTATTTAAAATAAAATAAATGGATAATTTCAACGTAACAGCAGTTCTGAAAGCAACTGCTAACACTCCTCCTTGCTTTAGATATTGTAAACTTCAATTTTCTGCCTTAAAAACTCAAATTTGCTAACAGGAAGTGGTTTTGTAAACAAATCTGCTAGTTGATCTTCTGACTTGCAATAGACTAAAGTCACTTCTCCATTTTGTTGTGGAGTATAGAGAGTAGTTAACTGATGCTCAATGTCAGTTTCCGAACAAAACTGGTTGAATTTTTCTGAGGTGTACTCCTTGCCATTATCAGATCTTAGAATCTGAATTTGCTTGCCACTTTGATTTTCTACTAATTTTTTGAACTTCTAAAACGCTCCAGCCACTTCTGACTTGAACTTTAAGAAAAAAATCCAACACATTCTTGTGAAATCATCAATAAAGGCAGCATAATATCGATTACCTGCTAATGAAGGAGTTTTTTTAGGTCCAGATATATCTGTGTGGACTAACTGCAGCTTAAGAGTGGCTCTTTTTTCTGTCCTCAAAAATGGCTTCTTTTTTTGCTTTCCGAATAGACAAGCCTTGCATGTTGGTATGTGATCATCAAGTTCTGGAAAATCAGCTGCAATTCTCTTGGACTTCATTTGTAGCAACCCTTGGTGGTGATAATGCCCGAGCCTTTTGTGCCAAACTTCTGTGATGTTTTCTTTGATTGGAAAA
>CM023945.1:8680219-8736064 GCA_013407115.1 Glycine latifolia | reverse complement strand
TTTTTGCCCCTGCACGTTCTTTCGTGTTCGCATACTGAAACGTTTTTTTATCTTTGGCGGTTTTTCTTAGGGCTTATACGCATTTTCACTCATCTCTTTTCAGTCCTTCATCTTTTTCTCTGGTCTTTGCTATTTTCGCAGCCTACTTTCTTGCTTTGTGACTTCCCTTGCTTTGTTCAACATTTCACCAATCTTCCTTCTATTCCAAGTACTTTCAATTTCCTTCTTTCACACTCGTCTCTTTGCTATTATTTTTATCTGCTATTTTAGTTTATGCACATATTCTTTTCGTCTGTGATTTCCTTTGGTTCTTCATTCTCTTTTCCCCTTTCTTTGCATCCTTACTCTCATACTCCTTCTCCATGAAATATTCTACGGAAGAAGAGGCACATATCCGTAAAACTGTCCCTCCACGTTCAGCATTTTGGTTTTTCGATCTCCCTATTCCTGATGAGGAGAAAGAAAAAGCCATTCTGCAAGACCCATTTGGTTCTAATAGTTCTAGAACCAATATTCCTAAACCCCTTGATCCTTCCATATTAGGGTTGTCTCCTGGTTTATCCCAAACTAAACGTAGGGCTTCTGTTCAGACCCCCATATTTTCAAGCAATATTCCTTTAGGTATTTCCAGAAAAGATAATGTATCTGAACAACACTTTGAAACTCGATTCGAACCCTGTTTGAAATGTCTTGATGATTTTTTCTATTTCGCTAGCATTGATCACAATCATCAGGTCGATGCTATTCTTGACAACTGCCGGCATAACCCTATTATTGTCCCCAAACTTCCTTCTCAAAGAGCTATCCCCTTGACTCCAAGTGAATCAGATTTAGGGACCGAGGTGCCGATTTCTAGCAATACCCCGGTGTCGGTCCAGACTTCATCAAATATTAGCTCTCTAAAGTTCAATTTCTCAGGTACTTTACTAATTATCATTTTCCTTTTTTACTTTCGTAGGTAATCATGGACTTATCTCCTTTGGAAGTTATTGAGGAATCTTCTGCTGGGTCTCAATCTTAAACCATTTCTACTAGTCTGTCCAATAAGTATCCTGGGTAACTCATGAGGTGTTACATACTACCTCGGTCTTAGACTCTGAAAGTGTTGCCACAATTCCCATTGGAATTCAAGAGGGTTTTAAAATTTGTGCTCCCTGTTCGGATGAGCCTATTTGCTCTTCTCGTGAAGGGAATAACCTTGATTTCTTCTTTTTTCATAAAGATGTAATAACCCGCTTAGGAGTTCAATTTCCTCTTACCGATTTTCAAATGCAAGTGTTAGATCACATACGCGTTGCTCCCACTCAACTTCACCCCAATAGTTGGGCGTTTATGCAGGCTTTTGAATTTTTGTGCCGAGAATTAGAAATTCCGTGCACACACCCTTTATTCTTTTATTTCTTCACCGTTCAAATTAGCCGATCCGGTAAGGAACCCGCCAACAGGAAAGGGTGGGTCTCATTCCGGGGTCGTAATGACCGTGGTCATGCCGACCGTCGGCTTTTTTCCTTGTTTGCCGAATCATTTAAGAGTTTTAAAAATAAGTTCTTTAAAGTCGTTGTTGACCCAAACCATCATCCTTTTTTCCTTCACAATTCGGATCCATTTAGCTGGAAATTTCCGCCATATTGGACTTCTGTTCATTATGATTTTCCTCCCTCTTTCTACCAAACCGATGAGGCCCAGATGTCAGATTCAGATTTGTGTTCTGCGGCTCGTATAATGTCTTTCAAGGAGTCAAAGAAGCTTCCTCCAATAACTCATTATATTCAGCGTGGTTAGTTTGGAGATTGTTTTTTGCAATTCCGGGATATACTTGGATAATAACTATTTATTTTTGCAGCAATGGATTCGGATTCCCACAGACAGCGCCACTGTTCTGCTCGTGAGAAACAGAATGTACCCAGCGGGGTTTGCTGGGATTTGCTATGGGATCAAACTCTCCCTCTCTGAAGATGCCTATGGAGATGAAGCACCCCTAGGAAGATGATCACTGCCGGAGACAACACAAGTGGTGTGCTGTGTGTACAGTTTGAAGGGAAAAGAGAGAGTCAGAATTGTTGTGTACCTTTCACCATGAATGAAGCTGTATTTATAAGATGATACCTGGATCCTGGATAGATATTGTTGAGGCTCATTATCTTTTGTAAAGATATTCAGATTATCTAATATATGAATGACATTAGTTATGATTATATCTTCAGTTTTATCTTCTATCTTTTGGTGGTTGTCAAGTTTAAATATTTGAATGGACCTATCCGTAACAGTTAGTAATCTTGTTTAACTTTTTTTCCTAGATATATCTAGTAAAGATATTTTAATTTTTTACTAATTCAAAAGTTTGTTTGATTATTTGATAAATAATTTTTTTAATAGTTTTTTGAGATACTACTTGAACTAATATTTCTTAAAATCCTATTTTATTAGCTTTTAATTTTTATATTTATTCTTTTTATGTTCTTGGACATTATTATATTTATTTTTAGTCTTTTCTATTTAAAGTATTTTTTTTACATAGGATTTTCTCATTTTTACCTTTTTATTATATATGATATTGATACTAATACTTAAAAATACTTCTTCTGTTCTAAAAATAACTGCATTAAGTATGTAACTTTTTTTGGATGTCTTATAAATAAAAAGCTACAAGTGTTTAAAATTAATTTATACTCAAATTATAAATACTACAAAGTATATTTTTATCAAGAAAATCAAATTAAAATTTGCATTAAAACATTACATAAATATGTCATTTTTGTAATTTTATGTTTTTCAGCCAACAAATAATTTTACCAAACACTTATAATCCAAATAAATAACTTTTTAGGTTTCAACTAGATTTTAGTTACTAACTAGCTTTCAATTAGTTTTGTCATATATAACAATAAGCATTGTTACTTATATAAGCAACAATTACTTAACAAGATATTATAAATAACATACTTCTTCTGTCCAAAAATGACATTATTCATGGTTCTCTCTTAATTTCAATAAGAATATGTTTGGATGGAGAATTTTAATTGGGGAAAGTAATTTATTAGGGAATTTAAAATTTTTTAATTTAAAATTCATTGTTTGGATATTTTTATATGAAGAATTTAAATTTTTAGAATTTTAAATAACTAAAAATGTAGAATTTGAATTTCTTTCTAAAAGGTGAGAAATTGAAATTCTCTTCTTCTATAGAAACTCTAATCACACCACTCTTTATTCCGTCTTTATCACCAATGAGTACTCTGATCTCCGCTACTCTAATGATACCCACCTCAAGTGTCTCCGTGCATGAGGTTCAAATTTTTAAAAATGAAGAAATTTAATTTCTTTATCCAAACACAAAATTTTGAAAATAAAAGAATTTTAATTGATGCATTTTAATTTCTCTGAATTTTAAATTTCCTAAAATTTTAAAATACTTCATCCAAACATACTCAATATATTATCAAGTCTTCCAAAATAACATTATTTATTACATTACAAAATTGGAATAGATATTTGAATATCTCATTGAAAAGGTGAGAACATCAATTAATTTGAAAAAATATTCAAAGACAAAAAACTGAAGTTATTTTGGAATTTAGAGAGTATGTTTCAAACACGGTAAAACCTGCAAAATGCATTTATTTTAACAATCTTAATATTAGAGTGAATTTTTTATAATATTTAAATTTATATGAAATTATAATGTTAACAAAATTAAAATAAATAATTTATCTAATCAACTATACATTATAGATACTTTTATATTACATTATATTTTGTGTTACCACATCCTCTTTTAGGTGAGTAAAAAAAAATACTTAAAGCATATATGGCCTTTTCTAATAAGGAACAATTTACTTACTATACTTAGTTGATATTCATAAAAAATATCTAATGATTTATGAATTTGGTTCATTTTATTTAGCAAAGAAAGTGTATATTCCTCAATAATTATCAGACAATTATGTATTCACAAATCTTATGGGACTAATAATTTTCATTTCTCATGAAAAACCCTTTCACTCCCCTTAGTCATACCTACTCCTATTTAATTAGGCATACTCTTGCCTTGCTTTCGCTAAGAAAAGTAGTATAGAGATAAAGGAATGAAAGGTGTGAGACTAATATAGATGATAAAAAAAAAATCAATTTCGTACTTAGTTAATTTCTTAAAATAGAAACACATGAAAGGTGTGAGACTTAGCCCATGCCAACCCTTCCAAATGACACCCTTCCTTTGCATTTAACAAATTTTCGCTTCTAAAGTTACACCCAAGTCTTTCCTAAAAAGAAAAAGTTACAATCAACTCATAGTTAATATTTCTCATAATAATATAGAAATTAAATAAACATTTTTTTATTTATCCCAAGGAACTTCTTCGGCTTAACACAAACTAACTTGACAAAATCCAGTGAATTAGGATTCGATCAAGTAAGTTTTTAGTTCATTTTTTTAAAGGATACTATTATAAAAATAGTTTTTCACATCGAGCTTTTTTACCTTGATTGTTTAACAACAACCGATAAAGAAAGTAAAGCAATGGAGAAACCAAACCTATATAAAAAAATTAAAACAATGACATTTTTATAAATAAGTATAACATTTTTTATCAATTATTGAATTAACCAATAGTAAAAAATACTTTTCTACATCTGTTATTTTTACAACCAATGAAAAGTCGTTCTTACAAATCCACCAACTGAAATCTCTTTCTTTATTTTGATCCCCATGCAACGCCCTTGATTAGCTCCACAATTCCATATCCGCAAACCCTTCTTTTCATGTTTTCAAGGATTAGCAATTCCCCACCCTACGCCTTGGCCTCTCTTTCATCCTATGCCTTGGCCTCTCTTTCATCCTCGTGCATTGCCCTACTTTGCCCCCCACCCGCACCACTCTGCCACCCTCTTGAAGACACAAACCTCAATGATAGATGTTGAAGATAAGGATCTAGACATTCTCCTCTTGGTGGATCTCGATGCGATCGTTGTTACGTACCATTGTTGAAAATGAGTAATGAAGATGGTTGTTGCAGACACAGATCTCAACATCATTGGTGGATCTAAGTGTCAATGATTGACCTTGAGCGCATCCATGGAGGGATCTTGTTGTCGGCAACATTGAGTAATATTTTGTTGAAGATCTTATGGAGGTTGAGGATGTATGTGACAATGCCTTGGATCTAGTTTATCTTGTAAATTTGGTTCATTCACTTCAAAATTGAATAAGTTCTTGGTTTGAATAATTTTTGTCTAACTTTCTTATAATTGTCTCATTTTTATAAATAAGTTCTTGTTTTTTTTTTCTCTAGTTGTAATCAGTTTTTTATTTTTTTTCTTAGTTGTAATCATTGGATGAGCTTTTTTTTCACTTTTGTTTTTTCTTGCTCTAGCTGGTGCTTCGTTTGTTGTAATTATTTTGTAATTTTTTTTCTCTTAGTTGTAATCGTTGGATGAACTTCTTTTTCTTTTTTGCTTGTGTTTTTTCTTGCTCTGCCTAGTGCATGGTTGCTTAAGATAGATTGTCAATGGAGTTGGTGTGGCGTAGATCCAAATCTGGATTCTTCATTTTGTGAAAATTGGCAAGCACTACATTGGTTCTATCTAGAGATTTTACATTGGTTCGATAGAATTGATTTAATTTTTTTTTACTTTTTACATTGGTTGATACTACATCAATTTTACAACTGATGTAGAAATCCCAAATAACTATATAAAAAAGGGTACTTGTGGTAGTAGAAAAATACGGAAAAGAAAGTAAAAAACATTTTAATTAACAACATAGAAACACGGAATGGTATTAGCGTTGATCGCCAAAGTAAGGAATGTGAAAAAACTGAAGAAAGAAGAGTAAGAGGCAACAAAAGCTAAATTACACCTCCCACTCAAAATCACACTACTCTTGAAGTGTGTTTGATAGAGATGAAATGGAGAGAAAAAATAGGAAAAAGAGTGAAAATAGGAGATACAAAATAAAGTGTTTATTAAAGTGAAAATAGGTAAAAAAAAAAAAAAAAGCAAGAAGGTATCTATAAAATGACTTTAAAAAGTGAACAATAACCATTGATGGTTCTAGTGGCATGAAATTGAAGAATATCATGTTTTTTTATTTTATTTTTTATTTCTCTATTATCTGTTTATTTTATATTTCTCTTAAATCAAACACTATTATTTTTACCCCATTTTGTACTTATTTTCATTTATTTTATTTTATTTTGTTCTATTTTCATCTGTAATATTTATCATATATATATTCTTCATATATTCCCACCAAACACATCTTTAAGCATCTAATGACGAATTTAATTCCCAAACTCATGTATGAAAAAATATTTGCTGTGAGAGGTTAGTTTTTTATTTTTAATTGAATCTTAGTATTTTAAAATATTATTTCTGAACTTCTTATTATGAAATATTTTGGGTTAAGAAAATCATATATTATGTCAAATAATATGTCATGTCATACGTGCCTGGTGCGTGATGAATTTTGAACGCTATAATATTATGTATTATGTCATGTCACACATGCATGCTGCAGTCGTAGTTAGATATGGATACATGTACCTACGATTTTGTGTTGTTCACAAGTACAACTATACTATAAAATTGAAATGCCTGAAACAGATCATATAGTCCTAAATGGAAATGCATTAATCCCGCATAAAAATATTAGGATAAGTATTAAAAAAAATTATCAGCAGGACAAGTATTAAAACTGGTCCTACAAAACATTAAAAACTTAAAAATTATAACTACGGACACATTAATCCATTAACTTACTAAATAAAGTGGTTAAAACACTAAACATTATAATCTTAGCAGATTATTTAATAATTTTTTTAAGAGAATTGAATTGAATCGAGTAAATTATTTCAAATATGAATTGAGAGTGTGTACTCAAAACATCAATTTGCAAATAGAAATTAAGTTTACATTTAAAATAAGAACTTGGATCCATATTCTTTGTCTTCAACTCGTGCATGGCTGGCAACGAATAGAGTTGCCTCCATTTGGTAGCTGTTGGATTAATGTTGTATACCTTTCATTGTCAAGTTGTCATTAATGCTTGAGCACCACGAAGACTGAAACCTTATTTGTTGATGGTTTTATGACTATTTATTTAAATTTAATGCCAATGTGCCAATGAGTATCTCAGTTTTATTATATTTTATTTTTATGAACCAGTATCTTATTTAATAAATTAAAATTTAACATTTTTTATTATAAACAATATGAATCGATTAATAATTTATTATGAATGTATTTGTTTCAAGACATACAAATTTATTCACTAGAATATAAGTTAAGAATGAATCATTCCCGTATTTGATACAAGTTATAAAAAAATTATTCTCATATATGTTCTATTATATATATATATATATATATATATATATATATATATATATTATATGATTTTTCTACTCATAGGATGTAAGCGAGTATGAGTCATTTCAAACTTGAATTTGAAGGAGTTGTTGCAATATTTTTCTGTTTATAATAATATCCTACTATTTAGGAAGACTTAGTCTTTAGGAATATTTAGTTATATTTGTTTTAAATTGTTTTAGTATCCACTTTCTACTAGCATGTATTTTAGCTAAGTGGGTTGCTTTTAGTTATTGTTTTCGTCATGTATTGAATGGCTATATAAGCCAAGTTTGCTATTAATAAAACTGAGTCATTCAGTCAAATTGTTGTATTCTTGCTTAAATCTCAATTCAGATAAAAGTTCTCAACAATATGGTATCAAAGTCCCCACGGGGCCTGATACATCAAAGCAACAGTCTTTGATAATTTTGCAGCAGCATAAAAAAAAAGACTACCAAAGGGAGCTTCGTACAACCGACAATTCCACATTTTGATGGTCATTATGATCATTGGAGTATGCTAATGGAAAATTTCCTCTGATCTAAGGAATATTGGGAGTTGATCGAGCCTGGCTATAATGAGCCAACAAGTGGAGTGATACAAACAAAAGCAGAAGGAAAAAAGAATGATGAAATGAAGTTGAAGGACCTCAAAGCAAAGAACTATCTCTTGTAGGCAATCGATCGAACCGTACTCGAAACCATTCTTAAGAAGGACACTTCCAAACAAATATGGGATGCCATGAAGAAAAAGTTTAAAGGAAATGCAAGGGTCAAAAGGTATCATCTTCAAGCTCTCTGCAGAGAATTTGAAACCCTTGAGATTATGTCTGATGAAGGAGTAATAGAATACTTCTCCAGGGTCATGATAGTGGCCAACAAAATGCGGATTTATGGAGAGTAGATGACAGACACCAAAGTAGTGGAAAAGATTCTACGATCTTTAACTGCGAAGTTTAACTATATTGTATGTTCTATAGAAGAGTCAAAGGACATTGACACTCTTTCTGTTGATGAGTTACAAAGCTCATTAATAGTGCATGAACAAAAGTTCCAAAGACAATGTGGTGAGGAATAGGCCTTGAAAGTGACATATGAAGGAGGAAGAGGTCGTGGTCGAGGTGCCCAAAGAGGAAGAGGAATAGGAAGAGGTTGAGGAAATTTCAACAAGGTAACCATAAAGTGTTATCAATGCCATCAACTTGGCCATTTTTGGTACGAATGCCTTCAGAACAATGAAGCTAATTATGCAAAAATTGATGAAGAAACAAAAATACTTTTGATGTCTTATGTGGAGTTGGATGGAGCTAAAAGAGAATATGCATGGTTCCTTGACTTAGGATGTTCTAATCACATGTGTGGTGATCAAACTATGTTTAAAGAACTTAATGAAAAATTTTCTGACACTCCGTGAAATTGGGAAACAATAGTAAGATGAATGTGATGGGAAAAGGAAGTGTGAGGTTGTTGTTGAATGGAATGAATCTCGTTGTTACTGAAGTATACTACATTCAGAATTGAAAAATATTCTCCTGAGCATAAGGCAGTTGCAGGAAAAGGGTTTGGCAACTTTGATCAAGTGAGGGGTGTGCAAGATATATCATCCAGAGAAAGGTTTGCCAATTCAGACCAACATTAGTACTCATAGGATGTTTATCTTGCTGCCCCAATCTCAAACCTCTTCACAAGCACAATCTGATCAATGCTTTCACACAAAGGCTCAAAATTTATCGCATCTCTGGCACCGAAGGTACGAACATCTAAGTTTCAAAAGGTTGAGAACATTGTTGTACAAAAACATGGTTCATGGACTTCCTTAACTCCCTGTTTCAACAATGACATGCATTGATTGCATCAATGGAAAACAACATCGTGACTCCATTCCAAGGAAGAGTAATTAGAGAGCAACTCAGAAGTTGGAACTTATTCATTTAGATATATGTGGTCCTATCAGTCCCATATCTAACAACAACAAAAGGTACATTTTGTTATTCATTGATGATTATAGTTGAAAAGCATGGGTATATTTCTTGGTAGAGAAGTCAGAAGCTTTAAATTCTTTCAAATAATTTAAGACTATGGTTGAGAAAGAAGTTGAGATGTCTATTAAGTGTCTACGAACCAATAGAGGAGGATAATTTAATTTGAATGAGTTCAATGATTTTAGCAAACAAAGTGGGATCAAGAGGTAGTTAATCATTGCTTATACTCCGCAACAAAACAACATTGTCGAAAGAAAAAATAGAACTGTTATGAACATGGTTCGTTCCATGCTATCTGATAAAAACATTCCAAAGAATTTTTGGCTAGAGGCAGTGAATTGGGTTGTTTATGTCCTAAACAAGTGCCCCACATTGGCAGTCAAGGATGTAACTCCAGAGGAGGCTTGGGGTGGAATAAAACCATTAGTTGATCACTTTTGGGTCTTTGGATGCATAGCGCACATTCATGCTCCAGAAATAAGCAGAACTAAACTTGATAATAGAAGTACTACTTGTGTTTTGTTGGGAGTTAGTGAAGAATCAAAAGGATTTTGATTGTTTGATCTAGTTGCTAAGAAAGTTGTTGTGAGTAAAGATGTGATTTTTGAGGAAGAGATGAAATGGGATTGGGATGAAAAACAAATTGTACCAGATTTAGAATGGGATGATGGTGAGAATGAAGAAAAGGTGAGTGAAAATGAAAATGAAGAAAATATCGTGCGGGAGTTAGGAGAGATCCATGATGGGGGAGATGGAGAAGTAAGGGGGTTAAGGCAATCTAGAGAAAGGTCACCTCCTGCATGAATGAATGATTATGTTACTAGAGAAGGTTTGCTTGATGATGAAGTACACATGGCACTAATGGTGTCAACTGATCCACTATGTTTTGAGGAAGCTGTGAAGAGTAAAAATTGGAGAAAGGCCATGGACAATTAAATCAAATCTATTGAAAAGAATCACACATGGACACTCACTGAACTACCTGTTGGGGCTAAAATAGTTGGAGTGAAATGGGTTTACAAAACCAAATACAATGAACATGGAAAGATCGACAAGTACAAGGCTCGTTTGGTTGCTAGGGGGTATTCTCAAAGGTATGGAGTGGACTACACCGAAGTCTATGCACTAGTGACAAGGATGGATACAATAAGGATGATTACCTCTCTAGCTGCACATAATAGTTGACAGATTTTTCAGCTAGATGTCAAGTCAGCTTTCCTCCATGGTGAGTTGAGTGAGGATGTTTATGTGGAGCGGCCAAGAGGATATGAAAGGAAGGGAAGCGAGCATCTGGTTTGCAAATTACACAAAGCTTTGTATGGATTAAAACAAGCTCCACGAGCTTGGTTTAGTCGAATCGAAGCACATTTCATTGGTGAAGGCTTTTCAGAGATGTGATAGTGAGCAAACATTATTCACAAAGAGAAGCAAATAAGGAAAAATTATCATTGTAAGTGTTTATGTTGATGATTTAATTTTCATTGGAAATTGTGAAGTTATGATGTTTAAATTTAAGAACTCTCTGTTAAGAGAGTTTGATATGTCTGACTTGGGGAAGATGAGATTTTTTTTTGGGATTGAGGTGCTGCAAAATTCTGATGGTATTTATATATGCCAAAGGAAATATGCATTGGAAATTTTGAAAAGGTTTGGTATGATGGAAAGTAACTCAATGAGCAGTCCAATAGTTCCAAGATTTAAAGTAAGCAAAGATAGAGATGGAAAATATGTTGATGAAACTTACTAGAAGCAGTTGGTGGGAAGTTTAATGTATCTCACTGCCACAAGACCCGACATGATGTTTGTTACTTGTCTTATAAGCAGATATATGACCAAACCAATGCAGATTCATCTACAAGTAGCTAAGAGAGCACTTCGATACTTAAAAGGGGCTGTGAACTATGGACTTCATTATAAGAAAGGAGGAGATGACAAGCTGTTAGCATTTACAGATAGTGATTATGCCAGAGATATAGAAGATAGAAAGAGTACATCTGGTTATGTGTTTTTAATGAGTTTAGGGGCTCTTTCATGGTGTTTAAAAAAACAACCTATTGTTACCTTATCAACTATAGAAGCTGAGTTTGTGGCTGCTACAGTACGTGCTTGTCAAGGAATCTGGATGAAGAGAATTTTAGAGGAGTTGGGGCATTTTTATGGAGATGGTATTATTGTAATGTGTGATAATAGATCAACCATCAAGTTGTCTAAAAATCCTGTCATGCATGGTCAAAGCGAGCATATTGTTGCGAGATTTCATTTCCTAAGAAATCTTACTCAGGAGGGCAAAATTGAACTAGTTCATTGTGGGAGTCAAGATCAGGTTGCAGACATAATAACAAACCTTTGAAGCTTGAAACTTTTCATAAGCTTAGAAATTTGCTGGGAGTATGTGAAATTTTTGAGTTAAACTAGTTGTTGCATAGCATTTAGTTTAAGAGAGGGAATGAAGGAGTTGTTGCACTATTTTTCTGTTTAGAATAATATGCTACTATTTAGGAAGACTTAGTCTTTAGGAATATTTAGTTATATTTGTTTTAACTTGTTTCAGTAACCACTTTCCACTAGTCTATATTTTAGCTAAGTGGGTTACTTTCAGTTATTATTTTCGTCATGTATTGAATGGCTATATAAGCCAAGTTTGCAGTTAATAAAACTGAGTCATTTAGTCAAATTGTTGTGTTCTTACTTTAGTCTCAATTCAGATAAAAGTTCTCAACATAATTAACCCAAACAAACTCAAATAGTTTGAGTTGGATAATTTTTGTATTTGGATTAAACTCGAACCACATCAATCAAACCCATTGAATTTTGGATTTGGTAATGGGTTTTAATATTTGAACCCGCTAATCCGGGCCATTGACTTGTTAATATATAATATTTATTTTTAAATTTTATTAAAATTAAATAATATGGACTATTAATTACAGACTTATCGACCTGAATTGAGTAAATATCGATGCATCCTTAACCTTCAAGATTAAAGTGACAATAGTTTTATTGATTAAAACCACTTCAGATAGATTCCTAAAAATATTTTTGATCTATTTACAAAGAGTAGGTCTCATAATGTCTCATTGGTTTTAATAGAATAAGTGTTTAAAGCACATTCTCATAATGTTTATTGAAACTTTTTATCTTGAATATGATATGTTTAATTTTCTATTTCCTATGGATAGATATGTAGATAGATAGATATGAGTAAGTGGAGTGGAGTGGGGTGTGGTAACATCACAAACTTTTCTTTTTAATAAAAATCTAACAAGAAATACTTATGTCTGATTCATTTAATAAAAATTTTATATTATGTTTTAAAAAAGAATATACAATATTAAATGTTTTGATCCATTGATTGAATTCAAACCAAATTGTTTACAAATGAGTTGGTTTGAGTTAAGTTTAATTTTTTTCATAGAAAATCGACTAAAACCAATTTATTCAAATTTGATTGGATTAAGTCATAAATTTGACCAAACCAAATCTAAATCGACGCGCTTACACCCCTATAAATAAATTAGAATATTATATTCCCACAAGATTGGTAATAATTGTCTAAAATAACTTCTCACTTTCATTGTATTCTATTTTTTTTAATTTTTTAATTAAAATAAATTTTAAAAATTCTAAAAAATGTTAATTACTTACTAAACCATTGTTGATAAAAATAATATTTCCATTAATATTGTCTTTCCTGAATATGATTCCGAGGGCTATGATTTAGTCCATAAAAGAAATACTCCCTATTTTTAATGCGATTTCCAATGTTAATCTTAACATAATTTTCAATAAAACTTATATTTTATTGATTCTTTGATAAAGGCTCGACTAAGAAGACATCAATTTTATATGCTAGTAATTTAATTCCAAAAGCATACAACGCCATTAATTAGAGTAATAATTTGTTTTTTTATTGGTAAGAATTTGAAGATAATTTCAAAAGTTTATAATAATTTACAAGTTTTACTCAACCAACTAAGCTATTACATTTATTTTTCTAGATTAGTTTAGATGGAAGAGAAACACTAGTAGAAGATACAATTATGATGTTTTGAATCTGATTAATAATGATGAATAATGCATGATTGAGATTTGAGAGGAATATAAACTAAAGTATAAAGTAAGAAAGAGAAAGAGAAAAAGAAAATATTAGTTTTGAAAACGAGTAAATGTCGCAATCCAAGTAATCTGGACCCAACCGAAACAACGTTCTTCTTCTCACCGTTTTGGAATCAATCAACCGCTATCTGAATCAATCTCACTCTCTTCTTCTTCACCAGCAAAACCATAATTCCTCTCTCCGAATCCACGCGCGATCGGATCCGCGTCGCGTTTTCAAATTCAAATTTCCCTGGCGATCCGATTGATCTTTCTCGCTCGCTCGCTGTTTCCTCCGATCAGCATTGCTCGATTGTGTCACGAAACTTCGACGATTCAGCGTTTGCATCTGCGTTTCCGTTTCAATTACACTACTCGTTGTTTCAATGCTCGCAGCGAGAGTGAGGATTCACAGTGTTATGGTCGGAAAGCTAGGGTTAACGCCAACGGAGTTCACAATTTAGCGTCGTTTTAGAAGCTGCGCGTGACTCACGATTTCGGACATGGGAAGCTCGTGGTTGAAGAAACAGTCCTTTGCCATCGGCCCTAAGCCGCCACTGAGCTGGTTGATCCTGTGCTTGATATGCCTCGTCGCTCTGATTGCAGTTTTGAGTTCTTCTTCTTCGTCCTCGTCCTCGAACGCCGCCGTTGATTCTTCGCCTCGGACCACCACCGCGGAATCGCTAATCTACACGAGCTACAGGAGGATAAAGGAGCAGGCCGCGGTGGACTACTTGGAGCTGAGGACCGTGTCGACCGGTGGCGGCGGCGCGCGGCAGAAGGAGGTCGGGCTTTGCGGCAAGGAGAGGGAGAATTTCGTGCCGTGCCACAACGTGTCTGCGAATTTGGTTGCGGGGTTTAAAGAGGGCGAGGAGTTTGATCGGCATTGCGAGGTGTATAAGGGAACAGAGAAGTGTTTGGTTCGGCCTCCGAAGGACTACAAGGCTCCCTTACAGTGGCCGTCTGGGAGAGACGTTATATGGAGTGGAAATGTGAAGATCACCAAAGATCAGTTTCTTTCGTCTGGAAGTATGACCAAAAGGTGCTTGCTTCCCTAGTTGCTACTTGCGTGGCTGGGAAATTCACTTTGTCATCATTTTGGATAAAAATAAAACCATGGCTTTAAAAATTAGTTAGTTGGGGTTGTAGTTGCGTTGAAATATTGATATCACAGAAATTATGAGTATGTCGCCTGATGCGGTTGCAGAAGCCTCTGCTGCAAATTTTTAAAACCCTTATTAGTAGTTATAACTACTGACTGTGTGAATAGAACGTTTTTGGGTTTTGCTAACCAGTGTCATGCGGAATTCAAAATAGAAAGCTTTTATTGGAATTCACATTGAAAATCACAGTCGATGTGCATTAATGTCATTGTTTAATGAAAACTTTCCCCTTTTTAAGGGCACTGACTGCATTTGCCACAATATTTTATGGGGGGTTGCGGGGATAAAGGAGTAAAAGACTGATTGAATGAAAGTAATGCAGCTTTTGTCTGGTTTTTCTCTGTTGTGATTCATGATTGATTGTTTTTTTTAGTCTTTTTGTACTTTGCAAATCGCTTTCTAAAATTTTGTGATGATTTCTCAAGGTTGATGCTACTAGAAGAGAACCAAATTGCTTTTCATGCAGAGGATGGTATGATCTTCAACAGCGTGAAAGATTATACTCGCCAACTTGCAGAGATGATAGGGTTAGGAAGTGACACTGAGCTTCCTCAAGCTGGTGTAAGTCTTCCATACACCAAGGCCTAGTTACTAATTGTTGTTCTTTGGGGAACTATAATGATTTACATGGACAGGGTTTGTGCAGAATAGTTCCCTGCATTATGAAAGATTATGTTATTTAGGTGCCCATGTTCTCTTTATAATTCTCATTAAGGACCAGGTTTTTTTTCTTCCATAATATATATGACTGATGTAGATTAATCACTTCATAACAGATTCGAAATATACTAGATATTAATTGTGGATTTGGTAGCTTTGGAGCTCATTTATTGTCACTGAAAATAATGGTGGTCTGTATTGCGGCATATGAGGCAACTGGTAGCCAGGTTCAATTGTCTCTTGAGAGAGGTCTTCCTGCTATGATTGGCAACTTCATCTCAAGACAGCTTCCATATCCATCATTATCTTATGACATGGTTCACTGTGCTCAATGCGGCATTATGTGGGATGAAAAAAGTAATTATACATTTAATGGGCATTAATTACTATTTCATTCTTAAAAAGAGTGATTTACTTGTAGTTGTAGGCATTATAAAATTCTATCTGTCTTTCGTAGTATAACTTACATGTGGATGAACAGATTCATATTATATCTTTGTGTATTTTTGAGAGTGAAGTCCTTGTATTTGTTCAAATGTTGTATGAATGACAAATGAGAGAGAAGACTGAGTAAGGTGCACAATATTTGGTGTTGTAGATTGTGAGTCCAAATAGGTATGATTAGGTTGTTTGTCACATACTCAAATGTCAAATTAGTGACCAAATTGTCATCAATTATTAAAATGACACAAATGCAGTCGATTGTGTTAGAGATATAGAAACCATTTTGGCCTTCATCTAACATCTTACGTTTATGGGATAATTGATCCTTGAGATACAATAATCTTTATAATCAAATGTTTAGAAGTCAGGTCCTTGTTACATCCATAATTTATGATTTAACTGAATTTCAGCACAAGAAAAAGTGGTCCTATAGTCATAAGTTGCTTGCTAATTCATTTTTAAGTAATTTGTTTGTCACCTATTGAATCAATGGCTGAAATAGGTGTCTGAAATGTTTCTATGAGAATTTGACCCATTTTTTTATCTTTTTCTTTCGTTATCTCCATATGTATTACCATTTCCATATACTATTTCCGTAGTTCCATGACTTTTCTATACCATTGTGAATATCGTTTAACTTCTATGAACTGCTGTCTTTTGCTTTCTAACATTGACTTCATCCTGCAGATGGGATGTTCCTTATAGAAGTGGACCGTGTTCTTAAACCTGGAGGATATTTTGTTTTAACCTCACCTACAAGCAGGTCACAGGGTTCATCACGGGAGAAAAAGAGAATCATGACAAACCCAATGGAAGGGATGACCCAGCAACTCTGCTGGACTCTTTTAGCTCAGCAAGATGAAACTTTCATCTGGCAGAAGACTGCTGATATTGATTGTTATGCATCTCGGTAAGGATATTTGTATTAACATGGGTGATGTAAATGATAAATAATTATTGTCAATAGACTGTTTATTTGAGATGAATAATATCAACTATCCCTAGTTCTGCTATTGGTTTGCTTCATTGAACACTTACTATTATAGCTAGGTTTTCGATGATATTTGTTTTTTAATCGCAGTAAGCAGCGCACTATACAAGTATGTAAAGGAGATGATACTCAGTCATACTATCGGCCTCTTTTGCCATGTATAAGTGGGACCTCTAGCAAGCGCTGGATTGCAATACAGAACAGATCTTCTGAATCTGAATTGAGCTCAGCTGAACTTAAAATTCATGGAAAGTATTGTTTCTTAATAGCTTTCTGCTTATGTTTTTCTCCTTGCTTCTTCCCCTCTAAATTTCATTTCCTTTTTGTACTGCTTTGCCTTTCATGAATTTATTTTTATTATTGCAGGAGTTCAGCCTGAAGAATTTTATGAAGACTTCCAATATTGGAGATCAGCTGTTAACAATTATTGGTCATTACTTACACCACTTATTTTCTCTGACCATCCGAAGAGACCTGGAGATGAAGATCCATTGCCTCCATATAACATGATCCGGAATGTTATGGACATGAGTGCTAATTTTGGGGGTTTGAATGCTGCCCTGCTGGAGGAGAAAAAGTCAGTGTGGGTCATGAATGTTGTTCCTGCAAGGGCATCTAATGCACTTCCTCTTATACTAGATAGAGGTTTTGCTGGTGTCATGCATGACTGGTAAGTTGCTTTTTTGTTCATGATACTGTGATCTAAAGAATGTTTCCATATATTGAAAAATTTATTCAAGGTATGAAGGTAATACTGTAGAGCTTGAGGGTGATAAACTGATAATACCACTAAAGCCTGATAGATTTATTTCACTTACCCTAGCTCATTCTTATGAAAAATGACAGAAGAGTGGTGTATGCTTGTTGGGAAAGTAACAGTAATTTTAGATAATTTACTTTTAAAGTTGTGTCTTGGTGACTTGTTGGTCATGGGTTCGAATCCGGAAATAGCCTCTTTGCATATGCAAAGGTAAGGCTGCGTACTATATCCCTCCCCCTTACCTGCGCATAGCGTGGAGCCTTCGGGCATTGGGGTACGTAGTTGTTTTTTTTTTTTTTTTTTTTTTTTTTTTTTTTTTTTACTTTTAAAGATATATGTACATGATATTTTTACTGTTGAGTATGAAAATTTCTGCATTGAAAAGGATTTAGTGATGTTTGTAAAATATGTACAAAATAATACCTCAGCAACTCATTATTTTGTAAATTATTAAATGGCATTAGTTCAGCTAATGTAGACTTATTAGTTTAGAGTCCATTTATTTTAGTTATTTTTCATGAAAAATACCTTTTACTTTGAAAAGAAAATCTTTTTAAAATTTTATAGTGTGTTTAAAATCAAATTTCTTATTATTTTGAGAAGCTTTTTTGAGTAGCCTTCGGAAAAAAAAACACTATAACTATAACTATCTTTTACAATGAAAAGTATTTTTTATATTGTAACCAAAAAAATGCTAATCTCTACTTCTGATAAAATCTCTAAAATGTAAATAATTTTATTTGTATTTTTATGAAGTCTTAAAATTACTTTCTTAAAAGCTCAAACAAACAGGCATAATATACCAAAGATGAGATACATTCAATGCTGAGATTTCAATACCTAATATTCTCCTTCACCTTTTAACCTTTATGTCTAACACACCCTTGCTTTCTTTATTTTGTGTTGCTTTTGAGAATGAATTTGAAGATGAATGTAGGTTACATGCATGCACTTGATCTGTTGGATTTGAAAGTAGACTTAGTTTTATTGTGAAACCCAATTCTAAAGAACATCATCTACCTGTTCGGAGTTCACTCTGTGAAGTCTCTCTTCTTTGGAGTTCATTGACTAACCTCTTTGTAAAATAGTGTTAATGTATATGAGCTTCGGATAATTCATTTTTGTATCTGACAACTGATATTGATCTTCAGGTGTGAACCTTTCCCCACCTACCCCAGAACATATGATATGCTTCATGCATATGGACTTATCTCACATCTCTCCTCAGATAGGTGCAGCATGGTAGAGTTATTCTTAGAGATGGATAGAATATTGCGTCCAGAGGTATGATGCCCCTGTTTATATTCATTTTCAGGATTGTTTGTGCTGGAAGGTTCATCCTTGATTTTTGTACAATGTACATTAAAAAAAAAAAAAAGAGATGGCAGAACAGTTATGTGGCACCTTCCTTCCTCTTCCTTTCCACCTTTTATTAGTTTTTTTTTTTTTTTTTTTTTACATATCCTCCAGAAAGGATGACCTTGTTAGATATTATACTATTCTTTTTCAGTCATTTAATCTAATGATGTATGCGCAATATTGTTGTGATGCTCATATGAAATACTACCCGTGATCATTATTATCGGAATCTTTTGGAAAGTTTGCCATGGTTCTTTTAAATTGTCTTTAACAATTTTTCTTTTCTTTTCAAAAATGCCCATAGTTAATTAGTTAGTCAATATTTTTTTTTGGTCAGTGAACGACAAATTCAGGTAATTAATTTCTTGGATTCTCATGAGAATAGGGGAAGATCACTGGCCAGAACTATCTCTATCATTCACTTTGCCATTTCCTATAGAAAGCAAAATGTTATCACTTAAGTGTAGATACATTAATTAATTAGGTGGAAAGAGAATAAAAAATGATATCCCAATAATTTTAAGGATAATTGTGAAAAATTTAAACAAATTGTTGACAGATTTAAGGTCACTAATTAAATGAACTAATATCCCCAATTATTGTGAAGTGGTTAAAGGGCTCCTATATATAAAGACTGAAGGTAGTAATTTATTGGAATTGTGCATCTGAATACAAGTAGTTGTCAGTCTCAGTATATTGGCATGGTCAATGAAGCCTAACTTTTTATTACGTTGCATCAATTTTGTAGGGATGGGTCATTCTTTCTGATACAATGGGAGCTGTAGAGATGGCTCGCATATTTGCAACACAGGTACGTTGGGATGCAAGGATAATTGATCTTCAGAATGGCAGTGACCAGAGGCTACTTGTTTGCCAGAAACCATTTGTGAAAAAATAATTGATGGAGCACAAGTATATCTCACCATGAAAAATGAACACAATTTTTTTCTCTGGTAATTCCTCGAATTCTTTTTCTAAACCTGGTAATGGGTAACATCTTACTTTGGTAAAAGTGGGTAGCATTTAATATAGTATTATAAAATAAACATTTTAGATGCATTGAATAGAAAATGATGTTCATGATAGGAGGCATGGCATGAATCAGTTGAAGTAGTTTGTGAATAGAATTCACCTACAGCATAATTTGTCATCGTGCAATTTCAGAGAATGGATTGTTTAGTTGGCACATATTTGTATATACAATGCTCAGAGCCTTGACGTTTTCAATCTTGTCCACAACCGGGTCAGATGATTGAGAAAGCTGTAGCTTGTGAAGGTTCATGTTGAATTTAGTTACAGTTAATTTTTTTTGTCAAAGTTTGTAGTCATTCATTTTTCTAATATCTTGTTAGCATTCTTTTTTTTTACTTCAATATGTCTTTATCGTTCATTGGACTTCTATCACTTCTGTTGAACAATAATTAGTTTTTGAGAAAGAATGTGAATGATCATGAAATTCAAGAATGGAGATAGATACCTAACCTTCCCCTCGTTTCGATATACATGTTTTTTTTATTCTTTCAGAAATAGCCTTTTAATAAAATATTTTCATTAGGTTTGTTATTTTAAAACTTTAGTTCTAGTGGGGTAAAGTTATGCTGTTTATATTGTTTGTTATTTAAAGTTTTTAATATCTTATATATATATATATATATATATATATATATATATATATATACCATAAAAGGGTTTCTTAAAATAAATTTTATTATTTTCAAAATAAGAGAAAATTTATGAAAATATATAGTTTTAACATGACAATGTTATTCTCTTGCTCTTACATATTCTTGAATGCAATAGAAAAATTAAGTTATGTAGTTTTTACAATAACTAAATGGGAAGTAAATCTAAAATAGTTATTACTATTTATAATTTGGAAAAGTTATGAACTATCAAGTCAACATAAGTTCATAATTAAAACATTCTCCAAACGCGAGTACATTCAAAATAGTTATTACTAACAACTCATTTTTGAGAAAATAATTAATTTTAATAACTAAACTGTTTTGAAAGGATTGAATTTATCCTACATATTCTATAGGCTAAAATACTATTTTATAAATAAATTATTATAACATTTCTTGTGCATAAAATAAGGTAAAATTTTTAAACTAATTTAATCAAACTATAGATTTGGATAAATTTTGTTGTAAAAGTATTTTTTTTATAAATTTAAAATTATAAAATGTTAGTGTTATTATTAGTATTTTTACTTAATTTTTAACGTCACAATTTTTCATTCTCTCCACTTTAGATTTTTTTAAAACATTCTGAAAATAAATATTTTTTGAACATATTATTTCCAAAATAAGTACAAAACAATAGATTCTCAAAAAACTAAAATTTTCCTTCTACTAAATACTTCCTAATTAGTGTGCATTTGGTTTTGCGGTCACTTGAACCAAAATCACGTAAAAAATTACTTCAAATGCCAAATTAACATTGAAGCATGACTTGCAATTTCCACGTCCAATATGCGCGTATTCCTGTCCCAACGCCTGACTTGCAACCAAATATACACTTTAGTTACGATATCTTTTTCCGGTTAAGATTTTAGACCCATTTGAAATGTAGGTTATGATATGCATGTATTGTGTTGGCAGCATTCTTGCAATCATACTCGGTCATACAATCATTTCTCTATTCAACATAATACTCAAGATACTTAGATATGAAATTGAAATAATTTCTCTATAAAATATTTACATCATACAATTGAGTAGGATTCTCATTCCTTACCTGGAATAGTGATGTACTGTCCGATTGTGAAAGTATTTTTCTGTATAACATAGAGAAATCATGGATAATGATGTCCTGTGCATCCAAAGACTAAGTTTAAAAAAAAAGAGAGAAGATAAACTCTCTTTGGTTTTGAAGATATACGTAATTTGCTGCTGCTTGTTTTTTTATTCCTAATAAAATCCAGACACAAAATGTTTAGCATCTTTATGTGGTGATTTTTTTTTGGTTTTGCATTATGATTTCAGGTTCATTAATCTGAAGTTGAACGGTCAAAGTTATATGGTCAATCGTTTAAACAAGAAAACACCCTTTCACGATAAAAAAACATTAGAAAAAGAAATTGAGAATTTTTAGAGAGTCTTGCACCAATGTTTAATCCGAATAATATCTCTTATAAGTTTCAGTTTTTTAGGATGAATATGAGATTAATCATCGGTCTAGACTTAATCACATAAATATTATGGCGGAATCAAACTTAAGTCCTCTACTCACAAATTTAATGTGTTGTCAACTAAATTACATTCATTGTGTTACGGATAGGCCCATTCAAATATTTAAACTCTACAACCACCAAAAGATAGAAGATAAAACAGAAGATATACTTATAACCAATGTCGTTCATATATTAGATAATCTGAATATCTTTACAAAAGATAATGGGCCTCAACAATATCTTCCCAGGGTCCAGGTATTCTGCTATAAATACAGCTTTATTCATGGTGAAAGGTACACAATAATCCTAACTCTCTCTTTTCCATTCACACTGCACACACAGCACACCACTTGTGTTGTTTCCGGCAGTGATCATCTTCCTGGGGGTGCTTCATCTCCATAGGCATCTTCAGAGAGGGAGAGTTTGATCCCATAGCAAATCCCAGCAAACCTTGCTGGGTACATTCTGTTTCTCGTAAGCGGAACACATTGTATCTTTGTTCATCTTTTAAAAATGATAGATTCCCCTTTCCTCAAGTGAGAAACATCAATTTAGTTAGAAAATAAATGTCAACTTGCAAATTAAAACAAATCGTTCTAGTTCTCTCTAAATTAATTGGTATTTTAAATGATTTATTTATTTTGTTTAGACCATAGTCTTTGTTGGAGACAACTCCAAGCTAGATGGTCAAACTAGCTCTCGGTAAATGATATTCAATTATGCTTATATGTATTTCAAAAACAAACATCAAATGCAAAACAAAATCAAATTAAGCTTATAGTATATTTGTACGTTTTAAAACTGTGTTCATTTTTAATCTTTACTTTTTAAATTATCATCTATATATGTTTACTTTAGTCTTTATTTTATGATCTAAATTATATTACTTACGTGCTTATGCAATTACTGTCTAACTGTGTAGGGGTAGAGTCATAAAGGATAAAAATAGGTCAGGTCGAATTAATTTTTACATAAATAAATCTAACATGTTTTATAAAATTAATTCTTAAGTCTAATCTATTATTAATCAAAGGTCTTTTTTTAGGTCTACCTGACCTTTTTAAAAATATGATTTGACTTATTAACTTATTTAAAAGCCTACTCTATTGTTCAACAAGTTTATTTTTATTAATTTATGTGGTAAAAAAAGTGGTCCACTTTCATTGTTATTAAAATTTAATTTTAAAAAATAAAAAGAAACAAACGTAATATACAATAAAAAATAATAATGTAAAAGCCATAGATAAGGCTAACGTAAAAAGGCTGTACAAGCCAATTCAACGTCTTATTGTCATTGCATAATTAGTTTTCACACATTTTTAGGCAAAAAAATTTAAATAATACTTTTTTTTAAAAAAAAATTACAAAAATGGGACTGTTTTGAAATTATTTTAAATAATGAGGCTGTCAAACACGTCCAAATTGGACGTGTTTCATGTGACCCGCTTTATTTAAACCTCCTCTACTGACCCATATCTTCACATCTTGTCTTATAAATCTCCTATTATTCTATTATTTATTGATATTAAAACTTTTTATTTTTGTTTATATATTTTGTAATGAGTTCTGGTGGTGAGTGTGATCGTGTTGTGTTATTTTTTAATGAAAGGAAAGTTGAAGGGCGACGGGGTGTTGTTTTTGAAGGGGAGAAAAGACCGACACGTATCAAACGAAACTCAACACGGGGTGAATTGCATAAAAAGGTACGACAAAAATTAGCTCTGAAAGACAACCAATGTATCACTTTGCTGACGACAAGATTATGGCAACATGAACAATACATGAGGTTTCAAGTACTGGATGATGAAGACATATAAATGGTAATGGAAGAATTTTTCAACCAATCAAGGAAATATTTTTTAGAGTTGTACGTGGATTTTACCGGAGCAGAGGATGTTGTTTTACCCATGAGGTTGGTTGCTTTAAACACCAGACATAATACATCATCATATGCTGCTCTAGTTGTAAATGTGTCTGAGGAATATGAACATGACCTAACTTGGGTTATGGATGAGGATGAAGAGGATGATGATGATGAAAATATTGCAATGGAAGATCGTCTTCTTGAGGAGGATGCTAGTGCGTTGGATAATGATGATGATTGTGGTGTGCATGGGACTGAATTCCAAGAAGATAATGATGTGGGGTCATCTCAAATCCGTCATCATCCTGACATTGGATCTACTCAATTAGTACATAATGTTGAAGGTATGTTAGGGAGGAAATCAATGAAAATGTAGTTATATATGTATATTTGTATGTTATAGTATTTTATTTGGTTGATATTGTTTATTAAATTGATTTTGTATGTGCAGGTGCTGAGGTCACTCCTTTTTGGGATGAAATTTCACATTACACATATATTGATTTCAGTCATCCAAGCGAAGAAGAATCTTTTAGCGGTTCTGGTTCAGTGTATGGTCTATGGCAATTAGAGGATGAGTTGTTTGTTTAACAGGAATTTGCATCCAAAAAGGATGTACAATTTGCAATTAAGAGGAACCTCATGAAGGAGCATCAAGAAGCATTTGTGGTTAAGAGTAAGCCTAACAATTTTAGCATGAGGTATGCTGCTGATAACGAGGGTTTCCCCTGGAGGGTTAGGATAATTAAACCAATGTACGGTGAGAAGTGGCTTGTTTCAAAATGGGGTGGAAAACACAATTGCCTGAATGACCATATTACACAGGGTCACACACAGCTTGATGCTGATGTTATTGCTTCACTTGTAGTAGGTATGTTTTTATTCAATTTGCTTTAAAAAAATATTTTTTTTAAGGTATGTTGTTAATGTGAATGTTTCATTTTTAGGAATGATTAAGGATGAACCTTCTAGTAAATTGCATTGGTTCAAGAGAGGGTCACCCATACGTATGGATTTAAAGTTTCATATTGAAAGGCCTGGTATGCCAAGCAGAAAGCAATGACAATGATTTATGGAGATTGGGAAGAATCTTATGCATTTTTGCCCAGGTGGTGTCGGTACATGTTTCGTTTTTCACCAGGTTCTTTTTATGATATTCAAACAAATGATTATTTTGTGAGACATCGACTGATATGGGCAAAATGTGTGTTTCATTGCATTTTCTGGACTTTCAGACAGTGTTGCGAGGCTTTTAATTTTTGCAAACCCATCATTCAAATTGATGGGACTCATTTATATTGCAAGTATAAAGGAAAATTGTTGATTGACACGAGTCAGGATGAAATAATGAATGTCTGCCACTGGCATTTGCCATTGTTGAGGGGGAAACTTTGGAAGCCTGGGAATACTTCCTCGCTAATATTCGCTTGCACGTTACGCAAATGTAAAATGTATGTCTCATTTCAAATTGGCACTGGAGTATATTATCTGTTGTGGAGAATCATGCTGATTGGCAACCACCTTATGCGCATCACGTGTTTTGCCTTCGTCATATTGCTAGTAAATTTTAATCGAAGGTTCAGGAATGAAAAATTGAAGAAGACCTTGATTAATTTAGGTATGCTTAACAACTATTTTGAATATATCAAGCTGAGGAATATCTGTAAATGGAATAGTGTTAATGGTATGATTATTTTGCAGGTTATACTCCCTCTATGATTGATTTTGACATAGCGTTTGCACGGTTTCGTGATACCAGTCCTGAGGTTGCAGAATGGATTGATAGCATCCCTAAGGAAAAGTGGACACATGCATATGATGTGGAGGGGATAAGATATGACCATATGACAACAAACTTGTCTGAATCAGTTAACAGGGTGTTCAAGGGAGCAAGAAACGTGCCTATCACTGCTCTTGTGAAACACACGTACAACAAATTGGTTCATTGTTTTGTATGCAGGGGTCAGACGGCTGCTTCACAATTTGACCATTCACAACGACATTGCAAAAATGTGGTTGATGCTTTGAGCCATAATCAGTCCGTTGCTACAGCCCACCGTATACGCACATATAACATTGATTAAACATATAATGTTGCTACAACCCTCAATGACGGTCGCCCATTCGTCTGACGTGGATCCTGTGACAACATTGTCGTCGGTGGACAATCCTAAAATACCAACCATGTCTTCCAACATGATGGTCATCTCTCCCTGCGTCATATGAAATGTATGGGTCTCTGGTCTCCACCTCTCAACCAGAGCACTAATAAGCACATGATTGATCTAAACAAAAAATATCAATAATCAATTCATATCTACAGTTATAAACAAAAACATTTTTGTAGTTCAAAAAAACGCGCACAAGTTAATTTATTGAATTCATAATTGCATACCTGAATATGTCGCATGCGTGTGACATGTAGAAAGCCAGCCTGTCCTAACATATCAACAATGATGTCACGTATATCATCATGATCTACCCTCCCCGTGACTTTACCACGTTGAGTCTTCAAGAGTTGACATGTGTCCTCGTTCCACACAGCATGTGAAACGTGGGTGCGCTGGGAACGCCTCTGCAAAACGCCCCACTTATACGGGGTAGGGATAACATGGGTCGTCGGATCCTTGGGCTCACCCTCATGATTGGATCTAGAGCGCGAAGAATCAGTCGATGATGAATCAGCCATCTAATGACTTTCTTAATATAAATAAATGAAAATTTAAATTAAAAATTTAATACCTTCGAATTAAATTACAATAAATATAATTATCCTAACTTACTAAATATAACTTAATGTACGTCGCTAAAAATTGTGTCGGTCACTAATAACTAGGGCTGTTCATAGTTAGTTTGGGAGAAAAACAAAACTTAACTAAATTGAACTCTAAAAAAAAGTTCAAAAAACTAAACTAAACAACTTACTATTAATCACAAATTAAACTAAACTAAACTATAACTTTAATAAAATAGTTCTAACTAAACTGAACTAAATAACTTTAGTAAAATAAATCTAAATTAAAAACTAAACTAAACTATCACAAGTTCAAGGAACATGGTTTTTTGTTGAATTACTTCAAAAATTGATTTTGCTAATTAAACTAGTTTAGGACTAGTTCCTAAACTAGTTAAGAACTAAACTAATTCAGTGTAGTGGTTCAAAAACTAGTTCTATACTATATTTGCATATAAGTACGAGTACCTTAACTCATGATAAGGGAAATAAATGAAATTTTATATTAAATTCTTAAGTTTCATTTTTGAATTTTTTTTAACAACCTTACTAAGAACTATGTAACAGTCCCTAACAATTTCATATGGCCCTAACAAATTTTCTAATTCAATAATATAACATATTAAATAATATGTAAAATTATTAAATTCACTTACTTGCTGGCAGAACTTCATTGTAGAAATAATCCACTCACAAACTCTAGAGAAAAAGCTAAAAAACTTTTAGAGAAAGTGAAATAGTAACATATGGTAAAAAGTAAATTTTTTTGGCATATATGGGGCTTAAACAAGCCCAATTTGGGTGATAGTCCCATTTTTTAAAATAGTTTCAAAATATCCCCATTTTTGTATTTTTTTTTAAAAAGTATTATTTAAATTTTTTGTCCACATTTTTATACAACGAAAAAATATATTACTAACGAGAAGGTAAAAATGCAAGAAGACAATAATGCTCACCTTATGGATTACGCGTCAGTGGTAGACTAATAGTCTATTAAGTATTTATTTTATATATATAATTATTAATTATTAAAATATTAAAAATCTGATATTTATCTTATATATTTATTTCATTAATAATTACTAACCCAATTATAAACCTAATATAATTGTGTTGGGTTCTTTACACTTAAAAAAAGTAATTTTAAAATAAATGTTTTTAATAAATAAATAGGATTTATTTCTCAAAATAAGCAAAAAATATTTTTTTAAAGCATAAAAAGTTTAGACAAATCCACTATGAAAACATACAATTGTTTATTTTACTAAACTAAGTGCCTTTTTTTACAAAAAAAAAATAAATTTAAACAAACTCACCAAATATGCATACATATATATAAAAAGCGCATTATATGAGAATTATCATCTTATGCGAGAATGTGAATGACTAATTTCAATCGTTAGATTAAAATGAAAGTAAAATTAGAATATTTTAAATTCAAATTAAAAATTTAATGATAATATTTCCATAATATTTACCAAAAAAAAAATCAAATATTTTAAAGATTTATTTACGTCAAGATCGCCACCACAACCACCACCATCGCTACGACCACCACCACTACCATGATCGCCACCATCCACCTTTGCCATCACCAACATGACTGTTGCCGTTGTCATCTTGATGACGACGACAACAACCATGTTGGGGGTGGTGAAAGCGACAGTTGACGATCATGGTGGTGGTTGCAACGATGACCATGACAGTTATGTCGGAAACAGGGTGATGACAGTGGTAGTCATGGTGATAAATCATTAAGGTATTTTAAGATGTCACAAATTAAATCATTAAGATATTTGATTTTTTGTTTGATAAATCTTTTATATATATTTATATATTTTATGGTTATATGAAGTTTTAATTTGTATTTAAAATGTTTTAATCATAGGCCTTCATTTTAATCTAACAGTTGAAATTAGTCATTTTCATTCTCACGTAAGATGACCATTCTCATATGATACATCCTATATATATATATATATATACTTGCTGTGAAGTCCGACTAGAATTGTAGGTGGCAAGGGCACTAACTAGGCCATGTGCTCCGTCAAGCTCTCCTACCCCACCTACTTTGTTTGAAAGGTTGACAACGACCCTTACAGGGACCCTCCTCCTTGACGTACTTCACGATGAAAAAGTTGACATCGATAATCTCACCATGGTCACACCCACGCCCACGGGTCACACCATCGACATGCTCTAATCCAATGACCTCATCTTCATCTTCGACTAACGGCTTTGACTTAGTGTCTGTAGAGCTTGCACAAACATTAGGTTGAGTGGTGAAGACTTTTGTAACTGTAGTTTTGGTGATGACGAAGTCGAGCCTAGTTCGAGTGAGCACAAGGGTTTCTAGGTTCTCATAGATGGCGTCAATTGTTTTGTGCCTTGGCTTCTTTTTTTCTTTCTTTAATTAACTATCAGTTTGTTTTTGAGTTGCTGAAAGAATGTTTTTTAGTGCTGAATTGATGAGTAATTTGTGTTTTTGATTGTCTTGGGATCATGTATCCATTTAATCTAAATTTGAAGCTAATTTTAACTTGCTTGTATTTTTCCAAAAAATTGTTGATAATGTTTCTATCAAACTTGCTGGTGATGATTATTATTGAAATTTTTCTTTCACTATAATTTTTGGTTAAGGTTCTCAATAAAGTAGATGAGGAGGCATTTTAGGAAGAAAAAAAATACACATGCCTGTTACCTTATCAATAAATTTAATAGAGCTAACACCGTTTGGGTGTAGGGGGTGCTAATGCAATGGGAAGGTAAAATTAAGTTAGGGGGTTTTATGTAGTGTGAAAAAAAGAAAAAGATACATGTGTAATATATGTAAACCTTAAGGAAAGTTTCTGTAATTTGCTCTTTTATTAAATAGATCAGAATACACTTTAAATAGGTCATATCATAGATCCCTATTCAAGTCTGGACCTATTCCCACCCTTGGGTAGAGATATGCTGGGTTGGATTATGGACATGGAGAAGTTGATTCAATTTGGAAATGTGTCTCGAAAAACTCAAGGTCCCAAAGAAAGTGAAGTTCTCCCTTTGCAAGGGCTGCATCAGGTTATACGTACCTACTCACACGAAGAGATTTAAATGTCATCTATATATGAATGATACTTGCTCACATTGCTCAAACACCACGAAAGACATTTAAATGTACCCGCGTTCCCGAGAAGTCTAGCTCAGGCAGGACAATATCCCGATGTTGGTTTTCTCTATTCCAAAAGAAGTGGCCTGACTAAAACATAATTTAGAGTAGTGATTATTTGGTGGATTTAGAGGCCGAGGAATAATAACATGATTTTTTAAGAATATCATTGGTCTCCTTTAGGGATAGCAGGTCGAGGAATAATAACAGATTTTTTAAGAATCCCACTGGTCTCCTATAAGGATGGCAATTCATAGGATCTTGCTAGAGTATCAGTACGCGTTTATATCCTTGATTCAACATCAACATCAACAATACCTTTAATCCAAGTTAATTGGGGTCGGTGGTAGATGAACTCAATGATAAATTGAAAATAAGACAAAAGAGAGAAAAAATAAGCTAAAATAAAAGAAGGGTGAAAGGAAGAAGGGAGAAAAGAAGGGGAAAAGAACTAAAACAAGGGAATGACTGGAATATAGAACTACTAATGAGTTTAACCCTCCACCAAACTTATAACTTTTCTCCACTCCGTCCTAAGACACACTGTCTGTCAATCTATATCCCACTTCATTAGGTCTTGTTTCACTACCTTTCCCCAGATAAGTTTCGGTCGATCTCTACATCTCTTTGTGTCGAGCTCTTGGTAACAAACTTTTGTTCTTACGGGAGCATCCGGTGGTCGTCTCATAACGTGCCCAAATTTCTTATGCTCCCTCATCTTTTCACATACCGGTACCACTGATACCTTTCGTCGAATATCCTCATTTCTTATCTTATCCATCTTCGTATATCCACACATCCACCTTAACATCCTCATTTCTGCGACCCCTATTTTATGCTCATGTTGCCTCTGTGCTGGCCAGCATTCTGCTCCATATAGCATTGCCGGTCTTAAAGCTGTTCTATAGAATTTTCCTTTTAGTTTAAGGGGAATTTTGCGGTCACACAAAAATCTCGATGCAATCCGTCATTTCATCCACCTGCTCTAATTCTATGATTTACATCCTCATCAATCTCACCACCTTTTTGCAACATCAAGCCCAAGTATCTAAAAACATCTTTCTTGGGTAGCTCTTGACCAAGTAGATGCACTGTGTCTTGATCAACATCTCTTACCCGCGAAAACTCACATTTCATATACTCCATCTTGCTCTTGCTTATCGTGAATCTTTTAGACTCCAAAGTGTTTCTCCACAATTCCAATTTCCTATTAACACCATCTTTGGTTTCATCAATAAGCAATTTTTATTCTCATCCGTATATCGGTTGACTATTTATATACCCATACTTGTACTCACTATCCGGATTTTACTTTTTATAAAGTTAATAATTAATAAAAATAATATTAATTAAAAAGTTACTAAATTAAAAATTTACTATTAAATAATTCAAACATAACATTATAAACATACAAACATAACCTTAAATCATTCAAACATCAGTCATAACTAAAAAGCACAAACATAATCATTTGACATACTAATTCATAAACATAATAATTCTTAAATATAATGTTCTAGTCATTTAACAAAATCATTAAAAACTTGGACTTAATGTAATGGTACTCTTCAAGACATTTAAAAAAAGCATTAAAACTATTTAGCTTATAGTTATATATGAGAAAATATTATGCATTGATAATGTAAAATTATTTTACAGTCATTGAGTAACAAATTATCATATATAGTAAATTTTTTGTCTTTTATAACTTTCTTAAAAGTTGTAATAACAATTATTTGTTATTGATGTTGGAACAAATAGAAATCTAGAAACTTAGGAGGGGAGGGGGTTGAATAGATTCTTTAAAATTTTACCATTTCTTCCTTAGATTCAATTAAAATCAAAACTCATTTTCAAATCAAGGTTTTCTCAAAAGACATATTAATAAAAGATCAACAACACATAAACAATAGATTCAAAACAGAGTTTTCTTAACACACCCTTATCAATTCTAATATCAAGATCGATTTACCAAACTAAGGGTTAAAGAAAGAGAGAATCAAAAACAAGAATTTATATTGGTTCAGTCCTCAGAAGGACTTACATTAAGTTGTTCTAAGATCCCTTAGAACATTCCACTATTAGAGAATCAAGGTACAAAAACAATGCACATGCAATTCCTTGAAACTATCTTTCCCTTGAAGCCCACAAGAGAAAGACCAAGATTAAACTCCTATAAAGAAATCAGATTTGGATTGAATACAACTTTGATGTGGAGATCAAAACTTCTTCAAGCTCTATCAACGAATACCAACTCATAATGGAGATTCCAAGATCCTTGCCATGTTAATCTCTTGAAAGGAATGCAGAAGAACCTGTCAAATTGGCTCTTAGAAAATGTTTGGAAAAGACAAGGTTTGTAAAAGTCACTTTAGAGATAGAACAAGTGAGGGTATATATAGATATAACTAATAAAACCACTATAATCGATTACAAACACTTTGTAATCAATTATTTCGATCAAATATCCATTGTTATGCATTCCAAAATCATGGTAATTGATAGCAATTATGGTGATTGATTATCTTGATCGATAGAGACCAAATAGAACTTCTGAGAAGCAGTCATAATCAATTACGATATATGCTAATCAATTATTTCGACTTCTAGAGAGTTCCTTAAGTTTTTAGACACAATGTAATCGATTACGAGAAATGGTAATCAATTATTTTGTAGCACAGAGCCTTCTTTCTCTTGAAGTAGACATCATAATGAATTACGAAAGTGTGGTAATCGATTACCTTGATGCTTTGTTGCCAAATTTCAATAGAAGTTGGTTCAAGTGCTTGTTCTAACATACCATAATTAATTATATAAACTTGTAATTAATTACTTTATGTTGAACCCATATTGCTTTAAGAAACTTATGGATCTACCCATCTGTAATCATATTTGATACTCTTCTAAGCATGATATTAATTGCAAAAATTGTATCTATTCCTCGAAAGGAAAATATTTTCAAGATAGTAAAGGAATTTTCACTAAATTATTCTATCAACAAATAAATGTTTAGAATTGAGACGTATAATCCATTTTTGAGTATGAGTTCTTTTTGGTTGATCAAGTAAGTTCATAGTTTTCAACTTAATAGAGAATTGTTTGATATTTAATGCAAATTACGATAATAATACCAATAAACATATCCATTTTAGTTATAATAAGGTTATAATTCATAAGATAATTGAATAACTTTTGATAAAAGTGTTTTCGATTCAGTAAATAGGTTGTAAGTAATTTTGATAATAATAAGAAATGGGGATTGAAAAAGTCAAGTTTTGAGAAGAAATGAAGATTGGAAAGAGTAAAGGGTTTAGAAATATGCATTAAAATAAATAGACGTGAATTCATAAAAGTAGAAAATTTAATACATACACAATGACTTGCTGAATCTTTGCTAATTTCGATGGTAGGCGTGTTGGTGTTTTGAGGAATTAAGTGATTGTATGTATTCAACAACCAATGCCAAACCAACTTGATGTGTATTGATGTTTTCCTTAACAATGTACTTGTTTTTAACCAATGTTCAACAATCAAATTAGCAATATCTTGGTATATTAAATTAATCATATTTTTCTCCCTATTTTGGCATTACAAAGCCAAAAAGTATTTATCATACATGATGTAAGATAAATTCAAGAAATGATCAATTGCATATATGCGTAGAAAGAAACGTAGATTAGTTACATTAAAAGCAAAAAGGGCTAAAAGGCCATTACACAATCATTAAACATAAGCATAACAGATTGTAGCAAAATGAATAACATAGAAGTAGCAAGTCCTAGACTAATGACATAAAGAGCTTAAAGGCTAACTATCCTAGACACTGACAAAGTCCTAGATAAGGAGGGTGATATCAGATGTCATCCACATGTGGTGTTCCCATAGCATCCAACCTCTCTAAAATTGTTTCAAAGCACTCCTTCAGCTCTCCATAGTCTTCCTGTTGAACTTGTATTAACTCATCCATCTTGGCCATCATCATCATTTCAAAAGGACTCATGGGTTTCTCTTGATTTCCCTCCACTGTGGACTCCTTGCCCCTGCCATCCTTTGCTTCAACACTTTTGTCTTTAGTTCATATTTAGGCTCCACAAAGTCTTTAATCTCATTTCTAACTTCCACCTTAAAGTGGTCAATTTTTTTAGAAATCAACACAACATAAGGGCATTTGAAAGACCTATCCTTTTGGTCTTCAACATGTTGTCCATGACAACATACACCCATTTTATCTGCATGTTTCACTGCAACTAACAAATTAGAAGTAGATCTTCCTCAGTAAGTTATGCATGGTTGCTTCCCCTAGGAGTGATAATCCATGCTATCACATAGGCCAACAATCTTGCTTCCATCTTCATAGGTCTAGATCCAAACCTTTACTTCCTTTTACCTTTGGAAACCTCAGCAGAATGGATTCTTCATTAGACTTTTATAGGTAGACACCTTATTGAACTTTACCCCAACATCCTTGAGACCTTCTCATTGGCAACCATCCCTTCATTAGACAACCTAACAATTTCTTTCCACAACTCAACGGTCATCAAAACTGACTTTCCCTTTACATCAACATACAAAAACCCATTCACTCCATCTACATGAGCAGTAGTGTAGAAAACATTTACAAAATCAGGGTATAAAGTACCTTTCATCCCTACAAGCTTCTTCAGACAATGATACTCAATAACCTCGGGAAAAGAAAAATGTTGAGCCTTTAGCAAAGCCAAGTTCAGATACTTGAGTTGAATCACGTCCTTCTTTGCATAATTGAACCAGTATGAAGCTTCATAATGCTCCTTTACAAACTACAAAGTGGGCTTAATAGGGGATAGAGGTTAGGGAGAATGAGAAACGCTCTTGCCATGATTGCAAGATGAACCACCGTTAGTCGTTTCCTTCTCCTTCTTTGCCTTGGGTTTGAGTGTAGATGATTTGTGCCTAATAGACTTCACTCTCTTGTTCTTGTACTCAGCCATGGTTGACGGATGAGGGTCAAGGGAGAGGGGAATGAAATATTGAGAGACTAGTAGGTGAGGGATGAAGAAGGAAGTGTGTTAGGTCTGCTACTGCTAGGGTTCAAAAACGGGGACCAGTAAGAGAGAAGTAAGGTTTAGGTTTTGGTTAAGGGTATTTAAAAAGGAAAGCAAGTGTCGTTTCAATTTCCAAATGCATTTGGATCTTCAGTAATCAATTACAATATGTTGTAATCAATTACGACTTACCCAGATTGGGTCCCAAAGCCTCTCCATGCATTGTAGTCAATTACCAATTGGGTATAATCGATTATGACTTACCCATAAATCTAAATATAGAAACCTCTAGCTCTAACTAATCGAATACAATGATTATGTAATTGATTATAATGCATGCAAATACAAAAAATTTATAGAAAAATATGCAAAAACATGTTTTAAATGCAACAAATAAACACACAAATATGCATAATGCAAACATAAAAATGCAAAGAACTATGTACATGAGAATGAATGAAAGTTTCCATATTGGCTCAAGTGAGATTATACTAACTTAGTATGGCAAGCTCATTATGAAGATGGTAGAACATATCTTTAGCAATAGGTTTGGTAAAGATATTAGCTAGTCGTGAGTCTGTATCAACAAACTCAATGTCACAATCACCCTTTTGGATGTGGACCCTAATGAAGTGGTGATTAATATCAATATGTTTTGTCCTAGAAAGCATGATAGGATTCTTAGTGAGGCTTGTGGCACTAGTGTTATCACATCTTAGGGGAATATGATCTATATGTAGTCCAAAATCATAAAGTTATTGTTTAAGTTACAAGATTTGTGCATAACAACTCCTTGCAACAATGTATTTAGCCTCAATCATAGATAAGGCAACACATGCTTGCTTCTTACTATTCCATGAGACTAGACCATTACCTAACAAGGGGCAAGTGCCACTAGTGCTTTTCTTATCCAACTTACATCTTGCAAAATCTAAATCTTAATAACCTACTAGGGAGGTGTCAACACCTTTAGGGTACCAAAGGCCAACATCTAAGATTTCTTTAAGGTATTTCATGATCCTCTTCACAGCTGAGAGGTGAGACTCCTTATGACTAGACTGACAACATGCACACATGCAAACACTAAACATAATATATGGCCTACTAGCAGTCAAATAGAGTAAGAAATCGATAATACCTATATACTTTGTTTGATCAATAGGCTTGCCTTTCTCATCAACACTTAGGTAGCAATTTTTAGCCAAAAGAGTTGCATCTTCTTTGCTTTTATCCATCTCAAAATTCTTTAGGAATTCCTTGCAATATTTTGTTTGATGGAGAAAAGTTTCATGGTCCAGTTGCTTCATTTGGGGACCCAAGAAATAGTTAAGCTCCCCCATCATTGACATTTCAAACTCCCCCTGCATCTTATTCAAAAAGTTTTCACATAGAGATTTGTTAGTTGATCCAAATATGATGTCATCAACATAATATTGGACCAACAAAATGTCATGAGATGACTTTTTAATAAAAATAATTTTATCAACTTTCATCTTTCAAACTTTTATTCAAGAAGAAAGTCGTTAAGTCTCTCATATTGGTCTTGGAGCTTATTTAAGTCCATAAAAAAACTTTCTTATGCTTGTATACATGATTTGGATATTTATTGATCCTCAAATTCGAGAGGTTGGGAGAATCAATGTATCCACTTAGGAAAACACTTTTTACATCCATATGGAATAATTTAAAATTCATAACACAAGCATAAGCAAGAGGTAACCTTACAACCTTTAATCTAGCTACTGGTGCATTTGTTTCACCAAAGTCTATACCTTTTTGTTGGTTATAGACTTTGGCTACAGGATGAGCCTTATTCCTAGTTATAACACCATTTTCATCAAACTTGTTCTTAAAGACTCATTTAGTTCCTATGATGTTCATGTTATTAGTGTTAGGTACTAATTCCCATACATAATTTCTTTTAAATTGTTTTAACTCATCATTCATAGACATAATCCAAAACTCATCTTTTAAAGCATCATTAATAGTTAATGGTTCTACTTGAGACACAAAAGCCATATGTTCACAATACAAACTTAAGGAATGTCTAGTAGATACTTCTTTCTCAATATCACCAATGATGTTGTCAATTGATAGATTTCTAGGGGTTTGCCATTCTTTGGGAAAACCTTGTGATGAGGGTCCTTCTTGAGTTTTATTGTTTGCCACGTCTTCATTTTTAGGAATTTCTTCCATTGAACACCCTAAATCATCATCAAAAGGCACATTTCTCTCATTTTGGGAGTTAGACTCATAAAAAACAACATGTATAGATTCTTCAACCTTTAAGGAACTTTGTGAAAACTCTATATGCTTTGCTAGATGATGAATATCCTAGAAATAATGCTTCATCCATTTTTGCATCCAATTTTCCAAGAGATTCTTTTTCGTTATTCAAAACAAAGCATTTGCAATGAAATATTTTAAAATGAGAAATGTTTGATTTTCTTCCTAGTTAACTTCAAAAGAGGTCTTATTAAGACTATATTAGGAACATAGCATGCAATATTTACATAATTGGGCCAAAAATACTTTGGAAGATCATTTTCATTTAACATAGTTCTTGCTAGTTCTTTTAGTGATTTGTTTTTCCTCCACAAATTTTCATTTTGAAAAAAATTATGATTTATTCCATTTTCTTCACAAAAGGTTTCAAATTACTCATTTTGAAATATGCCCCCATGATCACTTCTTAAAATCTTGATTTTCAAATCCTTCTCATTTTAAATGATCTTAACTAATTTACGAAAAGCCTTGAAAGCATTACTCTTTAATGATAAAAACAAGGTAAAAAAGGTCCACATCTAGAATAATCATTAACAATAACTAAAGCATAATAGTTTCATTTAATACTCATAGTTCTAGAAGGACCAAACAAGTATAAATGCAAAAGTTCAAGCAGTCTATAGGTAGAAATGATATATTTAGATTTGAAAGACACTCTAGTTTGCTTTCCCTTTTGAAAAACATCACAAAGTTCGTCCTTCACAAACATAAGCTTTGGAAGACCTCTAACTAATTATTTAAAGACAACTTTATTTAAGGGATGCATGTGAATGTGAGGTACCCTTCTATGACATAACCATGAAAGATCATCATTAATATTGAAGCAAACCAAATTTGGTGATGTTGCATAATCAACATTAAGCATGAAGGTATTCCTAATGTAATTACCAATAGACTTAATTTCATTTGAAATAGGATTACTAATTGTGTAACAATCTTTGTTAAAAAAAATTTTATGTCCTTTAGCACAAATTTTACTAATACTCAATAGATTGTTTTTTTATCCTTTCCACATATAAAGCATTCCCTATAGAAGTAGCTGCTGAGTTACCAATATGTCCAATGCCTTGGATCTTACCTTTATTTTTGTCGCCATAGGTCATAAACCCTTTTTCCTTTGCTTTAAGAGACACAAACTTTGTCTTGTCTTTGATCATATGCCCTGAACATCCACTATCAAGATACAACATTTGTTGCTTGGTTGCAAGACATACCTACAAAAACTATTTAGAATGAAGTTTTAGGTACCCAAACAATTTTGGGTCCTTTGGGTTAGTCACTATTGTGGTTCCTTGAGGAATCTACTTGTATTTCCCATTTGGAATACCAAACTTCTTAATCATAAAATTCTTAGTAGAATGTACTTTATGCATACAATAATGACATGTTGTGAAAATAGTGTTGGAACCTTTAACAAAGTTAAAGAGATTTTCAAAATACTTTTGCTCCTTATCAAAGTTGTAACCAAGTAGGCATGCAACTTCACTCGCACCTGCCCGCATTCGCCTGAACCTGTCCCGATTTTGATGGGAAAAATCGAGTAGATCGGGTTCAGGTTCAAATTTGGTTTTGGTAATGCTAGTATCCACCCCGCCCCTGCCCTGCACCTATTAAAATATAGAATTACCCTTGTATATATATTAAACCCTAATTTCACTTTTCAGGTCTTGAGTTCTCGTTGCTGTAGCTTGGTCCACACCTTCGTTCATCGCTCGTGCACCTTCGTTCACACCTTCGATGATCGATCACAAATGTTCATCCACTGTTAGTGCGCCATTACTCCTGCTGTCGCTCGTGTGCTGTTAATCGCGGTCCGTAGCTCACCGTTAGTCGTTCTCTGCCACTAGTGCTCCACCGCTCACGTGTCCCCCTACTCACACAGTTGCACACCACCACCAATCCACCAATATGAACACTTAATGAGGAAGTGCTTGAACATGCTTTATCTGCTACTGTTACATGCACGATATTGGCAGCTGTAGAACCTCATCGTTCCTGTGTTCTTGCCACTTTGTATAAGGTGAATGTTTACTCATTAAACAATATACAAATTTTAGAATCTTGTTTGCAAAGGTCAAATCTCATCATGTATAATGTTTGTGGGCTTGGATTAAGATGAACAATGTTCAAAGTTGAAGATCTATCCAATATTGCAGAAGGTATCTCCCTCTCCCCCTCCCTCCCCTCTCATATGGCCTTCCACACGGATCACATAACATGAATCTCTTGAATATTAGGTTTATTTGGAGAGAATTATTAGAAAACTAGAAATTGATGCTTTTGCAGAAGAATTGAAACCACATCAGGTTATTTTAGTTTATATTGTATCTTCATATTTTTGGAAGTCATATTTGGTATGCCTCAGCTTTTACTTTTCATACAGCAAGCTCTTCTTCCAAGAAATTTCGCTGTGCTGGACCGTGCTATGATTGAGTATAATCTTTTGAGTGCTAGTAAATTCTATAGTAATATCAGGTTTGGGAAATTATACTATCAGTTTATTCCTTCCTTATCTTTAGATCATTTTAACATTATTGCTATTAGGTTACACACATTTTAAGCTCTGTATGGCTCACTTGCAGCTTTGATGAGCTAGACACACTGTTAGGGATCCCACCTGACAAGGTATAGAATTTTCTCTCAACAGTTAAAATTATTTTTTGGCAAAGAGCAAATAACATGCTCTATTGAACTTACACTGAATTATTTTTCCTTTGCATAAATGTTGGTTACTTTGCTAGTTTGCTTTTAGTCATGGGCATCGCTATGGCAATTACATAATTTTGCTGAAATGAGTTTTACAAATTTCCTATACTGAGGGTTTTGGTTTTAATTTTATCTTCATGCTAACATATACCTGCATGATTAATTGTATAATATATTTCCCTCCCTCATAAACATCATATCATGAACTACAAAGAATAAAAATTTATCAATGTATAGATCACTCCAAGCTAGTCTGTTTCATTGTCCACCTGAAATTTAAATTGCTTATTATGTTATAATAAATTATTTTCTTCTTTCTAGTTGATTATTTTTCCCAAGTTTTGTTTCTGACTGCATTCCTTTTCTAAGCTTGACAGTTTCATTCGCTAGGTGTTTTGGCAAATTGGAAGTAGTATGAAAGGAGAGAATTCATATTCACATCATTTGGACTCAGATGTATGTATGAATTTTATAGTCTGTCATACAAGTGTTTGACATAATCTACTATAGTTTTCCATTGGGTTTCTTCTTGTTTAAGTCTAAGTTCTGCACAACTAAAATTCTTTTGTAATTGTTCTTTAACAAGAATTTTTTAAGTGTATATCGGGGGTGGGGTGGGGCAGGGAAAACCGACCTCGTCGGGGGCGGAGGTGGGGGGCAAATTTTTGGCCCCGTCGATTTTCGGGGGTTGGGGGGTGGGGGCGGGGGCGGGGGCAGGGGCAGGATAAGAAAAAACCGCCCCTGATCGCCCCCCGTTTCCATGCCTATAACCAAGTCCAGCTTTATCATGAAAACAGTATGAACAACACATAAGAACCAAGAGGGGGGTGAATTGGTTGTTCTTGGCCAATTAAAATTTCTTAAACAATTAGAGTTAAAAGAGATCATATCACAAAACAACCGTTGAACTCTTTCAATCAATCAAACTCCAATCTTTAAAGAATGCAATGACAATGAAAATATTTTTGTTGATTATGAAAAATTTTACCAACGAATGACAATTAATAACCACAAGAATAGATAAAGAAGAAGTAGTCAATACCAAGATTTATACTGGTTCACTTCTCAAGCTTGAGAAGCTACATCCAACTCCTAACCAACTAGCTAGAAATTCCACTAATAGCAATCTATTTCTTACAAGTTTATACAATCACTCTCAATTAGACCTAGATTAAGAACAAGAAATTTAACTCTTTTAGACTCTCTGTGATCAAGACATAGAGAACACCCTTCTCTACTCTTCCCTCTAGAAACATCTATTCTAGAAAAGCTTCAAGAAAGACTATTGCTTTAGTTACACAAACCACAAATTCTAAAAAGAATTAAAACCAAAGTAGTATGGAGGGAAACAACCTGATGGTCCATTTCAAATGAATGCAAATGATTGCCAAACTTGAATCAAGGTTGAAAGACAAATCACAGAACATTTTCTCCAAGTTCTTCTTTAGAATGTTGCCCAAAAAGAAATCCTCTCAAGGAATCTTGAAGCTTGAGGATTTGAGGGTCTAACACAGATAGCTCAAAGTATCTTTTCTCTCTTCAGAAAGGTTATGAAATTCATTGATATTTCGTTGTTGTTTTTGGTTAAACCAATCAACATTTATTTATAGAAAACTGTTTTAACTGTTAGTAATCGATTAAATCACTTATGTAATCGATTAACGTGTTCTTGAGCTTTCTGGAAAAGGATTATGAACAATGTAATTGATTAAATCGCAATGTAATCAATTATCACAGGAAGTCTTATTCAAAATTGTTGCCAAGTAATCGATTACCACCATGTTGTAATCGATTATCACATGAAGTCCATTCTTTTATTATGAACTCTGCAATCGATTATCACAAACTCGTAATTGATTAAAATGTTCTTAGTTCTTAAGTAATAGATTACCACTGACTGGTAATCGATTAAACCATTGAACACTTGGCTTTTTATGCATTCATGAAAACCTTGTGTTTCAAAAAAGCTTTTTATGAAAACATGAATGCAAACATGAATGAGTTTTATGCAATGGATCATAGGATGACTCATCTTAGACATACACAAATTACATATGTCATTAAATTGAATTGACATATAAAAGCCTAAACATTTCATAGTCTAAGAACCTCAGCTTCTTGATCCTCTTTAACTCCCCCTGAGTCTAACATATCAAACATGCATTTTTGTTGTGCTAGGAGTGCATCAAGATTATCTATCTCTTTCCATTGTGAATTTAGATAAGGTTTTCAAAAAATATTCATTTTTAGATTCAAGAGCCTAACACATTTCACACTAGGAATAAGGATTAGTGGGAATAACATTATTATTATAAGAAGAGTCATTCACAACTTTTTCAAGAGCTTTATTTTTCATTTTCAAATCGCATAACTCTTTTTGAATGCTAGTTATCTTATCCACATGCCACCTTAGCTTTCCTTTAAGGAAATTATTAGCAAGAGATAATTTTTGTGTTCCCTCATGCACTTCATTAAAAACATCAAGAAGTTGATCATAATTCTCATCGGATGCACATATATTGGCCATGAGGCAGAGATTTGCTTCCTCTTCATTACTACTTCCACTTGAAGTGTTTGAAGCATTTTCTTCCCTTGCTATATAGTCCTTTTTCTTCTTGGTGTAACTCTTAGACTTCTTCTCTCCATTTTGTTGTTTCTTCAAAAAGATAGGACATTGGGATTTAATGTGGTTAGGTTTTCCACATTTGAAACATGTGAAGTTTGGAGAGTTTGGTTCATTCTTCTTGAAATTTTTCTTTTGCTGAAATTTTCTTCCTTTTGGATTCTTCTTCTTCATGAATCTCTTAAACTTTCTAATAAGCAAAGTTATATTTTTATCTTCCAATCCTTCTGCATCTTCTCTTTCACTATCATCATTAGTTGGTATGTCTGATTTGAGAGCTAGTCCCATACTTGTCTTTCACCTCTTATTCCCCCATCCTATTCATGTCCATATCATATTCTCTTAATTTCCAATTAGATTAACATGAGTCATGGACATGAGATCTTTTGACTCTAAAATGGCGATGACCTTGGGTTTCCATGTTTCATTTAAGGATTTCAAAACTTTTGAATTAAGTTCCTCCTCCTTTACCTTCCTTAGGCCTTTGAGATGATTTACAATGGGAGTAAATCTCTTTTGGATATCCGAAATATTTTCTCCTTACATCATCCTAAAAGTCTCATATTCTTGGGTGAGAGAGTTCTTCCTTGCTTTATTTACTTTTTAATTTCTTTCATGAGTGACTTGGATGAGATCCCATAATCCTTGGTTGTTGTGCATGCGGACACCCTAAAAAATTGATCAAAATTTAAAGATGAGTGAATGATATTCATAGCCTTACAAACATATTCTCTTCTTCTAATATCTTTTGCAGTCCCATATTCGAAAGGTTTCTCTATAGTTTTGTTATCAACAACTTGAATTGGATTTGTATAGCCATTAACCATAGCTTGCCAAATGCCTCTATTAATCGACTTCATAAAAATTTCCAGACGAACTTCCCAAAAAGGATAATTCAAACCCCAGAAGAGTGGATGTATGTTAATAGACGCACCTTCGACAAACGAAAATTTATGCCAAGCCATAATCAAAGAATTTTGATAAAATCTTGATTACTTTTCAAGACCCTAGCTCTAGATACCAATTGTTGGAACAAATGGGGGTTTGAATAAATTCTTTTAAATTTGACCAATTCTTCCATAGATTCAATTAAAATCAAAACCCCTTTTCAAATCAAGGTTTTCTCAAAAGACTTGTTAATAAAATATCAACAACACAAAAAAAAAAAGATTAAAAAACCTTCAAAAACATAGTTTTCTTAACACACATATATTAATTCCAATATCAAGATAGATTTACAATAATTTATACTGGTTTAGTCCTCATGAGGACCTACATCAAGTTATTTGAAGATCCCTTAGAATATTCCACTATTAGAGAACCAAGATAAAAAAAAACTATGCACATGCAATTTCCTAAAACTACCTTTCCCTTGAAACCCCCTAGAGAAAGACCAAGAGTTGAAACCCTAACAACTCAAAACCCTTGGGTAACCCTAACCAAGATTCAACTCCTACAAAGAAATCAGATTTGGATTGAGTACACCTTTGATGTGTAGATAAAAAATTCTTCATGCCCTACCAATGAATATCAGTCCATGATAAAGACTCCAAGATCATTGCCATGTTAATCTCTTGAAAGGAATGCAGAAAAGCCTCTTTAGCAGTTGAGTCTTGGAAAATGTTTAGAAAAGATAAGGTTTGTAAAAGAGTCAATTTAACTATTAAAATCGTTATAATCAATTTCAAAAACCTTGTAATCGACTATTTCAATCAAATACTCTTTGTTCTACATTTCTAGAATCATGGTAATCGATTGTGATATACAATAATAGATTATCTTAATCAACAGAGACCAAATAGAATTTCTGAGAAGTAGTCGTAATCGATTACAACATATGGTAATCGATTATTTCGACTTCCAGAGAGTTCCATAAGTTTTTCATACACAATGTAATCAATTACAAGAAATGATATTTGAGTATTGCATAGCATAGAGCCTTCTTCTCTTGAAACAGGTATCTTAATCGATTACAAAAGTGTTGTAATCAATTATCCCGATGCTTCATTGCCAAATTTCAATAGATGTTGGTTCAAGTACTTGTTCTAACATACAATAATTGATTTTTTTAACTTGTAGTTAATTACTTTATGTTGAATTCATTTTTCTCAAAGAAACTTATGGATCTACCAATCTTTAATCATATTCGATACTCTGCGAAGCATGGATAAACTAAGCTAAATAATATCAACCACACATGCCTAGATTGAAATAATCAATACAAATGCCACATCTATTAAACATGTTTGGCATTGCAAATCATCACAAACCAAAACTTAAAACTAAGTCTTTAGATCTTCAATCAGCAAATGAAAGACAATGTAAAACTTTTTTACACTATTAGCGCATAATCATGAAACTCTTAACAATATTTTGGTAGCTAAGCTAAAAGCTTGAAAGAAGTATTAGAAGTGAAAAAGAAGAAACACATTAGAAGGAGGGTTGAATAGTGTGTATGTGATTTTTAGAACTTTTTACAAAGATTTGATGGAAAACCAAATTCATAAAAGATTTTTGTCTAAGGAAATCATGAGGGATAAACAAAATAAAGAACACCAGAACACGAGATTTTATACCGAGTTCACTCAGCCTAACCTATGTCTAGTTCTCGTTTAACCTTAGAAGGATTTCATTAATCAAAACTAAATTAGAAATAAATATTTTCTATGTCACTTTTGGATAAATCAAGTATTCTCTATATCATTATTAGCTACAAAAATAAATCTCCCCTAAAATTGAAAATTCAAGTATTCTTTAATGTAAAACCACTATTGGCTTTCACAACTAGAAAGTGTTTGAGGATTACGAAGAATTAACTCTGAGGATATATAATTTTTGCACAAGTTACAAATATCTTTGAAAATCAAAGGATGAATTATTTAACTTAGAAGTATGAGATATCAATGTTTCATCCAATGATATAGCTTCATTAACTTCTTTTGAATTTTTCTCCATTCTTTAAGCCCCTGTATTTAATGCATGAGAAGCTTGACACGTAAATGCTTTTAATGTGTATTTTTTATGACGAGAGAGAAGGATTAGGTGTCATGTGTTTCCTAAAAAGTATTGACACTCTTTAAAGGTGTATATTGTTTTTCCGCATCTACTCCTTGTAATAAGCATTGTTGTGTAGCTTTATTTTAATCAGAGGGTGGACTTATATTCATAATTTTTTATTATTTTCATTATATGTTTGAGATTTAAACATTAGAGCATATTAAAAAAAAAAACAAAAGGGAATATTAGACTAAGGTTCATACGATGAAGATTATAAGCACAAATAAATCTTAGCATTCGAACAATATAGAACAAAGAACTATATCATGTGTTAGAAGCTGAATATTTTTAAACAGGATTTTGGGCGCAACTCAATTGTGTAGCGCTTTGGACACATGCTTTTATGAAGTACTGGACGAAAGTTCACACATATGCACGTTGGATGCAAGCTTATTTAAAATAGTTTTATCCCATATAAGGTTAGAATGATTATACTTTTAAAATTAATATGATCCACTTCGTTATTTAACCCCTCTTCTAATTGCCAATTGATCCACTTCGTTAGTGTGGTGCCAAATTGAACCCATTCCTTATTAACAGTTTAAGATCTAAATAAATATGATGAGTACACTACAACTATTTGAAAGCATGGTCAAAAGTATTACAGTCCATGCTAGTAAATTTATTAGAAGTAATGAAGTAATTTTTTTTATGAATAATTAGTAAATACTTCAAAATGAAATTCCTATGATATTTAAAAATATAGTTAATAAATCTAGTTTTTTTTTCAAAGTTAAATGATTGGTCAATTTTCTTAAAATTTTCTTTAATATTTATAACTAAATTGTACTTATCCTATTTTTAATCATAGGTTGGTTGTTCTCGTTCCTTGCTTATGACACGAAGTCCAAGTCATAAAGATAAAATGAGTTTGAAGGAAAAAATCATTATAATTTAAATGTTTAATCAGTTGTTGGCGTTTTAAAATTTGCATGATCTTTTTCAATATATTTAGAATTCTTAACGATACATATTCAAATATGTATATATCTTTAATTATTAAGTTCTAGATAAATTTTTGGGTGGGCACAAGTCCACACTTCAACCCTTTTACACAATCAATAAAAAATTTACACCAATAAAATAAAAAACAAATAAATCCAACCTGTAAAATAAAAAAACTAAAATTTAAAACTAACAATCAAATCCCACTATTTTCTCTATAATATCTTTCCTTTTATTTTTACTAGAGGTATGCTAAGGTTTATACAATTTATTTTATTATTGGCTTATAGTATAAAAAATGTGATTAATTATACATAGATATAAAAAAAGTTACAAATATATGTGTCCACATTTCTATTTTTCATTCTTCACTAAAATTGAATTTTTTTTATCTTATTATTGAGTTATAGTATAAAAAAATGTAATTATTATATGCATAGATATAAAAATTTAAAAGTTATAAATATTAGGTAAATTACTCTTCTTGTTCCTTAGTTTATTTATTATGTTCAATTTGTTCCCTTTATTTTTAATAGGTTTAATTAGGTTTCTTATATTTTAAGATAAATTAAATTTGGTTTCTTTATTTTCAAAAGTTTCAATTTGGTCTCTTATGTAAAATGAATTCAATTTGGTCTTATTTCATTTTGTTAGCTTCAATCATTTTTTAAAAATATAGTCAAAATTTGATTTAAAATATAACTAAATTGAATGAACTTTTTTAAAAAATAAAAACTTAATTGAAACTTTTAAAAATAGAAGCACAAAATTAAATATAATTTAAAAAATAAGGATCTAATTAAAACTTTAAAAAATAAAATGACCAAATTGAACCTAATATATTAATTTCTTGATTTCTTTCTTGAAAATTTATTCACAATAATATTTTTAATGTCTATTTTATGTTAAATTACTTGATATTTTTTAATTGCTCAATGGGATATATAAAGTATTTTTGTTTTTCAGATTTATAAATATGAACCACAAAAATTATTATTTACAAATAGTCATATTTTATTTTAAAATTCAAAATTAGTTCATTACTCTATTCTTGCTTTTTTACAAATAAACCACTATTATTTGAAAATTAGTTGTTTAATTTTATTTTTAAGATTTCAAAATGCTATTATTTAAAAACTGACCATTTTTTAATTTTAAAATTTCAACTCACTACTCTTTTGTTATTAACTTAAAAAAAAATTGTTTGTGTTCACTACTTTATTTTCTGCCTCTTTTTATATTGTCCAGCTTTTTTTGTTTTTAATGTTAATTTAAATCAAATAATTATAGAAACTATTCATATTGTTTAACAAAGGAAAAGAACATAAACAACTCAGATTTTATTTGTTAAAAATTAACTCATTATTCTTATTTTTTAAATAAACCACAATTATTTGAAAACAAGATGTTTTATTTTATTTTTTAAATTCCAAAATGCTATTATTTAAAAATTACCAATATTTTAATTTGAAAATTTTTAACTTGCTACTCTTTTGTTATTAATTTTTTAAAATATAATTATCTGTCTCCACTACACTCTTTTCAACATTTTTTTAATGTTCCAGATTTCTTAGAAACAAGAGATAAAATTTTCTATTTTAAAAAAATATATTGAATTAAAATATTATAACTGTACTATTTTTAATTTGACTCAAAGTGAAATAATTTCAAAATCCGAATTCTTCACAACCATTTTTTTACACAATCGAATAGGACTTAGTATCGATAATTTGAAATATTATTAATTGTTGATAAGATAAATAATAAATCTAAATTAACAATTTGAAATTTTTGTTATAAATTAAAATTAAAATTTTCATTTTTTAACTAAAAATTAAAAAATTCATTCTTAAGAATTGCTTTAAAATTATGTTATGTTTCTAAGAGTTTTTTTTTTGTAGTTTTGTAAAATTTATGGTTATTTCTATTCTTTATCGAAATATAACATCCGGCATTATCTAATTATAGTTTTCGTAAGAGAAATATATATGATTAAATAAACTACCATTATACACATAAATTATTCACTTAATAAGAATATAATAAGATCTTGCTATAAACAAAGAATTTTTACTTTCTTTATAACTTTAAATATCATAGTTTTTTCTACATATGTATCATGACACAAACATATATGAGATGAAAGGAGTGAAATATAATTCTTAATTCTTTGTATTTTCAACCAAGTAGTCTTGAGAAAGTCTTGTAAACCAATAATAAAGAAAAGAATCCGAGATTGATAGAAATTCATAAGACACATTATTTGTCTTCCTCACCACGAAGTACAAAGTTACAAGAAGCGTTGAGAGATTTAGAATAATTGGAAAAGTATTTTAATTGATCAATCTGGCCATTCACCTAATCTTCAAGCTTCTTTTATTCATTTTCCTTAGCTAAGGTCTTTCATCATCCCCGCTTATTTCAGTTTCATTCACCACTTCTTGATTTACCTCTAAACACATTATCATCAACATCAAAGGGACATATAATGAATGACTAATGGCAATTGAAAAAAAATAATTAATACTTTATAGAATTGCGATTTGCACTTTTTTATTATTATTATACCAAAAATTGTTTACTAGGTTTGTACCACAATTCACATGCCCAACAACTTCACATGTTTGATTTCATTTATGCAAATAGAAGAATTGATATCATTATCTATAGAAATAAAAGTTGAAACAATTAAAGTTGTAACACTTCTTTATAATTTGCACACTTATTTAGAAAATGTGTCACATCATCTCTATAATTTCATATTGCATAACATTTGCTTCTTCTATTTTGTAACATCTTGGCATGAGTAGAAGTAACAAACTTTATCATATTTACAAAGGGCTTAAAATATTTTTACTTGTACTAAGGATGTTACCTAGAGAAGTGCAATGTGTGAGGGAAGGAGGGAAATGTTATGGTTAAGAGAAGAGATTGTGTTATCGGAGGCAAGTGGTTGTTGATGTTGTTGTGTTTTTAGAAAAATCATCAGTTAGTTACACTTCTAGAAATTTAGAAAGAGAAAAAAGATTACAACAAAGCACGTAGATATATGTCTAGAAAAGAGAGAGTAAAAATGAATGAAAGGAGAGAAATACCTAGTATGGTACACTGAGTTGGAATATATTCATCCATTACATAGAGATACGGAAGGCGAACAAAAAAATAGGAGAGAAACAAAGGCTATGATAGAAAAGTGAATAATGATAGGGGTGAAGGAAAAAATGGAAGTTGCATGAGGATAAAGAAGAGTGAGAGCACTTGTTAACAAAGTAATGGAATGTGAAAGAAATATGAAGCATGATTTGTTAATAAATACTTTCTTTTATCCATTTCACTTTGTGTATTTTTCTCATTTTATCCTTTAATCAATCCATATATTATTGTTGCAGTTGAAAATGACTAAGGGATAGAAATAATATAAGATTGAGGGATATATATATCATATGGGGTGGAAACGCGTACGGGGAAAGGGACTAAAAAGACAATAACATTAATGGAAAACAGGAATAGAATAATACTCCTCCCTAATTTGGGTTTTACTATTATCCTTATAATGGCTAAGAAACCACTTTCTTTGAGTAGTCATTTCCTCAAAGTCGAAATCTAGCTTAAGGGCTTCATAATCTATACAGGTCTTATTAATCATGGATAACTTCATAATCTTGCATAGATGAAAAGGTTGGAGAGGGGATAGATCTAGACTCTTCTTCGTGGTTTTCCTGTTGATAGACTAGCTGAGGAATCGAAGATGAGGTTTCTACACCCTGGAGTTTGATTCTACTACTACTTCCACTTGGAGCAGCAGAAAAGGATTTCCTAGAGAAGACAAACCCAAACATCTCAGATCTAGAGTCTCTAGTAAAGGATGACCTAGCAGTATTTAAGGAATTAGATCTATTGAAAGTGATTTCTACCCTTCCGGAGTCATACTGCTTGACAGACTCAAAGCTAGGTGTGGTTTGGGGTTTAGCCGGGGCTACCTTATCCATGGCCCAAGTCTGAGGGAAGTTGATGTCTTCCCACCTAATGACTTTAGGAATTACAACCTTGGCTTTGGTTGTGTCTGTGAGAAACAAAGTAGTTTCTCCGGTCTTCCTGGGTTTGAGGACTCTAGACATGCATGAGTTCATTACCTTGTATTGAACTATATAGATGATATTAACTGGGATAGATCCAGCCTTCATATCAAGACCATAAAGCTGGACATCTAAGGTTAGGACATCTAGAATGTTGGCATCCTCTAGGCTGACCGTCCTATCAGGATAACAATTGAAATAGATTGGTCCATTACTAAGGCTGGTCTCTACGGTGCCTAAGATGGAGTTGGTAAACTGATTGTGACGGGAGTCTCTTAAGTATAAAAGAATTGAGGTGTTTAATCCTTCTATACCTAGAGGTTTAACAGCAACTTGGACACATCCAATGTGCAAAAAGCTATATTTTTGTTTATGAAGTTTTGAAGAACTGTTTGAAAGAAGTATAATTTCATCAAAATCAGATTTAAGATGTATGTTAATCTCAACAGTTCTATTTATGAAACCAGATTAATGAAAATATCTTCTATCAGGTTTGTAAAGCTAGTTTTCTAGAATCCTGGGAATCTTCCAGTCATCCAGGTCTTGATTAATATCTTCAAAAGAATATTCTTCTTTGAAAATATTACGATTGGATTTAATTAAAGCATTATCTGGTTGGGAAGGGTTGAAAGAGGAAGAAGAGGGTTGAGAAGATTTGAAAGAGAGACGAGAGGAAAGGGTGCGAAAAAGAGACATAGAGAAAAGATCATAAAATTAGTCCCCTGATTCATTGCCATCACTTGGTTCTATAAAAATATAAAGATATATGTAGGTTAAATTTTACCTACTGAGCTATATTCCTGACTTGTTTTTTTATCTCTTAACTAAAGCCAATGAATTTCAGACAAAAGTTTAGATCTCGTGTTCCAATAATTTGTAGGATTTACTGCCTTTATCTCCGCGGGACTTACTACCCCAGCAACACCAAATCGGAACTTTCTCCGCTTATTATGCTAACAAGTTAAGACATAAAAGTACTTAAAACATGTACAAAAGCATTAAAGGAAACATAAAGCATTATGTATGGATAATAGTCCAGATAAATAAAAGACAAACTAGATCTAGCCATATATTCCTACTTCCCCATTAGGCTCTAATACCATATGGGGTGGAAGCGCGTACGGGGAAAGGGACTAAAAAGACAAGAACATTAATGGAAAGCAGGAATAGAATAATACTCCTCCCTAACCAAGTCCAAACCCAAACACATTAGTGTTATCACTAAGTATGACCTTAAGGATGGCCCGATAGTTAAATCTGAGTTTCCTCTGTCAACCAAGTTTATTCTTCCTAATGTTAGGAATGAAAAACATGATCACATATATGTCTCACCTTTCAAGTCCAAAGATGAGTTTGAACCCATAACCCCCAAAGATATTAGGAATCTTATGGAACAATCTAACTATACCAACAGGTACCTCCAATCCATAGGGGAAAAATTAGGAGAAAAATCCAACCTTATCTTAGAAGCTAGTACATCTTCTCCTAAGACCATCCAAACCCCAATCTTTAAACCTTTTAGGATGACTGATAAGCTTAGGAAAGAGTTTGCCAAACTCAAAGCTTTCAATCAGTCCCCTTGTCAACCTTCTGTTGAGTATAGGGAAAAACTTGAAGGATTAACTTCCATTATCATTCAAGACACTCCTCAGACTTCCCAAGAAGCCCATTCCAAACCAACCCTTAGTAGATTCAAATCTAGGCATGAAGCCCAAAAGGACAAAGATAAGGAAATCAATGTCCTTAACCAAGTCGAGTCAAAAAATGGTAACTCTGACTCTGATAGGTCTGTCCAAATTAATCCCATTAGGAATCAGCCCAACTGGAAGCAACCCTCTAAGTTGTATTACAATAGGACAACTTCTCCTGATCTTCTCCTAGAAGAAAGGGAACATTCCAAATCCTTTAATGCCAACTACATCTATGAGTGGAACATAGATGGTAAGACTGAATACCAAATCCTTAATATCCTCTAGCAGATGACCATGGTTGCCACAGCCTATGATACATCCCTTAATTGTTCTGAAGCATTTATTGTCAACATTTTAGTTTCCGGTTTCACTGGACAACTAAAAGGTTGGTGGGACAACTACCTGTTCGTGGACCATAAGATTACCATCTAAAGTGCTGTCAAAATGGAAAATGATGGCACTGTCTTAACTCAAGATGGTAAACCTATCCCTGATTCAGTCAACCAGCTAATCTTTACCATCGTTCAACACTTCATAGGTGACTCCAGCTTATGGAAGGATAGATCTGTTGAACTCCTTTCCAACCTTAGGTGTAAAACTTTAGGTGTAAAACTTTAGGTGGTATAAGGATACCTTCCTTACTAGAGTCTTTACCTGTGAAGATAGCCAAGAGCCATTCTAGAAAGAAAAATTTCTTGATAGTATTCCAAAATCCTTAGGGGATAAGGTTAGGGATAAGATCCGTAGTCAGCATCCTAACAATGAGATCCCTTACAAGTAATTGAGTTATGGTCAACTTATTCCTTACATCCAGAAGGTAGCCTTGAAGATTTGTCAAGATGATAAAATCCAGCATCAGCTTGCCAAAGAAAATGCTCAAAATCGTAGACATTTGGGAGATTTCTGTGAGCAGTTTGGCCTTCCCTGTTCCAAGCCTAGGAAGTCCAAGAAGCATACCCATAATCCGGATAAATAGAAACCCAAGAAGTTTTGTTTATCACTATTATAAGTCAGGAAACCTGCCTAGAAAGCTTAGAAAAGAGTTCCAAACCAAACCTCGTTTTGATAAGGTCAACATTCCTAAGAAACCTGTAGTCTGTTGGACTTGTGGCAAACCTGGCCATAAAAGTCAGTATTGCAGGCTTAAGAAGAAGCTTAAGAATCTTAACCTAGAACCCTCTGTCGAAGAACAGATTAATAAGCTCTTAGTAGAATCTTTCTCTGAAGAAGAATCTAATAAGGAGACTTCTAAGGGTCAATCTTCAGAAAATCTGAATCAAATTCAAGAGGATGATCTATCTTCGACTGATGAAGATTGTCCTTCTTCTTCCCAAATCAATGTCCTTACCTGAGAGTAAGATCTTCTTTTTGAGGTGATTAATTCTATTTCTAACCCTAAAGAAAAGAAAAATCTTTTATTAAAACTTAAACAATCTTTAAATGAACCATCTTCTTCTTCTTCTTCGAGAACAAACAATTTGTTAACTAATAACAAGTTTAATCTTAACAATACCCTTAAAAAATTTGAAAAAAGTGTTGTTAAACCAGTAACCCTTCAAGATCTTCAACACGAGGTTAATCAACTAAAAGCTGAAATTTTCCTTATTAAGGAACAACAAAATGTTCATCAAAATATTTTGAGTGTTCTGCAATCTGGTGACCAAACTGATGAGGAAAATCATGATCAGAATAACCAACCCTCTGATAATGATTCTCCAAATGATTCAGTTAATCTTGATGGTCCTCCAAATATTTTTGAACTAATTAATCAATTAACAATCCATAAGTTTTATATTAAGGTCAAAATTATTGTCAGAACCTTTATCCTGGAGACTGAAGCTTGTTTTGATACAGGGGCAGATTCAAACTACATTCAGGAAGGATTAGTTCCAACTAAGTATTTTGAGAAAACTTCTGAAAGACTTAGGACCGCTAGTGGATCTAAGTTTCGTGTTAACTTTAAACTTTCAAACACTTTTATTGAAAAGGATGAATTAAAAGTAAAAACTTTCCTCATTGTCAAAAATCTAAAAAACACTGTTATTTTGGAAACACCTTTTATTAAATTTATTTTTCCCATAACCATTTCTGATAAGGGTATTTCTACTACTTATTTGAATAAATCCATTACTTTCAGATTTCTAAAAAATCCTATTGTTAGAACAAACATAAGCATCAATCATTCCATTTAAAATATACTCCCCCTGACTTGGGTAGATTTTGTTCAAAGTGATAAGCATTTGTCGTGTCGCTTCAAAACAATTAAACTAAGCTAATTCTGTAGCACAGGATTAACCTAGGTCGACTCAAAGACACTATCAATATGGTTCTATCTTCAATTCACTACTAATAGTAAAAGGGATTTTTGTCGAACAGTTTGTAGGCGCGAAGTAAAAATTGCAAAAACACAAACTACGATTAAAGATCAATGAAGAAACTAACAGAATTGATATCAGGTAATGTAAAATAGATTAAAGAGCATCAATCCAATTCACCAAACCAAGCTATTCGAATCATCATCATTCTCAGAAATTTATCCTATTATGAAAGTTCATTTAATTTCATTAGAAGCAGTTCAATCAAATTAACCCCTAAATTAATTGAAACCGCAACCCTAATTGAAATATCATCCAATTAATCTGTGATTTATATTCGAAATTAGGAAATGAATCCATAACCTAATCTGCTTTCATTCCTAAACACATTCATAATCATGAAAACAGAATAGCAATTGAAGAAGAAAGTGAACATTCACACAGAATTCGAAATACTAAACCAGAACTCAAATTCTTCTCTTGCTTGGGTTGGATCCTTGGATTGATTGATTATTTAGCCTTCCATGATCATCATCAATGAAAGCCCCATGAAATAAGTGCACGAAAATGGAAGAAAGGAAAACAAAAATGAAGAACAATGAAGAATAAGGAAGAACAGTTGAGAGAAAATAAGAGAATGGGTTTTGATTCTAAAAACTTAAAAAGAGAAATGTAAAACTGTTTTTGAAAAAATGAAAATGTAAAGTATTAATTCCCCTAATGTCACTAATATATAGTGACTAAGTCTGAAGAAAAGAATGGGCCATGAACAATCCATCAATTCTAATTATTTATGCTATTTACACCAATAAAAGTCCAACTCCCAGCCCAAAATACAAGTGCAGTGGTTCTGACTTCAAAGCCTAAAATGACCTTCCAAATGGTAGAACTGACCTCGGCTTATTTCTGGAAAACATGTAGATCTTTTCTTTATCTTTCCAAGGACTACAAGAACACTCAATTCGGAGTTCCATAGAGATTTGTAGATCTTGTACAAGTCAGATACATCAAGTGAGCATAAAATCTGAAAATACGCAACAATTAGCAATTAAGCCCACTAACTTGCCTAAGACAAAAACTGAATTAGGATGGGAAAATAAAAGTCCAAGAGAAGTCAAATAAGCTAAGAATGATAGAAAAATATTTAACTAAAGGCACTCCATAAAAATACCCCACACTTAAAGATTTGCACTCTTGGGCAAAACTAAAAGAAAGACTAAGAGAAAATTTCAAACTAAAGTAAATCAAAAATTTAAAAGAAAAGGATGAACAAGGCACACATATGTTTCAATGAATCATAACAATGCACAAAAGTGAGAAAGATGAAAGACGGAAGAATGATATTACAGTAACAAACAATCCATGAAAACATTATCACAAAGTGCAAAGTGAGAA